>JAOTOL010001370.1:167500-775101 GCA_034440575.1 Imbricaverruca yamaguchii | reverse complement strand
AGATGTACCACCTTTCAAGGTATCATTCAGATATAATAATTTTAGTCTTAAAAAAACAGGTCGAGCTGAGATTATGTTGGTGTTTTTAACTTTACAATTGTTCTGGTGGTGGTGGTGGATTGGAGTTTGAGACGCGTCAACACATCTAGGGTCATTTTTATCTATCATTTTTTAATCTATCTAGGGTTTTGGATCATTGTCCAGTCTTATAAGCAATGTGTGATTTAACATTGCACATTTGTTTCGTTTCCTTGCAAGTCATCATGACTTGGCGGTAGGTACATACCTAGAAAGAGGGGTTCTGAACGCGAGGCATTATGTAACAAATGGCTCTACTGCCACTTCTGTACAGCTGAACCAGTCATGTACTGTAATGCACTGAACACGGCAATGAATAATATATCCATATTCAAACAGCAGTTCCTTTCAATAGCCATCCTCTACGACGCGCAAAGAAGCTTTAAAAGGGATCATCATGTTGTAGTGGTGTACCATGTTCTGGACACCAAGAATGCATTCTTGTGCAAGATTACCTCATTGTAGTTGTTGGTGCAAAGCTATTAGTAGGCACCAAAAATGCTGGTGTAATTATGGTAATTTTTTAAAAATAAAATGGACATCACTTCCTTATGGTTTCCTTAAGCTCTTCTCCTGGAAGATTAGGTGCAGTGCAGCACTCCTCTACCAGCATATCTGAAGTGCTGGAGCTCATCCTTGTAGAATGGCTGGAGCCATTTTTCCATACAAATGATGCTCAGTTTGGCTTCAAAGCTGGACACTCCACCACCCAGGCTCATATGTTCTGAAGGAAACTATTCACCACTATGCCAGGCAGGGTAGCCCAGTCTATGCCTGCTTCTTAGATGCCAGCAAGGCATTTGACAGTTTGTCATGCAAAGCTTTTTCAAATACTAGCTGACAGGTGTCCCGACAGCATACCTCAGACTTCTAATTACATGGTATCGGTCCCAACAGATGGGAGTGAGGTGGGCTGACAGTAGATCAGAATCATTTTCTATTAAGAATGGTGTCAGACAAGGGGGAAATACCTGACTCCTGCTGTTTAATGTGTGCATAGATAAGCTTTTCTATGATTTGCAGAAGACTCATGTGGGTTGTCATGTTGGACTGCATGCTGTAAATGTTCTGGCATATGCTGATGACATTGTTCTGCTGGCCCCCACTAGGGCAGGACTTTAGGTGCTAGTTAGGTCATGTGAGACCTTGTGGCCCTCAATGGATGTGAAACTTAATGTTGAAAAGACTGTCTGTATGGTGTTTGCCCTCAAAGACCATACTCATCATCATCTGATGTGTTGCCAAGGGCCACAAGTACTCCTCTGTGGAAAACTGCTTACATGGGTCCAGAAGTTCAGATATCTGGGGCACAAAATTGAATGCAACATGAGTGATTGTGCAGATATAAAGACATAAAGACATAAAAGATTAGTGCAACTATGAGTCACAAGGGCCATTCTTGGTTGCACTCTGTACACTGAACCAGTTGCACACAAAATCTGTCAATCAGCCCTCCTGTAATACTGAAAAGCAAGCCCTGTATTCCTATAATGATTGTCTGCTGTTTTTAAAGATGTTCAATGTGCTGCTACTGACAATGTTTTCTGGCAGCTGGTTCCAATGTTCTACTACCCTGTTGGTGAAGAAACTCTGCCTTAACCTTGTTCTGCTGTGGTTAACTTTAATTTTGAATTGATGACCTCTAATTGCATCATTTCTGTTCAATTCAAACACTTCCCCAAGATATCCCCTCTCCAGACCATGGACAAATTTAAAGACCTCGATTAGATCTCCTCTCAGCCTTCTATATCTAAGTGAAAACATATTCAATTTTTTTTAATCTTTCATCATATACCAGGTTGCTTATACCATTAACCATTTTTGTAGCCCTCTTTTATACTCTCTCTAAAAGCCAACAATCTTTTCATGGCTAGGGAGACCAAGCTTGGATACAGTATTCCAAATGTGGCCTGACAGATGCACAGTAAAGCTTCCTGAAGACTTCCTCACTCCTGTATGATACATTCCTATTTATTGCCCTGAGCATTCTCAGTGATTTAGATCTTCCTGGCTTCCTTGATCTGTTCTGATGAACAAATATTGTGTTTAGAATAATACCTAAATCCTTCTTTGCAGAGATATGCAGAGGACCAGACATGCATTGTATTACCAGATAAACATGCTCTGTGCTGCTAGGATGTGCAGACAAGCTCATGCTAGTTAGGCTGTTTAAGATATGTTGTCCCTCTATGGGTGTGAATTGTGGAACACTGTGGATGTGAAACAAGTTTCCACTAAGTCTGTATAACCCATCACTCCTGCTTGAAAAGGCTAGTCAAGGTTCCCTTAAGTATTCTCGCAATCATGAAGTGTGTTGAAAGCAGGGTGGGAATTAAGGCTCTTCTTTAGCGATTTCATCCCTTAAAACATTTCTTGCACTCCATGTTCATACTGGATAGAATGGATTCCTCATGTACTCTGACAAAAACATGCAGAAGGAAGAAAAATTCCACTAAAAAGGAATACAAGATTAAAGAAAACATCCACCAAACATGTTATTCTACTTAAGATTACCAAATAAACTAGCCACTTTTTGTACCATCAAGCACACAGATAACATCCAAACACACACCACATCAAACCACAATCAACAGAAATGCCAACAACATGTCAAACCTTGCACATGCTCACTGAACAGTGCCCTCCAGACTACAAATTTGGTGATGTGTCTCCAGAAACCTGCATCCTGAACCACCTTGTAGTGGGAAAAATTGTTGACTGATCCTTTGCTTTGCATTCAGCTATCACATCCAACTGGCATGTGCTGTACTGGTGCAGTAGTGGTATTGGGTCTGTATCAAATAGGCTGCATATGTAGGTAGGTGTGTGCTCTGAGCTGAGGGTGGAGTGCGAATTATTTGTTTGTTTTTCATTTAGCTAGCCTCGCACTGGACCAACAGTGAAAGGAAAGCACATTGCTCCTGTGAGTTATAAGAGGTGAAGCTGAGCTGATCATCACAACTCCCTGTCTTGTGGTGCCATCCATCATCCACTTCTTTGTTTCTGCATGCTGATGTGACCATAAATGACAATGTACATTACTTATTACATAGGTAAGTCTACTGACTAGGTACATATTATTTTCCTTCGGTTACTGGTAAATAGATTCCATGCATCAAAAAATATTATGTCCATGAAAACATAGTTGAAAATGTACTGAGGAAATCTGCTTGCATGCTGACTCCAAACCTGAAAAGTAGGTTTCCCATTGGGAAACCTACTTGGGAAACCTAACTGGGAAATTGGGAAACCTAACTGGGAAATTCCCAATCTGGTTGAGTTTGGATTTTGGAATGCTCCCATGCCACATGCTGGTGGCAAGTAGACATCTTTTATTTGTGCATAGCCTCATGGGCAGCAGCAATGCCATTATAAAAGCACTATGTAAGAGTGAGATAGCTTGGTTAGGTATTATTGGACAAAATCATGCTCAAATTAGGTATGAATATGAACTTGCATCTATGGATTTATTGGTGGCCAGTAAAGCTGACATCAAACACACATTTAGGTCACAGCTGGAATAAATTGTACTGGAAAGAGCTGATCAGGCTTATGGGCATGACCCAGGGTTGAAGTGAGCAGATGTGGCACAGTGGTTGCTGTCTCAGTTTGGTTGTGTTGCTGGTCTGTATGCATGAAGGCATTGTGTGTTGTATGGTAGCCCAGATATGTACTGATAAAGGTGCAAAATACAGGTCATTATTATTATTATTATTGCTAGCGCATACACAAAGAGTAGGTAGAGCTGTGATCAGGCCTTAATATTTGGATTGTAAACAGGTCCAACAAAGAATAGGTAGAGCTGTGTGATCAGGCCTTAATATTTGGATTGTAAACAGGTTCATTGTTCATTTATGAATATCACCTTATTTTTCTTATTTATGCGCTGAACATCATGTGGGAGATATTCAAAGGTATTTGCCTCAAATAAGGTGTCCATTAAACAGAACATGTTCAGATATCTACCTTTTCCCCTAACCAATGTAAGCAGGTGGGTGGGCATCTATATCTTTTTGGCCTTGTGAAATACCAGCAGAAATACATCCTCACCGAACTCACTTGTCTGTGGCAGAACCTCATGAAAGGGCTGAGCACCATCCCTGCAAGAACTTGATCATGATGCAACTGCAGGAGCCCTTCCACGTGTCCAATTGCCAACGGCTTTTCCTTTGCAAAAAGTCGTCAGGGAATTGTGGTGATTTCTTAGCTCACAATAAATGGCAACAATTTTGAAGCCGTTTGTTATTGTTTATGTGCTGCCGTCTGCCGGCACGCATGTAAGCTCTTGTGCCGCTGAGCGTTTACGGTGTCATCTAGCGGTCGAATTCAGAACTATTTTTGGAACTTATGAAACCGGGTACTTATGACATAAAGACATAAAGACATAAAGACATAAAAAAATCAGTGCAACTCTGAGCCACAAGGGCCCTTCTTGGTTGCACTCTGTACACTGAACCAGTTGCCCACCAAATCTGCCAATCAGCCCTCCCTGTAATACTGAAAAGCAAGCCCTCTATTCTTATAATGATTGTCTATGCTGTTTTTAAAGATGTTCAATGTTCTGCTACTGACGATGTTTTCTGGCAGCTGGTTCCAGTGTTCCACTACCCTGTTGGTGAAGAAAGTTTGCCTTAACCTTGTTCTGCTGTGGTTAATTTTAATTTTGAATTTATGACCTCTAATTGCATCATTTCTGTTAAATTCAAACATTTCCCCAAGGTATCCCCTCTCCAGACCATTGACAAATTTAAAGACCTCGATGAGATCTCCTCTCAGCCTTCTATATCTAAGTGAAAAACATATTCAATTTCTTCAATCTTTCCTCATATGCCAGGTTGCTTATGCCATTAACCATTTTTGTAGCCCTCTTTTTGTACTCTCTCTAAAAGCCAACAATCTTTTTCATAGCTAGGAGACCAAGCTTGGATGCAGTATTCAAATGTGGCCTGACGTATGCACAGTAAAGCTTCCTGATCACTTCCTCACTTCTGTATGATACATTCCTATTTATTGCCCCGAGCATTCTCAGTGCCTTCTTCCTGGCTTCCTTGGTCTGTTCTGATGCCCCCAATTTTGTGTTTAGAATAACACCTAAATCCTTCTCCTGTTGAGTCACTGATAGCACTTGGCCACCCATCAAGTATGGAGCCTTCATATGCTGCTTACCTACATGCATGATTTTGCACTTATCAAAGTTAAATTTCATTTGCCATTCTTCGGACCACTTCACAAGTTCGTCTAAGTCTTTTTGCAGCGAGATATGCTCATCCTGACCTGTTATTGCCCTAAAGACCTTCAAATCATCTGCAAATTTCAAAACTTTACTGCTTAGGCCACTTTCAATGTTATTTACAAATATAATGAACAGTAATGGCCCTAGTACTGACCCCTGGGGGACTCCACTAAGAACATTTTGCCATGATGACTTTGTACCATTTAGCATCACTCTTTGCTGTCTATCTGAAAGCCACAACTCTATCCATTTTAAGATGCTACCTGCAATACCATGGGACTGAAGCTGTATCATTAACCGTTTATGGGGTACCTTGTCAAAGGCCTTACTAAAGTCAAGATATGCTACATCAACCTGATTTCCTGATCAAATTGTTCTGTGGCGAAGTTCAAAAAGTCCAAGAGGTTTGTGAGACACGATCGTCCTTTTCTAAATCCATGTTGAGTATCTTGAATCAATCTGCTACCTTCACAGATAACTAACTATTCTATCCTTGATAATTGATTCAAGTACCTTGCAGACTAGGGATGTGAGACTTACTGGGCTATAGTTTTCAACATTCCCTCTTTCTCCTTTCTTGAAAATAGGAACTGCATTTTCCCTTCCAATCTGCATTTCCTTTTTTGATGTTACTTACCTGCCAACCGAGAAGTATGCAGAAATTGTGGGTACATCATGCTAAACACATTTATAAACATTGCATCAGAAGAACAAAGTCCAAAAATTCAAAATTTCTGAATGCATAATGCCCGTCGATGGTTTGGGGGAAAATGTTTCAAAATGTGTAATTTTGAAATAATTTTTTATCCTATTCCAACAACCATCTGCATCTCTGACGCTATTTATAAAGCTGTCTTTAACAAACATACTAAATTCAGTGTATGGTCACTGCATGTTCAGTGCAAGACAGTATCTCTCTGACACATTCTTTTACAAAATGCACTATCCAGAAATTAGTTGTTTGGCTGTTTGTGTCACTGAATTTCTCCATATTATATATCTTAGCTTATATGGATGGATACAAGGGGCTGAGAACATTGTCCAAACAAATGAGGAAGAAGTTTCATGGCTGGATTTGACATAAATCTTTTCTTTCAAATTACATGAACCTACAAGGAAAAATGAAATACTACATCTTGTAAATACTAATGAATAAAATTTTGCACAAAAGGTGAACATAGAACAAAACAAAATACCTTTGGTAATAGTGATCACTAATACTACCTTCATACTTGTAGGTCCAAGTTTAGGAACCAATAAAGCATTGATTCCAAATTTTGTGAAGGGGAATTACAATGAATTCAGAGCATCCTGAATGAAATTCATTGGGAAGACTTATTGATGGGCTCAGATGCTTAAGAAATGTGGAGAATGATTAAAGATAAAATTATTGCAAGGTCAGGATAGGTTTGTTCCCACAGAAAATTAGATTAACCATGGTTAAGACCCTTCATGGCTGACCAGGGAAGTAAAGCATTTACTGGAGTCAAAGAAACAAGTGAGAGAACCAACCAGGTGAGAGAACCTGGTGAGAGAACAGGCATTCAATAAACTAAGATGCTCACTGTGAGGTAAACCTCAAATCATATAAAATAAGTTAGAAATAGAGCTAGGTGTTTTTAGGTGTTACTTCTCAGCTGTAGAACACTAATTTCAATGCCATCTTATTCAACTCTCAAGTCCCTTTGTGTTATTTTGCCTCACAATTGAAGAAAAATATGCATTTGCAGGGGAAATGTGTGGTGACATCATGTTAACCAAATTCGAACATTGCATTAAACAAATATATATCCTGGAGTTTTAAAAAAACTACAAATAGACTATTCAAATCTATCAATTTTTCATTCTCATTTCCAAACGAAATGTCCATCAAACAGATTAAAATCGCATGAGATAATCCCAGACGACAAATATGTTTGCACAAAACTAGTCTAGGGCTTCTTATATTCACTGGAAATCCACACCCTTGCTTATTCATGCCAGGTAGGTGTAGGTATGTACCTAGGTACCTAGCTACGCACTTTGCTACCTAAAGAGGTGTTGTGGGTAAGAGCTCACCTTCGTCAGAACCGCCTTCAATATTATGATATTGCTGACGTGCAGTTAGCTATCAGTATACCTATTTTACCGCATTATTTCGCGCATTGAACCCGGCACCGATAGTCATACGACGGAGGCACAGCGAAAAGAAACGGAAGATCAATACATGCTGCCCAGGGTCAGCTGTTCAGCCTGTCACATGACTTATCCCGTGACGAGAAGATTTCTCCATTAGCTGCTTTATTGTGCAATTGCTAGCTATTTCACATACGGTAACCCAATATAATGTTGCTAACCGACTTCATTTCCCATTAATTGAAATTATCCACATTAAAGGAACCCTGATGTAAAGATATATACTACCAGGAGTATTTTAACTTCGCAAGCTAACAAAGAAACCAGAGGTTTTCCGTGACAATTTGCTACCAAATGACCAGCGTATCATGAGCTGCAAAAGCAAATAACAAAAAGAGTGACTGCATCTTCCGATTCATGCTCATAAGCATGGTATTCTGAGAAAGGAATCCCGTAGCACCTTAAAACACAACTTTGCCACGATGTGTGAGTGTGTGTGTAATTGAATTTAACAGCCACCCAACGTGTGACAATGTCGGCCAGATCAAGACATCCTTGAAAGACGTATTGGAATGAAGTAGGGAAGTGAGTTTAGTAGGAATTATTACGAAACTTTCGGAACTTTAGTAGGCATCACTATTAAAATTTCTTATGGAAATATATACGGTGTGACCGCAAATGTCGACGAGATAGAGAGGGACTTTTCCTGTTAGTACTTCGATAGCCGTGCCTTTTCTTCCGTAAGAAAGAGTGGCGGGACGCCGGCCCGCGTTGTCCTGTTTGTTTTTTTTACTCAGCAATCTTGTGATTGTGCCAGTTGGGGTCGGTGAGGGCAGGTGTGTACCTTGGTTCGGTTGTGGCCATTGTTTTCAGCTGGCGCTTTAGGTACCTATGTAGGTAAGGCCGTGTACTAATGTGAAAGCAGACATGACAGAACGCACCGACACAGTTCCTAGGTATATATATATACATATATATATATATATATATATACATATATATATATATATATATATATATATATATATATATATATATATATATATATATATACTGGTGGATCCAAGGGTGGGGCATTCCGGCCATGGCCCCCCGAAACACCTTAAGGGGGCCATCATGTCTTTTGGCCCCCCGAAACCAACAGAAGCAAACTAAATTAAAATACGGTAACTTTGAAAATAGCGCTCCGGTTGAAAGAATCTCCAACATTAAAGGTGTTTTCATAATTGTTTGGAAGCCCACCATGTTAACATAGTAGATTCTGACGCACATCGAGGGTTCTATGCTGCTTAAGTTCTACTTGCAGCAAGAGGTGACAAAATGAGCGGTTTCATTATTCCTTAGTCAGATAGCTTCATGAATCTAGTTTAGCCAGTAACGGGCAAGCAAACCCAGTGAGCCAGATTTCGAAAGTGAAATTTGAACAATATGTTTTTGTCGTCACTTTGACGAATTTACGGCAGGTTGGAACTAAACCGGCGGCATTCCTTTGTTTGGGCACACTTGGTTTTTCTAGACACAAAATCTCTATAGCTTGTTGAGAATTTACCGGTTCATTAATTTGGTAGCCTTTTTGAAGCACACAGCAAAGGCGGCCCACCATCTGTCGGCACGCAAGTAAGCTCTGGTGCCTAATATTTACGATGTCATCTAGCGATAGAATTCAGAACTATTTTTGGAACTTATGACACCGGGTACTTGTGAATCCGCCCTATCCGCAGATATTCTAAAAGTCATCTGGCAGCATTGGAACTTATGAATCTTGGTACCTATGGCTTTGGGTACTTGTGATAGGGACCCGTTTTGTGCTTGTGTCAAATTATGCCAAGTTGAGCAGCATGCTTCGTATGTTGATGTGGGTCGGTGAGATGAAGAGGTGGGCTACGTTGGCTGATTTTTTTTTCTAAAAAGAATGGCAAGAGGAGGTATGTAGGTATTTGGATCCTGAATAAGAGATATCTGGTGGGTTCGCAGGTAAGGGAGATTCGGGTGGTAGGCGTATATATCGCCTTGGGTAGGACCGGGATATCAAACTTTAAGGGTTTTATTGCAGTTTAAGGCAGTGATAAATTACTCGTGAAATAGGGTGGAATGCACCACTTATTGAACAATGAGAAGACATCCTTTCCAACCAACTATCGATATCTTGCTTCTTGGTGTGTTAGTGAAGTCTTCATGTCTCGTTTCTAACCGTGGTTTGTGAGTATCATGCCTAAGCTTGCCATTATAGATTGTCATGCATCTTGTTCCGAACGCGATTTCAAGTAGAGATTACTCATGATATGGTCTACTGTTCAAGATAATTCCCTGATAGTATGCCATTTTTACCATTGTCATTAACATAAGTATGCTTATAATAGGTGTCTCCCAAAATATACGAAACAGATGCACCTTTAAAGGCTATTGGCTCAAAATTGAGCTTTAAGGACTTACACAATATTATAAATGACATCACTTCCATGGGCCAGATCGACATCTTTGTGGACTCCTTTCAACATCTCACACTTAACAAAAAAACAATATTTTAAGGCTGGCTTAATGTAGGTATCTGAGACAAGTTTTGCACATACACCCTCATGAAGCAAACAAATAGGTTAGGTTTGGTTAGGTTGGGTTAGGCTAGGTTTCTGTGTTAAGTTATAAAAATTATTATTTTTAAAGACAATTTTGTGCCATATTTTTTGCAAGAAATTAATCCCTTAAAAATGGGTCATGCTAGGTTTGGTCATGTTTTTTAAGTTGAATATTTTTATGCAAAAAGTTGTTTGAAAATTTTACATTTTTAAAACAATTTGTTTTCTTACATGGAAGGTTAGGCTAGGTTAGGTTAAGTTAGGCTACATTTGTTTTTAACACCACTTAATGGTATCATACCCATATCCAAGCCCACTTTTTTGGCATTACTTTTCCTCCCAACTGAAAAAGTATGCACTTCCATTGATTGATTGATTGATTATTTGGGCTTAAGGGTGCATCAACTGCTACTGGTTATGTAGCGCCCAAAGTATGCACTTCCAGAGGAAATGAGTGGTTGCATCATATTGACAATATTTATAAGCATTGCATCAGAAAAGGAAATTCCAAGAACTCAAAATACCTTCCAGTGCAGGTTTAGCACTATGGTGATACCAGTGTACACTTGGATGTTGATTTGGATGGCCATACTCAACAAGAAAATACTCTGATAATAGGTTAATCTTTTCTTTCAAGTCTGTTGGATGAAAAATGTATTGGCCTTGGTAAGCTTCATCACCTTTTGTTCTGAAGTGTCAAATCTGATAACACCAGACAAGCTTTGCCTATTACTTAATACATACCTAGGTGGATACATAGGCACCTTCCTAGAATCTTGTGATTATTGCCTTACGTTTTGCGTATTATTGCACTTTAACACGCGCCCTGGAGGGGTGGGGTGGGGTGGGGGGTCGAAATCCGCCCACCCCTCCGGTTCTTCGTACATAACTACAGATTTTACCGGCCGATATACGCTATTGTTTGCGTACCTGCTTAAAAATGACCGGTGCGTTGTTTAAAGCACGAAAAACGAGAATCGGCCGATTTTTTTGTCGAGTTAGGGGCCGTTGAAGTAAAAACATATCAGCGCCAGAATACAAAAATCGGCTCTGAAGTGCTTCCCGTATATTGGCAAAAGGAAAGTGATCTTGACCACACCAGCGACTTATTTGATGTATATTGTTGTGCTGTATTGTTTCAAAGTCATGTTAGGTAGCCGAGTTCAAGTCAGGTCAAGTTCATGATAGGTTAATGGAACCAAACTTGGTCAACTGGAATGTTGTCATAGATGCAAGTGACTGTCATGCGATTGATGTCACTGCATGTTACTCCCTACACATCCTAAAAACTACTGTTTGTCATTGTGTACCGATTCCATACTTCATTCATGTACGTCACTCCTTTTTTGCGAAGCCGATTGCGCGGAGCCGCCCAACGGAGCAGTGGGGCGGGCGGCCTGGTTCCGGTAACTGGAGCAGGTAATGGCCTAATGAAGTGCTGCTATATAGGTGACTTGAGGTCAAATACCAGGTTTAGCATCTGTATTGTATCATTAGTAATGTCCAAAATATCATTGATGTCGATTTCTGAGCATTTAAACACAATCACAGCGATCCAGAACGATGACAAGCCATGCCACGCAAAACCAGCAGAAAATACGAAATGTTGACCTCATTTGACCTTTAATGCATTGATCTAAGGTCATGAAATCTTTACACAATAGAGATCACTGCTGTACCCATCCACCCTGGGAATTTCGTTGCTCCAGCTTCAATAGGAGCCGAGATCTTAGGGGGACGGAGGTGAAATCCGCCACTGTCCAGTGCGCGTAATCTTTCATTTTACCTCCATAAAGCAAGTATATGGGGTTAGGCTTGGTTCAGCTTGGTTAGATAGGTTAGGTTAGATTTTCTTTTTAGTGACAAAAAAACATCAAAAACTTTTAGAAATACATTTTCCAAATACATTTATCTTCGGCAAGAACAAATTAGGTTTGGCTAGGCATTGGTCCATTTTTATTTGCTTTTTTGGATTAAAACAAAAAGAAATCCTTTCAACAAATTTTGACATGGAGGGTTAGGTAGTAAATTCATGGGTGAAGGCGTTTTATGAACCCTTGGAATATACCTTTCCAATGCAATGTTTATGAATGTGCCTCACACCAATTAGGACCTCATTTCCTGTGCAATTGTGTACTTTTCAGTTTGTGAGCAGTGACACCAATAGGAGGCTTTCAGTTTGATAAAAACAATGTTTATAAAACATAAAATAAAAATGCAACAGAACCTAATACGTGCCCTGAAGGACCTCTGAAAATTACGTGCACTGGAGGTGGCGAATTCCGTCCCACCCTTTTAGATGTCGGATCCTATTAAAGTTGGAGCAACGAAATTCGTATGGTGCATCGGTACGGTAGTTAACTCTATTGTGTGCAAATTTCATGACCTTAGGTCAATATATTCAAGGTCAAATGAAGTCAAATTCTCAAACTTTTCTTGTTTCGCATGGATTGACTTGTCATTGTTATAGCTCGCGGTGATTGTGTTTAAATGCTCCAAAATGGGCATCAATGATATTTTGAACATTACTGATGATGCAATACAGGTGCTAGACCATTGCATGCCAGAGGCATTTAACCTCAAGTCGCCTATATAGCAGCACTTTATCGGGTCATTACCTGCTCCAGTTACCGGAGCCGGGCAGCCCGTCCGACTGCTCCGTTTGGCGGTTCGGCACAATCAGCTTCCCAAAGAAAGGAGTGAAGTGCCTACATGAATACAGTATTGAAACGCTTGACAATGACAAGCAGTAGTTTTCAAGATGTGTAGGGAATAATATGCTAAGTGACATCAATCGCATGACGGCCATTGTTTTCTGCGCAATTGTTTACTTTTCAGATTGTGAGCAATATAACACCAGAGGATTTGAGCTTGATAAAAAGTATTGTTTTTAAAAAATGCAACAGAACCTAGCCTAGCCTAACCTCCTATTGGAGATATAATCATGGATTGATAATCAAATGGGATATTTTGATGGTGCAAAATTTTGTTACTCTTGTAGCAAGATAGTTGTCAAAACTAAGATGTTTAGGAATGAAATGTTATGAACTTGAAGGTACATATTGAAGTATATGTCTGTCCTTATTTTCAGTCTGGATTCCGAAGCTTACCCTTCTCCTGAAGTGGTAGATTCTGCCTCCAACTTTTCCTGTCTTGATCTGCCTGTACCAGAAGTTGACCACAGCTCAGCCTGTGCCAGGCTGCCTGCTGGGATCTTGAGTTGCACCACCCTAATGAGACTGGGATCAGCTTCCTTACTGGGACTCAAAGTAAGAAGTTCACATTAACAATTTTCTCAATATCGATTATTTTGGAAACTGCTAATGTGGTCAGGTAAATGGCATGTCAGTGTTTTTGCACAGTGGATGGAGTGGGAATGCAACAAATATGCAACTGGTTTAATGGTTCTAGCTTACCATGCAAAAGATTGACAACTTTTAGATACTTTTTTCTCAATATTTTTATTGAACAAAGAGAAGTCTATTGCTTATGCCAAAGCAACTTGGCAGAGCCATGGTGAGTGTATGGTGCAATGCATTTGCCAGTACTGCTATTGGACCACAAATAATGGCAGGATGGGCACACTCCAAATCCACTAGACTACTCATGCAAATCCTAGGCATGCCATTGGTGGGAGGGGGCTGGTGCTGAAAGCTAAAAGTTGCCCCCCCCCTCTCAAACCAGTGGGCTAGATCTGCTGGTGGTCAGGCTTGGGTATTTTTTTCCCAGTTGCAAAACTACAAGAACATTAATACTTCCCAAAGGGATAAACTAAGGCTAGGTTAGGTTAGGTTATTACACTTCTGGCTTTTTCAGTGTTTTTTTTTTAATGCTATGTACCTAAAACTGAGCTAAATTTGGTGTTATTTTGCTTGTGAACTGAACAGTAAGCATTTACAGACAAAATAAGCTGTCACCTTGTCCTTATCATATATTTTGTATTGGAGGACAACCCCATAAATCCACCTTCATGTACAAATTTACTAAATTGCTCGCATGCTAAGTTTAATTTTTCAAAATAAATGAATATCAAATGCTTTAAAATCACATCAGAAAACATCCAAACACCAATGTTCACCTGCAATTGGCCATGAGACTGCTATATGTTTACCACCACTTTTCTCAATAAGTATGCTATTCTCTTGCTTGAACTATTTTGACACAGGGATTGTTGGTGTGTTGTGTTTGACCATGTTCTGGGTAAGGGTCATCGTAAAAGCAAAGATTATTATGGGGCCATTGCTGCTTTGTATTTGAATCACACTGGGCTTCTTTCTCATGATCATTGCTGTGACAAGTGGTGAGCTCTGGCCAGCATGTTTAGCAGCGCATTAACCACTATCATCGTAGGCACCGGCTACACATATGTAGCCGCTCAGGCGCAACCAGGATTTTCTCACTGTAGGGGTCGACCAAGAGAATGTCAGGAAGCAGGCCGCTTTCGGCGCGCGCAGAATATCTATAATGTTGCGTTGTGAAAGTTTCGAAATATCTTGTTTCGGTATGTATTTTTGGTTGTTAGAGGGGGATGTGGGATATGGCTTCAGCTGACCACGGCACCAGCCCTGAAATGTATCACGATTAAGGGCTATCACATGCAGGTGCCGTGCCATACTGAGGCCGAGTGCTGCGCTTCTGTAGCGGCGGACGCGGCAGGATGGCTCTGCACTGCTGCAGCTCGCTGACTGGGTCCGCTCCTGGCGACGCCCCGCTGGTCCTCTCCGTCTGTCTTCTAGCGGGTTCCCTACTGTCAGCCACGCTTGTCGCCTGGCTGTGGAGCGGTACCCACCGTCACCACACCGACCGCTGCCGCTCACCGGAATGCGCGCGCTGTGACGGCTCGTCAGACGCTGCTGGCCGTGCTGCCGATCGGCTGGCCGAGGCGCCCGCCGCCGCCGGCTCGGCGCGGCTGCGTGCTGCACTGCTGGCCTGGTCGGAAGGCCACGCAGCTGGCCTGCTGGTCTCAGGCCTGCGCCGGCGCGCCTGGTGGGACGGCGTGTACGCGGCTGACGTGCAGCAGCTGCGCGACGCCTGGCCGCACGTAATGGCCGAGTACAGGTGGGCTCGCCGACAACCGACCTGGACCACAAACGACACGCCTGCCGGCCGCTGGAGTGTGTTTTGGCTTGTGAACCAGGGCGTGACACGGCCGGTCTGTCCACGCACGCAGGCAGCCGTGGCCGCGCTCGGCAGCGTCATGGCTCGCACCGTTTTCTCGAACGTGTGCTTCTCGCTGCTCGACCCGGGCACCCGGATCGAGCCACACCGTGGTCCGACCAACACCCGGATACGCTGTCACCTCGGTGAGCTATACCCTCAACCCTCAGCTGAACTAGGGGCTGGTGCTCGGCTCTCCCGGCCGGGAGTTCTCTGAACTTCGCCGCGGCGGTTACGCGGGTACTTCAGTGAGTCGTCTCGAGTTGGATCGGGGGAGAGTACGCGTAACATCGGTGAGTTGTGGGGGAGGGGGGTGAGTGGCCGAGTATGCGGGGACCTGTGAGTTGCGCCTCGAGAAGCGGGGTCGGGGCGAGTACGCGGGAACCTCGATGAGTTTTGCCCTGGGGTGGACTGGAGGCGAGTGCTTGGGGACCTCGACGAGTTGTGCACTGAGCTGGGCTGGGGGCAAGTACGTGGGTACTTTGGTGAGCAGTACTCTGAGCTGAGCTGGGGGCGAGAGCGCGGGTTCCTGGGTGAGTTATGCCCTTGGTTGGGCCAGATGCGAATACGCGGAGACAGTGTTAAAATAATGTTTTTTCCTTAGGTGCGAGGCGCCGAAGCGAGCACAGTAGAATGTCTAAATCTGTCGTGGACCTACTGTCATTTCAAATCCTTTTGACCAGTTTGAGTCTTAGATTCAAACTTGAGCCAATGGCGTACTTACGACCTCGCCTTCATTGGTTGTTTTGAGATTCATAATTTTGCAAGAGCTATATTCGAGATAGCGAAAGAAAACATATACACTGGTGTTGTATGCTATATCGCATTATGGACGATCCATCTGCCCGGAATTGCACTGCGAAATGTTCGTGTATCACCATCCCTTATCGAGAACATGCTCATTACGCTTACAAACAAGGCACTCGTAGAAAGGAGATATTAAGACTTCATAAGCACGCATGTAGAAGCAGGATATCGATTCAGTGTTCAGAAAGTGGTATATTCCATCCTGCTTTACTAAAAATGTATCCCTGCGCGGGGATAAATTAATTAGATAAATAATTTACCTCGGTGAATTGTGCCGAGTTGGGGGGGGGGGTGATGATGTACTGGGTGACGTCCTCATAACAGGTGTCGGCTGTTGCGTCGGCAGGTCTGGATGTTCCGGCTCACTGCCAGCTGACCGTGGACGGCGAGGTCCGCAGCTGGCCTCACGCAGACTGTCTGCTGTTTGACGATTCATACATCCATTGTGCCGACTACCCCTCCGGCGGCGGCGATGGTCGGCCACGCGCCGTGCTGATGATCGACCTGTGGCACCCGGACCTGACACAGTCCGAGCGCCACCTACTCGCCTATGTGCTGCGCCCGCCCGATGGCAACACTGCAGCCAGCTGGGGCGGCGTGGGACACTACAGCCAACTGGATCGGCCCGACACCAGCACTGCAGCCGACTGGAGCGGCCCGACAGCAGCATTGCAATCAACTGGAGTGGGCTGACAGTAAAGACATATGCATGTTGTTTGCGACCGCACCTAGGTACCATTGGCGTCATAAATAGCTTAGCAGTCGAGCTGAGCATCCTGGCACACGCATATCTTGAAGAGACTATTGTTTCCCACCACGCCCATCTATATGCCTATTCAGGATCTGCAGGTACCAACGCCCACCCTGACTGCCAACTATTTGTGACACAGAACATACAAATCCAACCCTGCATTAACTCAGCAGGCAGCCGCTGCGTCATGGCCAAAGACGCTGGATGTCAGTTTGACGAGAACTACGTGGCGCCGGCAGAAACAATCGCCTCCAGTGGACACGGCGACCAAGAGGAAAGCCCTTTGCCCTCTTATGTTAGTCGCGGTACCTGCAAACGGCGTCCGAAACGCCGAGTGGCCAGCAGTAATCCCATCCTGTATTGCTGCCTGCTGATGTTCACGACCGGCGCGATCGGATAAATAATGGATCACGGTAAATCAGTGTATTCATAATCAGGCGCCGTACGAGCACGTTCTTTAATGGGAATCGATGATACATGCTTCTCACAGGTACGTACGTTCAGTGCTGAGACCATATTGAAGTATGTTGCTCCAGGTCATGAATGATGAAATCACAGGTATGCATATACACATACGAAAAGGACGGGTTAACTTCAGCGGTGTGCTATGGTGGTATATAAGGCCCATAGTGGCAAACAGTGGTGTCGGCATGTGAAGAAACCAGACCCATCTCGTACAAGTTTGGTCGTCCCAACCAGCGATAGGCATCCTCACGGTTCTGAAACGAGCACGGAGGCAAACCCAGGTCTTAGCACTGACACTTCTGGGCACTACGCATTTCGTCAGTTTGCGATTACTGCTGTCTTGCAATGCCTAGAAACATCGTGTCTTCAGACACCCCTTGTCAAACGCATGACCTCTTCTCTCAAGAGAAACAAGTGACATACAAATATCCCAGTAGGTTGACCAATGTTGGTGGTGCGGGTGCCAGCCGTGCCGGCCGAGGCCGAATACCGACACCGTAGCACGACAGGGCGCCAGTCCCGCACACACCACGTTGCTCTACCGCCGGTCGTCACCGGGCCGACCACGGTGTCGCCAGTCCGGTAATGTCCGGCGGATAGTTCACCAGTCACGAGTAATGTCCGACACAGTCACCGGCCATATCCACCACACGGCCTCCGGCAGTGTCCGACACAGTACATGACACGGCCACCGGCAATGTCTGACACCGTCACTGGCGGTGTCCGACACAACCAACACACAGTCACGAGTACTGTCCAACATACAGTCACCGGCAGTCCGACACACAGCCAACACACAGTCACCAGTACTGTCCAGCATACAGTCACCGGCAGTGTCCGATACAGCCAACCATAGGCGCACCGGAGGGGGCCCCCATGAGACCAAAGTGCCCTTTTGGCTAAAAGTGCCCTTTTGACCGAAAAGTGCCTTCTTGGCCGGAATGTGCCAAACGTAGTCCAAAAATCACCTGCCTTATGTCCCCCACCTGTGCCAAAGGTGCCCCTTGAGCCCAAAACTGCCCTTTGGGCCAAACTTTTTCACGCCCCCCGATCAACAAACCTTCCAGTATGCCTCGGGCCGCAGTGCCCTTTCGGAGCCGGTCAAGTGCCCTTTTCGGTCCGCCCCCTCCCCATGGAAAAATCCTGGGTGCGCGCCTGCAGCCAACACACTAGTCATCGACAATATCCGGCGGATAGTCCACCACACGGCCACCGGCAATGTCCGACACACAGTCCATGGCACGGCCACCGCTAATGTCCAGGTAATCCACCATACTGTGTCCGATAATATTCAGCAGATAGTCCACCATAAGTCTCACAGCGTTGGCAGACCTGAACGCAACCTGCCCCACTAACCTGCCTGTGTTCGACCCGGGTAGGATATCTGCTCCAGGATATCCAGCATGCGCATCATTTATGTGAAGATGAGTATACGGTGCGCCCCAGACTTCAGCTTGTGCAATATCTTGTCCACCACGTGCACCTTGCCTGTAAAATAGACGTGGCGAGTTGATCATTAATTGCTTACGATTCAAAGTTAAAGGTGAGCCCTTTAGCGCCCAAAGATGCTATTTCGCCGGCATGAGAACACTGCTACACGATCACAATTCTTCGTAAACTCATGGTTCATCTGCAGCATCTGACATTGTCCTGCTACAGTGGCGCGCTATAATTATTACCTAGAAAGGTAAGATGAAAAGTGCACCATGGAGCAGCACAACGCACCCATATTCCCTGACCACTATATATTCGCAGAGCGAACGAAAAGGACAGAAAGGTAAAATTGTAATTCACCCGACATTACCATCCGGCTGAAGGTGCCACTTATATCTGTACCCGGTCGCCTACTTGCACGGCATAGGTCTACCGCTCAAGAAACTAAGACCGGGCGTGGTTTGATCTGAGGGCCGGGCGGCACGTCGTACTGGGGGTCAGTGTTCTGCCCAGAACGACGGCCGCGGCCCATTGAGCGCACACAGACAAACATCACGCACCGCAATCGTACTGGATGAGTCGCCTTTCGGGGAAGTGGGTAGTCATGGCGCTGGCGATAGGGTGCAAGGCGGTGGCGCGAGGCGATAGCTCTGCCACCAGCCGCAATCGACGCAGCCGCTCCCCTTCAATACGCGACGGGTGCGGGTGGCTGACATGTAGCCGAATCTCTGGCGCCATCACGCTGGGCGTGTACACCACGTACCTGTCGTGGGAGGCCAATGGTCGTAACTCAATTCCAAGGCGAGCATGGAGACGGACGCAGACAGTAGCAGCAAAGAGCAAAGTGTAATCGAAACAACCGCAACAATTTGGTAATCCTTGCGTTGTTTGAGTCATGTCTTTTTTTAGATGTGTCAACTGTCTGGTCGCATAGCGTCGCCAATATTCTACGAGGCTTAGTCGATGACGAAGAGAAGTGCGGGACTCGAACTCACAACCTGTCGGCTGGGAGACCAATCAGCATTCTGGATGGGCGCTATATGACCTATGCATTCGGTGCGTCCCTAAACCACAAAAACTAAATAATCGGCAACTTGCCCGGAGCTATTTACTTCGTAAACGTACATTTACCACAGACAGCAGGCGAACAGATTATCTCACCTGGTATGCTCTGCATGTCAACGAGCAACTCGGGGACGGTGGGCAGGCGGTACCGTTTCGCCAGTATTATCTGTGGAAAACCGACTAACATCACCGGATACCGAGGCAGACCAAACGATATGTGGGAGTGGCCGGGAACTCAGAACCATGCACAAACAACCAACACCATCGCGTGATATTACATGCCGACTGTGGATACGATGCCTCGACCCTGGAGCCAAAGTGTGCCTGTGCACCTTGTTTATGTCCACACAGTTTTAGAGGGTCGTACACGGTGGAACGCATACACCTGCTGGCCGTGGGTGCTCATCTAGCGCTGCTGCAAACACGACGTCGACACCTCTAGATCGACACCGCTGATCGTCAGTGCAAGCATACCAATGGACTTGCGAAACAGGCGCAGGTCAAGTCTAAGGCACCAGGCCAATCTTTTTGTGAGCTGATTTATTGTTCCGTTGTATCACCACAGTAATGAACGATTTTTTTTGTGGCTCGCCGATACGATTCTCTCACCTCCTGAGTATGGGCCGCATGTCGTCGAGCAGATCGAAGACGGTAGGCAGGCAGCGGTCAAGTGCGTCCGTAGTGCGCCAGTAGCGCCGGGCCGCAGTCGGGGTCGACAGGTCAGTGGGCCGGGTGCAGTAGGCCAGACCATTCCAGGCTGGCACACGCCCGCCGATACCATCAACCACCGTCACGGACTGTACCAGGTCAGCCCCGTAGATAGGACACGCCTCCCAGCGCCGCTTGTTAAGGCGATACAGCGTCAACAGCTTTCCTTCCGCATAATCTTGCGCTACTCCTCCAGCGAGTTCTGACGAAAAATAAGATGGGATATCACAGCACGGCAGCAATCTTTCCTTCACAACACTGCACAGTGAGCGACAACCACCCTAGTGACAATGCGCAGAATGTCGGCTGTGGAGTGTGGGTGTTGGCGGTGGTATATTGTGGTTTTGGTGCACCGGTCTTGGGACATTCTGTGTACACGTGCATGTGTTTGATGTCCACACAGCTCTAGAGGTCGTACACGGTGGTACGCGTACACCTGCTGGCCATAGGTGTTCATACAACACTGTTGGGAACATGGTGTCGACACACCAAGACCAACGCCGTCGGTCGTCGGCGCAAACCTACGAATGGACTGGCAGCAAGAGCACGCAAGGCACCGACCGACGACCACCTGCACAACCAGCCGATGCGCGCCGTGCCGCGTCTCACCTGTTTATCGTTGTCGCTGGACACGTCAGCTACAACAGATAGCACCTGCGGAAGGAAGGATCGTCACTGGTGTGCAACCGGCACAGCAGCGACCGGTCAACGAACGTCTCACCCATCTATAAATCGACGCTACGATAACTGACGTGTGAGGCACGGGCGGAAAAGTTTGCTCACACTGTTCTAGAGCGTCGCACACAGCGAGATGATGCACACGCCGACTGGTGGTTATACAGGGTACCGACACGACCCTAACATCACATGGCATTCGAGCATGGTGTCATGGTCGTACCTGCAGGCGGCACGCAGACGGAGCCGACGCAGGTCCCCAGTAGACAGTGCAGAGATGATCACCCGTCGCACCGTGGACTGCCAAGCCGTACCGGGTCGTACCAAAGCTGAAGATTGCGTCGCGTCTCCACTTGCATTAGTTGATACCGAAAAATTTGCATGAGCACCAACTACGAGCTTTCGATGGTAATTCCAAACATCGTCATTCAGCATATAAAATGCACATCCCATGTAAATAACACTATAGCACGAGCGCATCGCGTGGTGACAGCACGCGCACGACAGAGCTCTGGGAGCTCGATAGATGACATATTCACACAGCACGGGCGGCTAGTGACCACCAGCCGGCGGCTAGGTGTTGTCGGGTGGCGTGGAGGCGGGACTGGGCCGGTCGCCCGGCACCGTACGCAGCCGCATGGTGTACGGAGAGCCGCGCACCACCGTCGTAGAGCCGGCAATGCCAGACAGGGGCTTCAGCTGCGTCAGCGCCACCGCCGCCGTCTGCAACATGTGGCGGGTGTTGTCCACGCGTGCCGATGAAGCCGGTCACGGTACCAGCTGACCACAGCGCAGGGTACTCGCTTACACTCACTCATCGCCAACCGCAACAAACTCCATCTGCCGTGGCAGGACGAAAGATGCATTCCGGAAAAGGGAAGTATAAGAGCCGGAATTGTTGAAAACTGCAAAAGTACTTACATTCGAAGTGTACAACAAATTCATTCCCCAGAGAAATAAACATGTACTCTGCAGCCGTCTACCCTTGACGTCCTTTATTCACATATTTCAAGAAACAGACGAGTACACCCAAGCCAAGGCGAGCAATTATATCAATTAGTAGATGGAAAGTAGAAACTCTTCTAATCTGGGCGTTATTTGAACATTGTTTAGAAGTTCATAACTCAAGATGCAATAAAGTCGAAGCTTCAGACTTCTTGAATAGCGAAATTGGTTTCACCAAGCTATGTCACTTGATGACTTATCCTGCGTCGGATGAACGTGAAATATACTAGTTAAGCTTCCGGGCAATTCAGCTGCTGTGGTTCCAGAGCAGGCAACATAAACTCGCGTGTTTTGCACCCGAACTGACAAGGACCATAGCCAAACGTCTACATGTTCAATACAATAATAAATAGGATAAAAAGCCAAGCTAAGCTAAATAAGATAAAATAAAACGCTAAATTAAATAAGATGTTCAATCTGATCCGAATCTAGCTAAACTTGACATGCTGACACCAATCCTGGATATGATGGAAACAGATGGGTCGGGAGGAGTACAGCCGTCACATACTGCCAACACCTATCTGTTTTGGCATCAGTGGGCCAAGCTCGCATTGACCACATTATAATTTCGTAGTTGGTGTTCACCTGCTGCTGTTGGGGGTGCGGCGTGACTTGCTGTGGCTGCACTGCCGCCTGCTGCGGCTGTTGCTGCTGCTGCTGTGACGGTGCCGGCTGTGTGAGCGCGCCGCTGACCTGAGTGGTAGGCTGCACCAGCTGGACGGCGGCAGGACGCGTCTGCTGTAGCGTTGCCAGTGGCCGAGTCAGGCCGGCCGCCGGGAACGCACCGCCAGCCGCCGCCGACACCACCTGGATAGTCTGCTTAATCGGGTGGTGCGAGCTGGGGATGACGCGCGCCTGCAGTTGCGACGGCGAGGCGCGCGCGCCGCTGGTGCCCGGCGGCGGTACCTTAATCACATCGCGGCCCATCACCTGCTGGATCTGCTGCACCGTCACCGTGGTAGGCAGCGGCTTCTGGCCTTGCACGATCTGCACGGCCGATAGCTGGGTGGGCACGCGACGACCGCCCACCTGCGCCAACTGCGACGGCCCGGCCAGCTTGCGCTGAGGCGTGATGAGCTGCTTCTGCAGCGCCAACTGGCGAATCTGCTGTTGTGACGCAGTCGACACCTGCACAGACAACCAGGTGAAGGCACGGCGGGTGCGCCACCGCCACATTCCAGCCGTCATAAATCGCCAGCTAACAGGTCAACACCTTCAACTCAACACACGCAGTGAACCACCCACTCAGCCTCTGGGTAACCAAACCACCATAAGGCGCCTATAGAGGCGCTAACGAGCAAGAGCGGTACCGCAGTGCCATATAACCTCCGTTTCTACCAGTCATGGGCGAACTGCCATTCATGCTTCAGCCACGATCCTCAAAAGATGCACGCAGAGCTCAACAACTTCGGATATCATACACTCATCAAATTGCATTGCTACGGGCAAAAATAATTACTATAAACGAGACTTTCGGGCGCATGGACCAATATGCATCATTTAGAGCCAATAACATCAACGCACCAACTCTCAAGAACCATGTTTCAGTGGTGAAGTTGGGTGAGTTAGGAGAGACCTTCATTGCTGAAGGCAGAGATAAGATGCACTATCTTCTCCCCCGGAGTGAATTCAGGATTCGTGGACACAAAGCACTTTGCCATTTGGTATTTGCCACCCGGGAGGGGCGGCAAGCGCCGGCTGCGGTGGGAGGTGCCGCAGAGAATGTCCCCTACCCAGCTAAAGTTCGTGGCGCCGCTAAACGTTGCAAGTCTTGTCCCCATTTGGTGGTGTGTTCCATATTGTATGTGGTATCCTTTATGCTCCCTTTGTGGTAAGTTCCATACTGTCGGTGGTATCCTTGGTGATTTTATGGTACGTTCCCTATTGTCGGTGGCATCCTTCATGTTCTCTTCGCGAACTACGGAGTATGGTCATGGCTCAACTCACCTTAGTCGGGGTCGCGGCGCGCATGTGCGGCAGTGTGACTCCCGCCATGCTGATGGCCGTTACGGGGATGGTCACCGTCTGAGTGGCGCAGCTCGTCGACGGCGACGCCTGTCCGGCGCGAGCCACCTGCGCCAGCAGCTGCGGCATCAGCTGCGCAGACTGCATCTGCGACAGGTGTGGCTTCTGCTTCATGATGGCGGCCATCTCAGACTCTGTCATTGTGCGTGCCGCTACCATCTGCTTGCCGGTCGCCTGTTTGAGGATGCGCACCTGGGTGCGCGCCTGCGCCTGTGTCACAGACACAGCTGCCATGCCGGTGACCGTGCCTAGCGAGGTGACGGCCACCTGCAGCTTGTGCGGCGAAGCGACCGTGGCTGAGCCGGAGCCGGTCGTCGCCACCTGCAGCCGCTTGAGCGGGTCCAGCGTCAGCTTCTGGCGCATGATAGTCTGCTGCTTCAGCACCTGCAGTTGGTTCGGCGTGAGCGACTTCTGCGTAAGTGTCTGGATGGGGATGGATGTGCCGAGACCGGCCTTGGCCGCCGCCGAGTTGACCAAGCCGCTCGAAACGAATCGCTGCGCAACCTGCACTTGGGCGGCGTTCAGACTGGAGACTGAGACGATGGCGCCGGCGGACGTGACGGCCACGGCGCTGACGCGGGTCGGCACCAGCTGAGGCCGCGACGCCGCAGCCAGCCCACTGCCTGACGCCATACCGCCGGCTGCCGCCGCCACCTGCACCTTCTGAGGCCGCGTCAGCTGGTCCACCGATACCTGTCCGACCACCGGCGCCGCGTCACATACTGGGCTGAAGCGATACTTTTGCATGCACCCAAGCGCGAGCGCACGCATACACCCGAGTGAAATTGATTGATTATTTGGGCTTAAGGGCGCGCCAACTGCGAGGTCATTTAGCGCCCATACACCCGAGTGAAAGCTTCCAGTGCAAATAATACAGTAAAAAGCGCATATGTGTGCACAAATACTACGAACCTATATCGAGAGGCATAAAACAAGGTCACCGTAATTAGCTAAGAATAAGCTGTGGGTAAAGGTGACCATCACCAAAAGTGATGCCAAACCAAACACCGGCATCACTTCTGCACATGCACTCATTCCAAATGTCCTCCAAATCTTATGGATGTTGATCCAGAACCCTGATACATGACACTGTTCAGTTGGGTCAAGTATCAATACGGTACGACAAATGTCAGGGGGTGACTGTGCATTGTGCATTGAACAATATTGGTTAGCCACCTGACTGTTAGTTCACTGTCAAAATAGGCACCCACAATGACCCGATCGGATCCGCAAGGGCTGTTATTGTTGTTATGGGCTTTAGGATGGTGGTGGATTGGAGTGTAGGGGCGCGTCGACATCTATGGTCATTTTGCGCCCATATGGGCTTTAGGACGCTAAGACCAGTATCTCATCATTCGCGCAGATAGCTTATATTCTATTAATTCGATGTAGGATGGAAACTATTGTCATGATGTGTACGTAGTCTAGAGTACGTATCCTGTCGCTGATTGGTAACAGGACACTTTTCCGGAATTAGCGAGTTTTGAATCGTTCCCTAGAATGTCTTCTTATGTCCAACCACCCATATGACGCTTACATAATGACCTGCGCTCTCGTGCAAGGTGTTGGCACGTGATTAATAAGTGGATCACTGTCAGATTTTCCAGGGTGGGGACACTGGGGTTTCTCATCGCCACAAAGGAGACAGCGATGAGTATCGCAGTCTCCAAGTCGCCCGATGAGCAACTTGTACAGGGAAACCGTTTTTTCTGGACTTACGAAACCACGATGTCCAATATCCTAGACGTAGCTTGACTGCGTGCAACTTGATTGCGATTGCGATCGTCTCTGTCTCTGTCCCAGGAATTTTACCACTGATCGAAGATGAAGCTTGAGGTCCTAAAGAAGTGGTCCCTAGTAGGAAGTGGACGCGGGCTCTGTGCTGCTAACTTCGCCGAGTCCACACGTTCGTTGCCGCACACCCAGATGTGGCTCCGGACCCAGCACAAGCTGAGTCATCGGGAAGGACTGTCAGTTTGTGCGGAGAGATAAAATTCAGCCTGTGCCAAGAGGCTGGTGAGGTACTCAGCTAGAATCTCATATAACGTCATGTGTAATTTCCATAAATGAAAGTGCCTTTATGATTCCAATTAGCTCATACTTATATACCGAGGCGTATGCATGCAAATGAAAAGCACTTACATCGGAAACGCACACACAAGCTCACCCTGCTTCTATGGTGTTCTTGGAACCATCAGTCGTGGTGGTAATGAATGTGTTTTAGGGCTCGTCGATCGCGTTGGCAATTTTGCGCCCATAACGCAACCTTATCGGTCGATAACACCAGGAGCGCAGCCAGGAGTATCAAGGAGGGGAGTCGATGCTATCGGACGAGCAAGTGCAAGAGCAAGCAAGCACCGGTTAACTTTCAATGGCCCAAAGGAAGAAAATCATAGCACCGCATGTACGTGTGAGGGACGGGGAATTTCCCATACGGTGCATCCTTGCGGCCGCACCGCCGGCTGGTACCATCGCCCACCAGTGTGACTCACCGACTTCTGTTTCTCCTTGGCGATGCGTGCGGCACGATTGGCAGCCACCTCGACGGGCGAGAGAGGCGCGTCGTACTCGATGCCCGAGTCCGCCAGCACAGCCGCGTGCTTGGGGTTACGGTTGGCGGGCGACAACAGTGACGGACGGGTCGTCGGAGCTCGCTTGTTGGCGATCGACTTCATGTTCTCGAACCGCACCGTGAACAGCTGGCTGAAGCCCTGGTTCTTGTCCTGCATCGCTAGCTGCGAGGTGCGCAGCGGACGACCCGCCTTGGCCGTCGGTACGCTCAGCTTACCGGGACCCAGTTTCAGCTTCTTGGCCTTCTTCGGACTGGGGTCGTAGACGAGCTTGCCCTCTTCACGTGGCTGGACGGCGTTCTCGTAGCGTAGCCGGCATTGTTTGGGTGACCGGTAGGTACGTCCGACATGGTTGACCAGATCAGACACTAGGTCCCAGTTAGGCGTGTGAGCCGGCGACACCACTACCAGACTCAGCGGCATCTCTAGCACAGTCTTGATAGCCTGCAAACAGAGATACCAGTGAGACGGGCACACCGCGATTGGAGCGAGAATCGACACACACACCTGTCAGGGTATTCCAAATCGCTTCGGGTGGTTCAAAGCACAGAGTCCAGCGTTGACGGCGATGTCAGAGTACTCTAATTTCGGCCTTTTCTTTCATCATGTGCGATGTGAGCGGAAGTGTCGGGTCGGCCCGGTGCGGCGACTGACCTGCAGGAGCGCCCAGTCCTCGTGCACCATCCAGTCTGGCGAGTTCTCGTCCACGCCGGCCTTGTTGGAGAGAAGCGCCGGCTTGGCCGTGGTCAGACTCAGTGTTCCCGGGCTGAAGATGGTGCGCCGCTGCTGCAGCCGCAGATCGCGCCGCATCTTCAGTGCCGCCGGCGACAACCGATTGAAGAGGGAGCGCGGAGCGAAGCCGGAATCCTCGCGCTTCATCTTGGTCTGCTTCTTCATAATGGGCGGCACGATCGACTGTGACGCTGGTGGGCGACACAACGGACGGCGTCAACCCTTGGGCCGGCGACACGGCCCGGCCGTCGTGTATTCCTGACGTGTTGTTAGTACATTGAGCCAGCACACATGTAACGCCGGCGCCTCATCACGGCAGCCAACTGTCATGCATAGCACATTTCCTGGTCATACCGGATATACTAGGTTTTGCTAGCCACTTCCACACACGCGACATGTACCTTCATCATATCAAGTTGACGGCGAAACATCGGTTCTCGCGAGGTTTCACAGATCGCCCTTCTAAGGACGGCTGCGATCGTAGTAAAATGACGGCAGAAATACTGATAAATAAGTAACAAATCAACATGTGAACAGACCAACAGCGGACAAACGCCACCAGCCGGCGGCGCTGTATGGATACTCACACAACATTACACCCGGCTCCCAACGACAAGCGCCACCAGCCGGCGGCGCTGTATGGATACTCACACAACATTACACCCGGCTCCCAACGACAAGCGCCACCAGCCGACGGCGCTGTATGGATACTCACACAACATTACACGCGGCTCCCAACAAGCGCCACCAGCCGGCGGCGCTGTATGGATACTCACACAACATTACACCCGGCTCCCAACGACAAGCGCCACCAGCCGGCGGCGCTGTATGGATACTCACACAACATTACACCCGGCTCCCAACGACAAGCGCCACCAGCCGGCGGCGCTGTATGGATACTCACACAACATTACACCCGGCTCCCAACAAGCGCCACCAGCCGGCGGCGCTTTGTGGATACTCACACAGCACTACACCCGACTCAAAACGACAAACGCCACCAGCCGGCGGCGCTTTGTGGATATTCACACAACACTACACCCGACTCCCGACGACAAACACCACCAACCGGCAGCGCTGTATGGATACTCACGCAGCACTACACCCGGTTCCGTCTTGATGCGACGTGGCTCTTTCTTGATGAACACGGCCGGCAGTTGCGCCTCCGTCATAACCGTGGGCTCGTACAGCAGGCTGTCGGCCGGCTCCATGTAGACGTCGTTGTCGTCACGTGGCGGCGTCGGCGGCGCCCACACCTGCACAGGCACCGGTCACACCGCTCTCACACGCTCGTCTGGCAACTTCAACTGGGCAAGACTGACTATGTTGACTACTACCATTTCAATATACGCATACATATACACACACATTATATAATATAACAATCTACATCGATTATGTGGTATATGGTAAAGGGTGTGACAGACATTACCTACGAAACTGGCAAAAATAAGCTTCTTCACGAATATATCGTGGCTGGAACTGTAGCTGGCCTTTCTGCCCAGAAGCCTACGCACTGGCTGGAGGGAAACGAGACCGGCCCTGTTCGTTTTCGAGGTTTCAGGCCGCCACAGCAGAGTACGGCTGTGGCGGTTCAAGGACCTCGGGGAAGATGACACACCACGCCGCACAGCACATGTAGTTACCGAAACATTAATATCAAGATACTTCAGCCATAATACAATTCTACATACATCTTCTTGCATACGCTTAATCCTCCTGGTCTTTCCAGTCAGATCCTCATACCCCGTCTCGGGGTCATTATGCACCCCTTTAAAATACAATCTACTCATTGCACGAAAACGAGAAGTATGATCGAGAAGAGCTCGACAAGTAGGGCCAGAAACTACCCGAAAATTATCCCCTCAAAAGTGGCAACTATGAGGTAGTGAGGTACCACAATTATGAGGCAATGACTGACGCCATGTTTTTTCGCTCTGGTGAGTTCATGTTTGGGAAGATGAAAAAAAAAACTTCTATGAAATCACAAGGAAGGCGAAATCTGCCATGGTCACAAACGTTTTGACCTCTCCACGAGCTTAATATCTTGAAATGTGCAAACTTTCGCGTTCTGGTTAACAAATATAATGCGCAGAGCGCACCGAGTAACGTTTTTCCAAGTAAACGCAACCTCATAAAGTGTCTACTTCAGTTAGAATCTTCGATTTTATCTCTAATAGATAAATATGCAGTCATGAAAAACGCAAAACTCACAAACTCTTCTGGTTCGTTTTGATGTGTCCCTCAAGAAACTCTAAGATTCATTCAAATAGCTTTACCCGTTAAAGCGTGAGGACTGGCAAGGCCGTTTTCGAAGTGACCGCACTTGACTAACTGAACGACCGTGGATGATCTGACTTCTAAATCCTCCCACATGTCTAAAGGATATGGTAAAAGCTATGCAAAATTTCGAAGTGATACCGCTTGCCGTCTTTTCACTATGCGCCGAAAACCTTGCGGGGGGGGCGAGACGGTGCATGTTATGGGCGCTCCAAGCAAAACGACTATAAGGTCGCACATGGTGTGTCCACGTGAAATTGCTGTCTTTACACTATCAAGATACAAGTGAAGCTAGCAGCTGAGATGGTATCGTCCGCGAGGAATAAGGTGAGCGAATGATATATCATTGCAACATATTGGTCAATGACTTATCATACTTGCCTTAAGTACCGCAAAACAACTCACTCGTATTCACATGTAAGTGGAAGGTAACGTCGCTAGAATCGCATACAAACGCAATCAACGAGTAAACGTTTAACATCATTACCGACCTGCCAATGCATATCTCTGATAATTACGGCCGGCACCATGGCGCCTACAGATGACCTTCGTGAATCAGCTGCCAACATGACCTCAGATTTGTAACTTATTCGGTGGACCACGCCGTTTTAGACAAAACTGCAGCAATAGCAGCTATGGTGGCCACAATACCACTGGTGCACATTTAACGCTCTCGCATTCAACTCTGGAATTCAGTTTTTTTTTCGGTTACTAGCAACTAACTACTTACTTGCAGATATCGTTTATATGGTATACTGCCGATGCGATCTTGCACCTGGACACGAACATGAGCCGCCCCGACGCACGTCCTTCACGTTCTATTACTCCGTGAGTGATGCGGTCACTTGCCACATTGCAGCACACCGCATATTATTAGACGCATCACGTGACTCACCGGCATCATCTGATTACCGCCTGCTTCCGAAATCCACACCTGCAACATAAAATTATTCATAGCTTCAACTTCAAAAGGCGACGGGACTAGTACTGAAGAAACGTCACATGCACCAACCATGCTTCTGAGACCATGATAAAAAATATTGCAGAAACATCAAGGGATCTTAATAATAATAAAAAAAAGCTCATCCCAGAAATTATTTTAAAAAATAAGAAAAATCAATATAACAAAAACAAATAACTAAATATTAACTAAAACTATGCCAACAAAATATTAAGCATTGCACTAGCACATCTTTTTTGATGACAGACACGACCCTGCCATTATTAGCAGATAATGGACTATCTGCTAACATCTCTGGACAATGTTGCCTGTATATTTCATACACGTCATCGAATCGAACCAACTGTGCAAAGGCGAGTCTAACTTGCATTGCGTACGATACGTTTGGAACGCTGGCCTTTCCAGCTTCTTTTAACCATGACGCTAGAAGTAGAGTTGGTAATCACGATACTCAACACCTTCTGCACCCAAACGGTACCATCCATTTTATATGTTTCGCTCCCGAACCCCGTACCTATGGCGTGCCAGATGCTCAGCCCAACCACCGATCTACCGACGCCCGCATATTGGAATGCGACCGCCCTATCATTTGCCCGTCTGCAATAATTGGATGTTCTGCGGCTTTCATGTGTGGTACCTATGATCGAATACCTTCCGTTTAATTAAAGGGGTGCAATTAAACATTTTAAACGCAGCACTAACTTATACGCTGTGGAAATACCGCCGCAATTAGATGCTGGGATACACTCAGGCACGCTCACTCCAACCACTCAATTTCTTTCTTTCTTTTTGTGCCAATGATCCTAAAGACAGGATAGATAACCCTTATCCATCTTTCATGCTGCAACCCTAGATAAACATGATCATATTATTAGAACCAGAGCGCGCACGCGATATTTCGAAACTAAACATCATTGCAACCCATAGCCTATATTGTAGATCGCATGTTCGCCCGAAAAACGCATATAAATAAATAATTCTGCATATTGCACAAATCTGACAATCCTAATGGAAACCCAGGTGCCGGATAACTATCCCCCTGCCCCGAGCACTCTACTACGCCTTCTACCGATGCAATAGCGTTTTTCTAGTTGGTGTGGGTCCGCGGCCACACCTGCACCCCGGTCTGGGGCAGCCTCGCGTGTGCTGCCGGGGCCTGCTGGCGTGCATGTCTGTCCGGGGGTGTGAAGTGATGGTGCCACTCGCGGCGCCTCTGCCCCGGCCCGACACACCAGCAGACGCCGGGAGGACACCAAAGCTGCACCCCGTGGACAGACACAGCAACACCAGCATGCTCCGGTCACACAGCTTTATTTGTTACGTAGTACATTACATTCACATGTCGCCACAGCTTCAAAATGGAAGCCGATCAATATCACACTAAACGATGGGTCCTCGTCACGGAGGGGAATACGCGAGTAATGCCTGAAAACTGGAAACAGCAGGAATCGGTTGAGATTGGCAGACGGACGCGATCGCAGGTTGCTAGTTTTCGACGGCATGCCGCGACCGGCTCAGGCCCCGCCTGGTGGAACCAGCAGGTGGTGGCGAAGAGCCATTTGTCATCGGGGCTTCTGGGGGCCTGGCTACCGCATGAGATTTGACGGGTGTCTCGGGAGCCTTGCTGACCGGCCGTTCGCCAGGCAACAGAGGATTCGTGTCCAGCGTCCACAGGTTAATGTCAACCGTGCTGCGCGAGCGTGTGTTGGGACTGTCCAGCTGTTGGTCGATGCGGCGCAGCGTGACGCGGCAGGCCGGCGTGTGGCTGAGCTGGGCGTCACTCGGGCGCACCTGGCTCGTCTGGTCCGCTTGATAGGTGAGCGACTCTGCGTCAGACTCGTCAGTGTCGCTCCCCTGCTGGCGCATCGCCTGCTGGTGGTCCGCCTCCCACTCGCGCTTGCGGGCGTCGATCTCGGCGGCAGCGCGCTCCGCCTCGCGCTGCCACGCGTCGTCCGTCTCCTCCACGAACGTCACGGCCCACCGCTCGATCGGAGTCAGCTGGAGACGGACACGGGCGTCGGTCAACATCAGCTGGAGACGGACACAGGCGTCGGCCAACACTGGTCATACATACGGTACCGCACACCCACTACACCAGTCTCATGCCGAATTGCAAAAAAAGGTTCATGCTTAATTTCTAGCATCCAGAACATCATCCTCTCAAGAATCAAGATAAACAAATTATCATTGCGTCTTTATCATTCAAAGGATAAAAGGTGATGTACGCGAATGAACTGTCCCGTGATAGTGTCCAGGGCTCACTGGAAAGCGCAAATTGAGATTGTGACGTTTGAAGAAAATATCTCAATGTTCAATTATCCAAACATTTTTTCTCTCCACATTTATGATATAAGCTACAAATACAACTCTGGTCTTGGGTCAGATAACTGGATTCGCGGCATTCGGGACGCCACAATACAAATACATCATTCCCGGGTTCAACTCTAGCGCTGCTCAGGACATTTACCAATCCCGAGGTCCACCGGCGAAAGTGTGGGCGGCGCCATTAGCCGTGAGGGTGCATAAAGTGTGTCGTGAACCAACCAATAAACAAACAAACAACAAATACATCATAACTTCCTCGTTCAGAGGACGGCTTTCACTCTCAGCTCAGGAAAACGACGGAACGCGACAGTCGACCTCACAAAGCTTCAGCCGCGCCGACACCGGCTACCAACAGTAACCCACCTGACTGACGAGCTGGCGCACCTCCTGGTCGGCCCGGGAAACCTCCACCTCGTCGCCATCCTCCAGCGGGATCGTTTCGTCAAACTCGGCCATCTCAGCGTCTGCCTCGGCGCGCGCCGTGCAGGCGGCCCGCGCGTCGGTCTCGTCTTCTGCTGCCGCCAACGCCGCCTCGAACGCCATCTCTGACGGGTCGGCCGGCGCCGGCGACACCACCTGCGCATACCATAGGGCCGGTAGGCTCAAGCACCTCACAAGTGATACCGACGGCACCTCCAAAGTTCGGGCAACACAAACTTTACCACGAATATTTCGTGGCTGAAAGTGTAGCTGGCCTTTCTGCCCGCAAGCCTACACACCGGCTAGCGGGAAACGAGACCGGCCCTGTTCGTTTTCGAGGTTTCAGGCCGCCACAATCCGAGTACAACTGTGGCGGTTCAAGAGCCTCGGCAAAGATCAGACACCACACCGCACACACCCCACCCAACACATATAGTGACCGAAACATTAATGTCTTAACTATACTACAGTACATTTATGAACTTGAACCACAACATGCATTCAGAATATCAGGTATACGTTCAGTGCATTTCTGTTCCGCAAGGTTGTTGGAGCTTCAAAATGGAAGATAAAGAGAGCAACACTATATCATGAAACGTCGTGGAAGAAAATACGCAAATTAGGTCCGAGAACTGGCAATGGAATTATGGCCAACTCACAGTATTGACATTTATCGGGATTGGCGGATACTGCATGAGCGCTGACGCCGATCGAGCCCAAAGGTTACGGCGTTCGCAGACTGCGCTATGTCACCGTGATGGTCGATGCCGCGAGTAAGAGTGGTGGGGGACCACCATCAGGACATTAACCCGCGCCGTCTTTCCGGTCAAATCCTCACACAAAATTATTTATTGTCCTTTTCCAATGGGTAGAGCAGACCAAGAAACGTTGTGGAAGTCAACTTGCCCTAATAAAAAATGCTTACTTTAGCCAGAATCCTGTATTTGAACTGCAATTTGGCAAATACGCAAAATTTATATGTAGTCAAAAACGAAAAATGAAAAATTCCACTCGTACGTTTTGTTGCATCCGTAACCATTGTTGATAAGCAAACGCTTAAAGCTTCATTAAAACATCTCTATCCGTTAAAGCGTAGCTTTTTTGGAGGTGACCTCACTTATCTATTATTTCGTACTGTACGATTCCGTGTTCAGCGAAATTATATTTAGGTAAAACACGGCACGATTTTATCACGTGGTGCATGGTGTCTGATATATGGTAATAGCAAGCTGAGTTGTCAATGACAGCACTCCCTGTAACAGGTCCTAAACATAACTAATAAGGGCCAACGTCGTTGGTTTAGGGTCATTCCACGTCAAATCGCACAAGAAATTCCCCGACCCCCTCCGATTTTGATCAAAATTGGTACACCTGTAGTACCAAGTAAAAGAACACATCACGCCAACTTTTAGCCCAGAGTGACCTCTGGGGTCAGATATAGAGGTCATCCTAGGTCACGATTTTTTACCGACTTGACATCAATAAATTGCAAATATCTCGTGTGTTATTTAACTTAGCGGAATGAAATTGGTGTCAAAGTGTGCAGAAGCCCTGGGCCATTCAAAAATATGGCAAAAGTTGCACGTGACCTCCCCGTGACCTAGGATGACAAAGTATACAAATATATTTTTATATATCTTTGCCTGCCCCTAATTCGACGAAACGGTGCTATATTAATGGTCGTGATATTATCTAAGAACCTGCAAAAAAGAAAGGCGGAGACTTGAAAACTTTTTGAGATATCGGCCTTCGAGTATTGTCATAGGACCAAATGCATGCATGTCCCGAGGCTATTTACCATATTATCGATGATAACTCTGGTTACCTTCGTCCGATTATCGTCAAATTTGTTGCGCAAGTCATCGGTGGCAAACTGAACTATTTTCCAGATTTTCAGGTTGACATGACCTCACATGAACTAACATGACCTTGGGAAGTTTGTATTGCCTAAATACATGCAATATTGCAACTTACGTGAATATTCATGGCCATGATATGATTCATGATAACCGAGAAATCGATAACATTGAGTACCGAAAGTGGACTAATACTGATAGGTACACCTTAGAGGTGGTTACGCAAACTTCTGAAGATTTTGTGCGATCATTTTGTGAGCAGCTGGAAATACTTGTAAAGCATGATTTTGTCGCCCGTGCCCAAGGCAATTATCTGAAAGGCCTAAAGGAAACACTAGCTCCTGCAGAGGTAATTGTTATTGGAGATTTTTCCGAAAACTACGCTATGGTTACACAGGATGAGGTACAGTCCCATCACTGGAACAAACTGCAGGTGACAATCCATCCGTTTGTGGCTTATTGGCGAAACAACGCAGGGGACCTCAAACATTTTTCTTACTCTGCCATTTCCGACTGCCTGACGCATGATACTGTGGCTGTCCACCTGTTTCAAGGAAAACTCATTGAGCGCCTGGAAGCAGAATTAGGCCAGCGCCCCAAGAAGATATTTTATTTTTCAGATGGGGCTGCCTCGCTATACAAAAATTGTAAGAATTCCCTAAATTTGGCAGAGCATTCCGTCGACTTTGGAATAGACGCCGAGTGGCATTTCTTCGCAACCGCTCACGGAAAGGGACCGTGTGATGGCATTGGTGGGACGTTGAAAAGGTTAGCTAAAAAGGGAAGTCTGCAAGGAACTCTGATTGAGATCCCGGACCAGTTTTATCAGTTTGTAAAAACCATGCCACCGGCACGTGCCTGGAGTATTTTCCCAAAACCGAGTGGGTCAAAGAAACTAAAGCGTTGAATGACAGATTCGCAGCTGCTCGCACAATACCGGGAACAAGGAATGTCCATCGTGTTACTCCGTCTCCACGTAATGGTATGGTGGTTGTGAGGTGGTTTTCCGGCAGCGAGACGGGCCGTGAGGTACGTGTGGCGAAAAAGGTTGGTAGTTCTTCGTGAATATACGGTACTGCTGTTCAACTTGTTTTATGGTCGCGGCTATTTGCATATCAGAAACATTTACTGGCCCTCCCGATAAAATGTTAGTACGAAACGCACGCGAGCTGAAACAATATATTCAGGCTATAAAAACCGAGGAAACATATTTTTTTGCGAAAAACTTTTGCCAAAATAAAGATAGAAATATAATTTTGTTACAATTCTATTTTCCTCGTCAGGCCGCGTTGATTGATGTATCACATGACTTAGCTAGCTGAACATTTGATCCTGACCCCAGTTTACCTCCAGGTCACCCTAAACCGAGGTCAAGTGATGACCTAGCTTGATCATATTATACATCATGATTAACCAGAGGATCTCGATGGCATTAAAATTATTTCTCTATCTTGATTCTATATAAAGTTATTGACGAAAGTGTGACATGACCTCATAGTGACCTCACGTGACCTTGCAGAAGACACTTGTTCAAAATAAAACTTGGCTCGTTTGGAGTAGCCTAACCTAAAACTAGGTAATATAGCCTGTACGAGCCAAATTCAGCGTTTTTTGTTCAGGAAAATATTTGTGTTTCCCTGTTGGCTTGTAATGGAGAGGTCACTGCCAGGTCATGTGAGGTCAGGTCAACTTGAAAATCTGTCAAATAGTTCAGCTTGCCACCGATGATTTGCCCACCAAATTTGACGATAATCGGACCAAGGAAACCAGAGTTATCATCGATAATATGGTAAATAGCATCGGGACATGCTTCGATTTGGTCCTATGACAATACCTGCTCAAAGGCCGATATGTCAAAAAGTTTTAGAGTCTCCGCCTTTCTTTTTTGCACGCTCTTAGATAATATCAGGACCATTAATTCAGCCACGTTTAGTCGAATTAGGGGCAGGCAAACATATATAAAAATGCATTTTTATACTTTGACCTCGTTAGGTTAAGGGTCACGGAGAGGTCACGTGCAACTTTTGCCATATTTCTGAATGGCCAAGGGTTTCTGCGCACTTTCACACCAATGTCGTTCCGCTAAGTTAATTAACATCTAATATATATGCATTTGATTGTTGTCAAGTCGGTAAAAATAGGCGACCTAGGATGACCTCTAAATCTGGCCCCAGAGGTCACCCAGGGCTGAAAGTTGGCGTGTGAGGTTCGTTCACTTGGCACTACATGTGTATCAATTTTCATAAAAATCGGAGGGGGTCGGGTTCAAAATAGCCAATTCTTGTGCGATTTGACGTGGAATGCCCCTTTATACAATCAGAACAAAGTTCGAATAAACTGTACACACGATTTACCTATCGAGTTGAGATTACAATGAATGGGGAAACGAAGGAATGTTACATTACACGCTACAGCAAGATAGAGAACACCAGCACTACAGAAATCGCATTACATGCGTTACAAAAACAGCTAATTCGCTTGTGAAGACTACATGACAGGACTTGAGTGTTGGCAAAACATGTTCGTTTAATTGATTAACTTTGCCCATTATATACTCATAGTGGAATTCTCACCATGTGGTCGTGATAATGGCTTGGTGCGACTTGCTCGCCACCCTTCCGAGGTGCTTACAAGGACATTCATCCTACCTGTACATGCTAGTTGCCTGTGAAAATACAGGCGTGAACGATTCGACTAATCCTGATGCAAGGTGACAAAAAGACCACATTAGCGTTTGTGCACAATAAGCAATCAATTAAAGGTTTCCATTCCCAAAACTAAAGGTCACCTCAGGCTTGTCGAGTCGCCGTCTTGTGCCGCCCACTTCCGACATGCGCTTGTTGGCGTCGTCCTCGCGCATGTCCACGTTGAACAGGTCCTGCAGGGTGTTCTTCTTGAAGAAAGCAGTAGTGAAGTTGCCGCCCTCGATGGCCAGGTCACCAAGCAGCCGTTTTTGGTTGGCCTTCTTAACGATGTTCTCCTCGATGGTCTTATCGCTAACCAGCCTGAGGGCACAGATGGAACATCTAACGAGACTACACGCCTGGATGAACAGGGCACCATCTATACGGTGCACAACTAGATACAACGATACACACCCACACACATACATACACACGCACTTCGCGTATATGTCCTGGGCTATGTCCCCGTCTACGTATATGCCCCTCTCTCTCTTTCGACATGACGTATTGCATAGTACGGTGTCCAACCCTTTATGTGTGACAAGATGCCGTCGGACCATCCTGCTATCACGGCACATGCATCAGCGAGTTAATGACGACCCACCCACCGGTAGATGTGGACGTCTCGTGTCTGTCCGATCCGGTGACAGCGGTCTTGCGCCTGTGCATCCATCGTCGGGTTCCAGTCAGAGTCGTAAAAGACGACCGTATCAGCGCCCGTCAGGTTGACGCCGATGCCGCCAGACCGCGTCGACAGGATGAAGCAGAAGATGCGCTTGTCCGCGTTGAAGCGCTCCATCAACGCCTGGGTAGACAAGAAGGGAGTCACCATCTGCTGCATACTCTATACAGATGTCTGACAGGCTACACGGCACACACTAGGATCACACCACCTGCAACATACATCGCCAAGAACAGGAAACGTAACGCAACAATGCACTGGCAACAAGCCAGCCGATGCTAGTGGCCCATGCCAGTGGCCGAGAAATTGCTTTAACTGACCAGTACAGATCAAAGGTGGTCAAATCTGACACTACAAAGTATCATTCAGAGTATTTTTTGTTCCATTGTTTTTTTTTTGGGGGGGGGGCGTTTGTGCCACTGCTGGCATAAACATGATGTTGGACAGTTAATAATAGTTGTTCACTTTATCACATCCACAAACATCAGTAGAGATTTCCCACCAATACTCTCCTAGTCGCAGGTGGCAACCTGAATGTGGTATTTTCAATTGAAACGTTAAATTTGCGTGTCGTCACCGTAACCATGGTGCAACTCGTGTCGTCACTGTAAGCAACTCGAAAAATTATCGCCAATTCCCGTTTTTCTTGCTTTGAACAACGCACCGGTCATTTCTAAGCAGGTACATTTAAAAATTGGCGTGCGTCGAGCGGTAAACTCCGAAGTTATGGACGAAAAGCCGGACGGGTGGGCGGATTTCTACCCCTCCAGGACGCGTGTTAAGGCAATGCCTCGTAAATATGAACTGATCAAGTAGACATATATTTGATCTGTTCCCATCCCCAACATCCCCATAGATTTACCTTAAAATGCGATCACGCTAAATTGTCTCCCGATATTATATATTAGAGAACGGCTGTAGGCCATACAATTACACTTTTGATGTTCTTTTCCCAGCAATCTAGCAGGGAAGCTCTTCCCGCTATCACCAAATAGAAAATGAAAGTGACATAACCCAAATATGATAATCATATCTTAAGATAAGAATTTACCATTCTTCAAACATAGAAATCATGTTACCATTATTTCGATGGCTCCGGTTTTCAGCAGCAGTGACAATTCCCTCCTTCCCTATTTGACGCGATCACAGCGCAGATGTTTGGTACGTTTCAACAATTTGCAGATGGAAAATAATTCGAGGAAAATACTGCGAAGTACGCTGATAAATCACGAAATGAGCGTCGCTTCACGCGCTCAAGAAGAGGAGGTACAGTTGGCAACTGGTCCCATACGCCAGGGGACGAGCTACCGGAGTGGTCGTGTTGGTGGATTGACGGCACGCTAAAACTCTCGGTCCCGAATTTTCCGTGCAACTGGAATTCAGGGTTGAGGGGTGCGGCCGGGGTCCACGTGACAGGCTCTGCTTAGTAATAGTACCCTTGTTCTTAAAGCCATTATAATAAGAATACGTTTTTATTAATGAAGGGAACAAGTGTGAGTCATTCAAATGTTGTCCAGGAGGATCGACAGTAGCAGGGTCAATGCTGAGCGCAAGCTTGTAAGCGTTAACCCAACAAATCTCCCGAGCGGTAAACTCCGGTTACAATTTTCACCGAAATATTAGTGCCTACGCAGTGGGGCACGACCGCCACATGAAGAGGGGGTCAGGCTCCCAATGAGAAAATAAATCTCACAATGTAAGGTGCAGCACTGATCACAGAAAGCGCGGTCCGATGATCCTACCTTTTGAATTGAGGAGCCTGACGTGAAACATAACAATGTTCACAGTAGCAAATTTGCTGTGAAATATACAGTAACGACCAATGTTGGTGGTGCGGGTGCCAGCCGTGCCGGCCGAGGCCGAATACCGACACCGTAGCACGACAGGGCACCAGTCCCGCACACACCACGTTGCTCTACCGCCGGTCGTCACCGGGCCGACCACGGTGTCGCCAGTCCGGTAATGTCCGGCGGATAGTTCACCAGTCACGAGTAATGTCCGACACAGTCACCGGCCATATCCACCACACGGCCTCCGGCAATGTCCGACACAGTTCACCACAGTTGACGACGGTGTCCGATATAGTCCACCGGTACTGTCTGGTGGGTAGTCTACCACGCAGTCGCCGACAACGTCCGGCACACAATCCACCAGTCACCAGCAATGCCCGACACACAATTTATGACACGGCCACCGGCGACGTCTGACACACAGTCACCGGTACTGTCAGACACATAGCCACCGGTAATGTCCGAAACACAGTCACCGGTAATTGTCCGACACGCGGTCACCGATAAGGTCTGATACACAGTCACCGGTAGTGTCCGACACAATCTACCACACGACCCTGGTACTGTCCAACACAGTCACCGGCAGTTTTCGACACACAACCAACACACTAGTCATCGGCAATGTCCGGCGGATAGTCCACCACACGGCCACCGCTAATGTCGAGGCAATCCACCATACTGTGTCCGATAATATTCAGGACAGTCCACCATAAGTCTCACAGCGTTGGCAGAAATCTGGACGCAACCTGCCCCGCTCACCTGTCTCTGGTCGACCCGGGTGGTACCGTCCAGCCGCAGGTAAATGTGGCCATGGAAGTTGAGGAACTGCTCCAGGATATCCAGCATGCGCGTCATTTGCGTGAAGATGAGTACACGGTGCGCCCCAGACTTCAGCTTGTGCAACAGCTTGTCCATCACTTGCAGCTTGCCTGCAAAACAGATGGGACAAGTTCATCAACCATTAACTGCTTGAGATTTAAGTTCATTAAAGATGAGCGCCTCAGCGCCAGGACACTATTTCGCCAGAATGAGAACACTTTCTTGAAACTCATGGTTCATCCGCAGCATCACAGATTGTCCCGCTACAGTGCCGCGCTATAATTATTGCCTAGAAAGGGAACATGAAAAGTGCACAATGGAGCAGCACAACGCACCCATATTCCCTGACCACAAAATATTCGCTGAGCGAACGAAAAGGACAGAGAGGTAAAATTGTCATTCACCCGACATTACCATCCGGCTGAAGGTGCCACTTATATCTGTACCCGGTCGCCTACTTGCACGGCATAGGTCTACCGCTCAAGAAACTAAGACCGGGCGTGGTTTGATGTGAGGGCCGGGCGGCACGTCGTACTGGGGGCCACGTGTTCTGCCCAGAACGACGGCCGCGACCCATTGAGCGCACACAGCCAAACATCACGCACCGCAATCGTACTGGATGAGTCGCCTTTCGGGGAAGTGGGTAGTCATGGCGCTGGCGATAGGGTGCAAGGCGGTGGCGCGAGGTGATAGCTCTGCCACCAGCCGCAATCGACGCAGCCGCTCCCCTTCAATACGCGACGGGTGCGGGTGGCTGACATGTAGCCGAATCTCTGGCGCCATCACGCTGGGCGTGTACACCACGTACCTGTCGTGGGAGGCCAATGGTCGTAACTCAATTCCAAGGCGAGCATGGAGACGGACACAGACAGCAATAGCACCGAATAGTAGACTGATCAAAACAACTACAACAATTTGGTAAACCTCGCGTTGTTTTTGCTACGACCTTTTGCGACGTGTCGACTGCTTCGGTCACATAGAGCCAATATTCCACAAGGATTATTCGCTAGTGAAGAGAAGCAACATATGAAATTCGAACCCACAACCTGTCAGCTGGGAAGCCAGCCAGCATCCTGCACGACAATTACTCGCCTTGTAAACGTAGATTTACCACAAAGGGCAAGTGCACAGATGGCTTGCCAATATGATTACTCACCTCCTGAGTATGGGCCGCATGTCGTCGAGCAGATCGGAGACGGTAGGCAGGCAGCGGTCAAGTGCGTCCGTAGTGCGCCAGTAGCGCCGGGCCGCGGTCGGGGTCGACAGGTCGGTGGGCCGGGTGCAGTAGGCCAGACCATTCCAGGCTGGCACACGCCCGCCGATACCATCAACCACCGTCACGGACTGTACCAGGTCAGCCCCGTAGATAGGACACGCCTCGCAGCGCCGCTTGTTAATGCGATACAGCGTCAACAACTTTTCCTTCCGCATCATCTTGCGCTGCTCCTCCAGCGAATTCTGACGAAAAATAACACCGAAACTCACTGTAAACAGAAATTTGGTAACAGCATGGCAGCAATCTTTCCTTCACAACACTGCACAGCGAGCGAAAACCACCCCAGTGACAAGTGACAAATACTGTGTATTGCTGAGCACTTCGCAAAGTTGCGGCTGTAAACGGTTCCACAAAAACCGACCCTTCCGAGCACTGGGTTTAAAGTTTCAGCATAGTATCACCGGCAGCGTGATCTGATTCACAATTTGCGACAGTTCTGCAAGTGGAAGTACTGAAAGTGCCGAGGTACCTTCACACGGACGTACCTCACACGAATCTAAGGGGGAAGATTTGTCGTATGGAGTGATGTTTCAAGCATGATCCTGATCCGACCTGATTCATGTCCTGCCTATTACCCTTACCACGATTAATATGGCTATATTCATCTGCTAGCTTGAAAAAGAAACAATAGCTAAAGCAAGCGTTGCCTATTTGAAAACTATTTCCAGGGATTTAAGTAGAGGTTCACTGACCAAATATGGCCACTGGCGACCTCATTATCGGCCAAAATGTAAACGCATGGAATGCTTCGGGCTCCTCGTGACCAGGGCTTTCCAAGGCTGCTGCATTTCGACCTTCTTTTGTTTTGCATTTTGCATTTATATCCTCCTCTATATAGACCTGAAATTTATGATGGCGTGGTTGAGGTTTTGGAACCCCGGCCAGGTTCAAGAACACCGGTCAGTGGATTAACCGACCCGGCCCGGCCCGGTGCAGGTGAACATGGAGACCCTATGGTCTAGTGGGTTTTGTACGCGCCAGGAGCTAGTATTGCCGGCTAATTTCGATGGGGACCGGCGTAATACTTCCCGGCGGCATTGAAAAAAGTTTGCCATGTACAATATTTCGTTTACAAATCATCGCTCAAGGCACATCTAGCCCGAATTTGAAACATACACAAGTAAACACAAAGTGGACTTTGTTATGCGTTTGGCAGCGTCACAATTTTCTCTCCTGCCTTAGACATTGGACGCAAAAAAAGATCCAGCCCCGTTTATAATTATGCAAACTAGGCCATCAGTGCGATAGCGGCAGCGCGTAAAATGCCGGCTGTGGAGTGTGGGTGCTGGCGGTGATAGACTGTGGTTTTGGTCCATCGACATTGGGACATTCTGCGTACAGATACATGTTTGTACTTTATACAGGTAGTTATGTATTTCAATGTCCACACAGTTCTAGAGGGTCGTACACGGTGGTACGTGTACACCTGCTGGCCGTATGTGTTCATCTAGCACTGTTGCAAACACGGTGTCGACACACATAGATCGACACCGTTGATCGTCAGTGCAACTTGGTGTCAGTGTGAGCCCTCGCTAGACATCAAAATCACTATATTATCAAGCACACAAGATCCACACAGACACCCCAGCATATACCACAAACATATTTGCACGAGGGTCTGACCAGATTTCTGTACCCAGGAAGCATTATCCCCTCAACATATTGGTCTATCGTAAACAATTTTTTTCTTCTAAAGGTATCGTTTCTTCCGTGCTGAGGGGGAAGGGGCTGTTTCGGGCGACGACGATGGACCAGTAATTACGGTGAAATTGGGGGAAGGGGGAGGGAGGTGATTTTACTGCATCCTCTGGTGCTAGCTTTGTCTCTTGGAGACAGATGGCTGCAGATTGTGCCGATATAAAACGGTCACAATATTTTTTTAAACACGGAAGTCCTCAGATTCCGTCAATTCCGCTGTAAAACGGCCGTGAAAGGAGCCAGTTAAAACGAGCTAAGACGATTGAGTGACTAATAGAGCGGCCACTGCTACATCGCAGATCCAGAGTGGATCCGTGACCTTCCCCCAAGGATTACTACCTCGGAAGGGGATGCTTGCCAAGGTGGAGCTCGCTTCCTGCTTCTGATCGGGGATGGGGATGCCGGAGCATCGCCCCCACGTGATGTGATGGGTGGTTGAACGTGAAGTGTCTCAGCATGAGCTGAGGAACCTCTAGGTGCCGATGTCGACTGAATTGTCAGCTGGGGGTATGGGCTCTCGGCTGTACGCTTGGTGACGCGTTGCGGTTCGCAAGCCCCACCGGTCTCAGGTCCGGCGCTGTTTGGCGAACACTGGCCGTCGGGTTTAGTGCCACCGAAGGAGGCGTGACAGTGATGCGTCACGATGATGAACCGTAAAGCGTTGCAGGGGAAGAGGAGCAGGGGTTGATCGCGGTGTTGCGTGGACGCATATGGACGCAGTAACCCATCCCACATTGCGCAATGGACGCAATGTGGGATGGGTTACTTACTTTTGGTGTGGAAATAGTGGTTGTGGTGGATGAGGTGTTCGGGGGAAACCTAACCTATGTTGGTAAGTGGGCTTCATATTCGCACCGAAACCACCGCAGTGAGATATCTGTGTCGCCTGCTTCTAGAACACCCCGTGATATCATAATTGGTGATTAGTCGCCGACGTGGTCAAGCGTTCCGCATCAATATCAATGCCGCACATATTAGCGTTTTGAGCACGAACGGAGACGTCACTTTGGGCGCCCTTTGTTTTGTCAAGGGAAGCATTAGACGATGGGTAAACCGTTGTTCCCTCGGGACAGCTTCTCAGATTCCTCTTGAAAATTAATAATTCCGAGGTTTTCACTCGGCATTAGCTTGCGGATGCTTACGGGATAACAAAAAAATGGTCCGAAGGCAAATCATATGAAGGATTCGACTGGTTGACCAATTGGTTCCAAGGGCGCGCCGACTATAGGGTCATTTGGCGAAGGATTCGACATCGTGACTCATCCTTTGAACTGGCATTCACTTGCTGTGTTTGAATGACCCTGTATGACCCTCAAGTTATGGTTGCTGACCGATGCAGCTAATGCGCCCCGCAACTACAATTAGCCATGCAATTTCACCAGTGCTACGCCGTTGATCCGTCGAAGCAGAAATAACCAAACCATGCTGTAGGTTGCAGCGGGATTTGAAAGTGACCCCCATCTGCAGACATTACAATCGAACATCAGACGAATAATTTACAGGAATCGCAAGGTAAAATTACACGCAGTTGGCCGCGTGCTGATATTATATTACCCATGTCGTTTACTGATACTAAAATTGTAATGTGTAGCGCAATATATTCAGAAATATTTCATTTCTTTCTGTCGGGGTCGCGGTAGCTTAGTCGGTGCAACCGGCGGGATTATCCAATCCACCCGCAACCAGTCGGCGCGGGAGGTTAATGGCACTGTGCACAATAACTCGTTTCATGTCATTCTGTGGACTGATACGCCTACGTATTGACTACGACCTGATATCAATCGATCAATTATCGCGGTAAGATCTCCCATCTTCAAAGCGTATTGACTGATTCGGGACGGTTGGAGCTGAGCGTCCACTATGCGAGCTGGAGACGGAGGACGAGATGTGGGGAGGACCATTCCGGAGCATTGTAGATCATGAAATAAGCTTCTTTTTTTATTTCCGCCATCGACACATCGTTCTGATCCCATGTACACGAAAATTATGGTCACCAAATACGATAGCGCAATGTTTTCTCAACCACACTGGTTCAGCAAATACTCTCTTCGAAAGCCCGGAGTTGAATGGACGAATCGTTCTCTCTTATTTTAGTAATTTAAAGCAAAGTCCACAAATTGAATATTCCAAGAAAAATAGCCCGGCTTCAATACCGAATATACAATAAATTCAATAAAAGCCATGCTCCGAAATGAATGCTCGGGAACACATTCTCCCCAAATTTAACATTTAGACAATTACTTTCTCAGCATGAAAAACCTCTCCCATCCAGAACATCAAAGTGAAAATGAAGCCGCGCTTCCAACTAATGCCATGGGACGGGACATGAGGCGGGTGATGCCTACACCGTGGTACTCACAATTCTGAAGAGCGAGTGCGGCTTGGCCTGCTGCGGCGCGGCCGGCGGTCGGCCAGGAGATGGTGGAGGGGTGGGCCGCGGCGACAGTAGGCTGGTCGGCTGCTGCTGCGATGGCTGCGGCGACGCGACTGGCATTCGCAGCGCAATGGCACGCGACGCCGGCGCGGACTGCGGCGACGCCGCATTCACCTGACCACATCAGCCAGCCAGGTCAAGGCCGGCAGAACAGAACACTCGGCCGCTGATCCCGGAACTGTTGATCACACTAAGTCGCCTGATCTACGTGTCCACACAGTTCTAGAGGGTCGCACACGGCGGAACGTGCACACCCGCTGGCCCGTGGGTGTTCATCTAGCACCGTTGCAAAAACGGTGTCGACACATCTGGATCGACACCGTTGATCGTCAGTGCGGACCGATAAACTAACAAATCATGTGACGCAATGGAAAAGAACGGTGTCAGATTCATTAAGTGTGCGTACGGTACGTCCCAGGCGTCACATGTAAAAGCACATGTCAGGCAAGTGCCGCTCGGCGGTGGAGTACCTACCGCCGGCTGGGTAGGCACCGAACTGACGAGGGCGTTGGAGCCAGTCGGCCGTGGCGCCGCTGCTGATGTGAGCCGAGCGAACGTCACACTGGTGTTGGCCGGCAGACCGCGTGCGGCCAGCATCGCCGCCAGCGACTGCGGGTCCACTGCCAACATTGGACCGCGCGTCAGTCGGTGGTTATTAGTTGCCCCTGGGCTACTCGCGCCCTGACCATGCGCCCGTCGTGACACGCGATGTGTGCACCCGTCAGCCGATCACAGTGGTGCGGGCATCACTGTTCACCGCTGCACGCCATCACCGGTGACAGGTCAAGGAAAACAAGACTGGCTTCGGCTTGCGAGATGGGGTTAGTCACAACTGAGGCCAGAATGGCATTTGGGAATGTCCCAAATGACATTTGGAACGGTCCCATCAATACAGCGAGAAAAAAGTATCATCGCACGTGATAGGCGTAACATAGCACGTGTTTTTTTTTTTCTTGTTTTTTTTTTTGGGGTTTCTGTGATTTCAGGTGGGGTGACGTATTTTTCTACGTCTCATTTACTAGTGGATCTGGCGCGTTTTAGTTATTAGCTCAGGAGCAACTTAGCTAGCTCTAAACGACATTAAGCTCGAGCTCCAACAAGTGAACCTCGACATTATGAATAATTATATGGGGCAGATCTTAAAGGTGTGAATAAATTTGAATGAAGTATTAACGTTAAAGGAGCATTAGTTCCAAGAGACCTTAGATCGGAGCGGCATTGCAACCCAGCTAGTGTGCCAAAGTGGTCAGGACGGTAATAATACTCAGCAGAAATGTGTAGGCCATCTTATCCTCACCCGTTTGCATGGTCGAATGTTCGACAATTTCTGAGGGAGAATGTTCTCTCATCTTGACAAACAATCTTTTCAGGGATGGCTTTCGATCTGCGAGACCATGCATTGCAACTTTCTGGAAATTGTAGGCATCAATCTGAATCTGAATCTGAATAAATGTGAATGAAGTATTAACATTAAAGGAGCATCAATTTCAAGAGACCTTAGATCGGAGCAGCATTGTAAGTTACAATGATGCTCCAATCTAAGGTCTCTTGGACAACAACAACTGGGTTACAACTTGTAACCAAGCTAGTAACAGTGATTGGACAGCTAGCAATAATAAATATGAGTGGTCAACAGTGTCCTAAAATTACTTCACCATTAACTGTGTGGATGAAGAAAGAAATTGCTTGGGAATAGTGATAGATTGGAAGAAAATAAAGGATCGCCACTTAAGGATTAAAAAATCGGAATGCCTTTCACTTCAGTCACATGCATTTTACATTTTTAGCAGTTGTGTATATAATGACTGCCCACACATGTAGCAAAATGGTAAAAGCCTAAGACAAGGATGAAATAGCACAATTCCATTAACTGTGAATTTCCAGGCTACATGGTCAATTTTTTTACACTGGTGGTCAATACCACAGCAGGGAAGTTACGAAAAAAGGAATTGTCAGTTACCCACGAGCGATCCCACTTGGCATACTGTGCATGCATGTGCTCATTCATTAGAAAGGCATATAGATATGGCCGTACGAATTAAGCGCAAAAGTACCAGACATATCAGTTGACTACACAATCTAGAATATGGGAGGCTTTAGACATTATATGCACTGCCTGAAGTATTGGGGATTAAGGACTGGCATGGTTGGAACAAACACTAGACATCGTCATTCTGAACAATGCACATCAATCCAAGTGAAAAGTCCAGGTGTAAGACAGATAAACGCTAACAGGCTTAAATGAAAGGGTTGATGATTAATAGAATAGGATGCTTGCTGACCAGAGCTAAAACATAGGTTTATCGTTAGGTGTGAGATGTCGAAACGAATACAGCAGGATATCGAAATCGCCATGGAAATAATGGTGTTTAAAGTACTTTGGTCCTTGGAACTCAATTATGAGACAATTGCGTACATAGAACTTCACGTTTTGTGTGCTTTCAGGGGTAACTAATGTGGGGATACTGATATCAGCAATAATGCTGCAAATATATATGCTTTAACCTGGCATTGTATAAAATAATACGTCTTAGGTAACCCTTTACCTGGAATTGCACTACAGAAAGCTGGTCATCACGATCCCGTATCTGTTATGGTAAGCATAAGCACGATATTTATACACGGGATACTGTTCATACGTATCCCATGTATAAATGAGGTCCTCACACACACACGCCAAGAAGCACGATGTCGATACTTCTTCGGGAAGGATGTCGATTCAGTGCTCAGGAAGTAGTATGCCGTATTTCACGAATATCACTGCTGATAACGCAATGGAGAGTACCTCATTGAATGGATCTACAAATATGGTGAATGAACTTAGATCTGAGAATCATTATTATTAGAAACTTGACAATACAGAGATGGGATAGGCGAGGTGAGACTTATGCTAATAAGTGCGCAGCGGGAAGGGACGGCCATGATTGGCCCCAGGTGGGTAGGAGGGTCCCTAATTGTAATTAAGAAAATAAGTTTGAATACTTCTCTCTACGACTATGAAGTTGGTTTAAATGTCACCCGTACTGCCTAACCGAGGGGAAATCAAGATGACGTACGAGAAAACACGCAGCCAAATAATAAGGCACTGGAATAGGATGCCCTGAGGAGTGACGGGAGTGTACGGACGTCGCCCGGTGCCATGCAGGGCATGCCCAGGAGATAAGGGATTGCCGTACCAGCGGACCGTATGGATGTACGTAACCCGTTGAGTGGCGTACCTGTCGCGGGCGTAGTGAGCCGCGAGCCATTGCCGAGCGGCCGTGCCTGTGTGAGCACCGCCTTGCCGGGCTGTAGCACCAGGCCAGCCGAACAGACGGCCGAAGCCAGACGGCGGCCGTGCACCGTCTGCTGGATCTGCACCGCCAGCGGGCCGCCGCCGACGCCACTCAGCGACGAGAGCGGAATCGTCTTCACCACGCCGCCCTGCACCACCTGCAGCGCGTAGCCGCGCAGTGGCACCGGTGCCGGCACGGCCGGCGGCAGCGCCGGACGCGGCGGCGCAGCTCCGGCCGCCGGCGGCGTGGCGCGTACGTGCAGCTTGATCCGGCCGGCTGGACAGCGTGGTGGCGGCGGCGGCCGCAGGTCCACCTCCTCGATTAGTCGACGCGGAGCCTGGAAGCGACGCGTCCGGTGTGCAGCGAATGCCGTCAGCGACAGCTCCAGGTCGGCCAGCAGCAGGTTCAGCACGCTCAGGTCCACATGCTGAAATGACAATATTTGTAATGGTAGAAGATATTATGGTGAAGTATATCCGTCTTTTTGGTGAAGATGGTTCCAATTAAGACAGCCACACATGTTGATGTTTAAATTATATACCAAAATGTACCACCGAAATCTGGTACTAGGCTGTATCACAGTCTGTTTATCACGATTTGCAATATTCATGCTGTCGCCAAATTTTCTGCTCGGAAACGTCAACGGTGGTTGCCGGGAAACGAAACTGGCCCGTTCGTGTTCGAGGCTTCAGGTCCCGCTGCTAAATATCGCTGTTGGTGATTCAAGGGTCTCGATCTCTTTAAAAAAACGCTCAGTGTTCAAACTATAAATGCATCTTGCTGAGTTTCAACTCTGTTCAACTCTGCATGTGCGTTAATTTCCTTATTAGTTATTAGCTATGTATTGTAAGCATCAATTTTGGACATGCTCAATGTGCACTAATTCAAAAAGTTCGCGGGAAAACAATATTAACTATAATAATTATACCCAAGTCAAATATTGCTCTGCATTTACATTGTATCGGGCGCTCATGTCAGCTACATGCACATGATGTACAAAAAGCGAATAGCAATACATAAAAACACAATATTCACTATTCCCGCTAAAAAAGTGGAATAGGTCAGCCAAAGAATACCTTCACTATGATTCACATCAAAGAGCGAAAGTAAATGCACGGAATCTTTGTCGGAAACACGGACTATACTATATCAGTAGGAAGCACCGGGTTACGCCTGGGAGCTGTTCAGAGCATGCATACATGGCAGTACGTATGTGTCAGTTCACGAAAGGCATGCGCTTGGTTGTCACTTTAATACGGACCTTGAACGGGTCGTACTGAAGTGCGCTCCAGGCCAGTGATGCGGTCACGTATTCCACAGTTTGCATGCGGAACGGAGACACGGTCGGCCGCGGCTCGAACATGTCTGGGTGATTGCACACCTTCCGCAGTTGCATCAGGATGTTGATGACACTCATGAAATTACCAGCTGCCAGTGTCTCTTTCGTCCTGCCAAACCAGACCAGAACAATCAGCACTCCCGGGAAATCACTGCCTTAACTTCTATAGCTGTCTGCCAATCCAAGCGACAATCAACGTCGACACAATTTGCCGTTTGGTCGTTCACTTCTTTGCTTTTGACGAATGAAACTGAAAATACGTTGGCGCCGTAACTAATTTAGGTAAGGTATACGGGGGCCACTGCCCACATATCAATAAATACAGTATTGCAACAAACTTTAGTGGTCATTTGAACTAAGCAATCTGGGCAAAAGCTGGCGAATCGCGTGAGGTCTTGGATAACAACCCTTGAAACTGAACGCAACACTGATTTACTGCAAAGATATAGCAGCTTCTTACAGGACCAGTTCTGTTTTTGAGTTAGTTATTAGGGTTTCAGGGCGCATCGACTTCATTGGTCATGTAGCACCCATGTTCTGTTTTGCCGTAAGTTGCTTCAGCGCATCTGCAAAATTCAAAACACTCCAGATCCATCCAGTTTTCAAGTTCTTAGAAAAGTATATTTTCAGTCAACTGGGCCTGCTTGAAATATCCCGTACGGACTTGGTGCCTCTAAAACCTGACGGCTGGATCCGCCAGCGAAGTACGCGTCTATATCTCCGTACTTTCAAACTGGTCCGTGCATTCATGAGGACCGATTTTCATGCACAGAACCTTCAGCCAGTAACGACACCAAGCACATAAAGAGAGCCATGTTCCAGATAGCATCTCGACTCCAAAGACATATCACCATATTGTGTCCAATTTTCCAAAACATTATGGGCACGCTGTCTGCAGATCTTAGTGGCACCGCTACCCTAGTTTCGGGCAATCATACCACGCCATGTCACCAATACGTCATGCGATCATACGCCAGCAGGGGCCATTCAAATGACGTCCCGGAATGAGCTGTTAGTCGCAGGCAGCCAGTAGACAAAAGCTGCTCCGGCATTGAATCGAGCGTGACCTCACTGGGTTGCTGCCATTGACTCCAGTTGGGGCCACTTGTTATCAGTCTTTCGAGCTCCCAGAAATGCTTAAGCAACGGGAAATGCAGGATTTCCCGTTGGGTGGAAGGAGAGGGGTAGCAGTCATGAATGGAGTGCCAGTCATGAATGGAATGATCGCGATTCCTAGTTAGGAAGTTAATAAACTTTCCAGCATAAATTTGATGACTAGCTTCAGCCTACAAGGTAATTGAGGTTAAGGTCGGCCGGCGCACCGCACCCACGAAACCTGAGCAACCCTTGAACGCCAGGCGGCCTGGCGGACAGTCGGTCAACTTTACACTCCCGCAGGTCCTATATTTACCAAATGGTTTTTATCAATAGCATGGGCGTTTTACAACACAGTCACAAGACAGTATTACAATATCACTGCCCGAGATATCGGCGAAAAACGTGAGGGGTGGCGGATTCTGGCCCCTCCATTCACTGCACCAGACTCTGGGCAAATCTGTCAGGCATTTGATTTGCCATTTATTTGGGCTTTAGGGTGCTTCGACCAGAACTGATCATTCGCACCCATCTCCCAGGCCTTGGAAGTTGGGGTAGGAAATATAGATATTTATCCTCATAGTTACCAACTCATCCCTGAAATAAAACAAAATCCCATATTTGGGTCGCAATGCTTTGTGGCAAGTGCGTGCATAGAAACTGACCAAGGTGAGAGGTGGCATAAATTTCTATCAATCGAGGGGGCACCACTGATTGAATACACTTCCATGGATGGTTGAGGATGAGGATTGTACTAGATCAGTCCTGGATGGCCGCCATCTTCCAGTTAGTTATTAGGGTTTTAGGGCGCATCAACTGCAGTGGTTATACAGCGCCCAGCCATCTTCTAGTCAGGCGGTCCCTGCCTTTCAGTCAGGACGCCATAATCTTGAACGGGGAGATGGAAGAGCATGGTTCCTCTAAATACACCACTGGTTGGGAGAATTCGCCCCCCACCCCACCTCTGTACCCCTCGTAGCGGGCCAAAGGCACATAATGTACCATGGGTAGGCTGAAGTCACCAGAAATCGGAAACACACGGGATAAGACTTGTGCCGTACGGACAGCATCGGACATCATACATTCTTTGGTAGATAACGGAAGTAGTGCGGTCACTTTTGGGCTGTCTCTGCCACCACAGACAGTGTGATGTGTAGCGCCGCTTGTAGTGCAACACTATAGCAACCGTGACTACAAGATCCTCTTGCTTTAGGAATATTGACCGTTTAACCTGCCGCTAGACGGCAAGACAAAAACTCAAAGGTGGCGGCTCCATTCGAGATATACAATACGCGTACCGTATGGTGTGATACTGTCTAAGCCTGCTTCAGAGGAACACAGATGGATCCTACCGTACCGAAAGTATCAGTTGTGCAAATATCTGGGTATATCGGTGATGAAAAGGGTTGTGCCATTGAGGGCAAAGCCGTACTGGATACAGGACACAATATTGCTTGTGGTAGGATTGGGATGGTCAGGCAAGGTTACGGTGGAGACATAAAATACAGCCTTTTCACTTCACCTCTGCATAAAATCAGGCATTTATTGGTTTTGGTTATGTTTTCTTAGTTGGAAAATTTTGACTGCTTTTTCAATAAAAAATGAAAAGGGTGGTTAGGGTAGGTTAGATTATGTTGTTACATTTCTCTTCTAGCATTACATGTATGCTTATATGCCCGTGCCACTTATTTGCCCACACTTATATGCTACTTATATGCCTGTGCCATTTGTGTGATGCTCATTTGCTTTCCAACTGAAAATGAATCGTTTGCATAGGAAATGAGTGTCCATGTGGCCTTGGTTGGTTATTGGTTTCACGACACATCGACCATTGAGTCATGTAGCGTCGCCAATATATCACGCCGATTGGTCGCGGGCGAAGAGTAGCGATCCATGTGGCCTTAATCATCTCTATAAATGTTATTGAAGATATAGGTATAAATGTAGGTTTAAAACCTAACCTAATCAAATCTAACCCATTCACTTGCTTCATGGAGGTGAAATGGGTAAATTTGCACCTCAAGTTAATGTTTGAATTCTTGTAATTTCTTCTTCCCATGCAATGTTTATGAATGCGGCTAACATATGACCACTCATTTCCTCCGCAATTGCATACTTTTCAGTTCACAGGTGAAATAGGACCAAACAAAAGGACTAAGTTTAGTAACATAGCACTAAAAAGGTTCAAAAGAAACAAAAATGTAGTATAACCTAACATAACCTTCAACAATTACCCACTTATGTTGGATTTCCTAAAACCTAATGATGTTGGAACATGTAATACCATTACCATCAAAGGAGTCTGCATCATCCACTAAGTCAATGCTATGTGCTGTGATTTCAAATCGTGAATACCTTGCTTATATCAGCATGTGATTCCCCAAAGAAATGGTAGAAGTTTCTAGGTGAGCTTAAGCAAGTCCAGTCCATATATGTGCCCTCCAATTTGTGCTCAGGGGCTCCTATATAAATACCAAATACATTTTAAGACATCCCTTATGTGTACATGATTTACATACCAGCAATGCCTCAAGATTCTTTAATTTTAGCTTCTGCATTACATGCTAAATTGTACATGCAGACAGACGATTTATGGTGGTGTGTATAAAAGCAATATGGTTGAATTACATGCTGGGAACCCTAATGATTATATGAAGCTTCCACCCATACGTGCATACCAGAAAGGATATGGGTGCTTGCTGCATACCATCATGTGCCTCGATTGTTTTCTTTTTCAATTTTTAGAATGCTGCACCACTTTTAGAGAGTAACTTATCCCTCTGGAAGTGATGGGAGTTGACTTCAGCTTCTTTCCTGTGTAATGATTTGCATTGTGGAACACAACAATATGTACTGGACTTGTTCAGCTAATCCACTTTGTCAAACATGTTCACAACTATCCGAGAACCCTCACACTCTCAAACTTTCAAAGACCTGAAAGGGTATTTGTGTAACCTCAGTGGTAGCCATTTCCATGTGTGTCACTCTGGCTTGTTTGCATTCTTGTTTCCAAATTGTTTTTGGTAGCGCGCAAGATTTGTCTCACTTGTAGTCACTTTTATCTGCCACATAGCAGTTCAAAGTGTCTGCCGACAGTTGGCAACCTTTTCGCCTTGACTGGTCAATACGTTCTCTATACAACTCTTCGTCTACGACACGGTGGCCCAGCTTCACACGCACTTGTAATAATACACCAAGAGTATGTACTTTGCAACCAGTAAATGTAGCTGCACGAAAACCTATGCAGGATGGCGGGAAACGGAACCGACCCCGTTTGGATAGAGGTTTCGGGCCACCACCACCAAATGCCAATGGGAAGGTTCAACGGCCCCGCTAACTTAGAAAGCTGCCTCTAATAACTCAATCATACAATCAATATGCAGCTCGGACAAGACTTGCCGAGATTCGCATCCACTTGTACATATCACTCACGCGGATGTCCAATGTGCTTACTTGGCGCGGCTCATAAACTCGTCGTAGAGGTAACGTTGTCGTTTCGAAAGACGGCACATGATGGCGTGCTCGAATTTCTTGGGGAGCTGTTTCTCCACCTCAGACTTGAGTCGCCGCAGTAGGAATGGTCGCAACACCTGTCAGCATCCAAGCCAGCGTCCGTTATTAAAAATTGTCATCTCAAATGCGCGCCAGTTACACAGTCATCAGACAAAAACTTCCTGCCCAAATAACATGAGTAAGAGACAAAAGAAATGAAAAACAAATAAAGTGATACGACTCACAATGTCATGTGAGGAAATAAGACCCAGAATGAAACGATATAGATCAACTTAACAGTTGAGCAAATTAGCAAATGCTAGCAATCGACCTACTACTTGGGTGTGACAGAATACATCACATGCTCCTATGCAGTCCGGGAGACGATGGTCTATTGGATGATGCGGTATTATCGCAACCGCAACGTATCAGGCTCCTATCTCTACCTGGTGTGGTTTGTAGCCCCCTGGGGACCAGCCGACATAGGTTTGGTGGCTATATGGCTTACGTAGCTTACTGCTTTGCAAAGGAAGCTAGTTATTATTCTGGGATGCTGTCTGCATGACGGCAATAAGAGCAGTTAGCCAATTCTTAAGGTTTTTGGCGCATCAACTGCACTGGCTATGCAACGCCTACGCAGAAGCAAATGCATGAATAGACAGACGCAGAGTTGGCGTGAATCGACCTGCTGGCGCTGACCTTGTGCAGCCGCTTAATGACGCTTTCGTTGTACTCGGTGTTCCCCTCGATCATGCCAGACACCGGATTGGCGAACCATTCCTTGAACTCTCGATGCGAGGAGAAAACGTGTGGCATGAGGAAGTGCATCAGCGACCACAGCTCCATCAGGTTGTTCTGCAGAGGCGTACCGGTCAGCAGCAGACGCCTGCAAAACACAACAGACGTTGCTCAACCACCTCAACATCCGTGAAGCACAGACATCGCCACTTCTGCATACAGCACACGCTACGTCTGTCACATAAAAGCTCATCTGGTGTAGCTACAACATAGTGTCCGAAATAGTAATCGGAAAATAACAGAATAGCGTTCGAACATCTAGAAGACGCCTTGTAAGAGGTCATACACCAGATAGGTGAGTGCACTGAGTCCAAATATATATATATGGGAAACTGTACGTAAAATAACAAAATACTTGTCAAGATAGCAAGGTCAAGATAGCTACCTTGCTTGATTTCCATATTGTTTGGGTACACATTGGTTACATCCCAGAGAACATATTTTATACGCAGTTGGTGTTAAATTGCTTCAACTTCAGATCGGTAATGGTGATGAACGATATACAAAGCTGTTCAGATTGTGCAAATATAGGTGCATGCGAAATATGTAATATCGCTTCTGAGTCAACGATCACGCTGTCGCATCCGACAACCAACTATAGAAAAATACACTTCGACCCTTGGGGGGGGGGGGGATTAGAATATGGTACGCTGGTACTGCAATTACACCGACACATCACTCCAAATGTTTGGCGAACATGGGAAACCGAACAGACGTACAGCAATTACCCAAATGCAAGGATTGGTTACATGATGCACGTACCTTTGTGACTGAAAGTTGAGAAGAAGTTGCCAGCGTTGCGACTTGAAATTCTTGATGTTTTGCGCCTCATCGAGAATCAGGTACTTCCACTTTTTTCTTCTGAATGCGGCGTGGTCCTGCAGCACTAGTTTGTACGAGGTGATACAGACATGGAAGAAGTTCTGTTTGGTCCAGCCCGTACGCTTCATACGACGCTCCTTCTGTGTGCCATAGTAGACTAGTATCTTGAAGGCTGGGCACCACTTTTTCAGTTCCATCTCCCAGTTCAGCATGACTGAGGTGGGCACCACGATCAGGTGCGGTCCCCAGATGCCCTTCTCGCAGGCCAGGTGCGCCAACAGTGAAATTGTCTGGATCGTCTTGCCGAGCCCCATCTCATCGGCCAGGATGCCGTTAAGCTTCTTTTCGTACATGGTGGCCATCCACTCGAGACCAACGTGCTGGTACTCGCGCAGCGTATGTCTCAGCAGGAACGGCACGGGCGTCTTGACCGTTGTGGATGAGAGAGTGTAGCCCTTTGGCTGGAACGTCTCGGCCAGCGCGGCCACGTCGGTGATTTCGGCCGGGCCCGACATATCTGCCTTGGCCGCGTCGCCCGCATCACTCGCGTTCACATCCAGTAGTGACTTCAGACCAATCTCCATGCCGGTCTCCTCTTCCTCCTCGTCGTCCTCGGCCTCTTCGTTCTCATCTTGGTCGTCTTCCTCCTCGGCGGTGCTGTCCTCTTCATCCGCGGTGCCGTCCTCATCGTCGCTGCCGTTGTCGTTATCGTTATCGGAGTCGGAGTCGTGACGAGAGTCCCTGACGGTAGCGGACGGACCGGTGCCACCGTACTTCTTCAGCAGCTCGTCCAACGGCATCTGGCCTTCATCCTGCACCACATATAACAGATTGAAGAAGCCTCAATAATGATAAAACCACTCTTGCCAAGTGGTTGTTGGCTTTCCTACAATCATACGAAACGATACTAGAAACAATAAAACAAATATAGCTCTGCTCTTACCAGTGTTCAAAATAAATAATGCATAACAGAGTAATAGGCAACACAACGAAATGCAACTGGGACATGCCCAAGGTACTACGATTTCCCACGAGCTACCACCAGTGTTCAAAATAAATCATGCATAACAGAGTAATAGGCAACACAACGAAATGCAACTGGGACATGCCCAAGGTACTACGATTTCCCATGAGCTACCACCATTGTTCAAAATAAATCACACAACAGTTGAAGCGAACACAACGAAAGGCAACCGAGACATATCCAGGGTACCACGATTTCCTGTTAACTACTCATACGCTCAGCATCATCAAGTAGACACGGCCATAGACGCTAATCAGTGTTGCCGTGCAAAATAAACAAGTTGCTGGGGCAAATTTTCGAAAACTTGGCTTCGTGTCATACGATTCGTCTTGATGAGGCGACCATGAAAATAAATGACAAAAAACGTATGCCCACTGCAGGTGTGCACAAGGAAACAAACAAGTGTATACCGTTAAAATGTACATCCAGCTTTACAATAAAAAACCATGACATGACATGAATGCGATATTCGCCCGCACACGCCTTTATACCACTTACATCTCCCGGCTGTGACAATGGAAAACTCATGCAGGTGTTGATATACGATATTCCTCTCTAACAGCATTTATGAAGGATCTGACATAAGTTGCCTTACTTGTTGGGTGGGCAATTTGTGAATGGTGAAAAGGCGTATATATTTGCACAGCTATATTTTATTGTTGAGGTAAATTTTGTGACATGGTAAAAAAGCGCATAACATACGTCATTCTTCCTTTACCCCGAGCACTTACTCATGCGGGCGGTGACAAAAGCTGGCACATACGCTTTCAGCATGTTTGTTTTCCCTGACGGCAGCACCCTGGCCGCGAGTGGTGCCTTGACAATGAAGGTAGCGCTCTAAAAAGGCATGACATCTAGTTAAAAATGAACAATTTTTCCTCGAGGAGTAATAGGAATACCGGTGCCACACTAAGAGTATGTTCGCGAAAAAGAACGAAATCAACATTTGGTGATGCGAAATTAATGATGAACCTCTTCTTTGTGACAGGATAATGACCGCTGGGAATATCGGGGAGGTGGAGTGGCAGAACTTGGAAGTATTTCGGTGTCCAGATATGCATACGTGATATATAGTTGACACATAGTACGTCCTAAGGAAGAAAATGAGTTGTCACATTTTTCAGGGTAAAATAAAGCAAGTATATCGGGTAACATTTCTGGTTTGTCGGTGTTCTCGCTGGCTCGAATTCATTGTAGGTATTATACAAGTTCATAGAGGGCAACAAGCAGAGTCCGGAAACGTATTTTTGCAGTAGTGCGGGTCAAGTGATGTCAAAAGGCCAACTGATGATAAACAAAATGTACAAATGTATTAGGATCATGACCTTTATTAGATATTTCTATGGCCTTCATTCATTGTTTGATGACAATCATGATGTTAGTAATATGTCGCCGTTATCACTCCACAGTGCTGCCGCCAGAAACTACAACTGCTTTTAAGGATGCATATCTCGCATCGCCTGTAGATAATTCATGTGGCACTTAACTATGTTAAAGAGAAAACGTGATGTTAAAAGCAAGTGCCATTAAGTGTAATCCACTCATATACAAATTTCATGAAACTGGCAATAGGTAAACGTGAACATGAAGCACGTGAAAATCGCTTCCTTCCCCTTGCAGTTATCGGACCAATAACAAAGGCAAACAGTCATTGATTATTTGGGTTTAATGGAGCGTCGACTAAGTCACTTGGGACTCAAAAGGTAAAGCCTCATATGAGTACATCCCGAACAACTCCCCGAACAAGACAAGTCAATTCAATTCACGAGGTTATATTATGATCAACAAAAGAGCATCGGCCTAAAGCAACAAAAACTCTTCTGAACATTTTCGAGTTGGTGGTTATGATTTTTATTTGCATGGAGTGGTGGTGTTGGTGTCTTTGTACTTTGCGTCGCCGCACTGGTTATCACATTACGACCAAGACCAGCGGCAACCAAACGTACCATTAGTTTTACAGTACCAGACTGGTTGGTTATTGGAGTTTAGGGGCGCATTGACAGCGTCGGCCATGCAGCGCCCCTTTACAGTTATTGCCGCACCCTATTCCTTAGTCGCACTTGTAGAAGGTGATAGTGCAAGGGTCCACATGGGCCAGTCGGTGACGGGGACTATGCTATACAAGTTGTATCCGCGACGACAGAAATCCCGCTACAAACTCGGCCACGTGTGGCTGCCTTGTTCTTCCTAGCGACTACACTCAGCCGTACTGCCCACCTCCAACTGGTTGATTTCTTTGGTGTGGTTCTCGTTACGCTCCCTGCCCTCCTGCTCGGCGATAGTGTCCTCGTCATCGCTATCAGAGCCGGATCTCGCCTCGAAGTCATCATCGGACACGGCTGCATCGGATGCCGTCTGTCGATAGGTGCTGGTAAGAAAACTGGACAGTACATGTCGATTACAATCACACTACAAGGTAATGCATTGGGGTCGATGATTGATTGATGAATTGGGATTAGGGGCAAATCAATTACTAGTGGTTCCGCCGCGCTCACTCAATTGTCATTGTGAATGACAACTCATTCACAATTCTCATTCGCTCATCGGTTCTATCTTTCTATATATCTATCTATATATCTATATATCTATATATCTATATATCTATCTATATATCTATATATCTATCTATATATCTATATATCTATATATCTATATATCTATATATCTATATATCTATCTAAATATATATATATATCTAAATATATATATATATATATATATATATATATATATATATATATATATATATATATATATATATATATATATATCTATATATCTATCTAAATATTATATATATACCACGGTTTTAATGAGTGCATGCCATTATTTAATGGATTTGGATGCTCAGACAGGCATTATTGAGCTTCATGTATGTTGAAACCATGTAGGTTGAAATACTTCGGTGGAAAGTTGGTCAGTGTTCCAGGTTAACGCGACGGCCTGTGTTAGTTATGGGTCTTTTCCGGCGACCTCATCCGGAATAGGTTGAGCTTCGGCCAGAAGAGCTTTTCCGGGTCGAGGCGCGGGAACGACCGGTAGTGTTGTTCTTTAATCAGCTGTTGGCGGTGCTATGATTGTAGTGTTATTTGGCGCATATGTGCAGGTCGGTGGCATTCTCGGTCGCTTGCTCCGATCTTGCACGTAGCCGCGTGTATATTTTTATTGATTGACATACTTGCTTGCTGTTGGAAAACCCCGATGAATCGCATTATGCGGCATCTATTGGAGGATGAATAAAACACGCTGCAAGCTGTGTTCTGATTCTGACTACGACCGGAATGCTGACGCACAGTGGATGATGATGGCTTGTGCTGCTTCTGTAGCTCCAACATCATTTATTTCAGGGGCGGAGATCCAGACATTTTCAAATGCTGGGTAGGTAGATACTCGTCTAGAGGGGAGCCATTTCTTCAGAAGGGCGCTGTTGTGGTAATCCCTCGACGCTCTCGTTCAGAGCAATATTCATCAAGCAAGGAAAGGAGACTGCACTGGAGCATACTGAATGAGCGTCTTTTGCTCTGAGGAGGGCACATTGGGACGAAAGACCGTTTAGCGAGGGGCATTTGAGCAGTACGGTGTACTCGACTGGCTGCCCGCTTGAGCAAGGGTGTTGCTTTATACATTTTTGAGCGGGCAAGTGCCAATTAATGTTGGTTTTCCCTCCCCAATAATTTTAACTGCTAGCATTGGGTCCCATGGTGTCTGCCCTCCAATCCATTTTTACTTGGCCACCGCCTTCACATGTCCCTCCAAATAATTTTCATAAATATGCAAAGCCTGTGTCCGAGGGAAACCACCTTCCCATGCGGAGGGCACACAGAGCTCCTCCATGAGCCACTGATACATACATGCAAAGAAAAGGCATGTATACATGCCAGTCGGAGGGCACACAGAGCTCCTCCGTGAGCCACTGATACATACATGCAAAGAAAAGGCATGGATGCATGCCAGTAAGTATGTCCCCTCAAAGGCATGCAAATTGGCATGCATGTCTGAACCTACAATTTGCTCATCACATTTAAAACGTCCATCTCCAATTTCAACTTGGCATTGGATGCTCCCGAAGTGCACTGAAGATAAAGATAAAGATGTAGTTGTTGATATAAAACATGGGTGACTACTCTTCCATGAGATATCCCACGACTCTTGGATTTCTTCCCACAAAATAGTTATAAAATAGAGAAAGTGCGACTTATACAACCTAATGACTGTGCTCATGGACCAAGTCAAGCTAAAACCTTTTCATTCTGAACGCCACTGTTGCGGCACGTTTGTCGTATTCCGAGTTTGCGCTTCCTCAACCGCCAACCGACCGGATTAGATTTTCCTCATCCGGTGGAGGTTGGATGAGGTTTAACCTATTACGGATGAGCCGCCGGAACGGCCGATAGGGGAAATGGACGCTCAACCTATTCCGGACGAGGTCGCCGGGACAGACCCTATGTTACACTCTGCGGTTACTGGTGCCGGTCCTCACCTGACCCTGGTCGGCGTCGGCACGCTGCCGATTTTCCAGGTACCCGGGCGGCAACTGCTCTAGCACGTCATCCAATGATAGCTGTGATTCTCGCTGCAATGCGCTGACTTCGGCATTCGTGTCCTGCTTGTGCAAGTCTCGCTCAGCCCGCGCGATTGTTTCCTCGTCGTCCTCGGAGCCGGAATGAGGTTCAAACTCGCCTGTCAAAGAACAGAGGTGAGCACACGCGGCCAAACATCAAGCTATGTTTCGTTCCGCTCAGGGCCATGTTGCCGTTCTGCTCAGGGCCATGTTGCCGGGTAGATCGGGTAGTTCAGTCATTTTGATCAAATTGCGTTTGGTTACACGTCCATTAAAGCATATAACACCGAGTCAGTGAACAAAAAGAAAAAGCTATTCATTTCCATGTGACATCACACCAGTGTCCTAAAATTGCTTCACCATTAACTGTGTGGATGAAGGACAAAGTTGCTTGGGAATAGTGAAAGATTGGAAGAAAATAAAGGATTGCCATTTAAGGATTAAAAAGCGGAATGCCTTTCACTTCAGTCACATGCACTTTACATTATTTAGCAGTTGTATGCATGATGACTGCCCATACAGCATGTGGCAAAATGGTAAAAACCTAAGACGAGGATGAAATAGCACAACTCCATTAAATGTGAATTTCCAGGCCACATGGTGAATAATTTTACACTGCATCACACAGTTGTAAACAATAGCCCCGTCTCCATGACACTAACAAATCAGGATTCCCTTACCAATCCGGACTTCGGAAGTCATGGAAACACCTTCGTCAGCTAACTGGATTAAATTTCCGAATCTATCTTAGAAAGATTTCCTGAGGAAATCCGGATTTACCAAGAGTTGGAAGCATCTGGTATCATTCACGACGCGTCCCTTTCCTGCTTCCCCTATTGTCAGCGCCAGCGTCGTTTTTGGAAGTTATTTTTCGTGAAGGGTGACCGGGTTTATAATATAAAAATATAATGTAATATATACTGTAATATATAATGTAATATATAATATAATAAAATATAATACAATAGAATGAAATCGCAAATAAGAACAAGCCCTCTTCGAGTCTCTCATGCAACGATGCAGCCTATGCCGATGTGGCATACATTTTTTGGATATTGAAGGGAAATATCGCATTTCCAACCAACTCTGGATTCGGAAATCCTGCATGCAATCCCTGATTTCCTCACGAATGGTCATGGAAACGCTCCTTGTAATCCAGACTCGATTCATTTGTGGAAATCCAATCCAAATTCAAATCTGCCATGGAAACAAGGCTATTGTCGGCTTTCCGGTGGCCATAGATTTTGAGCTATACTGCAAAGCCTGTCTCGTGAAGATCCTAAACGACAGTCATACCGTTTTAATATCAGCAAACATCTGTACATGTAGGTTTCAGCATTGTGAGATTGACCGTGAGAAGGTTGGCATTATGTTGCAATAGTGTATTGCAGAAAACCGTAGCAATTTCAAATACAAGGTGCTGTGACTTTCATGGCGCATACAGGGTCTTTCCTCACTGGTCCAAGGCAAGTTGCAAGCATAGTATCATCGCATGAGTGTAATGGACTGATTATTTCAACTTCCTAATGCATGGAAATTTTACACAATCAATTGCTATGACAAATGTTTGGTTTCACCTCCGGAACTCCGAAAACATTGATATTCAATGTTTAAGATCGTCAATTTCCAACCCAGTCCTTCTGAGAATACTCAAATTTCAGGTAGCAGCCTAACTGACTTTACTTATTGCAACCTGCCTCACATTTGATGCCAGTTATCGTTCAGGTTCAAGTTGTCCACGCCATCCTCACAGGTTAGGCTAGGATAATACATGATGGGTTCGATCATGTTACATCATGTTGCTTCACTCAGCATCAATATAGGTACAGGTTGTATGCTACCCAGTCAGATTAGGTTAGGTTAGTATGTTAGGTTAGGTGAGGTAGGTTGAGTTAGGCTAGGCTAATTATGTTGGATTACAGATCATGAATATCACATAAAATTACTTAAAGGTTTGTACGTGATCCAACATCTGCAGGTGCAGATGTTATGCTAGGAATATTGACAGCTTTGGTCTGCCCAATCCCATGAATGAGAAACGTATCTACATACAAAGGAATTCCACCTTGTTTAAGCATATAGAGATGGGTCGACTATGCTAGGCAGCCAGCCCAACGCTGCTGATATTTATATTGAGGTCTTTCAAAATGTACTGCAAATAATGACATAAAACACAGTATTATCCACCAGCCTCGACTGTAATACACTCAAAAACACATATCGTACTATCATACTCCGCAGCTAACGAAACATCATTGAACACCTTCTTGGTCTTCAGTCTCTTCATTCATTCATTCAGGCTCCAGTCTCTATTTTCGTAAACCATTGCCATTTCCAATGGTTCTTATCGAAAAGAAGCCCATTCGTGTTATATACACGACCACAGAATACAGTTCCGAAACGACCGAAAATCCCACCAAAATGTGATGTTCAGCCTGCAACCGCCCATTCACCATATAAGAAAAACGCAGCCAGTGTCGAGTTTCCTGTGATATTCGTTAGACCTTGGACAATTAGTACCGTGCCATGCCCCCAAGTTTTCGCCTCACCTGAGTTTTGAAAAACAAAAACGCTGTCCGGTGCATTGAATATGCGGCGTATTTTTCGTGACGGGATTTTTTGGCAATTGGCTTTATGGCTTTGGCTTTGGCAATAAGCTCCATGAAATATAATTAAAGCATCAGCAGTGGAGGAAACTTGCGAGACATTTCTTACGTGTGTTTTTTTACGGTCATGTTTCTTAATAGGTCAAGACTGCAGTGTACTAAACATTTCATTGCCAAATCCGAATGAGTGGAAAGTTTACAACTCCAGAAAGAATGAAATCGTTGACAAATTGCACTCATATCTATACATGAACTATAACATTCTTCAAAGGTCATCCGATCTAATCCTTGTCATGCCCACATACATAATCCTTAGGTTTAAACGTGACACAACCAAATGTATAATTATGCTTCCGATACCCCCTACTACTCGGTTTACAGTTCTCACCATCCGAGTGTAGCCGCGAGTCGGGAAGTCCGGACGACGACGAAGCACGACTCGGCTGAGCACTGTTCTGCTGCAACGCCTCTACCAGCTTCTCGCTGTACTTCTCCGTCTGGTCCACGATGAAGTTGAGGTGCTGGTCCAGAGCCTTCTTTCGCTTCTCGTCCAGCCGCACTGTTATCTTGAACTCAACTAACTTCTCCGCGTTGGCCCAAAACGTCCGTATCTCACGCGCTACAAACGACGCCACACGTCTCAGATCGCGCTCCTGATCTTTGACGGCGCGCTCCACCGCTGCCGCCTTGTCCTGGTGATACTTTTGTACCATGCGCGCACATCTCCGAGCAGCCGCCTTCTTCCACTTGCGCTCCTGCGCAAAGTCAGCCGCTAACCACTGCATTTCCTCCAAGAGGTAGTCCCAGTGCGCTTTAACCCGTTTTGGTTCGGCCACTTTGGGGAGGCGTCTTTCTGACCATATGCCCTGTTTTCTGAGGTCACTTATTCGCTGCATCACGTGTGCCTCCTGAAACAGAGCGCGTCTTTTAACAAGCGGTGGGAGGGTAGGATCTGTAGCATTCCCGTCCTCTAACTGAAAAAGTGATGGATATTGCATGATACGAACACAAAGGCACGACATAATATATATATATATATATATATATATATATATGTGTGTGTGTGTGTGTGTGTGTGTATGTGTGAATGTATATGTGTGTATATATGTGTGTGTGTGCGTGCATGCAGTGCACACTGAATCATGTGGCTTATGAGTCTGACATCACATGAGTCGAATCTGAATCAATTCAAATTTCTATCATTTTGACCTGCTCCAAACCATGAGTAGAATCAGATCAAGATCTATCAATTACATGCGAGTCGACTAAAAAAACTGATTAATACAACGAAGAATGGCTCTTAAGTGCTCCTGGGTTTTAGACATCGCGTGTGTGTGTGTTGAGTAATATAGCATGAGTAATATAGCACACATTGAGTAATAGTACACATTGAGTAATATAGCGTAATCCCTAACGCTACTTTTGATGTAGACTCAGCACCTCCTGGTATATTGAGGGTCGTACATTTCGCCTCACGCAATGTCTAAAAAATTGAGTCGTACCTGTATTCCATACCTGTATTTTACAATAATCTCACTCATTACGCCAGGTGAGTCGGTGACTTTGGTGCAATGAATGCAAACTTTGTGATGGAAGCAACATCATTTCAGCTTTGCACGGTAACAGAATCCACCAATTTGAAATAAAAGCAAGATACATTCCCGCAGCGAGGAATGTCGCCGAATACAGTGGGTAACGCCAATGCACACTGAAAATCAAAAATAAATGGCTCTCCTTGTGCATAATAAGAACAGCCTGCTCCAATAAACACACCGATGACGGCACTCGCCGGGGGGACGAGCGAGACGCACCTGTTTGGCTTTCTCCACCATATGTTCGGTGGCGGGCGTGTGTGAGTCGTGCGTGGAGTGGCCGGTGCTGACCGCCGCCAGGCCGGAGCCGGCGGGCCGTCCGGGACCGCGCGCAGCCACCACCGCCGCCGCACCACCACCTGCAGACGCGCGCACGCATGGTTAGGCAGAGCACACCAACAGCCACCACCGCAACAGCACGCAGACATCAACCACACGTACATATGTACCGCAGGAGCATGGAATGCAACAATAACCTTGTGCTGTCATACGTTTGCAACTAGTTATCTAGTTACGTGTTAGTTATTGAAGTTTACGGGCGCATCGACTGCGTCGGTCATGCAGCATCTAGTTACATTTAACATAAACATACTACGATGGCCGCGTCAGAACAAGATAGTTCGGCACAAAAGATATCTGATGAAACGCATCCCCGTCATAAAGGACCGATAATAAAAACGAGTGTTTTCTTGTGAAAATGCCAACACAAAACACCTATCTAGAGAGCGCGGAGTACGGACACAACCAGACTAGGAGCAGGGGTGCATTCAGCGATAAGAACAATCTAAAGCCATACATAACCGGCCGCAAGCAATTAGCACTCCACAAATCACCAACTCCACCTATCACTAGATTGCATTCTGAGAATTTGCTTACATTAGTTATGTATAGCTGTGCCATCATTGGTAGGTACGTTCGCTTTTCGTTAGCAATGAATGGTCTTAAAGGTCATGTATAACTTCTGGTCGTACCTGAATGAGAATTGTCCATGTTTAACTTCACCCCAACTTGAAATTGTAAATATTTTTTTCATAGTACAACTGTCAAACGCTCGTAAGAACTTTACATGCGCACGAACTTGAAGATGTAAAAAGGTGTGCTGTACTACTGGACCAATTAAATTAAACAGATTTCCAAGTCATATAAATCATTTAGCGCTCTGGCGAGGAACATATTATTGCAGCAGTATCCTATGACGACCTTTCTTCGATGATTCGAAGAAAAAAAACGGTCAAAAGTTACTTGTTCTTGGTGTATATTCAGGCACAACCCATCAAGCCACAAAAAAAAAAAAAAAAATTCCACCTAACGGTCAAATTCTCAAATACTCGAAGGGTCGCACCCGAATATACACCAAGAACAAGTAACTTTCGACTGCTTTTTTTCTTCTTCGAATTATCGAGGAAATGTCATCATAGGCTACAATGGATTTCCTCTGTGTGGTGTTTGGGCTGGACAATGTTCGTCAGCCGGGGGTTTTCTAGTTTTGCAGACCACGACAATAATAACGATAACTTGTGACCATGCAATGCCGCCAGACGGCCATATTGAGATACATGAGCCTGGTACATATACCATTTGAGGCACATGTCCCCTTTTTGGATGGAATATCTCCAGCTACGAATACTTGGGTGTACTCTCAAGCTCATAATTAGTTATTTGGGTTTAGGGGCGCATCGACTGCGTATGCCATATAGCGCCCATGTGCTCTTCGCCTCTAACATACACACAATACACTGGGGAGGCTTCCCAATCAAGTGCACACATTTTGCACAGAATGCACCGGCATCAGCTATCCACGATTCCCATTACTATATTATGCGGGGTACAATCATGAGAATGTTGCATTTGTAAGGCATCAGATATGTAGTTTGAAAACATGCATAAAGCTGTGCCAAGAAATGAGCAGTCTTCGGATGTCCTTGCAAATCGTCCACTTTGGGCGACATGGTCGGATTTCCTCCCCCAGAGGAATTGCATGGTCCACAGGTAGTTTTTTTCCTCTTTAAACTGATGGTTCAATGGGTTGGTCGGGATCAATGGGCTGAAAGGGCGTGAGGAACCAGCCTATATCCCTGCGCCCTTTGGCAGGTGCATAATATATATATATATATATATATATATATATATATATATATATATATATATATCTATATATGTATATACACATATACATGTATTGCTTTTCAATTGACATTCACAATACTTATTATCAATGGTGAGATATACTGTGGCTTAGATCCGTGACGAGCAATTTGATGAAAGAATGTAGAAAAGACATGTGATGCAATAAAGGGGCTGGTCAAGTGTAAATTTCCATAAAACTGAAGGAATTTCACAACATTTCGCAGGATGCCAACCACAAGCCACTTCCCTACAATTGGGGACTCCCATCACCAGTTTTAAAACTTGTTTTTATTGGAAAACCATTGCGTTTCTTTTCCCCAATTGATGCCAGAACCCACACTCATTGTCACCACCAACGTGACGATTCTGGTGGAAGGCTGCTCGTACCACGGTGTCAAGTGTTAAAAGAAGGTCGACAGTACAGCGGTTTTTCTTAAAACCACACTGTGCGTTATTTAAAATGTCATGTCCTTCCAGAAACCATGTCAGACGCACATTAACCATCTTCTCCATCAGTTTGCAGTGATGAAGTTAATGATATTGGTAGGTAGCTCGTCGGGTCTAAGCTATCTTTGCCGGGCTTTACGATTGGGATCATAGTAGCTTCACGTCATGTTGACGGAAAGTCGCCTTTGACCCAGAGGGAGTCCAGAGTCTTCAACAAAGTAGTAAGTGCACGTGATGGCGAGTGTTTCAGCATGTCGTTATGTATTTGGTTGGGGCCTTCTGAAACGCTTCGAAGGGTTCTAATGGCAGAAAGCAGCTCATCCATGATGAATGGTTCGTTGTAGCATAACCTCTCACGGGTAGAAAAGTTCAATGGTTTTCTCTCAGTCTGCTTTGCGTCGTGGGAATACATCATTTTCACTGTTGCACCGACATCGACTGGATATTGTGCGGGCCATCTCACTGGCCACGTCGACCGGGTGAGTGACGTCGCGATCGACAGCCCGCAGTGCTGGCAGAGAGACAGAGCTGAATTTGCCGCCGATTCGTTTGATCCTGGACCAGACCTGAGAGACGGGCGTGGTGCGATTAAGCGTGCTAACGTAATCCCTCCACGAGGCACGCTTTGGCTCTCGAATAGCTCGCCGTGCGAAGGCCCTAGCCTGCCGGAAGGCGATGAGGTTGGCCGTGCTACGACTTGTCAAAAGCTCTGAATGCGCGGCGTCTTACCCTGATTGCCTCCTCCGTCCACCACGGGACGGGTTTACTACGGGGAGCGCCTGAAGTAAGAGGAATGGAGTTGGATTGGATTGTGGCTTTACGACGCCCTCAGCAGCTGAGGCCATACAGCGTCGCCTGCCTCTCACCCTGACAGGAAGGGCTGGCATCGCGGGGAATCGAACCCCGTACCTCTGGCCTGCCAGACGCTCAGCTTAACCACTGAGCTACCGACGCCCCAAGTGGAATGGAGTTAGCGGCGGTCTTGGCCAGGACGTTCGTAAATTCCTCCACCGACACAGGTGTATAGTCAGGTGATACGAAAAAATCTCCAGTTCTTTCATATTTTGACCAGTCAGCCTTCCTAAAATTCCACCGGCGTGGTCGCGTCCAAAGTACGCCATCTTGGTAGTGCAACCATAGTGGAAAATGGTCACTGCCGAGAGGGTCGTCGGCCACAGTCTAGTTAAAAAGTTGGGTGAGTTGTGGACTGCACAGACTTAGGTCCAACGCCGAGGTACGGCCGGAGGGCAGAGTAAAATGGGTCGGGGTTCCGGTATTTAAAATGCATAACGATTCATCATGCATCAATGATTCTAGTAGCTGACCACGTGTATTTGTCACCACATCCCCACGCCGTGTGGTGGGCGTTGAAATCGCATAGTATTAAGATTAGTGGGGGAAGCTCGGATATCAGGCGTCGTAGCTCATTGGATGGGAACCTAGAACCGGGCGGCAGATAAAGCGAGCAAATAGATATAACCAGATGGCTAAAATGCACTCTTGCTGCAAAGGCCTGCAATTTGGCGTGGAGCACTAATCTCCGCGCTGCAACGCTGTGATGGACGGCCAGCAGCACACCACCGTGTGCAATTGTATCGGATGGCGTATCTTTTCGAAAGACAGAGTAACATTTGAGGTTGAGCCAGTAGTCTGATGTCACCTTCGTTCCCTGCAGACATACGGCCGCCGGAGTGTGGCGATTTAAAAGAGCCTGCAGCTCTTCGATGCTGGTCCTCAAACCCCTGCAGTTCCGCTGTAAAATGGACCGAGGCTGATCCATTTAAAATGAGTTAAAGTAGGTAAATAGAAATATCACAGTTACTGTCACCGAACTATCACACAAACCCAAGGGTCCATTATAAAAACAATGAGTGCATGGGTGACAGTGTGTAGCGTATGTGAAATATGTTGTGTATATTTTAAAAAGGGAGGTAAAATAAGTCATTTCACGACGAACTTCACGGAACCCACGAATTATTCGGCGTATCAGAGGACACGCCGGCACTCGGTCCAAGGGACTGGGTCCTAGGGCGGGATCTCCGCAATCCTTGATCCGGCGGAGAGCAAGACGTCGCCAGGCCTCGCCTTTGGGCGCCCAGTCGGGGGTGGGGATGGGGGTGGGGAAGGGCCAATGCTGTAAGAAGCCGGTCCCTCCATTCGCTGCCTTAGCGACGGGGTGGCCGGCCTTTGGGGTGGAGCCTTGTCAGCCCCTTGGCGGCTCATCGCCCGGGCCTTCTCATCAATGAGCCGCGCTCGCTTCGCTTCACGAGCTCGCCTTTCGGCTTCTTGATGAGTAAGCCGAGCCTCGGAAGGGCGGAGGGTTCAGGGAGGGAGGAGGTGGAGAGGAGGGATTTGGAGGTGGTGTCGGTACATGAAGGAGATGAAGGGGGATTGGAGGAAGGAGGCGGAGGATTCGTGGTGGGTGGGTAGGGGCTGGACTTGGGTGGAGGAGATCGAACGGGTCTCTTTGACCGGTGGACCTGTGTCCACTCCCCCATCTGTAGATGTTGTTTGGGACGAGGTCTCGGACGGCTCGTTAGCTGGTGGTGGTGGGGCTATGGTTTCCTCGGCAACGCTTTGGATTGACCGCCCCTGCCTCACCGGAGACGCAAGAGGAACGCCAAAGGCTCGAAGGAGGGCAGTCAACTGAACGATGAGATCAGATGCCTTTTCGGGCTGTATGTGTTGCGGAGGTGTCAAACCATGGACTGGTGTATTTTTTTCCGAAGTGTAGGACGTTCGGTATGTGATCGGTCATATAAGTCTCCTGCTTCCCGAAAGGTTTTTTTTTGCTTGTTTGATCGCTATGATTTCTTTTTCCTTCAAGTAGGACGGGCAAGTTCGGTCAGAAGATGTGTGGTGGCTTCGTTCTCTCTCACAGTTCCCACACTGGGGGGTTGAGGAAGTGCAGTGCTCGAAAGTCATTAGTTGTGGGCCACAATTAATGACAATCTTTGCACCATTCCGAGTTTGTCCGAGTGAGACGTTAGTGCACCGACTAATATGCTACGTGCCGACTATTGGGATATGGGTTTCGGAGTATGAAATGGTTTAATTAAAATTATACTGAAACAATCCACCTAAAATAGTTGTATTCCCACCACCAAGAAACTGCTATTTTGCACCAAAATGCTGAGAAAATTGATTGAAAACAATCTTATTAATACTAAAAGTTCCTCGATGTACTTGTTTAGTTCATGTCTGGAATATTTAGTTGACGCAAGGATCGACTTGGAAGGATCCAGAGTGGCCAGACGGGAGAGCAAGTTGACGCTGTAAAACCGACTAATAGTCAGTTTCATTATTGCTGTAAAATAGAGCTGGTCGGATTCGCTTACCTCAGAGCTAGAAATACAACTGATCAACTGGCCGGCAAATAGGAGATGTGTCGGAGTAAGGTTGGAACAAGTATTACGGACCCTCCACTGGCAATGATGAACGCCAAATGCAGTTATATTTCAAGGCGCATGATTTATTTTCGCACATTTCAAAAAATGTATTTGAGTCATGCATAAGTGCGCAAATGGCATTGTTATCTTGGTGTAATCGCCTCGGAGAACTTGCTTGCTCCGGGGCCGCTTTTAGGAAATTTGAAGTTATTTTTATTTTGCATTGAACGGGCTCATTGTGTCTAAAAAGTTGTCTAACAAAATGGCCTTCGACTGCGCATTCGAAGTACCTTAATGGCCAAACGAGGCTTCAAGTACTTACTCCGGCGATAAATATTGAATAAATATTCAATTAATCACCGACTATATTGACACAAATATAGCGTCTTCTGACATGCCGCAGTTGTGCGGAGACGCTTTTAGCGCAACACCGACGAACATGTGCGGTACGGTTGGCATTTTGTCATTGACTGGTCGGCGTGCAGGGACCGCTGAAAGTGCTAGTTGTTTTCAGGTATGGACCTTGAGTGGTGGCACCCGACGAAACAATGTTGTTTTTCGTTTTCCTTTCTGGAGTACAAAATATTTCATTTAGTCTAGTCACAATCCTGGAGTACATAAGGTATTGGTATGCATGTCACCAACAAACGTCAGCTGTTCCAACACTGACCCATTATGTATGTAGCATTCATCAGGTATGTTAAGTATTCATTGTGTATAAACATATACATTGTATAATATTAGGGTTGTAGCCATTATACACTCCCATATTTTAGCAAACACAAATCCAACACTGGTTGGGACTGATAAAATTATGAGGCGGACAAGCTTTCAGCGACGGGCTGATGAGTTTGGTAAGCTGCTAAAGATGACACCAGAAGACAGGTGTGGCTCAGGTGTGAACAGTTTGCTGGCTATTTGAGCCTAAGGTGGAGGTGGATTTCTGCTTTAGGGCGCGCCGATACTTGAGCCTGAGGATTTTTTTAAAAGAGAAAAACCCTATATAATCTAAAGCCCACATCATTCACTTCAGCTTGTAGCAGCACTGCAAAATGTGCCACTCACATGAGCAGATGGCCTGCAATCTGATCGCTCTGAGACCAGAAAATGGTTCCAGAGTGAATGACTGCAGTCATTTGCTCTACACGTGGTGGTTGTTATATTTCATAGTTGCATGGGAATGCAAAGAACCGATTAAATATGTACATGAGTTTTCCAAATGCTCAACTACTTACTCGACTTTCCAGCTGAGAAGTTACTTTCACATTACATTGTCATTGGATGCACAATATACTGCCATCCGAAAATGAGCAATAAAAACCAACGCAAAACTATGCCGGCAAATTCAAATGGAAGGAAAATATGACGTGAAAAATGTTTTCAACTAGACAATTTCTGCTCCTGCTGCCATACCCGGCCCATCCAACCTTTATATTAAAGCCCTTGTTCCTCACCTTTGATGTGAGACAGCTTGGAGATGGCACCGGGGAGAGTGCTCGAGACAGTCACTGGCATGCTGCCACTGACAGAAGCCTTCACTTCAGGCGCATCGTCGTCATCCGAATCCAGCAGCAGACGCTTCTTGTAGTTGAGGAACTGTAGTGATGGCCGCTTCTGCCACGCAGGGTAGTCCATCACACTCCCACCATCCTCCAGATAGTACAGTTCTGCCGTCAGCTCTTCATATAGTTCACGCAATCCTGCCACCTTATCAAGCTTGTAGTCAAGCACATTCTGACGTTTTAATGTCACCTCATCGCTGTTCGACAACCGTTCTTCTAATTTGATCTTTTTGCGCGGCTGTTGCGGGCTTGTTCGCGCCACCAGTTTGGTAGGCGTGCCGTACAGCGGCGATGGTACCCCAGTAACGGTCGGAGGACGCGCCAGTCCAGCTGGCGACCGTGCAGGCATGCGGCCGACACAGATCGATGATGATACTCGGTGCAGCACGCCACCAGCAGATGACTGAAATGCCACCGAAACAATTACACATTACTGTAACACTACCGAAACGATGGCAGATGGTTGTAATGTCACTGAACCAATGGCTCAACTCTGCCAACACGAACATATAATACCCAATGCAGCAAGCCACCGGCAGACGGCTAGCTAACGCCCCCGAAACACAGCAGAAAGCAGACTGCAACACCACCGAAATAATGATAAATGACTAACACCACCGAAACAACGGTAGAAGACTGCAATGCCACCAGAACAATGACAGATAACCGCAATGCCACCGAAGAAATGGCACGTGAATGCAACACTACCGAAACAATGATAAATGACTAACACCACCGAGACAGTGATAAATGACTAACACCACCGAAACAATGATAAATGACACTTACACTTAAGTATCAATGTACACTTACTTAGACAATGCAGGATAGATGACAGGAACCTGAAAGGTCCTGAAAAATGTTCAGATTCTAGATGCAAGATAAATACTATTCACAGGCACCTGGCTCCTGGGTAGTCCTATGATTTCATTGGAACAGACATAAAAAAGAAAGGGCAGCAAAACAGCAGGCTGTGTCAATATACAACATTAATATGCAATGTTGCACAACATGCAAGTCAACATGGGGAAATCCCCAACCATCTTCCCAATGCCAGCATCAAAGCTTCCATACACTAGTTACAGTTTCTTCCCTCAAACTAATATATCAAACTGATTGACACCATGCAACTACAGATGAAACCAACCTGTGACAATGTCACTTGCTGTAGTGGGCTGGTGATGACAAAATGCTGCCCTCCAGTGGATGTCACTGTGGTTGTCGAGGTGAGGGGTAGCCCCCATCTAGTCCCCACATCAGATGGATCAGCCATTGCAGCCTTACCCACTTGTTGCCTTCATATCTGAAAATAAACAGCATTTGATGCCATGCAACATACAAGGAAAATAGTCATATCCCGAATATGCATTCATGCATCAATGAGTATCAGGCAATGATAAAGCATTCACGAAATAGGGTGAATATACCTCTTCCTGGACACTAGACAGGGACACCAAATAAACACAGATAAGTTGTTTCTCAATGAGTCTGTATGAAGTATGTATCTAACTTCTGATAGTATCTCATTATAGATATATCATTTTTATGCTTATTACAGATTATGATACACATCTGGAATGCTGTCAGAAACATCTTGGATTCAATTGTGAAGACATTCTGCAACATCCTGAATTCCAGACAAAAGAATCACCAATGATGTAGTCTGTTATACAATACACACACACACACATATATATATATATATATATATATATATATATATATATATATATATATATATACCACATATGATATAGATAGCTTACATCTATTACTAAACCTAGCTTTCACTTTTCATGCTTCACTTGCCCAATAGCTAACATTATTCTTCTTTTAATTCCCAAGTCACCTTGTTCTCCATTCAACACAGTTAATGGCAAGTATTTTATGGCACTGGGAAGAAGTCACTAGGTAAGTTTGAACAAGCCCAGTCCATACATTTGGTTCTCAAATTGCCTTCATTGGGGCTTCTTATAACCTGGGGTTTTGGAGTTTGGATACTTAAATATGAAGCAAATCAATGTTCCCCTCTCACCCAAAAACAAGAGGCTAGATTGGGTTTGGTTTCATAAAGGTTCGTAGTGCTAACTCATGCAGCATTGTTGTATGTATCAGGAAAGATATTCAAAGCATGTGTTTGGTAGTTATGCTGTTTAAAAAAACATCCTTCATTATCTATTACCCCATTCAAAGCCACAATTTTGACATTACCTTTCTTGCCAACTGAAAAGCATAAATTGGTGTTCGAAACTCATGGTCACAATCTTAATCACATTCTGAAATACTTGTACAATATATTTTTTTTATGGAAACTGCCATCCCAACTGAAATGCAAATCTTCTGCATGTGCAATTGTGAAAACCCCATCTAACAAAGCATAGCCTACTCTAGGCTGACCTCTTCAGAAAATCATTAAAGAAATTAGTTTCAAAATTTCAGATATCATTTCCAATCATCCTTGGGCTGATCAATGGCAGATGTCTTTCCATTATGATAGGGGTAAACTTATGCAGCTGGAGTCCAGATGTGAGGCTTTCAGATATATATATATATATATATGGAGGTAGGAGGTGGTGGTGGTGGATTTGTGCTTTAGGGCATATCAGCATGTCATTGGCCATTTTGCACCCATAATGGGAGGTAGGAAGTGGATGTTTTGAAGAGGAGACTTGTGTGTCAGTTTCAAAAGACCTTAAAGCAGAAAAGCAATGTATCTCAGATAGGAACAGGGCACTCAGAATGCTGGGATTCATTAATAAGAGTGTAAGATGTAAGTGTAAGGAAGTCATAAAAATTGTGCTTATCTTGTTACCAAACTTCAAATATTCTGTACAAGCATGGAACCTATTCAATTTGTTTTAAAGCGTTTTTACATCTCTGGGATTTTTCAATATCATGTGTATGAAGGCAACTAAGATGCTGGAATCATGTATTTTCTGTACAATTGCTTACCTTTCAGGTTTTGGGCAAAATATTTTTTTTAATGGGCTTTTTGAGTTAGGCAGCATAAAGACAAATGTTTTTAAACATTGAAAAATACAACACAACCTAAGCTAACCAACCTTTTGAGAAAAAAATCAAGGAGAAAAATGTCTAGCAAATGTTCTGAAGTTCCTCAAAATAAAAGAAACCTAACCCAAGCCTAACCTAAGCTGCTTTAAAAAGATAATTGCAAATCTTTATTTTTTTAAGAACAAAAATTTTGAATTTTTAACAAGTTTTTGTTGTATTATTGTGCTTTAACACTCCCACGTCCGGCGGTCCGCGCCAACTTCGCATGCCCGGGGTGGGGGCAGATGTCTGCCCCCTAAGATCTCTAGAACTATGCTAGCTACCGAGAAATGGAAAATGGCATTGGATAGCTGGTGCGGGCTCCATCAAAAGTTTCTCAGTCATTTATTTTGTTCAGGTCAATATTTAGATCACTGGGCCATCATAGGTCAAATTCGACCAGATCAGGTGAGACTCTCAGATATTGACACATACCTTAGGACCTGTCACAGACGAACTCAGGTCAAGGTCATGAAGTGGCCTAGCAAGGGCATGCAATGTATCAAATCAACACGTCTTGGCGCAGGGTTAAAATTATTTTTTCGTTAGGTGCGAGACGTCGAAACAGGCACAGAAGGATGTGAAACTTTGCCATGGAATTAGTGTCAATTAAAGTGTTTTTGATGTTTTTCAGACTCAAATTTGAGACAATGGTGTAGGCACATATGACTGTACATTGGTCATTTGCTTTGAGATTCATAATTTAGGAAGAGCTGTATTCAGGGCAGGGAGAAAAATAACTATGCTATAATTTAGTACCATATGCCTTATCATATAGCTAATCACTTTAGCCAAAATTACATTGCAAAATGTCAGTGCCACTATTCCTTATTAGGAGCATTGACGTGATATGTATAAGTGAGAGATACTGCTAGAAAGGGGACATCAAGACTTCATAAGCACACATCATGGAGCAGGATGTCGACACTTCTTGGAGAAGGATGTCGATTGAGTGTCCAGAAAGTGGTATTTTCCACCCTATTTGACGAATAATTTATCACAGTCTTGGCGGTACAAGCACAATGACTGTAATTTCAGCCTTCTAGCTCAATACAGTGTGATATAATGCGCATAAACGTGTAGTGATTTCAGGTGACCTCAGATGACCTTGGCGAGGTCACTGAGCAAAAAATGGTAGTAGTAAAATTGAGCATAGCTCCCAACATGCCACAACCGTTGTGAGATCATTCAGAGAGCAAATATGCAACCAGGAAACATTTGTATATTTTACCATAGCCATATCATTGGGAAGCCATGGCCGCGACCTGACCTAAGGTCAATGCTACAAAAAAACGATATACATATTATGGTCCCTGATGAGATCATGACGTATTGTAAGTTTGAAATCAACCGCCCAATTATTGTGGAAGTGATGCCACCTAGAACTCAGCTAACTCGATTAGTATGGCAGCAAATTATGAAAAACTGCAGGGGGGGAGGCAGCAGCAGTGTATGATTTCCATATTTTTTCTTGTTAATGTAGTACAAAATGTTTTAGCTGAAGCATAAAATTTTGAGCTGGAGTACAATAAAAATTGGGGGGGAAATTGGAATCAGAAAAGGGCAGCGAAATCAACCTGGGCCATACAATACCCCAGCCCCCCAAAAATATTTGTGCAATAGTTTTCTTCAACTTCCTTTTCTAGTGGGTAGAGCAGACCAAGAAACATTGTTGGAAGTCAACTTCCTCTCATAAAAATGCTTACTTTAGATAGAACTTCAGGTTTAACTCTAAGGAAATATTCAAAATAAATTAGTTTAAAAAAAATGGAATAAAAAAGCATTCCTCTGGTAAGTTTTGATGCATCCCTAAAGATAAGCATATGCCGGAAGCTTCGTTAAAATGTGTCCGTTAAAGCATGACTGGTTTAACTTTTTTGGAAGTGACCTCATTTAACCCTGACGAACTTGTCGACCCAAGATGGCCTTACTTCAAAATTTTGAAACAGCATGCCAAATTGATGTGGGAAAAGGTATCCCAAATTTTGGCGCGCCGCCTCACGCCTTTCGTTCATTGTCCGCGAAAAACCTGAAGGGGGCGATTGAAGACCACCAGACAGGACGGGTTAAATTTAATTGATAATGTGCATCGGTCGAGACCATCTGTGGTTCTTCATTCCTGACCCATTTCAGTAGGCCATTTGGAGTCGTGTCATATGCGTCCACCTGGATCGGGACTTATTGGGAAAATGTCGCACTCAGAAGCTGGCACTTGCGCCAACCGCTTCTTACCACTGTTGCCAGACAATCGTGATGAAAAACCTTCAGATTTGGTATCCAAAACCTCTAGAAATCTGATGTTTTCAAAAAAAACCCTAGAACTCCCTCTGAAAATTATGTTCGCTAGATCGCAATTTTTTCCCCAGGCGGGTCGAGATATCCAGGTGCGAATACATGGGGGGGGGGGGTGCTGCTCCGGGGCGAGCAAAAAAGCACTAAAGTTGCGCCAGGTAGGAACGCGGTACGACAGTTAACATTGCGCCCCTACCCCACTGGGGGGGGGGGATTCCTGGATCCGCGTCTTAGCGGCCGTCCACAAATTACGTTTTGCATGGAGGGGTGAGGCGCAGTGTAAAATAATTGACCATGTGGCCTGGAAATTCACAGTTAATGGAATTGTGCTATATCATCCTCGCCTTAGGTTTTCACCATTTTGCCACATGTGTGGGCAGTCATTATGCACACTACAGCTAAATAATGTAAAATGAGTGTGACTGAAGTGAAATATGTGCATTACAACAGCATTCTGCTTTTTTAATCCTTAAGTGGAGATCCTTTATCTTCTTCCAATCTTTCACCATTCCCAAGCAACTTCTTTCTTCATCCACACAGTTAATGGTGAAGTAATTTTAGGATACTGGTGAGGTGGGAGGTTGGACCGAGCGTAACCGGGGTATACAAACCCATGCTAAGGGTACTAAAAAGTGCGTGACCGGGTGGGGGGTGCATCCCCCATCCGCTTCATACATACATAAAGAATAAAAGGACATGTATCTGGCTCGTCTGTGATAAATAAAGTGGCTCAGATCTTCAGGCACTTGCATATTCTTCCACTGTCCTGTTCACGATTTTAGTCGGTAGTTATCACAGGTATGCGAGGCGTGACGCATTAAGGAGCCCGCTTGTGTGGCCATAAGCGACGAAGCGTCACCGCAGATTGCTTGGTGTGGGTGGGGTGATGGGGGGGATGGGGCAAACGCTATTTTGGGCGCGTTCTTTCAATACCATACCATAGGCATAATGGATATTATCTTATTTCAGGGGGTTGTGATCTTCCCCCTCTCCCCGGCTCCGCAATGGGCGATATATTTGTGAGTACAAATGAATAAGAGAAAAGCAACAAAAAAAAACATAAAAATTAAATGACAAATAATAAATGAAATAAACGCATATATCAGTACAAATTATCATTACAAATTCACTTCTATTCGTCGTTCTTTAAAACTTCTAGACTTCCCTTTAGAAACGAAAATCCTCTGATTTCAAAATTTTCCCTGAAACGTATGGCCAAAACCTCTAGATTTCAAGGAAACCTCTGATGCTGGCAACACTGCTTCTTACCCTGGCAGGGACAGCGGTGTGAAATACAGCTGGTCGGATTACGCTTACCCGAGCAATAGAAGTACAGCTGATCACGGGGCGGGCGGACAGGTGATAGCTCGGAGTAAATTTTGAAGAAGTATTACGGACCCTTCACTGACACTGACGCACCCGAAATGCAGTTACATTTCAAGGCGCATTATTTATCCTCGCACACATTTACAAAAAATAATTTGTCAGTCGGCATAAGTGCACAAATGGCATTGGTTTCTTGGTGTAATCGCCTCGGAGAACTTCCTTGCTCCGGGGCCGATTTTCGTAAATTTAAAGTGATTTTCTTGCATTGAATGGGTTCATGGCGTCTAAAAGGTTGTCTCTTTAACAAAATGACCTTTGATTGCATTCAAGACGTCTTAATAGCCAAGCGAGGCTTCAAGTACTTACTCCGGCGATACCAAGTACCCTCAGATTTGCCAACTAGGGATTTCTGGTACCTGTTGGGAAGCACTCTAGCACAAGCATCTAAAAATAAATAGTAAATTGATATTGATTAATCTAAACATGCCATATATAAGAATATTTATAAATATTGAATCAATATGGAATAAATATTTAATTAATTATTGACTATATTCACACAAATATACCGCCTTCCCACATGTGAAGTGCCATCAGTTGCGCGTAGTTTTTAGCGCAACACCGACGAGCATGTTCGGTACGTTTTGTATTGTGACGTTGACTCGTTGGCGTGCAGGAATCGCTGAAACTGCTAGTTGTTTTCAGGTATGGACTTGGTAGTACGTCGAGTGGTAGCACTCGACCAAACAATGTTGTTCCTCGTTTTCCATTCTGGAGTACAAAATATTTCATTTAGTCTAGTCACAATCCTGGAGTACATAATGTATTGGTATGCATGACACAAACAAACGTCAGTTTTCCCTACACTGGGGGGCAGACATCTGCCCCCCAGTCATGCACAGGTTAAGGTGGTAACAATACGTTTTTACACACATTTTCCCATAAAGCAAGTACATGGGTTGCTTGATTCAGTTAGTTTAAGTTTAAATCAGGTTGGAGTTTCTTTTTAAAAAAGGTACTTTTATCACAAAAGGTGTTTTGGGGTGTTTGATTTCTTTTTGGAATACCATGTTTGTGAACATGATTCAGGCAGGAGATGCGACCACTTTTCTCAAGAAATACGATTTCTTGGTTTATCATAGAGATAGCTTCCATAATACGCCATTTACGCCACACTACTGGTTTTCAGGCCTTAATCTATCCATTCCTCACCTGGCACTTCTCGGACGTGACTAAAGGAAAATACAACACTCCACATGCTTGATTCAACACTAATTTACCCTGAGAATGCCTAGTTAGTTAGTTATTTGGGTTTTAGGGTGCTTCGACCAGTTTTGATCATTTGCGACCATAGCATTGTATTATGCACTGCTGATACTATTAGCTCGGTGTATACGTGGTCTTAAATCCGACCGGTGAAAGGTAACCAAACAAGCTCCTCGAGTGTACTAGTTTTGAATAGTTCCCTAGGATGTCTTCATATCTCAGGGAACTCAAGTTTCTTCCGTAAAATAATATCCGCTCCCGTGCAAAGTAATGGCATGTGAATAGTACGTGACGCACCGTCAAAGGTTCGGAACAGCGGGGACACTGTGGCAGTGTCCTAAAATTACTTCACCATTAACTGTGTGGATGAAGAAAGAAGTTGGCTTGGGAATAGTGATAGATTGGAAGAAAAAAAAAGGGGGCCCCTTAAAGGTTAAAAAATCGGAATGCCTTTCACTTCAGTCACATGCATTTTACATTTTTAGCAGTTGTGTATATAATGACTGCCCACACATGTAGCAAAATGGTAAAAGCCTAAGACAAGGATGAAATAGCACAATTCCATTAACTGTGAATTTCCAGGCCACATGGTCAATTTTTTTACACTGCACTGTGGTCGTTCCTCCCCACAGAAGAGATAGCGATGGGTAGCGTAGGTGTGTCTGATACGCAATCTGCAAAGTGCAACTTATTCTGGTTTAGATCTGTGCAGGCATGAAGCCCAATGTCCCAGGTGTAGCTTGACTTCCTTAAGTTTATTATTGGTGCCTCTATCCAAGGCATTCTGCCACTTATGAAGGATGAAAGCACTTCTCGGACGGAAATGAAGGCACTTCTCGGGCGTGACTAAAGGAAAATTCAACACTCCACATGCTTGATTCAACACTAATTTACCCTGAGAATGCCTAATTTCCACCACTGCCGTAGATGGCACAGCACCATCATTCCACAAGAACGCCAAAAGAAAGTGAACAGGCTGCGCGGTCCCGGACCGCGACGTACAGGTTGCATCATGCTAGACATTGCGTTGCGTTTCTAAATAAAACACTTGTTTATATTAGTTTAGATGAGAGTAGATTATATTATGCTAGGTTAGGTTAGGTTTTCCTATTTAATTATTAATTTTCATAGTATTGAACCGCTTGCAGCATTTGCCAATCAAAGCCTCAGTACTATACCTATGATGTCATCACACCATACCGATGCGACAACATTGTTGAAATTGGAAAAGGAAGCATTTCCCGAGAAAACGAGTGGATGCATCTTCCTCTTGGTTGGTTACTTGAGTTTTAGGGTGCATCGACCAGGTGTGGTCATTTAGCGCCCAGACGCATCTTCTGAATCACTTTCATAAACATTTCCCCCAAAAAAATCACAAAGACCTTTATGACAAATTTAGCTTTGAAAAAATACAACAAAAAATCCAGCTCTACAGAAAATAAGCAGTCCAATAACCCTCCTTGTAAGCATGGTTTTCTTAACAGATGAAAAAAAACACCTAAGAGGAATTTGCTCAGAGCCCTTGCCTATAAAAACAGGTATATAAAGGGTCTGTTCCTGACCCTGCTCTGAGCAACGGAGTAGCTGCTCCGTGTTCCCGCATGTTTTCGGAGCAGAACTGAGTAGCTCCAATCTACTCAAACTTACTCTGGCCGAGAGCATTGGCAGCTTGGAGTAGCGCGAATGTGGCGGTGACAATACACTTTTGTGAAGCTCTGGGGAATCTGAGTCATAAGTTTTGAACATCTGCATCATATACATAACCATAATGCAAGCACAAACAGCTGATTTTTACTCCAGACGTTCCAGCGCTCGCTTTTACCGAGCCTGCTCCGAACTGCTCCAAGTTGCTCTACTCTTTTTTTTAAAGCAGGGTCAGGAACAGACCCATAGATCAGGGTGTTTTGGCATTTTGGATTAAAGAGTTTGTCATGCAATTAAGACAATATGACCATTTATTTCATCTGCAAATGATTACTTTTCACCTGGCAAATAAATATGCTACCATAATCTTTACTCCACAAATATAACCCAAAGCATATTGCTATCTGTACCTGGTGTGTTAGAAATTATAAAGAAATTCAACACTTCATGCACTCAAGTTAATACCAACACTTGAACACCTTGTATTTCTGCCTTAATTGGACATTTATTCCTGAGAAGGAATACTTGCAGCTCAGCACATCAGCAGCCATTGATCAAGGCCTAATGCTCCTTGCAATTGTTATCAATAAAGGCAGCACTGTCAAAGTCACATATTTGATGAATCATGGCCCCCCAAAAATTGTTTTAAGCCCCAAAAAAAATTGTTTTCAACAATTCCTGTTTTCCGGTTGGCAGGGTGGGAATTAAGGCACTTCTTTAGCGATTTCATCACTTGAAACATTTTTTGCACTCCAGGTTCATACTGGATAGAATGGACCCCACATGTACTCTGACACAAACATGCAGAAGGAACAAAAATACCACTAAAAAACTAACAAGATTGAATAAAACATCCGCCAAACATGTTGTTCTACTTATGGTTACCAAATAAACTAGCCACTTTTCATACAATCAAGCACACAAACAACACCTGAACACACACCACAATCAGCAGAAATGCTGACAACAATGCGCCAAACCTCATGCCTGCACACTGAACAGACCTCCTGTCACCACAAATTCGGCCAATGCCTCCCCAGAAACCTGCTTTTGAGCCACCCTAGTGGGAAAAACTGGCCATTTTAAGAGGCAACCTCTGGAGTCCCAGAGGCCACCTATCTAAATTTTCTTTGTTAGCATTTTCTGTTCTGAAAACTATCCTTCAACCAATCAATGCAAGGTACTTTTTAAATATCATAACCATTAGCAACTTTGAACACTTTTATACTGCAAACACGAGACCTTGTTTGTGCACAGCCATCACTTTCAACTGTTGAGTGTGAGGTAGTGGCGTCCGGTGTCTCACAAAGGGAATTGGCTGCATATGCAGGTAGGTGTTGTTATGAGTGGTCTTTTCACCTGGCTTATGTTATCTACCTTCCACTTACAACCTGGATGGACCCTGTGGCTCTTATTAAGTCTTAACACTTTCTGACTCACTTTTTTGCCAAGGCCCACCACAGCCGTTTCAGTAGACTAAAAATTTAGTTTTCATTCTTTAAAAAAAAGGTGCAATGGAAAGTACAAACGAGATTTGTCTAGAGTAAGAAACTGAAATGAAATGATCGTTTCCAAGCATTCTCCTCAACATTCAGCACCTCCAAACATAGATCAAGCTGCCTATGGGGCGCGGTTCCCGCACCCTCAAACACCATCCGCCATAGATGAAAATGGAGGGACGGAGAAGAAAAAGCCAACAGCTATTCGAAAAAAAATAATTCACAGCCACCACGAAAAAATAACGCCATAGAGGGCATTTTCAGACTACACCTTTCGAACACAGACCTATTATCTCACGAAACCAGGTAACGACCAATCCACCGACCAGAATGATGGCAGACATGGCCGCCGATGGAGCAACTGGTCGTAGATGGCAGCACCACACGGAAATCGCGTGTCTCGGCATTGCAGAATGTCATTTCCAAAAACACTATTTCTGTTTCTCTACACACCAAATAATTAATAATTCTTCCTTTACCCATTTATTAGATACTGTTTAGTGCAATTTGTCGATTGATCAATAATTTTGGAATGAGAATACAATTCCTCTTCCTATCACCTCAGTACATTTTTTGGAAGTGTCCAAGAATGCATTCATCGTCACGTTCCGTCAAGGCCTCGAAAATGTTTAGTAAGTATATTGCTGAAGGGGGAAGTAAGTTTAGTGACAATCTTTGCTAAATTTTTAGAAGCTTATATTTTTCAGTTCTATCTCTGTTATACTATTTGTTTAAAGGAGAGTTTCTCGGTTTGTTTGTGTGTCTGTCGTCTTTTGTCCTTTTATGGATTGCCATGGTGTGTACGTCAAACTATGTGTCGCACGCGCTTGACATTTTCACAACCGACAAATCGATGGAAGGATAATGTTCTGTGCCGGTTTTCATTGTAGTGGGGTGTATGCCGCACACGTAGCGAGTGCTCAAAGTTGGCACGGCTCCCTCATTGGTTTAACATGGGATTCGTAAAATCCCCACGCAAACCGAGACCGGCGCATATTGGTCCCTGACACCGCTCACAACACAGGTAACAAAGTATGGCTGACATCACGTGAAATCCCAAAATGTTTGATATCCACCGGATTAAATGTCATCACGATCGAGTCAACGTGGTGCGCGTGAGTGTCACGGGGGTCCATCTGCCATCCATGAGAATAGCACATAAAACCTGGATTTTTCACAAATGTTAGTGCTCACGATCGACCTGATTCAGAGCGCCATATCTTCACAACCACTGGACCGATCGGCACCAAAACAACACCTTAGTGTTGCCACGATCCGTTTTCTTGGGCAATTTCCGAGAACCAGACCCAATGGTGAAAAAAAAAATCGATGGAAAATGCCACTTTTTCAGACACGCCGAAAAACAGACCCACGCCGAACAGCGACACCGAACAAAAGACGAAAAGTCTTGGGTTGCTAAGATACGCCAATTTTCCATCGATGGCCATGCCTAACAGGTAGGTGACAAACGGCACGTTGCTGCTGGGACTGCCGTCCAGCTAAATGTCCTGGCTGTGTGCGTACTACAGCTCGCGCGTAGTCATACACCATAGCTGAGGAATCGACTCTATGCCAGCTACCAGTCCATCTTTACACGGATACCATGAAGCAACCGTTGGCGGCGTCTCGGTCGCTGGTCAGAAAGAACATTTGCGGCAGGCTGAAGACGGCGACCCATCAGAGGCTTGTGCTGATCGCAAGGAACCGGCGGCGTCGAACGTCGTGAAGAACCGCAGACGACCGCACTCGGCTTGTCAAGGAAGATCGCACGTAATCATAGGCGCAGAGGAAAAATGAAGCTGACAGCAACACCGATGTCGTACCCTGCAACCTTGTCGTACCAGTGCCATCAAAATGGATAACCGCGCAGCCATGGGGAAGCCGGTAGCGGTTGGCGGCCGGACTCGAAAAAAAGCACAAGAGGCTGCGGCGAACAAGACACCGAGGGACAAGTGTGCTCTCCGTGATCATACAAAGTTCTGGCCATGGTTCCGTTTGAACTTCAGTGTTCTCATTGTGAGCTGCCGACTCACCAAAGGCAGTGAATGAAAACAGTCCGTGCGCGAAGAACAAACATGAGCGGCTTGCTTCAGTCGAACGACTTTACCTTCTCAGCTATAAAGCCTGGTAGTTGTCGAAGGGCACGTCGATATTTCTCATCACTGGTAGAAGTTCTCAGTGATTCTCGGCTTTCCGACGGATGGCCCCTTGGGATCCAGCAGAGACGCAACCGGTCACACCCTTATGCAGTGCCGTGTAACAGCCATGCCATATCCACGTAACACGCTTTTTAATAATGTAAGGAAAAGTTATCCTCAGCCTTTCTGGTCGTGCTAAGAAAAGGTGACCTTAATGTTAACCTTTGATATCAATCGTCGCACTGGAGTTGGACATTCTTGGCAAACGAACTGAGAACAGAGGACGATTCTACAAGAAGAACAACAAATCTGACAATGCAATGAAGGGAAAACGTTAGGTCTACATTCCTTTGTTGTTCTACTGACGATATTCCTCTCTTAACCTATCAGTGGTCTGTTACATATGGGGTAAAGCTAGTTATGTGTGTGTACGTATCAACGTATCAATATATATATATATATATATATATATGTGTGTGTGTGTGTGTGTGTGTGTGTGTGTGTGTGTGTGTGTGCTTATCATACACAGCAACCAAGTGATCCAACGCCTCCTGAGCACCAATCGGTCGTTCCACCAATCGGCCATTCCAGCGAACATATCACACACCATCAACGAGGACATCTCTGACACAATATGTTCAATCCAAGAATTCACCAGCAGGACACCGACAAAAAGCGAAAAATTTCCTCACTTAATAGCTCTTAAACAACGTGACCCGCGACCGAGGAATAAACAAATAGACAGACAGACAGACAGCCAGCCAGACAGACAGACAGAAAGACAGATAGACACACACATAGACACGCAGACACACACACACACAGATAAACACAGAGACAGACACAAAGGCAAGCACCTAGAAAGGCGCACAGACAGACACAGAGACAGGCACACAGACACACAGACACGCAGGCAGACACACAGACACGCAGGCAGCCAGACAGACACACAGACAGGCAGAGACACAGGCACGCAGGCAGCAGGCAGATATGCAGGCCGGCAGGCAGAAACGCAGGCAGACAGGCAGACCACACAAGCATAATCAACCAAAAGTAAGTGTTGTAACAGCTATATTCCCTACCCAAGCCAGGAACATCACCACCGGTCCCGCACCTATTGCATCAGGCACCCCGACACGCGCGCGCGGTCGGCCACCGACAGTCGGACACCAGCTTGCATACACATACGCGGCCGACCACGCATTGCATCAGCATTCCGCACGCCTCGGCCCAGGCGCAGCGCTGCACCGACGTTACATAAACATTTTGGCCGGCCACGCATTGCATCAGCGTTCCTCACACGCCCGCTTTGCCACAGCCAGACGCCAAGCCCGGAATATACAGACGCGCTTCGATCAGCAAGTAACTCGAACATCCATTAAACGCTGCATTCACACGTTGCATGCACTGTACACCCAACGTGCCAAGAACTGACAGCAACATAAACTAGACGCGCGCCGGCTCTTTCCAATTTAAATACACACACAGACTCCGGGATAATAACTTAGCCTTGTGCGTCACCCACAAGGACAAGCTACCACATCTCTGCACCGAGCACCAAACTGGAGGTCAGACGACAATAGTATTCCACCACTATATAAAGACACCAGTATAAATGCCACGGTACGGAACCCTCGAGAGGGCAAACCATCACCAGACGCCGAGCTGCGCTCATCGCTGCCGCCGCACACCACCAGGCCGGCCAACACTCTACCTCCACTGCACCTGACCTGGCTGTGGACGGATCGAGCGCCAATGGACAAGAACCAAGGTATCGTGTGCATCGTTTGTTGTGCGAGTCTCGTGGACAATTCGTCGAGTCTTGATCGTGTTGCGGGACTATTTGAAACTACAACCCGAGGTCCCGAACTGTATCGCTGTGTTTTGATGGACGATCGCGGCCAACTATCAGCTACTCCATCAGAATCGACAGCTCATCAGCAGCAGCCTCAGCACGACGAAATAAGGCGGTTGTCACAGTGTCAGTGGCAAGAACGAGTGGTCACATCTTCCAAGTCATGTCCATAAGCATGCTTTTTCACGCAACAAAAATCTACAAAATCCCAAATCATTTTGACCTAAGGTCAGCAAGATTGGTTTTACTCGTGCGCCATGTTACTTTACGGATTACCGAATATTCATGATGACACATTGGATATATATGACTTTTGTAGTGAATAGTTTATATAGCTCGTACATAGAGCACATCGAACGAAATGATTCCGCAGGGTCAAAGATTCATCACTGTTTGAAAACGATGCCAAAATTAAAGCAAATATGACAACTTCTTAGGTACCGGATAATTCCCGCGATAGCTTACTTCGTACCACGAATTAATACAAAGACATTGTCTATGGCTCATGGATGTAATAGATTGAAGTTGTTTGATGTACCATCTCAAAGTTTGACCTATGCTCGCAAAATATAGTTTTGGCCTTGCGCTATTGCCATTTTACGGGGTACCGAATAGCATCTTCTTGAATACTTTAATCGGAGGGACATCAGCGCCGAGTAATCAGCCATCGGGCAACGAAGCAGCACATCCAAGCATGCCACACCCATGGCCAATGTTTAATCACGGGTCAGGATAAACAGTAACATTACGCCCTATGAGAAAATTACTGGGTACTGAATAGCATTCAATTGAGTAGATTCATCTGATGGATATTGGTGCCGCATAATCTTCCATTGAGCAAGGAAACAGCACATCCGAGCATGTGACCTTCAAGGTCAACGTTCGCCCTCACGTCAGGGTTGAAGAACTCTAGAGAAATTCAACTTAGCTGCCGTAACATGCATGGTATCATCAGGCTACCATATGGTAGTATGTTGTCGAAACGAACAAATACATGTACATTATTTTGACACTGATACATGCATAATAGGTACAAGAAAAAGAAAAAGCACACTGCGTGATCTGACCTCTATCGGTGACACATTTCAACAGGTTGCACGAATTTCCCATTCAGTAACGCATTCAGAAACGCATTCTCCGATATCCTTCGATTCCATCGACGACATATCATCCATGCGACCGGACCTCGACGACGATCTTTTGTTCGCGGCGCCCTGCACCGCCACCTGACTGCCCACCTTGCGAACTGGGGTCGTCCATGAGAGTGCAGCATTCTCGCCACACCCACACGACAAAAGACGGTGCGCATCGTCTTGAAAAGTTGACTCGTGCGCGCTGCTGTGCCCAGATCTTGCACAAGCTGCCAGTTGGACAGGTTGTCGACTGTATGAATAACTTGCGTCAGGCATACATTGCGAAGTCGGCTAACACGCATTCGAGTGGACGACTGGGCGTCTCCCATCACATCATCGTCTCTCATCGTCGTCATCACATCATCGTCTCGGCTGGTTGGCATGACAGCTCCCGCTGGCACGCAGCGCACGTACGCGTGGGCTGATCGATGTCAGTGGCGGTTCCCTGGCTAGTAGACGATCTGCCGAGCTAGATGTTAGGTTCTCTGTTTGCTTGGTGTCTTTCATGTAGCTTCATGGGCACGGTCTTCCTCATTCTCTTCGACACCACTAAATGTATACCGTGGACGACTAGTCCGTTATCCACCACCAGCTGCTCGTGGTCGCTCCAGTATCCAGTATCACCAGCTGCTCGTGCCTAGACACCTACCCGGTGGTCGGTGTCTTGCTTTTGGTCCGGAACCCCGTTCAACATCATCGCCCTTAAATACTTCATTTCCGCATCCTTTTCAGCATCCCGTCTGACCTCCCCGAGGAAGATGTTCTCACCCACGTGGCATCCAGTACTGCGGCTGGTGATAAATAGTGAAGCCACACTGGGGTAGTTGTCTGTGTCATTGTCTTCCTTTCACCCTCCTTTGGGGTGGCGAGACAGCACGTCGGCTGACTGGTTGCAAAGTCCTGGTACTCATTGCGCTGTGAAGTACACCATCTCCTGCAGACGCAGACAGAGTCGCTTCAGTCTTGGGATGACCAATTCATTAACTGGCTTGGAGTTGATAATGCTGACGAGAGGTCGATGGTCTTTGAGATGATCAAAATATGTTAGTCCGGCGATGAACAGGCGACAACTACGAAACGCCCAGGCAATAGCAGCCATCTCCAGTTCAATAGCTGCGCGGATGGTTTCTGCGTCTTTAATAATCTTGGAACCGCACTGAATCGGTCCCCAGATGCCAGTGGGCAGTTTCCGTCGGAGTACGAATCTGAGCACGTTTAACCGGCTGGCGTCAATAGACAGAACTGTATCTGCAGGCTGAAGAACGCCAGTGTGCTCATAGTCGATGGGGTCTCTTTCCCCTTTTTGAATCGTGCCGGTTGCGCTATGTTCGAATGTCGTTTCCTCCAGGCTTCACGATACACGACTCTCCAGAGAGACTGGATATTCGGCCAGGAGTGTATTCGTTAGCCGCCCTCTCTCATCTAGCACCAAGTCAACAATGCAACCGCGCCCGTATTGTTTTCTCGAGTCCCACTTCCGCAAGAGGTGGCAGCACCTGATGGGCCAGTCAGGTCATCTAGCAGCACTACCATTTAGCGACGCCATGCGAAAGGCAACTTCATATTTTCCCGCAGCATGCACACTCCAACACTGGGCTCGATGCAAAAATTATTCGACACTAATATCCATCCGATGAATGCATTCAGGAACATGCCATTCGGCATATCGTGTTTTCCCATGGCGCGTAATGTTAAAGCAGGGACGTCGATTTGCATCCTTTTGTGAGGCCCATGGCCCCACCAATATTGATCTTAGACCCCTTAATTTTGATTTTGCTCCCTCCAATAACCATTGCTATATTTATGCTGATAGGAAAGCTAAAGGAAAACATTAAAAACACCATGCTACTTAGAAAACTTAGTTGATGTCCACCAACACATTTTGTAGTGAAATGGAACGGATTTGGATTGGATAGTGGATTGACTATCTACTTCTTGCTGCAAAATTGAAAAGTATGTGTAAAACAAAGGAGTTGGATTTCCTTCCGCTTTGCGAGCGCAACTTACATCATGAAATGCTTAGATTAGGTGATGCTGATGCATTTTAAACCAGATTGTATGAAAAATCTGCAAAGCCACTAGACAACAGTTGCGTTGTCATAATGATACTTGTACACTTGACCAAGAGCACAAAAGCACATGCATATGGAACTTGAACTGGATTCAGTTCACTCTTAATTTCAGTCAGTGTCGAACATGCACATAATCGGGTCTATATCAGAACCTCTAATACTCAAAACCCATAATGCTACAGAACCTATCATACCCAAGACGCATAATGCTTCAGAGCCTCTAAATAGTTGTCTTGAGGGAATGTTCAATACCTATAGTTCTCAAAACCGCTCTGGCGCATCCGCCAGAGCGGCGACACATGTGAGTAGAACGTTGATTGCTCGCCGCTTTGGCCGTGTTCACGCACTTGGCTTGTGAAAAACGGGATATTTGGGTGGATGCTCTCTGAATCAAAGTATGTGTAGGAGAATTCTAAGCTAAGTCACTGGCTTTACGAATAGGCAATTTCAGTGTTTAAGTACTCCAGGGACAGATCCGGCTTTAATAGGTGCTGTGGCCGGTTATTCCGCCTTGACCGCTGCCGTAGAAGTAGAGGAGACCTGGTGCTCATGTTACCTTGCATGCAATAAGTATGCTTGCACTGAAGACGAATGGTGTACTTATGATTTATATCTGGGGGAGAGGGGCTTAGAGGATGCCAAGGTTTGTCCAGTAATACTCATGCTACGTTTCAGTGGCATAATTTGGTAGTGGCGCAGCCAGAAGGTTCTGAAGGGGTGGGTTGACAAAAAAGATGTCATGAAACAGAGACCGCTTTCAAAAATAGCAAAAAGCATTCAAGAACACTTCTGTTCAGGGGTGCTGTTTCATGTGCCCCGTGTATGGTATAGGTATATAGGTATTCATGGATATAGGTATCCACCGCAACGCGTATTTTTTAACAATCTGGCCCTTGTGTCACAGGAACAGGCTGATTTTCGTCGAAACGCGGCTAAATTTTAGGCAGAGGGTGATCGACTTTCAATTCGGGGCAATATGGCACATAAATTCGGCGCAAGAGGTTCAATGGAAAATGGAAAATGGAAAATCCGCCTTAAAAATGGAAATATTCCATACTGCCCGACGCCCGTGGTAGGTGAACAATGCTCATTCTAAAAATGACCGCCCCAAGGCTTAACGGGGTGCGAAATCTCTCTCCCCAGTCCCACAAGTGAAATTTCATTAGACAGGGCCTTGGTACAGACCGTACGGCGTACGTTCCGCTCCAAAGTTTTGAAATATTCCATAGAAAAAGTGAGTAAATTAAAAAAAAAGGAAAATAACTGAAAACGCCCTGAAAAGCGCCGCCTGAGAGCCGTAAAATCTGCCCCTCGCCAAATGTACGACGTTTGCTTGCTTCCGACTATTTCAACCAATGTCGCACACGCGCCAAATTAAAGTCTTATAAAGTTATCGTTAAATAAATGGTTGTTTCTTGAACACATATATTTCAGATGCGTTAGATGCCTGCTTTCAGATGCCTTAGGATATTTTAAATAAATACAAAATGTATTTATAAATTTAGTCCGAGTTGTTGCTCGGGTAGCTTTAGAAACCAGGGTTCTATTGCTAAGCAGAGTTTGTTGCGTGAACCCTGGCCCCACCACCCGATCCATGAACTCCAGTTCAACGGCAGGATTTTGATCGAAAGTTTAACGTGCCGTCAATGAACCGACACGACCACCCGGTGGCTCGTCCCCGGCCTTATCCGGCCTGCTGCCAACTGACACTCCCGGCCGGGGGCTAAATGCGAGCTCGCGAAGCGACTCGAACCCCGCGTTGCCAGGACAGGGGAGACCCCTGCACGCTAGCGCTCTTACCAACTGAGCTACCGGGGAGGCTAGGTTCCTCGATCAGTATAAATATATGCGTTATATGGTCAGGATACATTTCTACTCTAAAGCGATTGTGACGTACCGTACGTCAAAATGGCTTTAGAGTAGAAATGTAGACTGGCGGCGCCAGTCCTGGCCGTCTGCCCCATGTGTTCCCAACTTATCGTCAAATGTAATTTATTTATGGCGGGTACATTATTTTAATCGATGAAGCAATTTTATAGCCAGAGAGGCTTACATATACCCTTGGAATCAGGTAGTACACTCATGTCATCTGATTTCCATCTTCAGCTTTTTGGCCTAGTTATCACCGGGGGCTACCAAATATATCGTAGTGGACCCAGCATTCCTGCGGTGAAAGTACCAAAACTTTGAGTCGGGGCATCACAAATTTCCCTCTGCAAGCAGAGCGTGGCCCCACAAATCACATCTGAACTCGATAAAAGTAAGCCGGTGGCCTCTAAAATAAGGAGAGATTCTGAAGAATGTATGTCCGAGTCAGAAAAATTTCTCCAGAGCTCCAAACATACCCCAAATGCCTTCAAAAACTAAACGTCCAACTGGAAAACACGGAAAATAATTTTGTGAAGAGGATCATGCTACGGATGGAAAAAAAATCCAGGAAAAGCACGTTTTCTCCGACCATGAAGTCCACTATCGCGAACCAGGGTCGCGGAGCACACCGTCTAGTCTGACGGACGAGTGCCCAGGAGCAAACCTTGCACTATGGCAGACCAAGGCCATGAAATACACACCGTCCACTGTGGCGGGCCAGGGTCGCAGAGCACGTCGTCCACTGGCGGACCGGGGTCGCGGAGTACACCTTCCACTGTGGTGGACCGGGGCTGCTGAGTACGCCGTCCACTGTGGCAGATCATGGCCATCAGCAGGCCAAATTATAGCATGCCATGCCAGTGGCGTACCTAGGATTTGCGATCGGGGTGGAAAACTGACTTGGAAGGGTGCCACTGACTCCCAATTTCTTAAAGTTCCCGGACCACTATGTTTTCAGTGAGAAACTATTCTATTGAATTTTTAAAGAATAATTAGTGACCAACTTAGCTGTCCTGTCGAGGGGGCTAAATCTGCCACTATCATTTCTGAATCACCGTATTTCAACACGAACTGCCCGATCCTGTTCAAAGCTTATACTTTTCGTACCACTTGCTAAGTCACCCCACACTGCTGAAATTACACCGGTACAAATCACCAAAGATGCAAAATTTTCCGACTCCAGGCATTCCAGTTAATCACGCAAGGTCGCCAAAGTGCCAACAGTCGTGCACATGTACCTTGCGCACCTTGCGCACTCAGCGCATTCGCTACACTGCGTGCGCTTCTCCAATTTCTGCTAGGCCTCCAACGTATTGTTAATTACTGTCACATGATAGTCTTGTGCCATATTTAGCATGTGGATTTACTGGTATGGCGGCTTGCTTAGGCTCGCTTCAATAGGCTCGGCAAGTGTATTTTCCGGGGCTCGACGTTTTTTTGTTTGTTCATTGACCCGATCTGTGAGACCGCCGGAATCCCTTATCACCGGAATACGAAGTGATATTCCGAGTAAGAATTGATTTTGTGGGACAGCTGGGCCCTATGCGACCTTGTTTATTCCCGGTTTAGTTTTCAAAGGCTGGTACGTGATTTTCTTTCGATTCCAGTGCGATTTTGTTGGTCCCTGCGTCATTTGTTTGGATTACTAGTGCGAGGTTTAGCTGCCTCGTCACACTTTTTGGGGCTTTTTGTGCGATTGTTCGGGCACCAGAATGATTTTTACTGTCCGCACTTTTTCGTTCCCCTGCTTCATTTCCTTGGGATCCCGACGGGACTTTTGGGCCCCAGTGCGACCTGTTGAGCCCCAAGTGCGATTTTCGGTGGCCCGGCCCGGCTTCTCTTTTCAACCTCCCAGGTTCATTTCCAAGTGCCCGGCGATAATTCTTCTCTTCGGCCCAAGTCCCGGGGAGACTTCTTGGGCCCCGACCTCAGCGAGACTTCTTGGGCCCCGACCCCAGCGAGACTTCTTTCGCGGCTTCAAGGGAGAACAGTGTAAAAAGTGGCCAGACTTTTTGGGACCCACAGCGTGACTTTCAGTGGTCTCGGCACGACTTTTCAGGCCCCCAAGAAGACTTCCATGGGCCCGGCCAGACATTTTGCGTTCTGAGCGATATTTCGGGGCGCCGGCCCACCATTTGAAGGTCACAGCGTGATTTTCGGGGGCCCTGTGCGATATTTTGGGACCCCGGTCTCACGTTTTGGAGCAAACAGCGTCATTGTTAGAGGTCACGGCGATTTTTTTCGGCACCTGACGTGATTCTCGGGCGTCTCAATGCGTGTTTTTCCCCGGCAACATTTACAGGGCTCCTGCGCGATGCTTTGGGGTCCTCAATGTGATTAAACAAATTATTTGCATGGTTGCTGATGCGAATTTTTGGGGGCACGGCGGTGTTTTGCAGGGTCTGGCGCAATTTATTTTTGTGAACCACAATGCGGTTCTTGGGGGCACTATAACCTCCCAGAGAAAGACAACTACCCCGTTTGCCTGGGGAAAGGGGTAGTGTCGCCTGGGGGGGGACCGATGAACATTCCACCACGTTACACGCCTGGTCTTTTTCAAAGGTAAAACAACCTCAACAGCTTCAACTGTCTCTTAAATTTATCAAAATCGAAGAATAAAACGGAAATGAATATCTAGCTCTCGTCACTCACGCCATGCGACCTGGCTTGCGTCGCCCTGCTCCTCTTGTGGTGTGCGTGAAGGTCTAGAAAGTCATGTTTATATAATACCACTGTCTTTTTACAAAACATATGTCACATTTGAACCTTTCTCGTCGATTTATACTCAGTACAAGTGCTGTCACCTTGCTACTTCTTTTTGATAAAATGCACCGCTCTAAGGACAAACTGACTTCCGCTACCGGAACTGTACGGCTTTTTTTTTGGTTGCCTTCTCCATTGGAGCTTCCTTTGACCAGGTGGGATTTCACGGCACTAGGTGTGACGCATCCCACTTTGTTGATGTTGGAGGAGGCCCGGGGTCTAAGGGTTTTCATTGTTTTTGGCCAAGATCTATGCTACCATATTGGGCTTCCGAGCAAGGAAAAAACTTGAAACCGTGAGATTTCATTTGGAACGCATTTTTTCACTCGGCATAGGCTACTGCAGTTTACTTTAGCTTACTTTTGTTGGTTGGTTTGGGTGGGGGGAGGCGAAGGCAATATAGCCCTCCTTGAAGCGCTTCGTAGAAGGGGCATATCCATCCAAGGGGCCATGTCCGAAATGCCATCTTGGATCCGCCAGTGTATCTTGATTAAACGGTGGTGAAAATAATTTAACCTGCAGGAAAAATAAGTTCGAATTTATATCCTGAAATTGCAAATGGTCGCAAGTTAGTTATTAGGGCTTTAGGACGCATCGACTGCAAATGGTCGCAACGAAATCAGGTTGGGCACTGCACAAGAACGCACTGAAATTTGAATGGCGCACGTTTCGTTGTGTCTACTCGCATCGAGCATTACTATTTTTAATCATTTTAGAAACCATGTCAAAGTACGTATCTCGAGACTCTATATACTGAAATTAAAGGCATATGGCAATGGGATTCAATGAAGCTATGAGTTACATGACCAATGCAGTCGATGCATCCTTTATTTTTTAGGTGAGCTTCATCCAGTGGTGCGACCTCCTTTCACAGACTCAAGGATACTCACCCAATGTTTTCCGTTGTTCAGTCTCCCTGCTGCTTGATTCATTGTCTGGACCTTACTGCAAAAGCCTTTCCAATATTCCGCAAATATCACAAAAGAGAGAAAGAAAAAAACATGTCATGGAAAGGCGGCCATGTATGCAGTATCGCATAAATAGCGCTATCATCACAAACCATGCATTCCAATTTTATTGCGTATTGCATTGTACATCCTACTACTGGCTGTATTACAGAAACTTCAAATGTTGTTTTTAAAAAACAGCAAATAATTGGTCGGTAACTAGTTTTGCGACACGTCGACCGTTCAGTCATACAGCGTCGCCAATCTCTCACGCCGATTAGTTGCAGGCGAAGAGTAGTGACAGGCGAGACTCGAACCCACGATCTTTCGATTGTGGGACGGGCAGCTTACCCCTTGCCTACTCGTCCCCAGACATAGCAAGCTGAATAAACTGACAGAAGAAAACTGAAAAAGTATACTAAACAAGAGGACAACTTAGAATACACCGTAAATAAAAAGCTGAAATACCTATGCGCATGTTAGCCATGACAAATTATAAAAGTTGACTCTGATCATTTGGTTCGAATCCAGAGTACACAAACATTCCTACGACTTCGCCTTCCATCATTGTTTATTTGAACACATGACATAAAAGGCACATATAGACACTGGACTTAATACAACACGCTCGGTAGCGCACACAAGAGTTATTTTTATATAAAAGGAAAGGCCGTACAGACATCACATTTGCGAAATATATGCTGGGAATTGCATGAAATCAATTGAAAATAGAATATAATATGAAAACACCATAGAAAATAAAGTCATCCTCGAGGAATGGATAATTCATTGGGTGAGTCTTAAAATTTGGTCCTTCCTCACTTGGTGTAGCAGTGAGGTGGTCCGAGGGTGTAAATGCACGAAGAAGGTGTCACAAAGTAAAGCATAGTCACAATGCCTTATTGGATTGAACATTTGGCCAATACAAAACCATCTCCAATATGTGAACACAGAACCACTGTATCAACACCATGTACACTTTATGACCTACACAGGCCGCAGCAGAGCGCGATCCACCTCTTCGGCTGTGCGGAGCGGCACACATTACCACCCTCCACTGGCCTGATGGCTGGCAATACCTCTCGGGTGCGCTGCACGTCCCCATCGGTGTTGTTTCCGGAGGGGAGGCCTGAGGGACATGACCGCTCCAATTTTTCTTCGACTTCAGTCATTAATCATATGGTGCTGACTGGAAAAAATGGCCTAAATAATCGGTCCAGCCTCTCCTTCCCCTCCCATAACGCATGGGCTGCTTTAACGCCTACGCACATCCCTGCCACCAGGGGCACGTCTCTCACATCACTGATCAGTCTTGTCTCACACGAGCATGGCGACCAGCAGCGACGTCGCCAGGATGGACATGGCCAGCACACCACTCGAAGCGCTGTCCTTGAAGGTGAACACCTTGAAGAACTGGTCCTTCCGGTCCCACGGGTTTTCGCCGTCATCGAAGTACAGCGGGCAGCGATCGCCTGTAACGGCCAGTGCGTCATGACCTGCACATCACGGACCCGTTCGCTAAGAGGAGGCGGTAAGCTTGAGTCATGTCCCCCCCCCCAGGGTTGGATTTGTGCTTTGTAATCCTGGACATCTCCGTATTGGAATCCCAGATAATCGAATACGGAGGATATTTATCTTCAAACCTGTGCCATCAGAATCTCAGTTTGCACTTTACAGTAGATCTTAAATGCTTCGTCACAGGGCAGTTCATGGTCAAACAACACCATTCAAACTACACATGAGAAAAATGAGAGGATAATTTCAGGAGAGCATAAAGTTCTGGATGACAAAAAACCAGGAACCGCCTATGTTTACAACACTGTGTCCTCCGCTTTCTGCAATATTTCATTTAACAAATATTTTTGACAAACGGGACAAACATGATTAGATCTCGGGCGCTATTCTGAGGTAAGAGCAGGTTTCCTGTTGCCTGTTTGCCATTGTTTGCCCCATATATTTTGGAACAAACGGAAGGCATCTCCCATGGATTAGTTTTGAACTCATCGTAAACTAGTTTTGAATCCAAACCGTACACTAGAATGCATCCATGCTGCCGATCGTGCTAACATCGGCATAGGTGTAGGAACGTCTCAAAAGTGTGTGTGTGTGTGGGGGGGGGGGGGCAGGGTCAGCAGGAGGAGGGCATCCATGAATTTATCAAAATAACGTGGTTGAGCACTTTCGGATATAGAACCCGATAAATTGAATAGTGAACATACAAATTTAACCGCGAACGGGGGACACAGGCACAGACACTGACAAAAAAATTATCATTTCAGTATAAGTAATTTCAAATTCACACTTCTCGCTGGACATGGAACTCTTTTCATGACTGATCGATTATTTTGTAATAATAGGCTTATCTTCCTGGTGTGAGTGAAACCATTAGTATTACTACACCTCTTCGAACAAAATGTCTTCAACTTCCGCTATGTGTGAGTGTATGCGGGTGCAAGCCATTACAGCCTCACTGAAAGATATGTGGGGCGCCCCAGTTACCATGATATAGTGCTGTACGTCTTTAAGATGTTCCCCGTTGTAATTTTTTTAACCATGTCTTCGTTTCTTGGGATGCCTATCGCTGGTTTTTAGTGCCCTCAACACGTCCTTGGGGGCAAATGTTTTGGTGCCTTTCGGAGCGATTGCTGAAACCCTAGAGTGATTGTCCATGTCCGGACTGTTTTGTTGTTGCCCCGGCTTCATTCACTGGGTGATCTCAATAATACTTTTGAGGCCCCGGTGCGAATTGTCAAGCCCCTAGTGTGATTTTCAGGGGCCAAGGCGCGACTTTTTGGTACCTTCAGGCTCAACGTGATTTTCTCGTCTCCCGCCCAACATTTTGGGGTACCTATTGTGAGTTTCAAGAACCCTGAACGACGTTTTCCGGCCGCAGCGTGATTTTCTGGGCCCAGACGCGAACTTTTGAGGCCCCCAGCGTGATTTCCAGGTCCCCAGTCCGTGTTTTTGCGGGCCCCATCGTGATTTTTGAAGATAATGGCACGAACTCTTTGTGCTCCCAGCGTGATTTTTTTTCAGGGCCCGGTCGAACCTTTTTGGGCAACAGCGCGATAATCAGGGGCTCCGGCCCAACCTTTTGGGACCCAGCATGGTCGTGAGAGTCGGGCCTGTGCTTTTGGGGCCCGGCGTCATTTTCGGAGGACCCGGCGGTCTCCAGCGTGATGTCTTTCCAGGTCAAACCTTTTAAGCCTTTGGCGTGATTATCTGGGGTCCTGGCTCGACTTTCGGGGCCCGGGGCGACTTCTTGGGGCTTGGCGTCATTTTCAGGGCCTCTGTACGACTTTTTGAGGACTCAATGCGATTTATATGGGCCCCGGTGCGCTTGTTGGCGGCACCACGATTTTTAGGGAGTCTGGCGCTATTTTTTCGAACACCGGCGCGATAATTGTGAGCTCATAACTTCGCAAGGGGAAGGGCTGTTCCAGCGTCCGCCCTTCAGTACTCCACTTTGCATGCCCCAATGGTGTTATAGCCTAACAATGGGTTCTATGGAATACATCGCACACAATCGACTTCCCTATGCCCACTTAGCTGCTTGTACCACAAGTAGTGTTTAAAATATACAACCAGTCTAAATTCATCCATTATCTTTATTTTTATTATATTCGGAGCTTCAGCCTGGACGTACACATCACTGGACGATGAAACGCCTTGATAGTAGTCTCCGTTGTAATTATGTGTTTTAGTATGTTTAATCCAAATGTCTTGATGCATGACCGACGCAGTCGATGCGCCCCTAAACCCAATAGCAATCGAGATGTCTGTATTGAACATATTATTGGATCAGTCCTTGTTAAGCAGATGTTGTTACGTATACCATGAGCCCACCATCTGACCGAGCCATTTATGTTGAAGGACATAATTTGAATTCAATATATAACGTGCCATCAGTGACATTACGCAGTTACCCAGCTGAAGATCCACTCGGGACAGTTGTCATGCATGCTCATCATGAGCATTCTCAGGTCACATGACAAGCATCACCCGTCACTCGTCACCTCATCACTCTTCATATCACTCATGTGGCCTTGTCAGGTCGCATCACGAGCGCTTAATCCTCCCGAGGGATTCTGAGATTCTGAGATGCGTTCTAGCACTTGAAGTTTATATAATAGGGTGTGGACTTCATAATTGTATCTATGCTGCGATAATTAATAATGGAAATAAGTGTTTACCCATGTTTGATGTCAGTACCGATGATACCCACACATCTTATTCAAAAGATTAGACACCTGTGTGCTTTACACAACTGTGAAAATCCATTGAAATATGACAATTTTTACGTTCTATTCCATACTACAGTCACGCAATGGATGTATCGTGGAGTACTTCAATAATCAAAATACATGTAAATATTGAAGTCGAGCAACTAGGACCATGGCCACATATAATAAATGGCAATGTAATATCAAGGCAAGGAAGAACCCGCACTTGCGAATTGCATGTCTTATCTTGATCGTGTTACGTTACTGCCTTCAGCCTTTGTAATTTTCCACTGTAGGCAATATCAATGAAATAGATGTTAACTATGTTTTCAACGTGGTCAAAGAACCACGTTGAAATTCTAGTATGAATGCATTTTGGTACTGATTGGCACATTATCTGCTTTATAATCTCTTCATAACATAATATATTGTTTGAATATACACACATCTGCTGCATTACTCGAGCTCCTGAGTTAGTGGCATTGTTGGAAGAACGTGTCCAAGTGTGCATGAGCTAAAAATGAAGTGCTACGATAATATATACGCACCTTTTACTTAGTTATAAATTGCAGGGAGTTTTTCACACCTTTAAGCATGTGCATGCCAGTGATAAATTATTCGCCAAATAGGGTGAACTGAACCACTTTCTGAGCACCGAAGACATCCTTTCCCAGAAAGTATCCATATCGTGCTTGTTGTATGCATATGAAGTCTGCACGACTCGGTCCGAAGAGTATTTCGTGTAAAAATAGCATGTTTATGCTCACCATAATTGACTGTTATAGACAAGCATCTCATAACACAGTTCCGGTTACAGAGATTACCTGGCATGTGATTTGTAAAGCAATGTCATCTGTTGATAGCACGGTGTTGCAATCATTAGCATAGGCATCCAAGTTTTAGATGCCTTTCGAATGAAACGAAGAGCATGCACGTGGGAGTACCCAATTGACTGAAAATTGAGTTTGAAGGACTGAAACTATTTTTAATTGGCATGCTTTCCCGACAAATTTTGACATCGTACTGGGCTCGTTTCGACATCCCACCCCTAACGAAACACGAGGATCTTAGCACTGGTGCATGCTGCTTTTTGTGAAATTTAAAGGTTTCAAAAGTGGGAGGGCCAGCTATCATTTTTGGCCCACACCCATTTTGGAAAGTGGGAAGGCCATGGCCCCCATGCCCCCTGTTCCTACGCCTATGAACATCGGGCAGGGCTTCGGTCGTGGTTTATGCAAACGTAGCGCAGAAGCCATGTGGTGGCGTTGCGTTTAAGCGGCATCGCTTAACGTTGGCACTGGGTGATTGTACGGTAAGAGCTAGATGTGGAAAATATCACAATATATTAACTAATAATATTTGTGAAACTGAAAGCCCCCTGAGACATAATTCTACCCCGGTTACAGAGATTACATTATTTTGTCTCTCAAATATCCCCAAGATGAACTCCCCAGAGCCAAAAACAATGTACGTCGTGAAAAGTCGTGAAAATCTAGCCCCGTAGTGACGTCACTTTTGGGGGGAAATTGTTTTGTGGGATGGATCCGGACCCTACTCGTCGAGCGCCTTCCGATGACACCTCTTTCGTTTTCATGCGATGCTTAGTTTGGATTTTAGAGGGGGTTACTATCCGCCCCCCCCACCCGAGACGGGGTGTGAGGATATGACCGAAAAGACAGCGCGGGTTAAGGCGTTTGATGGAATCGGAATTTATCCTTCCAATGCAATGTTTCTGAATGTGACTAAGATGATGGATCCACTTCTTTGCTGTGCAAACGCTTACTTTTCAGTTTGTGAGCAAAATATCAGCAAGGAAGGAGATAAGTTAAGTAGCATCATTTATTTTAAAAGTACATAAGAAAGGTTACTTCACCTAATCTAGCCTAGGCTATCATCGCTTTGGAGAAGAAAAAAATATGCTTTTGAAAAATGTGGAGTAATTTATGTGCTTGTTAGTTATTAGGGCTTTAGGGCGCATCGACTACAATTTATGTGCTTCAAATGTTCCTAATAACAAACCTAACCTAACCTAACATAACCTCGTCAAGCCATTTGCCATACTTCGCAGTCTGGTATACAGTGCGGTGATAACCATGGACAAACCGATAAATGTGTGCTTTAAGGTGTTTTGTTAAATCTATGAATGCAACCTTCTAATGTTCTTGAAAGTGACCAAGATGATGAGATCAGTCATTTCCTGTGCAAATGCTTGCTTTTCAGTTGATGAACAAAATAACACCAACAAGGTGCTTTTGGCTATGAAGCATAACGTATAATGCAATGCATAAACAATATAAAATGTCACGTAACCTAGCCTAACCTAACTTAGACTGAAAACCCTCTGGAGAATGCAAACGCCAAAAAATAATTAAATTCACAACATTGTGAACAATTGATATTAAAAAACATTCCCAAATAAACACAAACTCTACCTAAACTAATATTACCTGTTTTTTTTAAAAATAAAGCAAGTTCTTTTTCATTCTTTTATGTAATTAAAAAAATTGTCCGACATAGAAAACTTAAACAACCAAAACCTAACCAAACTCAACCCAATCCATTTGCTTCCTTTATGGAGGAAAGATGTGGGCAAAGCTTATCTTGTAAAAACTTTAAACACAATAACGACAAACCTACACACGTCTGCCATGGGGCATTTTGGACATCGCGCGACGGCTCGGGGTCAGTTGGTTAAAAATGTATTGGTGCTAAAATGGTCATTTCACAACTTACCCTGGCGATTCATGCAGTATTATTTTAATCAATTATGTATTGTACGTATGTATTAACCCTTGCCGTGCCAGGGCGGGGGGGGGCTCAGGAGACCCCTCGTTTTTTGCAATAGCTGCCGAATGAGTAGACACAAAGACACCAGTTCTCTAGTAGCTCATTATCCATGTACTTTGCATATTTCGTAAAATTTTCAATTCAGGTAGTCAAAGGTCATTGACCTGGAATGGGTCAAAGGGAGTGATGTTCCAAAATATTAAAAATACCGCCAATCAAAGTAGTTGCAACAATTCAGCACACAACTTGGGTGATGCTATCCTTGCATCAGGACGAACGAAATTCCATCTTGAAATGTTAATTTATGCCAACGTTGCTGACCTGAGATCAGGTCAATTTCCTCGACTGTCTACCGTATTCAGTGGAGAAAATTCAATTTATGGGCGACTTATCACACCGTATATGCAATAACAATTCTGGGTTGATTAAGTGTGTTAAAAGCCAATGACATCAGATCGGGTCACTCACCATGGATATTCTACACAATGAAATTGAAATTTATACAGAATGCTACTGTTTATCACAAAGTGATATCTGAATTCGGTTTCACCTCCGCCTTAGTCGTACGATATGATATTTGATGACAATCATATGATCTGAGATGACCTGGCGTGAGTGTTAAAAGGAAACACGTAGTGTCTCTTATCATTTCCAGGGACAGTCAGAATCCTTATATCGACCTAATACGACCTCTAGTGACTTCATCATCAGACAAAATCCAAAGCTAAGGTTTGTTTCGGGCTCTCCATGACTACAGCTTTTAAACGGTGCACCTAATCCTAGCGTACGCAAATCAGAAGTCCGATGGGGTCTTTCAAGAGCCTCCCCCACCACCACCCTTTCGATCCGGAGAAGGTGGATTCGTCTGCCGGCCCGACGAGGGCTAAGTATCTACCTAAAGTGTGTTGCCGGCGGACCGCCCCCCCCCCGCCCGCACCGTCAGCTGTAGACTGCCGGCAACGCTGGACCGTCCACCGGCAGCGGCGGACCGTCCACCGGCAGCGGCGGACCGTCCACCGGCAGCGGCGGACCGTCCACCGGCAGCGGCGGACCGTCACCACGCAGCGGCGGACCGTCCACCGGCAGCGGCGGACCGTCCACCGGCAGCGGCGGACCGTCCACCGGCAGCGGCGGACCGTCCACCGGCAGCGGCGGACCGTCCACCGGCAGCGGCGGACCGTCCACCGGCAGCGGCGGACCGTCCACCGTCAGCTGTAGACTGCCGGCAACGCTGGACCGTCCACCGGCAGCGGCGGACCGTGCACCGGCAGCGGCGGACCGTCCACCGGCAGCGGCGGACCGTCCACCGGCAGCGGCGGACCGTCCACCAGCAGCGGCGGACCGTCCACCGGCAGCGGCGGACCGTCCACCGGCAGCGGCGGACCATCCACCGGCAGCGGCGGACCGTCCACCGGCAGCGGCGGACCGTCCACCGGCAGCGGCGGACCGTCCACCGTCAGCTGTAGACTGTTTGCCGGCAGCTGCGGACCGTCCACCGGCAGCGGCAGACCGTCCACCGGCAGCGGCGGACCGTCCACCGGCAGCGGCGGACCGTCCACCGGCAGCGGCGGACCGTCCACCGGCAGCGACGGACCGTCCACCGGCAGCGGCGGACCGTCCACCGGCAGCGGCGGACCGTCCACCGGCAGCGGCGGACCGTCCACCGTCAGCTGTAGACCGTTTGCCGGCAGCTGCGGACCGTCCACCGGCAGCGGCAGACCGTCCACCGGCAGCGGCTGACCGTCCACCGGCAGCGGCGGACCGTCCACCAGCAGCGGCGGACCGTCCACCAGCAGCGGCGGACCGTCCACCGGCAGCGGCAGACCGTCCACCGGCAGCGGCGGACCGTCCACCGGCAGCGGCGGACCATCCACCGGCAGCGCTGAACCGTCCACCGGCAGCACTGCGCTGTCCGCCGGACAGTCCAGTGGACGGCGGACAGTTCGCTGGCAGCAGTGGATCGTCTACGATTAGCGCTAAACCGTCCGCCGGCTACGATGGATCGTCCGCTGGCAACTCTGGGCCGTACGCCTGCAACGATGAACCGTCCACCGGTAGCACTGGCTCGTCCGCTGGAAGTGCTGGACCGTCCACCGGCAGCGCTGGACTGTACCCCGGCAGCGCTAGTCCGTTCGCCAACAACGGCAGATCATCTGCCGGGATCGCTGGACCGTCCGCCAGCAGCGGCAGATCATCTGCCAGCAGCGCTGGACCGTCCGATGGAAGCGGTGGATCGTAGCTCCCTTCAGAAACCTTGTAGAAGCCTGACCAGTGGTCGAAGGTGATTGTACACTTAGCCCGAGCATGCGGTCGAGGTCAACTTCATTTTTTCTGAATGTTCATTTGACTTAGTAAAACGAGTGCTGCTGTCTGCCTCCTCCGGCTTTTCCATTGCTGTATTCCTATCGTTGAACTTGTTGCGACCTTAGATGAAGATGTGCCAATGACTAGAGGAATTCAGAGCTTATTCCCATGGAAAACTCTGACAAAAGTTTTAATGTGTGGCTTGACTACCACAAGCGACTGCAGTCATACTCCACACTCTTTGTCATACAGCTGGCCAGGCTACAGCCCCAGGTTCTTACTACCTTATTTGCACATGGCTCTAGAACGTTCTTTTTCGGAGCATTATTGGGGTGCACTGTGGTAGCAATGTACGGTGGTTTTCAATACAATATTTGGAAGAGTCGCCCTTTTTTCATGGTAATCGGGCCATGGTATATCTGGGAAAGGGTGGTAACCGGGTTAGGGTAACTATCCCAACACAAACTCAGAATAAGCGAGCAGTGGTTCTACGGTTGGTAGGGGGTGGTCGTCTGCGCTCACCACCCCTTCAACACCATGAAAGAGTTTACTCTGTTAAAGGTGGCCAAACATGCTTTCAGTGTCTATGTAAAAATTGGGTGATTTGTGTTACCCTGCTGCCACTGGCATTACCGGAGCATTTGCGTCGAATTTGCATGTTCGTAGATACCTGACAGCATGGTGCTTCGGGTCCCACGCAAATAGGATACAGTACTAACGTCAGTCTATGTATCCCTGTTCACCGGCCTTAAATGGCAACTCCCAAGGATATACGCAGCCAAAGGAGCCGCCTCCCTATCCCTCGAGATAATAGACTAGACACTAGATCAAACAAACAATTCTTATATTTTCACTGCACAGACTAACAAATCACAACGCAAAATTGGGTGCGCAAAGCGCGCCCAAAACAATCTGCGTTGCAATACATTTTGGCGGTTAGCCCCCTAAATCCTGCCTGCACCCTTGCTCCCAATCGCCGGTTTCCAACAGAACCAGAAGGAGCAAATTCTTATCACGGGTTGATATACCTTCAAGGCCATGGTAGCTTGTTCTGCCATTTTGCTCATCGACATGTGTCAAGCGACACTGGTCAACAGAGCAATAGGGACGTTACTTCCTGAGCTACAATAGCCATGCAGCGTGATGTACCAATTATAACCCCAAACGCAAGCACCAAAGGGAACTCTCGAGTCATTCTGCCGCAGTATTCTCTTAATCCGCTACGGTGTATCCACTGTTAGCCGCGAAGTGTGAATATACCCACAGTACGTATCCATAGACCACACGCTTCCCTTGGTGCCGATGATACCGAACGTCCCTTGGGCGAGATGGAAGGAGAAAAGATGTCCAGTAGCTTACGGATACTTATAAATCTAGTTGCACTTTGTCTTCTCTGTGAGCGGAGAAACGACGAATCGAGAAGCACTCGGCACATTGGCGGTGTTGTACTATCTTAACTTGTCGAGGTTAAACTTCCACAAAGTTTCTCCAATACTTGCTAGCTGAATGAGCTGTTTTGTAGTTTGATCATGTACCATGCGTTGGTTTTTTTTTGCTTTCAGAGCACATGTCCACACGTTGGACTTCTCGTACTCACGCTCTCGCTCGTTCTCCCGTAGGTCGAGGAACACTGCTGCGCCTTCTGTATAGTTGTAGGAGTCGGCGCGCTGGTTGATATTGCAGAAACTACCGACGGCCTGCGACATCTTGATCCGGTTGATGTCGGTCCTGACGTACACCTGGTGAAAGAAGCGACTGTGTATGCTGCCATGGAACAAATGTACGCTATTTTGCATTCTTGGGGCAAGGGTGGGGTGCTCAGGCCCCAATGCTGGCTCATCCCCTTCACCCTCCACGGTGATACAAGCCTAAAAGTTAACAACGTTATGTCATGTTCGACCAAATTTTTGTCGGAAAATTCAGAGCGCACTCTACCACATTCGCCTGCGCTCAGCCTGCCGCTCGGCAGGTTTCAAGTGTTGCTCCCGATCAGTGCAAATAATGCATTCAAATACGCTAATTGAGGCCAGGTTTATATAATGAGAGAGATGCACCACCTCCCACCAATGGTTTTCATCCAAGAACACCGATGGCTGCACGAGTGTGCAGTCGCCGATCAGGGAGTACATAACCCTGTCACCGCCGTGCAGGGAGTGCACAACTCCGTACCACCAAGTGGACGGAGTGGCGTGTGAACAGGACTTGTCTGATAGCTGGTGGATATTCACGACGCGGGAGACGGAGCGAGAAGGCGGTCGTGCAGCCCTGGATTGGCACGATTTACTGTGGCTTCCGTTGGCCAAGCTGAAACAAGGTGTCTTGCCGTGGTGGATAAAATTTGGGCATCAGCCGAAATTTTCTTTTAATGTAACACCATAAGCGTGTACTGGCGGATCTAGCCCACCGGTTTGGGGGAGGTGGCAAACTTTAGGATTTTGGCGTCAACCCCCGCTCCTCCCCCATGGCGTGCCTAGGAATTGCATGACAGGGTTGGGATAGATTTAGAGGGTGCCCATCCTGTCATTATTTTTGGTTGAATAATAATGCTGGCAAATCCACTGCAGGATACACTCACCATGGCCTATGCCAAATTATTTTGGCATCAGCAACAGGCTTACCTTTGCTCAAAGAAAAATTTTAAAAAGTATCTAAAAGTTGTCAATCTTTTGCATGATAAGCTAGAACCATTAAACCGGTTGCATAATCGTTGCATTCCCACTCTTTTCACAGTACAAACATCCTGACCTGCTGTTTACTCGACCACATTAGCAGCTGTCTCCAAGATAATCATTATTGAGAAAGTTGCTAATGTGAACTTCTTGTTTGGAGTAACAGTAAGCAAGCTGATCTCAGTTTCATTAGGGTGGTGCAACTCTGGATCCCAGTAGGCAGAGGGTGGGCTGGGGCCGGCTTCGGGTGCAGGCAGAAGATCGAGACAGGAGAGGTTGGAGGCAGAAGCTACCCCTTCAGAAGGTTGAGATGGAGAATCCAGACTGACAATAGGACGGACATACACTTCAATATGCACCTTTGAGTTCACAACATTTTATTCCTAGACATCTTAGTTTAGACAATAATCTTGCCACAAGAACAACAAAGTTTTCCATCTGTCAAAATACCCCATTTTATTATCAATCCATGATTATATCTCCAATGGGAGGTTAGCCTAGGTTAGCACGCGCCCTAGAAGGGGAGGCGAAATATGACCACCCCTCCGGCTTTTCGCACATAACTCCAGATTTTACCGGCTGATTTATGCCATTATTTGATCACCTGCTTATAAATGACCGGTGCGTTGTTTAAAGCCAGAAAAACGGAAATCGGCCCGGCATTTTTCGAGTTAGGGGCCGTTAAATAAAAAAATCGCAGCACCAGACAACACAAATCGGCGCTCCTGCGCTTAGACATCAAGACATAAGACGTAACAGATTAGTACAACTATGAGCCACAAGGGCCCTTCTTGGTTGCACTCTGTACACTGAACCAGTCGCCCACCAAATCTGTCAATCAGCCCTCCCTGTAATACTGAAAAGCAAGCCCTCTATTATTATAATGATTGTCTATTTTGTTTTTAAAGACGTTCAATGTGCTGCTACTGACAATGTTTTCTGGCAGCTAGTTCCAGTGTTCTACTACCTTGTTGGTGAAGAAAGTCTGCCTTAACCTTGTTCTGCTGTGGTTAACTTTAATTTTGAATTTATGACCTCTAAGTGCATCATTTCTGTTCAATTAAAACATTTCCCCAAGATATCCCCTCTCTAGACCATGGACAAATTTAAAGACCTCGTTGAGATCTCCTCTCAGCCTTCTATATCTAAGTGAAAACATATTCAATTTCTTCAATCTTTCCTCATGTGCCAGGTTGCTTATGCCATTAACCATTTTTATGGCCCTCTTTTGTACTCTCTCTAAAAGCCAACAATCTTTTTCATAGCTAGGAGACCAAGCTTGGATGCAGTATTCCAAATGCGGCCTGACATATGCACAGTAAAGCTTCCTGATGACTTCCTCACTTCTGTATGATACATTCCTATTTATTGCCCCGAGCATTCTCAGTGCCTTCTTCCTGGCTTCCTTGGTCTGTTCTGATGCCCCCAATTTTGTGTTTAGAATAACACCTAAATCCTTCTCCTGTTGAGTCACTGATAGCACTTGGCCACCAATCAAGTATGGAGCCTTCATATGCTGCTCACCTACATGCATGATTTTGCACTTATCAAAATTAAATTTCATTTACAATTCTTCGGACCACTTCACACGTTCGTTTAAGTCTTCTTGCAGCGAGATACGCTCATCTTGACCTGTTATTGCCCTAAACACCTTCGAATCATCCGCAAATTTCAAAACTTTACTGCTTAGGCCACTTTCAATGTTATTTACAAATATAATGAACAATAGTGGCCCCAGTACTGACCCCTGGGGGACTCCACTAAAAACATTTTGCCATGATGACTTTGTACCATTTAGCATCACTCTTTGCTGTCTATCTGAAAGCCACAACTCTATCCATTTTAAGATGCTACCTGCAATACCATGGACCTGAAGCTGTATCATTAACCGTTTATGGGGTACCTTGTCAAAGGCCTTACTAAAGTCAAGATATGCTACATCAACCTGATTTCCCTGATCAAATTGTTCTGTGGCGAAGTTAAAAAAGTCCATTAGATTTGTGAGACACGACCTTACTTTCCTAAACCCATGTTGAGTATCTTGAATCAATCTGTTTCCTTCCAGATAACTAACTATTCTATCCTTGATAATTGATTCGAGTACCTTGCAGACTAGGGATGTGAGACTTACTGGCCTATAGTATTCAACTTTTCCCCTTTCTCCTTTCTTGAAAATAGGAACAACATTTGCCCTTTTCCAATCGGTTGGAATCTCATTTTGTGGAACTGATCTACAAAATATTATACTAAGTGGAAATGCCAGTTCCTTTTCAGTTTCCCGCAACACCCCAGCATAAATTTCATCAGGTCCTCCTGCCTTGTTTGGCTTTATTTTCCTGATATGATTGTAAACAACATCACTATCAATGAAATCAACATCATTTATCAGATCACATGTCACTGAACTATGGTGTACGGCCGCAAATTGGTCATATCTTCCAACGTAAACACTGATTTAAACTGCTTGCTCAGCTCCTCAACCATCCCACTATCCTCAACCAATGTAGTCCCGTTTACTTCCAGTGGACCAATTGTGCTAGAAACTTTACTCAGGTTGTAGAAACTAAAAACTTTCTACTGTCCCAATTACAGTTTGTAGCTAAATCCAGTTCTTTTGCTCGCTTGGCTGCTCTGGTTTTTTGCTTCAGTGTCTGTAGCTTTTCGATACGCCGTTAGATTAACGACATTTGAGGCTTCTTTAAAGACTCTAAATGCAGTTTTCTTAGCCTTAATTGCTTTTACCAAGTATTGTGTAAGCCATGCTTCTCGTATATTAGCAAAAGGGTGTGTTCTTGGCGACACTAGCGATTTATTTGATGTGTATTGTTAAGCTATATAGTTTCAAAGTTAAGTTTGGCCAAGTCAGGTACAGTTCATGACAGGTTAATGGAATCAAACATGGTGAACTGGAATGATGTCATAAATCCAAGTGACCGTCATGTGATTGATGTCACTTTGTTACCCGCTACACATCTTGAAAACTACTGCTTGTCATTGTGTACCAAACCGTTTCAATACTTTATTCATGTACTTCACTCCTTTCTCTGCGAAGCCGATTGCGCCGAGCCGCCCAACGGAGCAGTCGGACGGGCGGACCGGTTCCGGTAACTGGAGCAAGTAATGACCTGATAAAGTGCTGCTATATAGGTGACCTGAGGTTAAATGACCGGTCTAGCATCTGCATTGCATCATTAGTAATGTACAAAACATCATTGATGCACATTTTGGAGCAATCACAGTAGTCCACAACGATGCCAATCCACGCAAAGCCAGAACATTTTGACCTCATCTGACCTTGCAGATATTGACCTAAGGTCATGCAATTTGCACACAATAGAGTTCACTACCGTACCATCCACCCGTCGAATTTCGTTTCTCCAGCTTTAATAGGAGCCGATATCTTAGGGGGGGGGGGTGCGGAATCCGCCCCTCCAGTGCGTGTAATTTGCAGAGGCCCTCCAGGGCGTTTGTTAGGTTCTGTTGCATTTGTATTTCATTTTTTAAACATTGTTTTTATCAGACTCAAAGCCTCTTTTTGGTGGTGTTTTGCTCACAAAGTGAAAAGTACACCATTGCACAGAAAATGAGTGGTCCTCATTATTAGGCACATTCATAAACATTGCATTGGAAAGGTATATTCCAAGGATTCATAAAATGCCTTCAGAGATGAATTTATTACCTAACCTTCCATGTGGAATTTGTTGAAAGGATTTTTTGTTTTAATCTCAAAAAGCAGATATAAAATGGACCAAAACCTAGCCAAACCTAATATGTTCTTGCAGAAAAGAAATTTATTTGGAAAATTTATTGTAAAAGGTTTTGGAGAATTTGTTTTGAACAAAAAAAAAAACCTCACCTAATCTAACCAAGCTGAACTAAACCTAACCCTATATGCTTGCTACATGGAGGTAAAATGTGTAAAACTTGTTTTGTGGATACCTTAACACGCTTCCTGGAGGGCCTCCGAAAATAACGCGCACTGGAGGGGGCGTATTCCGCCCCCGTACGATCTCAGCTCCTATGAAGGCTAGAGCAACTAAATTCACATAGTGGATGGGCACGGTAGTGAAGTCTATTGTGTGCAAAGGTCATGACATTAGGTCAATATCTTCAAGGTAAAATGAGGTCAAAATAACAAAAATTGTCTGGTTTTGCTTGGCTTGGCTTGTCATTGTTATGGATCGCTGTGATTGTGTTTAAATGCTCCAAAATTGGCATTAATGATGTTTTGGACATTACCAATGATGCAATAGATGTCAGATCCGCCATTTGACCCCAGGTCACCTATATAGCAGCACTTTATCAGGTCATTACTTGCTCCAGTTACCGGAACCGGTCCGCCCGTCCGACTGCTCCGTTGGGCGGCTCGACGCAATCGGCTTCGCAGAGAAAGGAGTGAAGTACATGAAAATCTTTCGGTCGATTTTCATTTTTCTTGCTTTAAACAATGCGCCGATCATTTGGTACGCAAAAAACTGGCGTATATCGGCTGGTACAATATGGAGTTATGTACAACAAATCGGAAGGGTTGGCGGAATTCGCCATCCCCCCACCGTGACGTGTGTTAGCCTGTCATGAACTTGACCTGATTTGACCTCGGTGACTTGACATGACCTTCAAACGATGGAGCATGGCAATGTACATCAAACAAGTCGCTAGTTTTGCCAAGAACACTTCCTTTTTGCTAATATACGAGAAGCGCTTCAGCGCCGATATTTACGGTCGGGCGCTGATACATTTTTTTGGACTTTAGCGACCCCTAACTCGAAAAAAAAATCGTTCGATTTTCATTTTTCTTACTTTAAAAACGGGCCGGTCATTTGTCAGCAGATACATAAACAATGGCGTATATCGCAGGTAAAATCTGGAGTTATCTAAGAAAAACCGGAGAGGTGGGCGGATTTCGCCCCCCCCCACCTCCAGGACGCGTGTTCAAGTGCAACAATACCAAACACATAAGGCAATAATCACAAGATTCTAGGAAGGTACCTATGTACCTGCCTAGGTATATACTAAGCAGTAGGCAAAGCTTGTATGGTGTTATCAGATTTGAAGCTTTTCAGAACAAAAGGCGATGAAGCTTACCAAAGGTCAATGCAATTTTCATGCAACAGACTTAAAAAAGACTAACCTATTATCATAGTATTTCCATGTTGAGCACGGTCTTCCAAATCATCATCCAAGTGTACAGTGGTATCATTATTGCATTACTTGCAGTCAGTGTAAGATTCCGATATGTTTTCTTGGTGGTGGAGTACAAGATTTTGAGCTGGAGTACAAAACATAGCTATGCACTTGCCGACAATTAACCTTGTTTTAGTGGCCTGAAACTAATGTTCTTATCCGCTTCTTACCCTGGCAAAGATGGTGGGCACTGCGAGGAATCGAAACCTTGTACCCCTGAAAACCGCCGATGCAAGGCACAACACCACTAATATGCACTTAACACCCAAGCGCCATCATCCGCGCCACGCAAACGTCGCAAATGTTGAAAAATAGAGCTGGGTCTGATTCCCTTACCACAGCGACGATCTACGGTGATCACCAGGCCGGTGAACAGGAGATGGGTCCGACTAAGATTGGAACAGGTATTTCGGATCCTTCTCCGACACTGACGAACCCCAAATGCAGTTATATTTCAAGGTGCATGAGTTATCTTCGCACACATTAATTCTTTTTTAAAAAGTCATTCATAAGTTCACAAATGACATTCGTTTCTTGGTGTCATCGCCTCGGAGAACTTGCTTGCTCTGAAGCCACTTTGAGGAAATTTAAAGTGACTTCTTTGCATTGAATGGGCTCATTGTGTCTAAAAAGTTGTCCCTTTAACAAAATGACCCTCGATTGCGCATTCAAAGCACCTTAATGGCCAAACAAGGCTTCAAGTATTTACTCCGGCAATACCAAGTACCTCCAGATTTGCCAACTAGGGATTTCTGGTACTCCTTTGCAAGCACTCCAGCACAAATATCTACCAAAAAATATTGAAGAAAACAAATATTGATAAACAGTGAATGAATATTGAAGAAATATTAAATAAATATTGAATTAATTATTGATTGTATTGACACAAATCGACAAAAATATAGCGTCTTCCAACATGACGTCATGTGCCGCTATTTGTGCAAACGTTTCCAGCGCAACACCGACAATATGCTTATAAAAAAGGTACCGTTTGTACCGCCTTTAGAGGTTGCATTGTGGTCGTTCACTGGTCGGCGCTTAGGGACTGCTGAAACTACTAGTTGTTTTCATGTATGGACTTTGAGTGGTAGCACTCGATCAAACACTGTTGTTCTTCCTTTTCCCTTCTGGAATACAAAATATTTCATTTAGCATAGTCACCACCTTGGAGTACACAATGTATTGTTATGCATGACACCATCAGACGTCAGTTTTTACAACACTGCTTGTAGTGTAAGATATTTTTTGAGTTCTTGAATTTCCTTTTCAGATGCAATGCTAATAAATATTGTCAACATGATGCAACTAACATTTCAACATTTCCTCTGGAAGCACTGACGGATCTAGCCCACCGGTTGGGGGGGCAATCTTTCGGATTTTGTCGTCAGGCCCCGCCCCTCTCCCCAATGGCGTGCCTAGGATTTGCATGAAGGCTGGGATGGATTTTGAGGGTGCCCATCCTGTCATTATTTTTGGTTTAATGACAATGCTGGCAAATGCACTGTATTGTCAGCATTATTTCGGTTTATGAAAAAAATTATATTGGCATCAACAACAAGCTTACCTTTGTTGAAGGAAAAAATTGAAAAAGTATCTAAAAGTTGTCAATTACTTTCATGGTAAGCTAGAACCATTAAACCGGTTGCATATTTGTTGTATCCCCGCTCATTCCACAATGCAAGAACCCTGACCTGCTGTTTAAACTAATAGTAGTAGACAGGTTGCACCACCCAAATCTCCCTTACCTGCGAACCCACCAGTTATCTCTTATTCAGGATCTAAATATCTGCATACCTCCTCTTGCTATTTTTATTGAAAAACAAATCAGCCAACGTAGTCTGTCTCTTCATCTTTGTGACCCACAACATCAACATACGAAACATGTTGCTCAACTGGGGTTAACTGGACACACACACAAAACATCCTTTTCAAATTTCGCTTTCGAAATCAGGCTCACTGAGCTAAACTAAATTCATGTAGCCATCTGACTAAGGAATAATAAAACTGCTGATTTTGTCAGATCTTGTAAGCAAAACTTAAAAAACATAGCATCCTCGGAGTGCGTCATAATATACTATGCTACCATATTGGGCTTCCAAAAAATTATTAAAATACCTATACAATTGGAGATTCTTTTACCCGGAGCGCTATTTTCTATCATCGGCCAAAGTTATCGTATTTCAATTTAGTTTACTTCTGTTGGTTTCGGGGGTGGGGGGCAAAAAACATGATGACCCCCCTTTGAGGCGCTTCGGGGATGGCCGAAATGGTTCCCCTGGATCCGGCAATGTAAGCGTTCCACAGGTACCATAGTCTAGTTGTAGCGGATTGCAACATTAAACATTGCTGTTCTCTTTGAAAGGATCTCACCGTACTGCATTCGAAAATAAAAACGGGTGACGGTGCCAAGGATTAACATTATCAGACTTCGCAGCCGTGTTGTAGCGTGACGCAGGCGATATACGAATCTCAGGTGTCTTCTCACTCACCCAACACCTGTATTTGCTGATGGGGTCTAGCTCGTCGAATGTGATGAGGTACGATCTCAGATTTTCACGCCAATATCCGACGCACTGCATCTTGTAATCCGGGTCACCTATAAACAGTACGCCGGTTATTTGTCTGCGCTCTGATTACCCTTCCATCAATGTAATTCAGCAGCAGTGAAATCTTCAGTGCGTGGAATGGATTTGGATCGATTCCGTATCAAATCTGATCAACGTGCCTTTGACATAACATTGTATACATCCAAGGTCGTCGATTAAAGAACACGCAAAAAGCATGCAGATCACGTCAAATTAGGAAAAATACAATCAAATGCATCGAATACTGACAAGGAAATAAATAGAATGCCAAGAGTTGACGTTCGCGTACAAAACAATATAATACGAGATCACCATTAAATCAATGGTTGCGATTCGCAACGTGAAGAATACAGGAACCTCTGGGACATCAGCATGCGTAACTTCAATCCACACAGTAGATTAGCGAATTTGCTACGGACGTATTTTTGCATGCAGCGCGGTGCAGCCATTTCACCGATCCAAGCAGCCCAAGCAGAAGCTCCCAACCACTTGAATCACAGAACACTTGTACAGTTATTTGCCATCTATCCGTGGAGGTGTTCACTATACTGCTAAAGTAGTTACGTAGGGTATGCAGGGTGTGTAGGCGAATAGGTACCGCCGTTAGCACAATGTGCGACGGTGAATTTAGCGCGTCCTTCAAGGGAGTGCCGGCCATACAACACCATATTTAGTTGACTTGACATTTTCGCTGTTTGGCATTTGAGTAAGCCCAGGGCTTTCAGTACACTGGTTGTCAGTGGAGCGGGATGGGGGATTTGATGATTGATGAGCGTTCGTGCGGTGTATTGGTTGCATCAATCAATCGAAGGTTGCAATCACAGGCTTTAACCGCTTTATAAAAGTCATATGTTCGGGTCTCCTTCTCGGGGAGATTTGCAGTATACAGACTCAGACATACCCGCACACTATATAAGCGACAAACGTCCAATATTGCGGCACACTTGCGGGACAGCCTTGTTCACACTCCCTGCCCTGTTCCTCTCAGATTCTCTGCCGAAGCACGTTGTGCACAAGACTGGACTATTTTGATTTATCGGGCCTTGTGAATAGGGGGTTGGTCCGGTGACATGAGGTCAGTCCGTGTCCTCGAGGCGTGCCATAGGACCGAATGATGTTCAAATGCAGGTCATGCTCGTGGACTCGATGCCGTCAGTGCTGCTCGGCCAGCGTTAGTCCTGTGGCATAGCGGCACTCCCCAGTTGTTGCCATCTCATGGGTAGAAGTTGGCCGAGTATAAGCCTGTCCGGGGTCGGACTTAAACCGAGGGCCTCCCACACTGGAAACAGGTGCAACGGTCGACTGCGCCATCGAGATGGTGGACTCTAATGGCTTTGGTGGCGGTAACTGCTAGTGGTTAACACCCATTTCGCAGCTGGACACAAGAAGGCCCTGGACAAATGTAATTACTCTGCAGTCAGGCCCGAGTGACAGTGGATGCCACGGACTGGCAGTGGGCGCAACGAAGTGACAGCTGGCGCGACTGAGTGACAGCGGGCGCGACGAAGTGACAGCTGGCGCGACTGAGTGACAGTGGACGCGACGAAGTGACAGCTGGCGCGACTGAGTGACAGTGGGGGGGGGGAAAGAGGGGGGGGGGGTGGGGGGGGGGGGGGGGAAGAAGGGAAAGGGCGCGACTGAGTGACAGTGGGCGCGACGAAGTGACAGCTGGCGCGACTGAGTGACAGTGGGCGCGACGAAGTGACAGCTGGCGCGACTGAGTGACAGTGGGCGCGACGAAGTGACAGCTGGCGCGACTGAGTGACAGTGGGCGCAACGAAGTGGCAGCTAGTGTGACGGAATGACAGTGGGTGCGACCGAGTGGTAATAGGTGCGATTGAGCGGCAGTGGGTGCGACGGCTAGTGTAAGCCGATGCAGGTCGGTGTTAAGCATGCTAGAGCGGGGTGGCCGGTGCAGTAGCTCCTTTTTACAGCCAGAATTTGAGTCGCTTCAAAATTTGAAATGAGGCGTGCACGACATCTGAAAAGTGATTTTAGTTGGAAATTTGCCCAACATTGAGCATGCCAAACACGTGCATTGCTTGACTGCGTGGAGCGTCCCTGTGCCCCTGCATGTGCGCCGTTAGATCCGCGTTTCACTGTCAATGGCTCCAGAAGTCATCCCATATCAAATGACACGGCACTGTGCATCGCCGGCTGCCACAAAAGGTCGCGTCAGCGCGACAGCAAACAGAAGGCCAGGTGTCCCGAATGTTTAGGTTTCTGACAGCTTTTGAAACCGCTCAGAGTCACCACGATCCGGAGCATGGATCAAGCTGAAGTCAGACGCAGCACTGACACGGTCAATATACCAGCTACAGTGAGCGGTGGACCGCGACGTTTGCAATAAACTTGACCAGCGAGTGTCTTCACAAGTGCTTAGCGAGACACTGATTCTAGAGTGATGTGTCTGCACTGGGCTACGCAAGAAATCTGATCAACAGGTCAGAGGACGTCAGGATGCAAGGCCAGTCGAAAGCAAGGCATGCCGACCAGGCCAGAGGCGTTGTGGTGTTCAGCGAGCAGACATCAAGCAATCATCCCCAGCCGGCTTTGTGCGCCACGAGCTGGCAGTTGGCCCCAGACTACAGGCGGCCGACGCGGGACGGTGTGCGGTCACGAGCTGACGGCCCCGCGCGGCACCGCAACCAACAAGAGGCTCGTGGCCCACCACCGACCCGGTTCGTCCAGCGGCGTCACCTACTGTAGATGTCATGCGGCCGACCCAGGTAGTCGACCGAGTAGCACTTCTCGTTGTCGATGTTGATCTCGGTTTGCGCCTTCTGACCCTGGTTGCAGGCGGCAAACTCGGAGATGAAGTACTGGCATTTGAGGTCGGGCCGCGGCGAGTCGGTGATGCCGTGCAGGATGCGTGTGCGGAACTTGATCTCGCCCTTCTGGTCGAACTTGAACATGCCAGCCACCGGACACCCGATCGGCACCGGTTTTTTGGCTGTGGAGACGGATGGAGTGAGTGGCAGCGGCGAAGGTGCCCGCTTAGCCGCCCCTGCAGGCGGAAGGGTCACGTTTGCAGCGGCGCCCCGGCCGACACCTACTGTGCGGCTGCGTGGGCATGCCGTGCTGGCCCAGGCCCAGACAGTGGTCCACTCGGACGGCGAGCTGGAGTGCTGGCACTGGCCGGACACGAGGGGAGTCGATCGGCCGACAGGTGGCACGATACCTGAACCTGCGCACTCTCCGCCAGGCCTCTCAGCGTGCGTCCGTGCAGCGGCTGCGCGCCGAGACTGGCGAACACGTCGCCTATCGGGCATCGCACGGCGATCGGCCGGCGAGCTGTCGAGCCTCAGTCAGGTGGGCGCACGAACACGGCATCTGACCTCTGAGCCTCAGAGTCAGGCAGACACACGGACACGGTATGTGACCTCTGAGCCTCAGAGTCAGGCAGACACACGGACACGGCGTCTGTCCTCTGAGCCTCAGAGTTAGGCAGACACACGAACACGGCATCTGACCTCTGAGACTCAGAGTCAGGCAGACACACGGACACGGTATGTGACCTCTGAGACTCAGAGTCAGGTGGGTACACACACAATGGGTCTGTCCTAAGATCCTCAGAGTCAGGTGAACATACAGACACAGTGTGAGCATGTGTACTCAGAACAACAAAGTTAAGTAGGCAACCACGTACACGGCGTCTGTCCTCAGAGACTCAGATTCAAGTGGGCACACGGACATGTTTGTTCTCAGAGCCTCGGTCAGGTGGACACCTGGGCACAATAACCACGCAATCAGCTGTCTTCTGCAAGGCTATTGGGTGCTGAAACTGTCAGCTAAACTCTGCTGTCGATTACGTTCTGTGGTCAGGTCTATCCAGCGTGATGATGTTGTCAAATACAATTGGATCAGATGGATGGGTACGAGGCCATGCGGTGGTCAATAGTCACTCAGTAAGCCAGTATCGTCAGAGTACTATACGTCGTACACCACGATGTCTAACACCTCATGATTTTTATACGTTTAGCTCAGAACAAGTCCATATCGGATTAAAAAATTAATCAATTAGATATTCGTATGATGCCGTTCAGTCCCCGCCGTTTGAGGACGACCGTCACTGTTGTGCGACGTAGCTTCCTGCTTAGGAAGCACCACGTTCCATAGCCGGCATCTGGTAGTGGAGTGAACATCGAATCACGCACGTTTTGCAGACAGCACAAAGGGTTAGCAGGTATCTCGGACACGAGGCTGATAAGCCCACGTCACGACCAACCGGCCCAGGCAACTCGAGTCGACCCGCTCCAACACCGCCTCAGTCCCGCTGCTCGTGCTCAAACTCACCGACCATGATGTTGTAGAGCCAGGAGCCGTCCTTGCCGACCTGGTTAATACCGTCACTGCCTTCAAACTGCTTCCACGCGCAGACGGTGTGGAACTCGTTCCTGATGAGCTCGCGGCCGCGCCGGTACCGCACCACGTTGTGGTGCATCGGCAGGAAGTCGAAGCACACGTAGTCGGTCTGACTGCGCGTCAAATGACGTCACTCATAAGACATTTGCACACGTAGTTGCTCCGACTGCGTATCATATCCACCTCTCATTAGACATTTACACACGCAGTTGCTCTGACTACATCATATCCACCCCTCATTAGACATTTACACACATAGTTGGTCTGACTGCACATCATGTGACGTCACTGAGCACGGCGTCGACTGCTCGACGTCTGACTCCGCATCATATGCACCCGTCATTAGACATTTACACACATAGTTGGTCTCACTGCACATCATGTGACGTCACTGAGCACGGCGTCGACTGCTCGACGTCTGACTCCGCATCATATGCACCCATCATTAGAAATTCACGAACAAGGTCGGCCTGACTGTGCATCTCACGTACCATTAGGTATGTACACTCACACGAAGATCATCTCGTTATATGGACATAGGGATGCGAGGCGTGCTTGCGGCCGGAGGGGTGAACGGATATTTTTGTAATTATTAACTCTCAGTACATCGTACATCGTCGTTATTTTCATGCTGCGGCAGAATTGTAGATAATTGTCCGACTATCGGCACTGCATTTCAAACACAGAGGGCATATAACTCTTCGCCAATGAGAACTGAGATGGAGAGAGAGTCGTTTTCGCACTAAGGGAACGCGAGATATACCAATCACACCACGCAGGCAGCCATTCAGCTTTCACACCTTTGTTCAAGTCTATTCGCAGCAACTAATATACATAGATATGCTCTTTGTCATTGTGGAGAACCATATGCATGCTGTCATTCCCTGTACAATTTCCACACAATAATTAGCATGCGATGCTCCAGAATTGCGTGTCACCACATCACGTGAGACGACTAACCATCCGTCGATATTTTGTCTCGCCATCATGTATCGGTTGCCCTGCTTCTCGAGGCAGGTGTAGATGGAGCGGCGGTAGCGGCCCTCGTCCGGGTAGTACGTCTCCACCAGGTGGGTCGAGTTAATGACCACGTCGGCGTCCGTGTTGGCCGTGTTCACCCAGTTGCCGGTGAAGTTGGTGGGAAGGTTGCAGAGCGGCGTCACCGTCTCCGACTTCACTGCCCGGCAGCAGAACGCTGACGTCAGAGGGCGATACCAGTGGTTCGACGGTAGCTGGTCTGACTGAGACCGGCGGTCCGACGGTAATGTAGGATAATTATGTTCTGGCTGTGACAGTCTAGATCGGACCAGGCTCCATAACGACATGCTCGAAAATGCAACAGAAGTTAATTGGCTTTCTGTTGACCGGGCTTACTGGCAGCAAAACGGTGACAGCTTATACAGCCACGGTTCGAACCAGAGATACAGCCAATGGGGAGGATCCACCTCCACATGAGTACCCAAAAATGCACTAGATTAAACAAAGAAATATTGAGATTCTTACTACGCAAAACCCTAAATTTTAGACGCGTTTCGTGCACTGAATATTTTTTATATTTCATGAAAAAAAATCGTCGGCCCCCCTCCGGAAAATCCTGCCGCGCCCCTGGTTCCAACAGACAACTGCGAACTGCGGGCCGACACCAACTAGTGTCTTTGATCTGTTCGTGCCCCAAAATTTAGCTCAGCACATTGACAGTCAACGATCTAAGAGCACCTCTATTCAGCTGCGCCGTCCAGCTCCCCTTCCTTCACTAGTGGGCAGCCAGCCGAGCTCGGGCCCTACTCGAACGTGGAAGGGACCATACTCTAGCACACGTCAGTCATGTGCCGGCATCACCTATTGCGACATAGTTTGAGGGGAGGGGCTCGGTCGACGGCTCTCGACCAGCCACGCCCTACACGTGCAGCGGTCACGTTCTACATGGTGTGGTACCGTGCCATGTGACATGGGCACCACACGCGCCTGCCGGTCGCCGGCACCGGATCTGACAAGACAAACCACACCAGCGCGAGAGCCAGGGCGCGCGGCGCCAACTGACGACGTCGGCGCCGGCCGAGCGGCGGAGATTTCCGCTCCGAGTTGGGAGTCCATAACAGGACCCGATAAGTTCGGATACATAGTTTTAACTATAGCTATATGGCACATTTCGCTGGTCATGAACATCAGAAGTTAGCTCCGTTACAGTAGTTGGCCCGTCCGAGACCAGTGGTCCGACGATAGCCTGAGATAGTCCGAGACCAGTGGTCCGACGGTAGCCTGAGATAGTCCGAGACCAGTGGTCCGACGATAGCCTGAGCTAGTCCAAGACCAGTGGTCCGACGATAGCCTGAGATAGTCAGAGGCCAGTGGTCCGACGATGGCCAATCCGTCTGAGACCAGTGGCCCGACGACTGCCTGAGACGGACGGTAGCCGGTCCGTGAGACTCACATTCAAACGGTAGATATAGTGCACTAACGAGCAATCGTGCGCCACATCACGCCATATTCATCTATATACGCCATTCGGCCCCTTTTCGTTCACTACTGATGTCTGCAATGCGAGCACATGCCACTTCTTTGGCTTTCCTTGTATGTTGATAATACTACATCTGTCTCAGCTGGACAGGATCAGCATGTCGATCGATAACAAAATTGAGTTGGTGAAACGCGAGACTAGCCTTGTACATTGATCAATACATGTACATTTTTATTTTTACTGTGCCGCATTTTGAACCTGGATGCTTTAAAGTGCATCGGAGATTACGTGATACACGTGAAACGTGAGTACGTGATATACGTGATATACTGGTGATATACGTTGTTCCACGGAATGCATATCACTAGTATTTCATACGAGGACTCTAAATAAGCATAAGACTAGTATGTGTGATCTGATAATAGGCAAGACATGGAATGTCAATCATGTAGGCACATTGAACAAAAAAGAACAGTAAAGATAGGTGCTTCTTCAAGCATATCCCACGAAATGAATTCATAGGTCAGCAACCGGACACGATCTGATCTTTCTTTTACAGAAGATCTGGAAAGTTCCATCGCCAATCATGCCCCTTGTGTGCGGTTTTCTGGTAATCGCGAAAAAAGAGACGGGTGACATCCGATTTTCTCTGATTGAGTGTTACATGGCAACGGCATCAGTAATGCTGGTAGCATCATCGATGACAGTAAGCAACGCCTGTGTTATGTGAGGCTGCAGCATACACTCGCGGCCTTGCGTCACGCACCTTTTCCTGACAACGATTCAGACAAAATACGTCACAGAGAAAACCTTGCTTCACTCTCAGCTGTGCAACATTTCCCTAACCGAGAGAAAACAATGGCCACGGTCGAGTTCCCTGGCATTCCGCCTCGGACGGGCTGAGCTGGCACTGATCTGCAGAGAGATTGACGCTCTCCAGGCCGGCCTGTGTTGGCACTGGCCTGGAGTGAGGATGCACTTCGGACTGTCCTGCGGTATCCTCAGCAGGACGGGCTGTGATGGTACTAACCTGCGAGTGAGGTATGATGCGCTCCGGACTGTCCTGCGGTATCCTCAGATTAGCAGGACGGGCTGTGATGGTACTAACCTGGAGTGAGATTGATGCGCTCCGGACTGTCCTGCGGTATCCTCAGCAGGACGGGCTGTGATGGTACTAACCTGAAGTGAGATTGATGCGCTCCGGACTGTCCTGGGGTATCCTCAGCAGGACGGGCTGTGATGGTACTAACCTGGAGTGAGATTGATGCGCTCCGGACTGTCCTGCGGTATCCTCAGCAGGACGGGCTGTGATGGTACTAACCTGGAGTGAGGTTGATGCGCTCCCGACTGTCCTGCGGTATCCTCAGCAGGACGGGCTGTGATGGTACTAACCTGGAGTGAGATTGATGCGCTCTGGACTGTCCTGCGGTATCCTCAGCAGGACGGGCTGTGATAGTACTAACCTGGAGTGAGATTGATGCGCTCTGGACTGTCATGCGGTATCCTCAGCAGGACGGGCTGTGATAGTACTAACCTGGAGTGAGATTGATGCGCTCTGGACTGTCCTGCGGCGTCTTCAGCACGTTACATTCGGGTGTGATGCTCTTGCCCAGCAGCAGGTCGTCGTCTCTGTTCTTTAGGAAGCACCTGTACTTGGCCTCCTTGCGTGACTCCTTGGTGTTGGCTACCGCGAAGAAATGGTTCTTGCCGACCTTCCAGTCGCCGAGACACGCGTACTCAACATTTCCCTGCAAGGGAAACGTCAGTCTTGTGAACCATGGGGCGACATTTTCAGTTACCTGATGTGCTTTTGTCAATAGCTTACCTCGTGCACGCTCCATGCAAAGATGGGTGGTGGCGTTCTGCACACAAACGGCCAAGCTTCTGTCAATGTGGTCTCTCTGGAGAGGACGGCCTACTGAGGACTCTACTAGTCGATAGTATGGCATTAACCACCACGATGACGGTCACGCACTCCATGTTTAGCTGCCATCGCTACCGCCGGACTTCCCCGGACGTACTTGTGAGATGTCCTGCTGCCGGAAGAGCGGGTCCGTCTCCGGGCTGGGGTTCATGCCCTGGCAGACGGCGTAGTTCATGGTGAACTTCTGATTGGCGATGAGGAACTGGTTGCCCAGTTCCTGGCAGGATCGCAGACGACTGTCCGGATGGTTACATTCGCCTGTGAACCTGGCGAGTGGATAAGAAAGGAATGTAAGAGTGCATGTTATTAATGATGATAATATGTTGATCAGGTGGCGATGCCGTGTTTCGAGTGCCACGTTGGAAGTGTGCACTCCGTCAACGAGCTCTTTGAAAATACTACTTTTCAAATTTGTCCTCATGATGCAATGGCATTTGGCTGTCCGTTAAAGCTAAAGGAAACAAACGGCTGGAAGTTGCCTGGGCTTACCGCTGGTTGATTGGTCATTGGTTTTACGACACATCGTCCGTTGAGTCATGTGGCGTCGCCAATCTCTCACGCCGATTGATCGCGGGCGAAGAGTGGCGACAGGTGAGACTCGAACCCACAATCTTTCGATTGCGAGGCGGGAAACTTACCCCTAGACTACTCGTCCACTCGTGCTTACCGCGATGCAAGGTAGTGGTCGGACCTTCATGCTTCATGCTTCAAGATTAGCTTTAGCTTAGGATTATTTTAACGTCAGCTACAACCGCTGTGACTAGATTTGATCCTTTATCGATTATACATTTATAGTCAGCTTTTTGCACATTTTATGTATTTTCCAACCTCGCGGCCTTTGAAATCACTGTGACTTGTAGCCGGTGCGTTGCCAAGAAGTGTTGTCTTCAGTTGGATTAATTCCCTAGTCCATAAAATGACTGTTCCATCACAAGCAAGCTAATCAGCTCCATGTGCCGCGTACTAATGAGTACACACATCCAATTACTCTTCCATCACTAGCCAACTAGTCAGCTCCTCATATCGCGTACTAATGAGTACACACATCCAATTACTCTTCCATCACTAGCCAACTAGTCAGCTCCTCATATCGCGTACTAATGAGTACACACATCCAATTACTCTTCCATCACTAGCCAACTAGTCAGCTCCTCATATCGCGTACTACTGAGTACACACATCCAATTACTCTTCCATCACTAGCCAACTAGTCAGCTCCTCATATCGCGTACTAATGAGTACACACATCCAATTACTCTTCCATCACTAGCCAACTAGTCAGCTCCTCATATCGCGTACTACTGAGTACACACATCCAATTACTCTTCCATCACTAGCCAACTAGTCAGCTCCTCATATCGCGTACTACTGAGTACACACATCCAATTACTCTTCCATCACTAGCCAACTAGTCAGCTCCTCATATCGCATACTATTGAGTACACACATCCAATGACTCTTCCATTACTAGCCAACTAGTCAGCTCCTCATACCACGTACCAGTGTATACAAACATCCAATCGCATGTGATCGCACCTGAATCTGTTCTGGTAGGCGAAGTGCCAAACACCCTCCAGACTGGATCGGCAAATCTTGGGTTGGTAGTTCTCGTTGAAGAGCGTGATCAGATCCTGCTCGATGTCAAGGCTCTTGCACACCTGCTGCATCGTCGGCTGCACCGTGCGGAAGCTGACACAGCCCGCTGGAAGGGCCTCGTTGTCACACAGATCGCATTAAAGAGACACGAATCAGCACGCATAATAGTTTTGTGGTTTAGAGGCGCATCGACTGCGTAGGTCATATAGCTAATTGCGTAGGTCATACGCATAATAGGACAGATCGAAATAATTGCCAGGTTTGTCATTGTCATATGGGCTGAGTAGGGCCATTTGCTGTTTTATTGTCTTGCAAATGTGTAAGCCAAACTCACTGGCTTACGCACTTGCTTACATCTCACCACGATGGTCCTCCCGCTTCACAACAATACACACCGATTTTCACTCACCCCCCACCCCACCTCACCCCCACCCCGCCACAAATCACACCGATTCACTCCTTCACTTCTCTCCAGAAAATACGAACTTGCTTTCCTACTTCTTCATAAACCACACTGCACCTTCACTTCTATACTGACAAAAGCGATTTACCGTCTCACATTTCTCCAGATCACGCCGACTTACTCTCTTCTTCTCCACGGATGAAATCAAAGCACTCTTCGCTTCTATACGGACTCCATCAACTCACCATTCCGCTTCACTAGCCACGCCAACTTACTCTCCCGCTTCTCCATGACGTTAATGGTGCGCACTAGCAGCTGGACGCAGTGGTAGCAGCTGTTGTCTCTGAAGAGCATCGTGTAGCGGTAGGTGTCCTGCTCCAGGCCGACCAGCTGGCCGCGATCCGACATACGCGTGGCGTCGAGCTCAGTCAGCGTGTTCTGGCCACTCTCGTAGCTGTACCACTGGCCCTGGATTATGGTGGGCACGCGGGGCGAGTCTGAAACATGGACACAACGTCACGCGGTGTGCTCTCGCATCTCTTGGGATGGGAACGAGGAATGCGGCTGAAGCACGACGAACACGTTAGATGTTCAGCCCATTGGTCGAAGAGATATTAGTATTATGTATATGGCATATATTGGATATCTTACACCCCAAATTCACAATCACGACCAAGGTGGAGCTGCGGTTCATGTCACCACAACAAAAGTAACTTGCATTAAATTCGGCTATTCTTTATGCGAAAATCCGGTTGCACCGCCCTGGGTCGTCTGATCGCAATGCTGTTAGTCGGCAGCGCGAGCTGCAGCAGAATCGGGCCCAGACACTAACGGTGAAAACAAAATCGTCTCGATTACGTACAACTCGCCCCATCCTCACCCGCTCTGACACATGGATGAAATGCATAAGTCCGGGTTGACAACCGGAACGTCCAAAATACTCTACACTGTTCTAAATATCGCCCCTTAGTAACTACTCCACGCTGAAAATCATGGCATACAGCTTCCTGACTGGTCGAGGTAATCGAGACAACATCGAGCTTTGCATAGTGTGTGCCGTAGAAACTGAGATAAAACGAATCAGTATGTGTTTGGAATGGGTTGGTAACGCGTCATACAAATCGTCATTCAATTCTACATATTGAAGAAAATACATTTTTTTAAACTACAGATAGCGTTCAGATCATAAACCAATTTGCACCCGCTAGTAGTAGCACGAAGTGTACGAAATAAGAGGTTATGCGGTTAATGGATTACGACTGAGGTAGAAATGTTAACTGAATAACCGATGCGTGCAGTTTGGGTCCTTAACCTGCGCCGTCTTTTCGGTCAAATCCTCACAACTCGTCTCGGGGGGGGGGGGGCGGATAGTAACCCATCTCTACAATCCAAACTAAGCATCGGACGAAAACGAAAGAGATGTCACCGGAAAGCGCTTGACGAGTAGGATCCGGATCCACCCCCAAAACATGTTTTCCCCAAAAGTTATGTCACTAGGGAGGATAGTTTTTCACGACTTCACGACTTACATTATGTATTTGGCTCTGGGGAGTCCATTTTGGGGATAGTTGAGAAAAAAAATTATTTGGAATCAGAAAAGGACATCGAAATCGACCAGGGTCGTCAAATTTCTGGCCCCCCAAAACTAAAAATGATTCTTTTTTAATTTCAAAATTTTTAGTTTTAAACTTTTCTTTAATTTTCCTTTTGAAATGGGTAGAGCAGACCGCGAAACGTTGTTGGAAGTCAACTTTCCCTAATAAAAAGTGCTTACTTTGCTAAAATGTTCGATTTGGACTGCGATAAGCAAAGATGCAAAATTGTATGCAGTCAAAAACGGAAAAAAGAGAAAAATTCCTCTCATACGTTTTGTTGCATCCCAAAAGAGAAGCAAACGCTGAAAGCTTCATTGAAATATCTGTATCCGTTAAAGCGTGATGACTGCTTGAACTTTTTTGGAGGTGACCTCACTTGACCTTGACTAACTCGTTGACCCTTGATGAACTGACTCCAAAATTTTAACACAACATACCAAATTGATGTGGGAAAAGGTATGCCAAATTTTGGCGCGTTGACGCGTGTCCTTCGTTCACTGTCGGCGAAAAAAAAACCTGAGGGGACGATTAAGGACTTCCCCCGAGACGGGACGGGTTAATAGCTATGCATTTCAAAAAGATGGCTTTTGACTCCTGGTCGAACTACGATGCCAAATTCAAGGGTATCATTGGCATGAGCAGACAAATCGTTCCTATGCAGAGGTTGCATGCATCTTCAGATAGGTGTGCATGTGATGATATATGTGCAGGCGACATGTGCAGCAGGCGCATGTGCGCAAATTTCCGGAAGCAAATTTGCTCCCGTAACTAATTAGCTGCGTGGGGCTAGCGAAATTCAAGGAGTGCATATATGCAGCACGAGTGATAACATCTCTTGCATTAAAACCCAGCTGCACAACAACAACCGAGTTATCTTCTCTTTTTCGCTGCCAACGTGCAAAGTAAAATCGGACACAAGCTACGATACAGAAAGCAAGCAGGTCCAAGCCAATAACCTTCACATAACAGTAATTCTTTGAAAATGAAGCTGCCCAACAATACAAATATCAGTCTGTACTAGCGTAAAGTTGTGCATGGTCACTGCAGTTCCCTAATTACCCTTCCGTTCATGCCAGCACTGTGACGACGATTATCAAGCAGCGTCTTATGAATGATACATCCAAGTTGGTTGGAATGCGAGCACACAAACGTATTTTGCCCATATTGAGCCCACAGTTACCCCGACATAACACATTGAGCTCACAAAAAACGCTCAGTGACTTCTAAGAATTACGCGGAGAGGGGCAGCTCCAAAACGTGGAACCGGGGTCCTCAACGAGTTATGCAGGACCCCTGAAAATTACGATGGAGACCTCAAAAGGTTTAGGCGGCGCCCCCGAAATAGCGCTCAGAACCAAAAAAAGGCTGCCTGTGCCCGTGAAAATCCCACCTGACCCCCAAAAGGTGGTCCTGAGCCCCAGAAGATCACGCCGAGGCCTCAAAAGGTCCTCCAGGGCACCTGAAAATAACGTTGGGGAAAAAGTCGTGTCGATGTCCTGGAAGATCGCACTGGAGCCACAAAAAGACGGGATGGGCCACGGGGCATTTCGTTGGGGACCCCAAAAGTTAACGCATGGACCCTGAAAATCACACTAGGGTCTCAACAAGTCGCGCAAGGTCCCAAAAGTCGCACCCGCCCCAATAAGATCAATTAATATCCGGAATATCACACTGCGGTCTCACAAATCGCGTCAATGACTCCCAAAGCCCGTCGTGTCCTGGGAAAAAATATTGTCGAGCCACCTAAAAAATCGCACCTGGATCCCGAATAATCGCATTGGGGTCCTAAAATATCACGCAGGGCATTGCAAAAATAGAGCCCTACCTAAAAAAATTACTTCGCGACTAGATCGAATCGACACGAGCACCGGGAAATTAAGAGCAGATCCCGAAATAAAAATATCCCAATGTGTTTTTTTCATATTGAGGGTGCCATCGGCTAAAAATAAAACACGATGAGCAGTCGCAGTGGCGTATAAAATGGGAAAATGACACCTCTCCATGCTGAGTGGGGAAGGCTCCCAAGAATCGTGCCGGTGCATCCAAAAATGGCACCAGAGCACCAAAAATCCGCGTATGGGCTAAACAATTTCATATTCGAATTCGCGCAGGGGGCTCAAAATAAATAAAGCTGGCCCTAGAAAACTCGCGCCTGGGCCGGTGGTAGTGGTGGGTTTGCGTTTTAGGGCGTGTCGACAGCGTTAGTCATTTTAGTCATTCGTTAGTATAGGTCGAAAAACTTGCACCGGGCTCACCAAAATAGCGCTGAAGCCCCAGCCAAGCAAATCGTGCCCACGAAACTCCCTGCGAGCCCCCCAATCAAATATCGTACTCGGTACTGACCTAGTGACAGGACATCAAACACTCCTGATCGGACCCAAACATTGTCATCAAGGGTCCAAATAAGCACAGCGTGGCCCCAGAAATCGCATCTTGATCCAAAAACGATGAAGGCGGAGCACTTCAAAATAAGGAGGGATTCCAAAAATAATTAATGTCTGAGCCAGGAAAATCACTCTGGAGCCCAAAGCTTCAGATGCCTTCGAAAATCGCGTATGGCCCGGAAACAAATTTACTGAAGCGCAAAAATCGCGGAGAGACAAAATGATATGGCGTCGGTAGTCCAAAAAAATCAGGTCGAGATTCCGACAATACAAAAATAATGAGAAGTCTTCAAAAATCGCGTCGAGCGCACAACTCTGGTGTCGGGTCCCCAGAACCACGCGCCTGGGCCAGAAAAGTTGCACCGGGACCCCAAAGTGGTATGCATCAGGAGCCCCACAAAACACAGCATGACCTCAAGAGCAAAATGAGGCCGAAAAAGCACCGGACACTCAAAGCGCTCCGAGTCTCACAAAATGCGGCAGGGTCCTCAAACATGCATTGCATCCCTAAATATACACACCGGGAGCTCTAAGAATACATCGGGTCCTTGAAGCAAATGGGGCCATGAGACCGCATGAGGGCTTCAATAACAGGCTGGGGCTCGCAGAAAGCGACATTGACCTAAAAAGAACAATAAGGTCTGACACTACATAAGCATATCAGGGAATTCCAAAACGCGCCGGTATCTAGCAAAATTCGTCGATGCACAAAGAGCAACAAACCCTTAACAACAACCGAGGTATCAAAAATGTGCCGGGCCCGAGCAAAATTGGCTGGAACCCAAATTAACCAGAAAAATTTAAAAAAATTTAGGGGGTTTTTGTTTTTTTAAAAAAAAAAAAATGTGGGGAAAAGAAAACTAATCATCGACTTAAAGTTATCGAGTTTTTCCCAGCGAACCCTCATGCGAAGCATTCCATCCTGCAAAATATGACGCAAAACTACTGTGTGGTAGCAATTAACGAATCGTAGGAAACCTGGGAAAACTGTAGAATCGCTTGAACTGTGTGACAAATGCGCCGAATGCACAAGGCGGCGGGAAACGTGCACGAACGTTGGCGTGATGGCGACCGGACGTTGTGCGCTGGAATGCCTGAATTTGGATTTTATTATTATTATTTAAAGTGGTTTGTTCAGGTGTAATTTCAGCAGTCTGATGTGACTTATCAATGGATACCGAAAGAAAAACCATCGAGCAGGGTGGGAAAGTTAGGGTTGAAATTCGGTGGCTCAGAAACGATGGTGATAGATTGAGCCCCTTCGAAAGACAATTATGCTGGTAAATAATGATTTAATAATTAAAAGGGCCATGTTTAAAAAGGGGTCGAGTTCCGATACCTTTAAACCAAACCTAGTGGAAGGTTCTGAACCCTACAAATATGTTTGCCAATTTCCATGACAAAAGCCCTAGGTACGCCGATGGGGGGGGTGTCGGACGTCCGTTCAGTACTTTATTGATGGAAAGTTGCCACAAACTTGTGTATGCAGAATACGGCTTGCATTTGCAAAGAGATGCTTGATGCGTCGCACGTCAGTGAAAGATGACAATCGTAGAGAATGTCCGGAGGTAGACATCAATATAGAATCACATAGGAACGCACTAGTACGGCGGGCGCGTACGCGTCACACCCCCTGACCACTGGGTTCCTTTTTCGAGATCCCAGCGCCGTCTGGCGACTGAGTTCCAGGCCTGCGCATGGGTGCAAACATTGGGGTGGGGGGGGGGGCTGGGAGACAGTTACCACAAATTTCTGAAAAGTGGCAATTAGCCCCCCCCCCCCCCAAAAAAAAAAATCGTGTCTTCCAAGCCTCAGCTACCTGGGTATCATTGCCGCAAAATTATACTTAGTTATGCATCAAGTGAAAATGAAAAATACTAGAAACCGATCAAACCAATCAACGGGATTCACAGTGCTACCTGTCGCCACACAATCTCCGAATTATAAATTAGCAAACGTTAGAAGTTTCTGCTTCCAGACCATTTTTGAATAACATGAACCCTAGCCATCTTGCGTTTTCGCTCCGGTGGAAAATGTTGCTTTGTTAGGCAACAAATTTCCATAATCCCAGGGCTTAGTTAGTTAGTTATTAGGGTTTTGGGGCGCATCAACTGCAGTGGTTATACAGCGCCCATTATTATAGACTTAGGTTGCAATCCCCTGCACATATATTTTTACATCTTCAACAAGCGTGACTCTGGGTGTCCTTGGGTATCTTCAAGACCATGGAGGGGAGTCATGGGCAGCCTAAAGCAAGTATGCCAGTTTTACGTCGTATCTCTATTCGTATTCAGCGAAATGTTCGCGAAGGTAAAGCTTCTAGGTTACAGGTTGGCTTGATTTCTTAGATGGCAATATTAAAGCGATGTCGACCGAACGCAAGGTTCGGTTGCTATCGCTTCAATTTCCAGCAAATGGGCGTCATTCAAGGTGACTTGTTATACGGTATCAGAACGATAAGCAATCTATTTTTTTTTCAAGGGCAAAGACCAAGTTGATCATCCGGTCCACTCAATTTCTTTCGTTTTCGCTCCATCCAAATTTAGTATCAAGCAATAACCAGTGGTGAACACTCGAGTAACATTTCACGCCGGGGGATGTCTAGGTAAAAAAATTAATCGAGTTCTTCGATGACCTCGAGTGCTAACTGCGCTGCTATGGCTTCAATTTGTATTATGCAGGTGTCATTGGACGTGACTTGCCGTACGGTATCAAAATGATGAGATATCGAAATAATTTCACAGGTGTCGAAGTTCAAGTGTGTGTACAATGATTGAGTGTAATAGGAATAGGAGGATCAAATCTGTTTTTGTTTACAGCCTTTGTGATAGGCACTCATATCCTGTGATTAGGAACCCCCAAGAAATCCGTTGTTCCAAGAAAACCTGCTCGGACGGCGCTCTCTTCGCTGCTTTTTGATTTACACCGCCACATTGCTGTTCCGGACATATCATTTTTGTTCTCTCAAATTGTTCGCATTCCTCTCGGTGGTACAGCGGAAGTTGTCAAATTTGGAAGAGAAACCACACGTGAATACGCACAATTTTATAACCAGATTGAGTCCATAACCACGAGAGAGCAATGCGGTAATCAAGTGTGGATCCATAATTGTTTTTGGGGCACCTGTCTGGAGGGGCGCCAATTCTTTGGAACGGCGCCATTGCGAAAGCACCTTGAAGGGGACCTCTGGCTTCGAGGGACGGGATGAGCTCGGCCCTTCCCGAAGGGGCAACTTTCCTTCCAATGGATGCCTTTTTCATCCAACTTTTCAGACTCTGGCTGTAACATTCGAGCGTGTACACAGGAACACTTTCAGAGGGACGCCTTTTCCCGGCGTGGGGGTCGCGACCTGCACGTGGGGGCACAAGCTCTCAGTGCCACACCTTTTATCCGCCCTAGTTGTCATTGCATCGAAATATGTCCCAGTAAAACAGGTAAACATGAACAAGGTTATTGTATGCCCGTATTTACTACAATATAACCATCGTCCAATATGTGTTTCCTGTTACCAGAGGGCAGCGTTTAACATACATACAGCATGACTCGATAGTAATTGTGAAATTGGGCCAGTACGTACGACAGAAAACTAGATGCTCATAGGCACTGATAAAGAGTGGAGATTACTCATTTTGGCGAAACATTTTGTGGCAGATTTGCAGGATAATGTGTTTTTTTCTTTGGATTACAATGTTTATGAAAGTGACTAAGATGATGAGACCACTTATTTTCTATGCTAATGCTTGGTTTTCAGGTTGTGAGCAAAATAATGCCAAAAGGGTGGTTGGAGTTAGGCAACATTCCATAGAAATAAATGTTAAACAATAAGATAACATGCAACAGAACCAAACTTAACCTAGCCCAACCTACTTTTGGAAAAAAATACAATTAGGAAAATGTCAAGCCATTTATATTCTGAAAATTATCACAATTCAAGAGAGACCTAACCCAGCGAAACCTAACTTAACTGAACCTAAGCTGCTTTTGAAGAAAACGAACTTTTTTCTCAAAACTTTTCTCATTTTTCGGAAACTTTTAGGATTCATTGTGCTTTAAGGTGGTAACAAGAAAAGCTTGTACACGCACTTGCCTCCATAAAGAAAGCAAATGTGTTATGTTCGATTAGGTTAGGTTAGGTTAGTTTTGGTTAGTTTGGGTTTTTCAGTTCGAAAATATTGCAAAAATATAATTTAAAAATCATTAACATGGTATTCTGAAGAATGTTTTGCTTAAAAAACACCTTATGTTGCAAATTTCCCATTTTGTCTGCAAGAAAATATCATTTTTTTTTACAATGGCAAATCCCAAAACCAGACATTGAAAAAGTGTCTGAAATCAGTTTCTTATCATGTCCCAAACTTCCTGCGTCCCTGGTCCACCCCCCCCCCATTTTGAAACCGTGGTTACACCCATGCACCTGCGCGGGGTCCACCTGCCGCTGGCTGCGGCGAAGGGACGATGAATCATGCACACGGAATGTGGCGCGTTGTTTTGACCATCGCACTTAGCTCACCGGTGTGCCGATGTTGCTGCCCGCTTCAGGGACATTTAGGGTTGGATCCTTGCCGAGAGTTGGCCAAACAGGTGGGCTAGATCCGCCAGTGACGCCATATTATACTGATTAGGTATGAGCAAGAAACCCTACCTAGCGAAAATTGCTTCGAGGAGGCCCAGGTGTTGACGGTGGTGTTTGGCACGTTAAACTCTGGTGTTGGTAATAGCGACCAGTACAGCAAACTCTGATGTTGACGGTAGTGTTCGAAACGGTACGGGACGGGACGGTGTTGACGATAGTGTTCATTTTTGCCTTCAAATGTCAGTCGTGACCGCACCTGCGCGAAAACGCGCAAAGTCCACCAATTCTTAGGACGCTCTGCTGGGCGGATGGGCCACGCCTAACCAATAGCCAGGCAACGGTTGCTGACGCTGTCACCGACAGCACATGACGGCCACCATCGCCGCTGTGATGTGTCACACCATGAGCGGCGCGCGAGCCCGCCGCGCAGACTGCACTGCACTCACCCTGTGTCGCCACGGCGGTCAGCAGCACCACGTGCACCAACAGCGCCAACCAGCCAGCCATCTTCATCACCTGCTGACGCCCGGGCGGCGCACTTCCGTCGTTGTCACGGGCGTTCACTGGCGGGCGAGCTCACAGCCTCACGGCACGGCCGGCGCCTCGCGCTGCACAACGGCGAACCGGCCGCGCCAGTGCTGCCGCGTAGCGGACATGTGGTGAACTAGGCGCGGAGGCGGCGGCATTGGCGCCAGCGGCAGGTAAGAGGAACCGCGGACCCGCGCCGGTGATTCACAACAGGGGCGCGTCCAGGCACGCAGAAATGGTGTTGCTCTGGACTATATGGAATGTCGCATGGCGTGGCAGGAAGAATGATTGGACACCAGAACTGACTCTTAAGAGCTTCCTCGCAGCGGAACACCTGTGATAGTGATTTCACACAATATCGTGAGCGTAAAACGCTCTTTGAAGAACCGTATATGAAAGCAAGCATCCACTTTAACTTTGTGCCCGAAGGACTCCACAAACAAACTCATTTAAAGCAGCAAGGCCGAGTAAGGGCGCCAGTTTGCCACCTACAGACGCCAAGCAATCCTGCGCGTGCCATCTTTGCGTCACGCTCCGCGGCTCCTCACCAGCCGCGATCAACAAGGTCGCTTTCGTAGCTACCACACAGGGAGTGTTCGCCCTTCGGCGCGTTGGGCGGCGAAGGTGAAAGCAGCGCCGCGGTCGTCCGCCAGGGCCTTGGCAGAAGCGGAGCGGTGCGAGTTGGTCGTGTGCCGCAGCGCGTAGCAGGTCGTCTCGTCTGCCCACCGTCCGCTGCACGCGCTGCCATGGGTGAGTGTCTTCTGGACGTACGCCCCTGTGCCGGGTCGCTTCTGAACGTTTGCTGGGGTGTTGTCTGGTCGTTCATGATATCGTATCGGTGTTCTGAAGGCCCTGAGGTGTCCACGGACCTCGCTCTCTTTCTCATGGGCGTGATATTGATGACGTCGTGCGATCGCAAAAGCTAATGTAGGGAGTGATATTGATGACGTCGTGCGATCGCAAAAGCGAATGTACATAAAATTGGGAAGCAGGCTTATATATACACATATATATGGGAGAGGGAGAGAGAGAGAGAGAGAGAGAGAGAGAGAGAGAGAGAGAGAGAGAGAGAGAGAGAGAGAGAGAGAGAGAGAGAGAGAGAGAGAGAGAGAGAGAGAAGAGAGAGAGAGAGAGAGAGAGAGAGAGAGAGAGAGAGAGAGAGAGAGAGAGAGAGAGAGAGAGAGAGAGAGAGAGAGAGAAAGAGAGAGAGAGAGAGAGAGAGAGAGAGAGAGAGAGAGAGAGAGAGAGAGAGAGAGAGAGAGAGAGAGAGAGAGAGAGAGAGAGAGAGAGTCGAGGGTGGGGATATAATAGTGGGTTGCAATGAATCTCTATCTCATTCTGGTAACTGGCGAACATGTGGTTACCATATTTTGAACATATGGACAAGGCGTTCACACTAGCACTGGAGAAACTCCGCCCATGGTGGACAGGTGACCCTGGGCAGAATTGCATGCAGTACTGAACCCTAGCAGAAAAAAATAACCAATAGCAGGTCCGGTCCGGTAACAAAAATGTCTGATATGTCATGCAACTTGCCCTATTTCGTCTTCAGCGCAAACATGACATGGATGCAAGTACGTCGTAAAATCTGTGTGGCTGGATGCGCACTTGCTGGACATTTCATGGTATTACCTAGTGACTGTGTGCGTGGGTACCATGTTCTTGTAATCTTCCAATGAATTATCACTGGATTAATTTATACGTTAACTCAAGAACTGAACTTCCACTGAATAATTCATAAGTGTTCAGATCATACGCATTGAAACTGAGCTAAGGCGTACAATACTATGTAAGCAATTAATGATGTTTTATAGCTAAGTGCACCTAACACGTGCTCCACTTGTGCGTGCTGAATATGCTTGGCGATATTCAATTATTTGACATTTTAAAATGTTTATTAAAAAAGAAGTATCATTTACGTTGTCATCGGAAATTTGGGAGGGTGGGTTCAATTCGGGACAACCGGTAAAAATGCATCAAAAGCGAAAGCGGATCCAGATGGCTTCATAAATGGTGGATCCAGGTGAGCGGGATATTCAGGACATACCCATTTTAAAAGAAATTTGGTTCAAATTCATGCTAGGATAGCTTTATGGGCCAGAATCTTATTGCTAAACGGAGCCTATTGTGTGAACCCTGACCCGATCCATGAATTCCAGTTCTACGGTACGAGCGTTTAACGTGCCGACAATGCACCGACACGGCCATCCAGGTAGCTCGTTCTTGAGCTTATCGGTTAAGCTGCCAACTGACCCTCCCAACCGGGGGCTAAATGAAGGCGCCGCGTGAGGCGATTCGAACCCTGTCATGCCTTGACAGGAGAGACCAGTGCAGACCAGCGCTCAACCAACTGATCTACCGGGGCGTGGGTTTGGAAAATCCTAACTGCGTCGCTGGGCTCTTAAAGATAATTAAAGTAGCATCCGTACAATTTTACTGATTTAAAATGAAGCACACTTCCAAAGAGTTTTGATCAATCTCCTCCACCTCCTGACCTCGACATTGGGAACATTTTTTACATATTCGCGTTTTAAGTGCGTAGATTAGATGAGTAGAAGTCATTGAGCACTCCAATTTCGAAATAACAGGAGCGAGTTCAAGTAGCATAAGTCACAGACGTCGATGGTTGGTCACGTCTCACGAAGACTATTATCAAGAGCTTCAAAATGAACTAACGTCCTCGATAATTACTCACCCATGTTACGAATTCGGGACTGTTCATGTAGGCTTAACCTCGTACCTCGAGTGAACTGCCGCATTGCAGTCTCCTATCAAGATACCCTTACATCGCGCGCCACAGTCACCACGGCTACAGCAGCATCGACTTGCTTGCTCGCAGCGTTGCGGCAAGCACTGCCCGTGAAGTCCCGTAACCTGTATGCCATGTATGGCGTGCTCCTATTGTTGTACTGCTGTGCCGATCAGGGAACAAGAGCAAGACAGGGTTTCTTTGTTGCATGTGTGAATTCTAGACCCGCTCTAGCATTGGGAAAAGCTGAGAATCATGGAAAGAGTTCAAGTCTGTTCATTTATTTTCCCAAAATTTAATAATTTGAAATGCACCCCACATAAACCATCATCAGATGACGACCTAATGTGACGAGTGTATCAACTGTTTTGGCTTTAACTCAAAACAGTAAGATAGCCCTAAATACGTCTTGTCTGGCACCAAGATCTATCGAAGCAAGTGAACTCATGGCCTTATCGAATAGAGCAAGGCACCTCCTCAATATATGCAGGCACTAAGCTGCGTACTGCGTCCCGGTCACTTACCGGTGGCGCTTCTATGGGACTCTAACCCAGACAAAAACTATGGTCCCCGTCGTCTGAAGCTTAGTCATAGCTGTCGTTCCTTGTCCTTCGACAGCGGGACGACTGTGAGGCCACCGTCCCAAATAGAGCGCCCAGTGGGCGGGCGGCACTGCAAAAACCAGCCGACGATCTCGGCTAGCTGTACCAATCACAGCACGAACAGGTGGCTCTCTGTTCGAGCTCTGCACGGACACTCCAATGCAGCAATTGGAACTGAACATTTCTGAACAGGTTTTTCATTTGAGTTTTCATTTGGCGTAGAAACCAGTAAGGTTGGGATTATTTTTTATGAGCGAAGTGCAGATTACTTTTCTTGATTTGACCCTTTACCTTCATGGGGTGACGGAAATGCCACTGGCCTTCCACTTAAAACAATTATACTTTTGCGGGATATGAGGATGCACCTCACTTATGAATGCCATACTGTATATGCGCAGCTCTTTTGCGCGGCACCTACAAGTGCTCCAAACACGTTATGTTAAACGTCCAAGGCAGAAGAGATGGCGTGCTTCGAGCCGAAGGTCAATGCTTCCTTAGCATTCTTCTGACGAGAAATAGATAACTCGCAGTCACATTACTTTATATTTGGCGCAATTCAACAAACGACTTGAGGGCAAACGGCATATATTTTGTTGTTTTGATGCCGCTTCAAGGCACCCGCCGTTTGCTGGTCCTTTGTCGGGAACACTCCGGCAAGGTCGATGACCCCCGGACCACGTCCACCGCACCGAAGCGCGACGCCGGTGAAGCGGGAGATCGTGTGCTGAGACATGACACAACGAAACTGAGTGAGACAATCCTCAGGCAAGACGCAATGGCAAAGTGTGCAGGGCGAAGTGCAGTGCAGCAAAACGACGGAGTTGCCGGAACGATCGACGTGCATAATACGGACTGGTTCACTGCACTGAACGCCGGAAGACACCGCTTCAGTAGACCAGACTCAGCAGCGACCGCTCCCTCTGGCGACACTAAGCCCCCATGATATTTATTATATTCGTCCCTAGCCTATCTAATAGTAGGCAACATATAGCTTGATATTTGTTAATACCATATTGATATGCTCATCGGGTTAGTAGCATGGTTTTCACATTAACTCCTCCCGTGCCCCGTCTCGGAGGGGGAGGGGTCTTCAATCGCCCCCTCAGGTTTTTGGCGGATAGTGAACGAACGGCGCGGGGCAGCCCGCCGAAATTTGGCATACCTTTTCTCACATCAATTTGAAATTCCGTGTCAACATTTTGAAGTCAGGTCATCTAGGGTCAACGAGTTGGTCAAGGTGAAGGGAAGTCGCCTACAAAAAAGTTCAACCAGTCGTCATGTTTTAACGGATATAGATATTGTAATGAAACTTTCAGCATTTGCTTATCTTTAGGGATGTAACAAAACGTACGAGAGGACTTTTTCTCTTTTTTCCGTTTTTGACTACACATACATTTTGCATATTTGCCTATTGCAGTTCAAATAGAAGATTCTGACTAAAGTAAGCATTTTTTACTAGAGTAAGTTGACTTCCAACAACGTTTCTCGGTCTGCTCTACCCATTATATAAATAAAATTAAAGAAAACCTTACAACTCAATATTTTGAAATTAGAAGAAAAAAAATCTGGCGGCAAAACATTGTTATGGTCCTGGTCGATTTTACTGTCCTTTTCTGATTCCAAATATTTTTCATATATGCCCCAAAATGAACTCCCCAGAGCCAGAAACAATGTAAGTCGTGAAAGGTCGTGAAAATCTAGTCCCCCTCTATCGACGTCATTTTGGGGGGAAATTGTTTTGGGGGTGGATCCGGACCCTACTCGTAGAGCGCGTTCTGATGACACCTCTTTCGTTTTCGTGCGACGCTTAATTTGGATTTTAGAGGGGGTTACTATCCACCCCTCCCCCTCCGAGACGGGGTTTGAGGATCTGACCGAAGAGACGGCGCGGGTTAAGCTATCATTCCGAGAACTTCTGCCCCCTCCGAGCGAAGAAAATCGTCCAGCAGGCTGCCGCTGCTCCGATTGTTTTTGTATAATATATTGAGTGACGCAGAGAAAGGACAAGGACCACCATAGCTCCCCACGCTAAACCCTTCCGACCATGACATGACGAAAATTAACGAAAAACTCAGAAAACAAACTTAACGTTCAAAAACAGGACGCAATAGGCGATTGTCGCTAGATATAGCTGGCGCAGTTAGCGATGAAACCTTCTGCTGCCAAAAATCAGGCATTTCGTTAATTCAAAACATGCCTTAAGATAAAATGAAATCCGGCCAAAGGGACTGTACAGTACCGGACTGAATTAACCGAAACTTTGCTGATGGGTCGTGAGCAGTGTATTGGAGTTGGAGTTCTTGGAGTTGGAATGTCTCCGGAATGACTCCATCATTTTTGGTCAGAGGAGTTGGAGTTGGAGTCACTCCAGGATCGTCCAGCAGGAATTGGAGTGACTCCTATTTTAGCAAAGGAATTGGAATAAAGGAGTTAAATTTCATGCCGATTACAGGTACATTGTTCCACATTTACGGCGCATAATAATTGGTTATCGGCAGTGTTTAAATGTGTGGCAGAGGCATCAATTTGGTAACATTTATGGAACCAGGCTTGACCCGACCATGGCACGTCTGAAATTGAAGGCAAGGTTTGGACCCGGCGTGCGTACGTGCGTCGGTACAGGAGCACGGTATCACTGGACGGTGATACCGTGCAGTGATATACTATATTGCACGGTAAACATATATATACTAGTGATATACTATATTGCACGGTAAACATTGAGTCTAAAATGAATTTTGTCCCCTAGCCAAACGGGATTCCGCCGCGGCTGCTTAGTTGGCGTATACACTTTGTGTCAAATTCAACTTGACAGCAGCTCGCGATCCCACTGCAAACGGCCCCACCATCCGTAATGTGGTACCCTTGGCTTGGGAATCATTATTATTATTGGGACTTTAGGGCGCGAAAACCCGTTTTGGCTATTATGCTGGCATGGAAATCACTAGTTCGCACCAAATACAATTCCGGTCACTACCGACGTTCGGATTTTCCGGCTTTGCGCGAGCGCACAAGGGCGCCAGATGCCGCTGTTGTCATGGCAACCAGTAGTGGCGTGCGGGTGGCGTGCGCGTGTATGACAGCGGCGAGGGCGAGACAGTGTGGGATTTGCGTGTGGTGTGCGAAGATGTCTGGCTACGGGAAGAAGACCGGCACTTTGGACGCCTTTTTTAAGACAGCCTCAGACTCAGAAGATGTCCATGTGGACGATCCTGATCCCTGCCTTCCTTCGGCCGTAACCCAGAGTGTAAATGAAGCGGGTGGCGGCCGAAGTTTTGCCCCGACACCATCAGTATCAGTATTGGATGCTTTCTTCACCGGACGGCATGTGGAGGGCGAAATCGTCACCTATACCTGCAAATTGTGCCATGCCGCTATTCGAGGGAAGCTATCAGTGAGTTCCAATTTTAAGCGTCATCTGAGCCGAAAACATACTTCTCAGCTGGCGGCCCATGAAAAGTTGTATGATAAAAGGGCGCCGCAGCCGGAGCGCACAAAATGTTCCAAAGAAGCGCAGTTAGACGAAGCCATCGTCACACTTATCTGCTGTGACCAGCTGCCGATAATTCAGGTCACATCATCCGCTTTCAAGAACCTGCTCCAGGTAAGGCATGGGCAGACATATACCAGAATAAAAAGCCGGGATCGGATCCATCGATCCCTTTATTGTCGGTTTTTGGGATCCTGGATAATTTGTGTTTCCCGAAGGATTTTCTGAGATCTGGGATCTTTTTAACTCGTCGAGGGATCTTCGATCTTTTAAATAGTATGTCTATATATTTTGCGACCTTGATCTTTTTTTGTACCATCCTCATCCTGGTACATGTCTGATCATGGGTCATGGGTTGGATGCAGGGTGTCCTATAAGGATTTTTAAATTTTCACGGGGGGGGGGTCACCCCGGTGTATCTAATATATGTAAGTTTTGTGAAGGGCCAGGATGTCATTTGTCTAACAGGTGACCATGCTCTTAACCAGCTTCAGCTTCCGGGTGGGGTGGGGTGCACTCTAACTTTTCGCGTCCTACTATGATATATCACCAACATATTTTTATCTCACTTGAAAACCCCTTTCACTGGGGGATTTCCAGTTACACTGGGTAATTTCGTGACACTTGGGAGGATTTCCCCCCACTTAACATCCTAGCGGAGGCCCTGGTTTGATGTGTTTCATGGAACGTTTGCATTCTTGAAGCTTCGTATGGGCCCTAGTGTTTTTTTTTTCTCACGAATATGGATGAGCGTTGATGTGCCCTAAAATGCACGATTTATACTTAGGACTCAGTTTTCTAGCCATGCTTGTTAACTGCAAAAAAAATCACGAATTACGCATTGAAAAATAGTATTGGTAAAGTATTTATTTAAGACGCGCACTTCCCGGGGGCAGATGTCTGCCCCCCTGCGGGTTTTTCCTAATTTTCTGCCATACTAACATGATTAGCAGCGCCAAACCTCGTATGGCTGCTTACCAGTCTTTTCTGCATATCTTCAGACATTTTTGCCCCTGGGTCATCTCAGGTCAGGTCACTAGGTCAGGCGAAGTGACCCAACATCCCTCGGAGTTCCAGGTGTTGCCACTGTCACAGTGTTGGTCCTATCAAGATGGAACTTATAGGGTGGCATACGGTCATCAGGGACTACAATCGTAATACCATATAATTTTTATTATCAGTGACCTAAGGTCAGGTCAGAATTGTGGCCTCCCCATTATAAACATATGGAGGAAAACAAAACGTGTATAATTTCGCAGAAAGTTGTCCAATTTGATTTATATTGCCAATGTCACTGAGTCTTGGGTCATTTTCAATCATCGAACTCAATGTTTAGACCGGTGACCTTGACTAGGTCACCAAAGACCAATTAGGGTCACGTAAGCATTTACCTCAATAACGTTTAACAACATTTAACATTCCCTCAATAACAACATTTGACCTTGACCAGAGGTCAAGGTCAAATGTTGATCTAATTGGGTCATGCGATATATCATGCAAAACGTATCAACAAGACAATCACAATGGTGCAGGTTTCATTGCTCTATCGTTATTTACTCAAACGTTATTTGCCAAAAACCACCCCATCCCGTAGTAGCCCGTTTTACATTCTTTGACCTCTGGTGCCCTTAATATTGGTCAGAGCGGAAAAATGACCGAAATACTTTCGATAGAGCGTGTTACAAGCTATCCAACGCCGTTTTCTATTTGTCGCTACCTAACATAGTTCTGGAGATCTTGTGGGGCAGACATCTGCCCCCCCCCCCCGAACCGACGAAGTTGGAGCGGACCGTCGGACGTGCGCGTCTTAAAAGAAAATTTATGTATATAAGACTAGGCACGCTTTGGTACGAACTGTTTGTAGCGGTGTGTTTTAGATATACATGAAAGTAGGCTAAATATTGCCTAAGGTCTGGTAGACTCCATATCCCACCACACTTGCACTGTTCTCACACTTAGCACAATAACAGTGAGAGAAACTATCAGCCGCGGCGGATTCCAATTTCGAGCGGGGGTCAAAGCAGATCTGAGAGTGTGGTTAAAATTTCATGTCGTTTTGAGCGCAGTGCGTATGCTGCCATTGTTACAACTTATCCTTCCTGAGAAAATTTCACAGTTTCCGATGCAAAAATTAAGGCTGACAACATGCTGGGGTTGGGGAAACCGGGAGGGGAAAATAGGAGATCCCGGTGGGCAAAATGCATCGGTTCGCCCCCGGGACTTTTCGACCGGGGGCAGTTGTGACCCTTGCCCCCCGGAATACGCCGCGACTGGAAACTATAATATGGCGGTTAGGGCCAAAAGCTGGGGCATAGCTAGTTTGGGCTTCCAAAAATGTTATAAAAAATAATTGTAAAAGTTTTTAACATTTTGAACATTTCTGAACTTCGATCATTAAATTTCCTTTCAGGTTAAATTTCGACGCCGAAAATGGATCAAATCAGCTCTTTTTTAAATTCCACTATACAAAGGCATTGTTAGACGGCCTACAATTGCTTTGTTACAGGTCGCTGCCCCAGCATACAAAGTACCGTCATGTCAGAAGATGACAGACACACTCATACCAAGACGAGTTGACAAGATCAAAAGGGAAATCGGTGAAGTGCTTAGGTCTGTTGATTCCGTGGGTCTGACCATGGATATATGGACAAGCCGCACATTGAGAGCGTACATGGGGTTGGCGGCCAGTGTACTGACGCCGGACTTTGTGGCCAAAACGTTATATTTGGCATGCAGAGTGATCCACGGCTCGCATACGAGCGACAAAATTTGGACCGAGTACTCTGAGCTAATCGCTGATTGGGAACTGGAGGGAAAGGTGAACAGGGTAGTAACAGACAACGCATCGAACATGCTGAAGGAATTTGCACAGACCGTGCCAGGCTTTGACTCCAACATTGGGGATGACTGGGACGAGCTAGAGCCGACCGACCACGAGGATCACGATGTGTCCGGTCTGTACTGTGATGGCGACATCCAGATGACTGAAGGACGTCACACTGCAGTCGGGTTGTGCATGTCACACGCTATAACTGTGTAGGAAGGACGGCCTGAAGCGGGAAGTGGACTCGGTGGTGGATAAAGTCACCAGGAAGGCGTCCACAATCGTCTCATCCACCAGGCACAGCGTCTCGGACGCTGTACTCCTGCTGGCAGAATCCGGAACACGGCTTAATGTCGCAAATGCGACCCGCTGGAATGCTCTGTCGAAAATGCTTAAGAAATTCCACTGTCGTTACCAAACATTCGTCGATTCAGAACAGATAGCAGGCATGCATGAAGGGCAACATCACGATGACGAAGCATGAGTTGGACATGATAGGTGAGATCATTTCAATTTTGGAGCCATTCCAGGAGGCCACCGCACTGTTCGAAGCCGACGTCTGTGCCAGCAGTAAAGTCATACCAGCCATCAAAAGCATGCATGGTGTCCTCAGTGAATTGGAAAACAGTGTAGTGTCAACGAAGAAGACAGTGAAGGCGCTCAGTCAGAGCGTACACAAGAGGCTTGACGGCTTCATGGACGATCCTTTGCTGGTATCCGCGGCCGTTTTGGACCCAAACTTTGGGTGCACTTGGCTGGGCAGTGACGAGACTCAAATCAGGAGCGTGTGCAAGCGGACTGTGAAGAAGGTGCTGAAGGTGGTGGAGACTGCCTCGCCCTCGACATGCGAAGAAGAAGAAGTGGCGAACACAGATCAGAACGAGAGGGCCCTGGCCTGTTCTCATACTTGAAACGAAAGCGTAAGAGCACACCGATGACCACGTGCCGCAATGACCAGGTGGACGACGAGATGGACCGACATGTAAGAGGGGCGGAGCGGCTGGACGGCACGTGTGACACTTTGTCGTTCTGGAAAGATAGGCGTGATGTCTACCCCAAACTGTCAGAGGCTGCCAGGGCAATCTTCGCCCTGCCGGCCTCGAGTGCGCCGGCCGAGCGTCTGTTCTAAACAGCTGGCGACATCTGCCGTGCCAGGAGAAATCGGCTAAAGGCCGCTACGAGGAACGACTGGTGTTTGTGAAGCGTAATACCCGGCAAAACGTCATGTGTCCGTCTGCGTAACCGAATACACGTCAGGTGGTTTCTAGAATGGTTTGTATATTTTGGGTCACTTTATAGTTATATCGTTGTGAATTGTGATCAGAGATGCAGTCAGGATTTTCTGCAGGAGGGGCCAGCTATTAGTGCCGAAGGAGGAGGCCAACTTTGGATGATGGGCAGTTTCAATGGCAAAATGGTAAACTATCGGCCGTAAGGGAGGGGCCAATGTCCCCTTGGCCATCCACGTGGCTGCGCCCCTTGTGATTAAAACCATGTTTTTTTTTCACGCCGGACACAAAAACAACAGCTGCGCCAAAATCACTGGACTGGTGGCGGCTTGAAACAGCGAGTCGAATGAAGTTGCCGCCCTGTCCGGCGGCAACTTCATTTGAGGGGCCAGACCTGGCCCTAGACCGTTCGCCCACACCAATTAATCGTGAACCCGGGGACGGCACCAAATGCTTACGAGCGAGGGCGGCGGCCGAGCCGGTCTTCGCCAACTATGGGATTTGTTACATATGAGAGACACGACACCACGGCGAGACTCCTGGGGCAGACCTGGTAACCGGACACATCGCCTTGCACCTGGCAGTTGTCTCTTCGGATTTCTGACCAGGATATGGCGAGCAAATCATCGGGCATTATACATATATTAAAGACATAAAGACATAAAACATTAGTGCAACTATAAGCCACAAGGGCCCTTCTTGGTTGCACTCTGTAATTGGACCAGTTGCCCACCAAATCTGTCAATCATGACATGCTGGACTGTGTATAAAATTAAAAAGGACGGAATGAAAAAGGAATTAAGGAGTTTGATTTTACACTTTTCTTCACACGGAATTGGTGCTGTCTTATCAAAGAGGAATTAGGAGTCGGATTTAAACTCCTTTTTGGCATGACCCGGAATTTGGAGTCATTCCACTTTGTGAGGAAGAGGAGTCGGAATTGGAGTCACTCCTCATTTGGAAAAAATAGTCGGAATGGAGTCATTCCGTTAATTTACTTCGACTCCGATACACTGGTCGCGAGACTATCAGGTCCGGCACTGATGAAGAAGATACTTCATAGCTGATACCAGTGTAAAATAATTGATCACGTGGCCTGGAAATTCATAGTTAATGGAATTGTGCTATTTCATCCTTTTCTTAGGTTTTTACCATTTTGCTACATGTGTGGGCAGTCATTATACACACGACTGCTAAAAAAATGTAAAATGCATGTGACTGAAGTAAAAGCATTCCGCTTTTTTAATCCTTAAGTGGCGATCTTTTATTTTCTTCCAATCTTTCACTATCCCCAGGCAACTTCTTGCTTCATCCACACAGTTAATGGTGAAGTAATTTTAGGACAATGTGATACCAGCTGAACGACATATTTATGATCATAGAAAATGCCCTCATGATGGGTGAGATATATGAAAATGAAAGCAATGCGAATGGTGTTGATTTTGAACAACTAGCTACACACTAATAATATTATTTGATATTTTAAGCGTACCCACACGGTCGCAAAATACGACGCATGCGGACTTCCGACTACTGCACTACACAGACTCGGTAGTCGAGTTGGTGTGAGGAAAAACAACGATTGCAAGCAGCATTGCACCCGTGACTGGCATATGCTCTCCGAAGTCTGATCGGTCTTGTTCTTTTTTGCAGGGAAACTGACGGGCGCATGGCTGCTACTGACCTTGGTGAGTCGAAGCGGAACACAGATCAGTGGGGCGAGATCACGGAACGAGAGCGCGAACCTGAACTCCATGCTAGGTGGTCCGCCCCGGAGAGCGGCCTGCAAAAGCCACGCAGCGGCGTCCTCCCAGAGTCCTGCACTAATTACTGTCCACTAGTGACATATAATCTACAAACAAAAATTACCTCACATTAAAGTAATGTGTGAGCCAGCCACGAGCTGTCGTGCACAGGGGATTACAGAGAGCTGAGTGTCGGCGCCAGCACGGTCGCGACGCGTGGCAGCAGCCACCGACCTGGGTAGCAACCAGCCAAAGTGCTCTATGTCGGCCAGTCTGCAAACGTGTCAGTGGCGATGCCAGGCGGTGTCCACTACGTGGGAAAATTCCGGATTTATACAAAAGTGAACGTACAGGAACATCAACGTGGAAATGTGATTCGACTTTTCACACATTTGTTGGCGGCTCTGGTGACCTGCTCCCTTGCGCCTGCCAGTACATCGCCAACTCCTTTCGCACCACGTCTGGCATTTCACGCACCCCAAGGCCAACTAATCGAGCACGCAGTGTAGCCCGGACTATTTCCTCCGCGCCTTGGGTGGATCCAGACATTTTCATTGGGGCACTTGTTTTGAGGGGCTCCAATGCGGAAGTCCCTGGAGGGGCTCCTGTTGAAAATTCGTTGAGCGGAGGGGTATTGTACCCGAGCATACTGGAGCGTCACCTTTTCCTCTCGAGAGGGCACCTTTGGCTGGGCAAATTTGAACAGCGGGGGTGGGGTGCGCTCGAGCCTCCTCGAATGGACGCATTTCCCCCTAAGGGGAAAAAGCACCACCGTCCATGGGAGTGGGGGTACATTTCCCTCGTGTCCACCTTTACCGCACGCAGCTACTTGAGCAAAGGTCACTGGCACGGCCACCAAGTATCGTGAGAAGCTACCATTACTGGTCACTGACCACAGTGAGGAACCGCCAGCCGGTGGCTTAATGCCAGCCGCACCATGACCTCTGATCTTAGTTCGACCGCCAGTCCCAACAAAGGCAGCGCCCAACACTGAACACTATCGGCAACATGCCGCGCAGCTACTCATGCTATTCTTACTACAGAAATTATCCATTCTCAAGGTTTATATCTGAACGCTTGATATTGGAACATGAAAATAGTTTTAAATAGCGGGCGTGGGGATATGAGACATGCTCTGAGGAACCAGCCACGGCAGGCGGCATTGGCACTTTCCTTTTATGTCAAAGACATTTTCCTGCTAGGCAATGCACATACGGCACATTGAGTGATAGCTTCTGGAATCCGGACGAGTCACATCGTGTTCGAAGCTAACAGCCGCTTCCTATTAACTGCCGAACGGATCTCTTCCGTGCAATAGGTAGGTGAAGGCAGGAGAGTACCAATTTAATGAATGCAGAGCTGGATACAACGTCCAGGTTTCATAAAGCACGGCACGAGCAACGCAACGTTTTATGTAAAAATGGACGTGAACGTGACTTGAATGGGCTGAGGTTGGTCCCTTTCAACTAGGCTGACCATGGCTTCAACTGAATGGCACCAAGTCAGCCTGAGTTTGGATCCGACTACCCTGCGCGACAAGCTCAGCTGCCGTTGAAATGCAGCATTCGAATGAGTTATTCATGTGCCGATGTGAACCTGATCCGACTACAGGTTAAAGCGGGGTTGATCACCCCATGGCCTGTGACCTCACTCATATGTGGACTGCTGCCTGGATCAAGGGCGATGACCCCATGCCCTGCAACCCCACCGGCAGGCCGGTTGACGGGATCATGACCGATTATCCCATGATCCGTGTCTCCACTCGCAGACCGATTACTGCCTGGATCATGGCCAACTATCACATGACCCGTGACCTCACCCACAGACCGGATGCTGTCTCGCCGGGGACATGATGCGCAAGTCGATCGTCTACAATCCCAAGACGCCAGACGTGTTCTACTGCCCGCTGTACAAGCCCAAGTCGTTTGACGACATGCTCGTTAAGTCGCGGCCGCTCGCCAAACTCTGCGAGTTTAAGGGTCGGCCACTACCGGCCGATTACAAGTCAGACTGCTACAGTGACGTCGACGAGACCGAGTTCGCCTGCGCAGAGAAACACCGCATACTGGTGAGTCAGTGACGTCATACACCACCACCCGGGTGTGACGTCACGTGTGGTGAGGGGTGGAGCAAGCGAGCGTTTTGGTGAGGAGCGCGACATTTCTGGAGCTGGTGCTGCACTGGAGCAGTGGATGACAATGTCAGGAGGATGTCTGACCATCTGACGGTACTTCATGGACTTGGACGTGTTTTCTGGAGCTGAGTTTGAAAGAAACATGTTCGCCATAATTATGAAATTTGGAACGTGAAGCATGTAAAAAAGTACGCAAACGTGTATATATATGCATATATATATATATAGTATATGATGCATACATGTTATCATACTAACCCGGAACATGCATAACATGAATGTATATTGGTAATGATGGCTAATCCTGGAATCCTGGTGTACGGAGATGTGCAGTGTTATCGATTGATCCCACGTAACACCGAAGTCGGATGTAACATATAACGTAACAAATGAGGGTGTGCTTGGTCGTCAGTGTCTAACCCGCTCATCAATATTGCAGCAGCGACTCAAGTCGGAGGAGGAAACGCTCAACGGCATCTGGGACGGGCAATAACCGGTAACTAACGCTAGCGCGTGGAAACCGCTGCAGGCTACCGGACCAACTGTTACAGACGGCTAGCCCGGCCGACCATTTCAGACCGAACGACCGCTACAGATCGCTGACCTGACCGACCGCTACAGACCGCTGACCTGACCGACCGCTACAGACCGCCTGGCCCGACTGACCGCTACAGACCGCTGACCTAACTGACCGTTGCAGACCGCCTGACCGACCATCACAGACTGAACCGTTGCAGACCGCCAGACCACCCGACCGGCCGTTGGAGATTCTAACGGCAGTTTTTAACGGCCCGACCGGCCGTTAAAAGCTGAAGAACGGTCGAAAGTTTGCAGGCCGCTACGAACCGCCTGACCGGCCGTTACAGACTGGCCGTCCGCTACTTACCTCCAGTTAGACTGTTAGACCGTTACAGACCGCCAGACCGGCCGCAGCAGACGGACAGACCGACCACTGCGGACCGCCTGACCGACAATTACAGATCAGATCGTCTGACCGGCGGTTACGAACCGCCTGACCAACCATTGCAGCGCGTCTGACCGGCCGTTAGACTGCGTACCTAATCAACTGTTACAGATCACCTGACGGGCCGTTAAACTGCTGACCTAACCGACAGTTGCAGATCACTTGACGGGCCGCTAAACGGCTGACATAACCGACAGTTACAGATCACTTGACCTGGTGTTAGACTGCTAATCTAACCTAACCTACAATTAAATAACACCTCACCAACGGCAATGGATCGCTAACCTGACTAATCGTTACAGACAGCTATGTTTATCGCTACAGACCGTCTGGCAGACGATTGCGGATCAGATCCCCTAACCGGCCGTTACATAACAATCTGATCATTACGGATTATTGGCCAAACCGTTTGAACCATCCAACTTCGAACCATTATCGACCGTTAGAGAACGATGAACTTACCGAACGTTACAAGCAGCCGATCGTTGTAAGCCGATTCCTACCAACTCTTGCCGGTTACCACAGGCTGAGACAGCTGATCAGCTACCATATGCGAACCGCTACAGAACTCTGCCCAGTACAGATCGACATGGCACGCTGACAGAACTGGCCACCACAGGATCCCACTGACCCCACCGTTCCAGACGGTGTGCTACTTTTGCAATTTGTACTCCAGGTTCTGCAAGGCAGCATTTTCGCTCAACGGAAGCTTAGCCAGGGATGGGCGGCAGTGCCACCTATCCCTTGTTAAACCTGACAAAATGAGTCACACACTCAAGCTCAGCATACTACTGCAAAAAGCTTAGGAAAAGTATGGTATGAAGTTTCATTTGCTGAATCATGCATATGTCGGAAGCGTCATGTAAACATCGTCGAAATATTTACATCATGGATATCCAAGATGGTGATGCAGGGAAGGTATATACTCACGTACCCTCCTGCTTATATATATATATATATATATATGTGTGTGTGTGTGTGTGTGTGTGTGTGTGTGTGTGTGTGTGTGTGTGTGTGTGTGTGTGTGTGTGTGTGTGTGTGTGTGTGTGTGTGTGCGTGTGCGTGTGATAAATGACGCACACACACACACACACACACATATATATATATATATATATATATATATATATATATATATATATATATATATATATATATATATATATAAGCAGAACACGATGAGCCACTTGGTGCACCCAATTATCATCAATGTGTAATAACCAGGTTATGGTGACTCATGTGATGATAATGGTCATGGGTGTAGCCACGGTTTCGTAATTAGGGGTGGGGGAGCCAGGGACGCGGTAACTTTGGACAATATAGAGGTGGCCCCCCAAAAAAATCCTTGGATTTCAGCCACTTCTTTTTCAATGTCTGGTTTTGACATCTGACATTGTTAAAAATGACATTTTGCGGACAAAATGGTTAAATTTGCGGTATAAGATGTTTTTTAATTTTCATAATACCATATGGATGAAGATCATTAAGTTTTTTTTTTTTTTTTAAAAAAAAAAAAAAAAAAAAATTTTTATTTTTTTTTAATTAAAAAACCAAAGGTGCTCCTCTCTTAACCAACCCTACCTTTGTTTTTTTTTTTTGGGGGGGAAATGTGTGTAAAAACGTTTCTTGTTACCACCTTGAAGCAGAATAATACTGTAAAGTCTCAAATAAATTTAAAAATAATTTCACCCAACAATTGTTTCCTCCAAAAGCAGGATTCCTTAGATTAGGCTAGCTTAGGCTGGGTTAGGTTTCTTTTTTAAGTTTGATAATTTACAGAAAATAGACTGCTCGGCATTTTTCTAATTTTACTTACTGGATTTTTTTTCTCTCCAAAGGTAGGCTAGCTTAGATTACGAGGTTTCACTTTTAAAAAGCATTTATTGTTGTGGAATGTTGGCTAATTCAATGCCCCTTTTAGCATTATTTTGTTCACTACCTGATAAGGAAGCATTTACACAAAAATAAGTGGCCCCATTGTCTTAGTCACCTTCATAAACATATTCCAAATAAAAATTCCGGAAAAAACACCTTATACTGCACATTCGCCAAGAAAATGTTCCACCAAAATTTGCAATTTCTACTCCTTATCACTGCCTATGAACATCTCGCTTATGTCGTATGTGCTGGGCCCGATGTCACTATCACCGTACAGCCATGCTGCAAGTGTGTTAAACGTTGCCCTCTTGTAGCAGGAAAAACAAAATATTGGACGATGTTTTTGTTGCAGGAAATATGGACAAACAATAACCTTGCCCATGCTTTCCTGTTTTATGAACACACATTTCGATGCAGTGACAGCCAGGGCGGATAAAGGATGTGGCACCGAGGACATGTGCCATCCCACCACGTGGAAGGTTGCGACCCTCCAGGCGGGAAAAGGCGCCCCTCTCACAAAGATTGAGTGTTTTTAAAGGGGCGACCCGCTCGAATTTTTCAGCCGGAGACTGAAACAACCTTTTCGTCCCGCCCCCTCGAATCTTTCAGCCAGAGGTGCCCCTCCAGGTGCTTTCGCAGTGGCGCCGCTCCAAATAAATGGCGCCCCTCCAGACGAGTGCCCCATGACAATTCGTGGATCCACCCCTGGTTACAACATTGCTCTCTCGTGGTTATGAACTCAGGCTGGCTATATAATTATGCGTATTCACGGGTGACTTCTTTAACAAATTTGAAAACTATCGTTGAACAATTAAGAGGAAAGCTGGCAATTTGAACACAAAATATATACTTTATATTTGTACAGAACAGCAATGTGGCGGTGTAAATAAAAAACAGGGATGAGAGCGCCGCCCGAGCAGGTTATCACAGATTTCTTGGGGGAGCTCATTGTCATATGGGATATGTGGTGGTGGTGAATTGGAGCTTAGGGGCTTGTCGACTTCCAGGGCCATTTTGCGCCCATAACTTTATTATAATCAATCTACGGGGCTGCTATTCATATGGGATATGAGTGTCTGCTATCACAGCGGCTGAGAAAACAAATTGATCGTCCTATTTCTATTACACTGAATTATTGTGCACATAATATTCTCGATCCCTGCGAAATTATTTCGATATCTCAACATTCTGTTACCGTACGGCAAGGCACGTCGAATGACACCAACATAACGCAAAATAAAGCCATAGCGACGAAACGCGAGGATTTTGGAGAAACAAATTAAAACTAGCCTTTGACCTTGATGCTTGGCCTGACATGTCCCGGGTTGAAATGTTGTTCGAGGGTTGCCCACGGATTATCTTTTGATGTCAAGCATGTGTAGCTTTGGGAGAAAACTAGGAAACGCGGCTCGGCCAAAAAAAATGAACTTGACGATTGACTTCCAAAATTAACGTGATTTTTGAATAGTGTGCTAGAGTACCTCACGGTACGTCAAATGACTCACTTGATGAAAATCGAAGACATAGCTACGAGGCACAGGGACTTCGAGCAACTTAAATTATCCTTTGAACTTGTGGTTTGAAATTGTCATGTTCCAGATTGAAATGTTAGTCGAGGTGCACCACGGGCTATTGCTTGATACCAGATGTGGGTGGATTAGGGCGACGAAAAAATGCGAGTCGCCAAATGAAATCGGCTTGACCTTTGACATTTGAAATTAGTTCGATTTGGTAACATTATAATACGACACAATCCACGTCAAATGACACCCACTTTGATTGAAATTGAACCTGTAGCGACGAACCACAAGAGCTTATAAAAATTCAAATTAGCTTTTTTCCTTCAAGTTTGACTTTGACATATCCCGGTTTCAAAATGTGACTCGATGGTCCACCATGAGCTATCGCTTGACAGTGGATCTGGGTATGACTGGACACAAAAATGTGAGGCGACCGGTGAAATCAGCTTGAATTTTGACTCGTCGAGGTTAATTCCAATGATCAGCTTTCCGTTACCGCAAACAGAAGCCATAGCGACGAAACGCGACGTCATCGAATAATTCAATGAAATTTTTTACCTTGACAAGTCCCGGCTTGAAATATTACATGATAATTCACTATAGGCTACCGCTTGATACCAGATTTGGGCAGGTTTTGGTGAAAACGAAAAAGGGAAGGAACCGAGGAAACTTGTTTGCGTTGGACCTTGACCGTTAAGGCGGTAAGGTGAAACCTATGTAGTTGTTTCCAGCGTGTTCAGTGCAAGCAGACATTTATGGTTATTGATTCGAACGATCATAAACCTGTCGCTAAATGCCGGTGCCAATATAAAGGCGAACACGTCGCTGAATACGAATACGGTAACTAGACGTATTTGCTTAAGGTGCAAATGACTCCCCTCAACGGTCTTGAAGATACTCAAGGACTCCCATTGTCACGTTTCTTGAAGATATATCAATATATGTGAAGTGGAATGGAACCTAAGGTTATAATAAAACCTCGTGATAATGCAAATTTGTTGCTTGGCAAAACAAATTTTCCACCGAATCGAAAGCACAAGATGGCCAAGGTTTATTTTATTAAAGAATGGTCCCGAAGGGGAAATTTCTAATGTTCGCTGATTTACCATTCGGATATTTTGTGACAACAGAATGTGAAGCTTGTTGATTGGCTTGTTTAGTTTCAAGTATTTTTGGTGATCCTCTTGCACATACATTTTCACTTCATAAATTATTAAGCATAATGTTTCGGGACCATACTCCGGTAGCCGGGTCTTGGAGAGGGGGGAGGGGAACATAAAAAAATGATTGGGACAAATCGTCACTTTTCAGAAGTTGGGGGGTACATGCCCCCCCCCCCCAGGCCCCAGTGGTTACACCTATAACGGTGGTGGTAGTTGGTGCAGTAAATTTGCTCTTACAGAAACACTGATGCATTAACATGTATTGCTAATAACGCATGAAGGTGAACCCTGCACGGATCTATTCGGGTGTTTACAGAAAAAAAGCTGAGATGAGAAACCAAACCATGGGATGACATGAGTTCTCACCTCGATGTCACCTCGACAACCCGGCATAGCGCATCCAAATTCAAGATGCATGTCCAATAGTGGGTAGAACACAATTCCGGCAACAGCGCCAACATATTTCGACAAGAGTTTCAATGTGCTCACAGTTAAAGAAGTTGGAATATCGCGAAATTGGACTTCTCTTTCAAATATTGCACATGTACCAAAGCATAAATTGCAATATGCCACGTCGAAATCTAGTGCTAATGAAATGTGCAAGTGAAATGACACAGCACGAAGATGTTTCCACTTTCGGAAAATATTGGTGCAACGATGTTACGTCTCAACTGGCTACCAAGAGACCGTAGCCGCGTTGCGAGGGGTGAATGGGTGGGATAGAGGTGATACAAGGTGCTCGACTATTGTCAACGTCCACAATGGACTACTGCACCAGGACAGGTGGAACGTGGACAAAACAGGACACAATGGACAGGCGGAACGTGGGTTAGGTGAGCGCTCGGACGTCAGGAGTAACACAATGGTGAATTCGCAACACAAATATGGTACACGGGCATACAGTGCGGCCCAGGTGGCAATGATAGCTTAGCGAGCAGCTTTCAGTAAACGTAAGTGTCGTGCCCTTCATTGTCTCGTCCAGCACCCGAGCCGACTTCGGCATTCTGCACCGGCACCCGGACTACCAGTCGTCGATACCGCGCACCTGCATTACGTACAATGGGTAGATTGGTGCATGGTCTCCACCATAGGGGAACAGAGGATGCATGTATGGCCCTACGCGCTTCATTGTTGTGAGAATAAGGTCCCATGTCACGGGGTCGGGGTATGGGCATCACCAATGACCTCTTTGTGTCCTTTTATTTTCCATGTTGGTGCTTCCGGCCATGTATGCTAGTCAGGAAATTGCATCCCCACAGTAGCAAGTTGCAAGCCAGAGGATGGTTGTGCACAAGATTCTCAGTACAGGAACAAAAATCATAGCCAAAGCTCAGTTACATTTTAATAACCAGCGGTAAACCGTTCCGGTCAATGAATCATGAGCTCCACTTCAACTGAGGCTTGCGCTTCTATCAATAATACTCGAAACGTTACGACATTCGAATTTATTATGCGTAGCGTAGATTTATCAGTAAGACCAGATACCGAAAAGGTAAGGCTTCCTGGATCTGCAGTCATCCTAAACCTACACTCGCGACCCAGTAAAGCTTCAGCCAACATTTTATCATACAAAAACGAGGAAAAAGGAAAATCTCGACGGCACCAGGCCCCCACGCATCGCGACAGCATCAGACCCCTACACATTCTACCTTACACGCACAGGTATGTTTTACTGATAGCAAAACCAGCCTAACCGCACCCATCGCCGCCGCAGATGCGTCTCAACCCACCGGGCGCCGAGAACGCCATCAACGTGGAGGACAACTTCATCTACAAGTACCATGGCGGCAAGTGATGGTCGGCCGCCGCCACCCGAACACCGCCCACGGCACCACCTGCAGCTGTGATCGGCACGCCATCGGCCGCGCCGCTCAAGCAGCGTCCAGCCGGCGCCCCGGGCCGTGTTCGACGTCCACGCCGTGTCACCGGAGGCACGCGTGAGGACGGGGATAGCTAGCTGGTTGTGATCTAAACTAGTGTTGCCACCTTGAGTCTAACCGATCGTCAGTATTTTGCGAGACACGTCTACCACCGTTGCGACGTTCGCGTAAAGATCTGTGATCAAAGAAAGCGGTTTGTATTTCGGCGTAATACATGACACTTAATCGATACGCTGCTCGTGCAGTCGTTCGCTGGAAGAAAACAACAGAAAGCTACGTCACCAATGGAGCCTGCATTTATTTAAACTCTATTCAAGATTCTTAAAAAGCAGGATGAACTTCTGAACGGGCCTATTTTTCCGATGGCCTGTGAACAGAGAAACCACAAATTAGAACGAAGCACCCACACCCACACGAAGTACGGGGAACAATGACGATAGCAGTATTATGAACAAACATGACAAGTCAAGTACAGCCGATCAAATGGTACACACGTCACGATACATTTCTTGGGACTGGTTTGGGTGAGGCCGATATAGCGGGAGTAGGTGGGCAGATATTGCGCAGATGACTGGAGCTCGGTTGGACTGTCAACCGAAAAATCGACCTTTCTAGGGTGGACTGCCTGATGAAACTAGGAACGAAGCACTGGGACATATTCCATGAACCCACCTCAAAGCTATCACAAAAATATCAAATTCTGACTGGAGCTTTCCGCAAACAACAAAACCCAGTCGAACGTGACGGTCATAAATACATTACACAGAATCAAATTCTGACGAGAACTTACCTTAAGCATAAGCCCAACCAACACAACGTCACAATCACCAATACATTACCCGGGAATAGGCTGATTACTTGACGCATACCACCCCGGTGCTGATGCCGTTACGACACAAGTGGTTGCAAGGATAAAGTGAAACCGAGGAAGGCAAGGTGCTCATATATGTCCGAAGTACAGACAGCCATCAGCCATATGACATCGCAGCACCTGTTCTGACGAGCTAAGTGAGACTGGACTAAATTAATAGGTTACAGGTGCAGACTGCCATGCTAAACGGCGTCCACATTTTGTATGGACATTTTGTATGGGTATTTTGGATCGGCCAAAAATGGCGGAATCTGTAGACGATACCCACATCAACACAAGTCCTTGTGTCTGCTGTACTTCTGCGAGTACAGCAGAAGTGCTCACGAAACGAACTGGAGGATACACGACCACCACCACCACCAATAAAAGGTGCATGCAGTTGACTGGACCGTCGGTCGCCTCGCCTGCGGCGGTCACTCACTTAGACCATTCGACTTTGAGGATGAGGTGGTCGTAGCCGAAGCCGTTGAGTCCTCGGATGGCCTCCTCAGCGGCACCTTGCTGGTGGAAGCTGATGAAGGCAAACCCCTTGCTGAGACCGGTCATCTTGTCCTTGGCCAGGAATGTGCGCGACAGGGCGCCGAACGGCCGGAACAGCTCCTCCAGATCGCACTCGCGCGTCGACTCGGACAAGTTGGTGACGCGCACCGTCGCGTAGTCGTCTGCAGGGGAGCTAGGGGTCAGATGGGCTGCGGTGGGGCACGGCCAGATGGGCTGCAGTGGGACACGGTTAGATGGGCTGCGGTGGGACACGGTTAGATGGGCTGCGGTGGGAGAAGATCAACTTGGTTGTAGTTCGATCGGAGGTCGCAGCGAATTTGATGATTTAGGTTACAAAGGTCAACAGCAGAGTGGTTCCATGGATTGAAATACGCCATGGTTAACCAGGCCGCTATTGCACGATGGTCTCGCCAGTCAAATTACAACGTTCGTCACCGATGGTCGGAAAGGCTGTCACCAATGCAATGATCAGGAAATGATAGAGGGCGGCAATAGACGGATATCTGCTACATTGTCGCTCCACTGCAACTGACGCGCGATATATTCATACGAAAAAAAAATACAGCTGAGTCTCCGAGTTTTTGACAATCGGACACTTGCTCCAAGTATTCATTGAAACCAACTGAAATGCTGAAGGGACTGCAGATGCAGGACTTGCAAACAAACGAAAAGAACCATTCTGGATCTGACTAATTGACTCTGCTACAACAATATAATATTGTTCTGAGTGGATCCTGAGTGGATTCGCATCCCCAGAGGATGCGAAGCTCAACAGTACACCAAGATATGCTATAGCAAATTGGGACATCGAAAAATTCCCAGCTACGATCAGCTGTGTGGACTGGGCTGCGGTTCAGGACTTCACCCCACCGGAATAGGCGGACTTCACGTAGCATCACGAGGGCACAAAACCAGACTAACGATACTAGCGAATCAAAACCATATCACCGTCAATGGTGTACCCAAGTCGCATACCGTGCACACACGAGCAGGGCAGACTGCCCAGCGGCACCCACCTCTGCCTCGGGAGCTCATCATGCTCTCGCCTCGCGACTTGTTGCCCTCCTTCATGAAGGGTGGCACGTATTTGCCACCGGCGGACGTTGACCCTGCCTTGCTGCCGTCCTCCTCAGCCTTCGGCTGTCCCGTACCAAGCGAAGACGTCAGGCACGCACCGGGACAGTAGGGACACTGCACGGTTACCACAACAGAACCACCAACGCTACAGGGCCATTGCTCAGTGGTCAGAGAGCTGACACTAGAGGATCGCCAGCGGACACTGGAGGGTCACCACGCATGGAGCGGACGCTGCAGGGCTGCAACAGACAGAACATACATGCCAAGCTCACATCAGAGCAGAGCACATACTACATGGTAACTACAGACAGGGCAGGCATTACAGGATCACCACGGACAGAACAGACTTATCATAGGCACCATGATAAACCCAAGCAAAATGAGAGAAGGGGGCAGGGGTCCCCAAGCATAGGAAGCTACACTTTTGCAAGACACTTTTACAGCATCACAGGCTTCACAAAATGAGATCCATCATTGACTTAGAATAAGAATCAGGCTAAGGCCTAAGAATGGCCCAAGCTAATTTCTATTTTCAATTTCGTCTAGAGAAGCATATGACATACGTAACCCCGGACCATCTCTGAGATCAGCATCCCCACGTCTACTGCCACTCCCCATCTGCGTGTGTTTATTGGGTGATTCACGACGCACTTTAGGCACATTCACGGCTAATGGCGCCGCCCATATTGCTTCGCCAGTGGGCTGCCGGATTCGGAAATGTCCGGAGCGGTACGAGTGTCGAACCCAGAACCTTTGGTACCCATAACCCAACACCTTAACCACTCGGCCACCCTCACCCCGCCACTCCCTGTCAATGGCTGAGAATAACACAACTATTCATTAATTAATTGAAATTTTAAACATCTATAGCCCAAACCATATCGACCTAGTCGACAAATGCCAATACATATATTATGCAATACTATCAAATACTTGGGAAACACCATGCACATGTGCTACCCCTCACTCAAATGTGTCTCATGATACCCCATCATTGCACACCTACAAATGTGGTGTAAGGATTAGTTGGGTACATGAGATGAATGAAGTTGCGTAATGTTATCAGGCTTGGAAAAATGTTGTGCAAATATGGGAAAGTGATGCAACTATGCGGCCAGCTGAAGATCTATATGTGGGGCGGGCTGTGACGATCACAGAAGCCGCGTTGCCACGCGCAATTGCAGCAGAAATGCGTTGCCGCAGCCACGCTGTTACACGGCGCTCGCCGGTACGGACCGCTATGTACCGCTCGAGACCTCGCACAAACGCCAATCCACCGCATATCCGTCACGGCACGAATGCAAGCACATGAGGTTGGAGAAGCAGCAAGCACATGAGGTTACGGCTGAGATAGCCGGCGGCGAAGGGCGTCAGATTCAAGGGGCTCATGTGTAATAACTAAGGAAAGGTTGGCAAAAAAAAGTATTTAGGGTCAGAAAAATGATGATTCAATTTAAAGCACTTCGGAGCAACTGAAGAACAGGCCATTATCAGTCTGAAGTTGAGCAGACCGTCGTGGCATGTTTATATCACCCTAACCACAAATAGTCATTTAGCTAATTATTACGGTTTTAGGGAGCTTCAACTGCATTGATTATACAGCACAAACAATTCAAGTGACAAAGCAGTAGATATGTTACAACTGACGAATGTCTACCCCACTTACATATTGCAGAACCCACTGAACTATGGAAATTTCATATGATGCACGCATATTCATGTTGCTATTGGTAGCAGGTTATCAGCTTGGGCTGACCTCGAATTCCAGTTCACTTCTGACTTGGGATCTTATAATTATTTTCACTACTTACTTCAACAATTGCTACAATTAGGTATGAATAATACTTGAACTGTTGACACCTACAATTTAAAACAGGAGGTTGATCAATATCTGCAATCGCACATTGCTGTTGGTTGGCGACATTGGGTCACGTTCAGTCTCGCTGCTAGGATACTCGTGTGGAGAATAGCCGCCGACACCGAAGCGCCACCAATCAGCATCTTACATCGTCCAGACCACCGATCTCTTTGTATGGACACTTGGTGGTCCAATGGTCGCCCTTGCAGTAGCGACACTTGATCTGGCCCTTGTTCTGTTCTTTCAGCTTGGCTCGCATTTCGTCCGTCTCGTCTTTCTCCTCTTCGTGGGCAGTGATGAACTGCATCGTTACCTGACAGCACCAGCAGCGTTACTGTGCAGCACCAACACGTCACCTGACGGCACCGGCAGCGTTACCGTATCCATTACAGTATGACACCAGCAGTGTTGCTGCACAGCACCAGCATCGCCACCTGCCAGCACCAGCAGTGCTACCGTATGACACCAGCTGCGCTACCGCACGGTACCAGCGGCACTATCTGATGACACCAGCAGCGTTACCGTGCCGTACCACCAGTTACCATATGACACCAGCAGTTATTTGACCGTACCAACAGTGTTACCACATGGCACCAGCAGCGTTACCCTGGCACAGAACGAAAGGAGAAACAAAAAATTGCCCTCCATACGATGGCATGAAATGTACCTAGAGATGCATATGTGCTATAAAATCGCAACAATCTGTATAGAGATCAGTTAGTTGTGGAGTTTTTTTTTTTGGTGTGTCAACTGACAAACAGACATTACGTTTGTGGGTAGAATGCTACTTCCTACTCCTAATCATGTTTCCTTCAGTTTTCCACAACAGATCGAAAACCATCAGTGTCCCAGTTGAAAAAGTGGAAAATCGAAAGGCACTGATTTTATTCAATAACAATGCTGTGCGCTGCCACCAACTGCTAAACAAAGGATTGCGAGGGTAGAAAGAGAAAAGCCTGTGCTGAATCAATCCGGTCCTAAGAACCTTCATGCGACTTGAAGGGTTTACCATCATTCCTCCCAAAGGCGATGTGGCAGTCAGCAAGGTGGGAATTAGGGCACTTCTTCAGATATTTTATCTAAAACATTTTTGCATTCTGGGTTCATACTAGATAGGATGGGCTTCACATGAGCTCCAACACAAATATGGGAACAAAGATACTAATAAAAACAAACACAGAACGACACCCACAAAACACTGGTTATTCCACTTATGGTTACCACTCAAACTAACCACCCTTCGTAGCAGTGAGCAGCCAGACCACAGCTTCACACATCTCTCAATCTCACCCACCGGAAACACAGACAATGCGCCAACATCGCTTGCAAGACGGCGCACATGCGCACTGAGTAGTGTTCTCCGGTTACTCTGACTCTGGAGCCGCGTCTCCGAAAACCTGCGTTCGCGCCACCCACATGATGGGAAAATTTGACAATTTTAGGACACGTCCCTCGGAGTCCCGGGGGCCGCCGATAAGAATTGGCTGCGTTAGCTTTATGTTGTTTTATGTTCTGTAATTTCTGTTTTCTGTTCTGAAATCTGTCTGGGAACCAATCGATGCAGGGCATTTTAGATGACGTCATAACCATTAGCAACTTTAAACATATTGTTAACAGCGTCATGCCGCAAACACAAGACCTTGGCTGATCATGTGCGTTGCGCAACGCTATGACATCCGACTGTGGCGTGTGCGACAACGGAGTTGGGTTCGCATTACGCATGGAATTGGCTGCGTAGGTAGGTATGCGCTCTGAGCTGAGGATGAAGTATGAATTACTTTTGTTTGTTTTTCATGTAGCTAGCCTTGTACTAAAACCAACAGTGAAAAGGAGGGCGCATTGCTCCTATGAGTTATGAGACGAAGCTGAACCGATTATCACGATTCGCTGCTGGGTGATGCCATCGCTTGTTCGTCTCTTTGCTCCTATGCTTTGACTTTAGATTTGACCAAAAATTACAATGCATATTACTTATTCATATTACGTTGGTACTGACTGCGTAGGCTTTTCCCGTCGGTTACCGGTAAACAGAATCCATCCATAAAAAATAATATGTCCATGAAAATGTGCTCCGGAAGAAGTCGGTATGCACTCCGACTCCCAACCCTGACAGTAAGCTTCCCCACTATGGCAGTCAGTGTTGGTAGGACCATCGCACTCATCACCTACCGCTTCCTGCCATAACGAATCCATGTTGTGATGTTATGGGAGGACTTCACAGGTTGCAATTGAACCCAGTAATACCAGTTGTCAGCATTTGTTTTTGGCATCGACCAACTTCTACAATCCGTACCTCTTCTGCCATGATGGTAGTGGTTGTGTTGGGGCCTGGCTTGTCGCCTTTGGAAAGACCGAATTTGGACCACACTTTCCTCTTAGCCACCTCCTTGGATACCTTCCGGCTCTCAATCTTGATGGTGGTAACAATCTGAGGGAAACACACAAGGACACATAAGGGACAGCACCTGTTGTTAGCCAAAAGCAGCGACGGAAGTGTAGATAGGACACCTAGTTCAGCAATTGGCATGGCTACTTATGACGCTACACACAGCCACGCACATACACACAGCTAACTTTACTGCAATGTCAAAACGTACTCAGCTCATAATCTCAATCAAACAACCTCTTTTCTAGGTTTCAAACAATCTCTCTCCACCGACCACCGTTCATATGGTTAATGACATTCTCATCACTATCGCACTCTGTTCGGTCCTACAGTTCATGACCTTCTCGTCGCCATCCCACTCGGTTCATTGCGTGAGACGAAATGTACGACCCTCAATATACCAGGTGCTGAGTTTACATCAAAAGTAGCGTTAGGGATTATGCTATATTATTCAACTGTTATATTATGCTATATTATGCTATATTACTATGGTATATTACTATGGTATATTACTATATTACTATACTATATTACTATGTTATATATTACTATGCTATATTGCTATATTACTTACTATATAACTTATATTACTATATTACTTAAGTACTATATTACTATACTATATTACTATGTTATATATTACTATGCTATATTACTATGCCATATTACTATTACTATGTTACTATATTGCTAGGCTATATCACTATGCTATATACTATGCTGCTATATGCTATACTCTACTGCTATATTATGCTATATTGCGAGTAATATAGCATAATCCCTAACGCTACTTTTAATGTAAACTCAGCACCTCCTGGTATATTGAGGGTCGTACATTTCGTCTCACGCAATGTCTAAAACCCAGGAGCACTTAAGAGCCCTTCTTCGTTGTATTAAACCCACTCGGTTCGGTCCCATGGTTCATGACCTTCTCGTCGCCATCCCACTAGGTTTGGTCCTATTGTTCATGATCTCGTCGCCACCCAATCCGATTCAGCCCCATGGTTCATGACCTTCCCCTCGCAATCCCATTCGGATTGGTCTCATTTCTCCCTTCGACCACACGCAAGCGTCACCCCAGAGTATTGTCAATGTCCGAGGCCATATACTGTAGGCGGTGAAGAACCTCACAAACTGAACAGCAACTTAAGTATGCTATTAATATGATCGAGGCGAAAAGGAGCTGACATATTTAGACAAAACAATACATGATCAGACTATGCAACTTGCATATGCACCAGTGAGTCGCGTCTGCAACAACTTACCTTTTCCTTCTTCCCATCATCATTAATTCTGTACTCGGTGACAATCTTTGTGCCGTTCGAGAGCAGCTTCTCTTCATTTGGGGGCAGCGACGGCACTGGAAACAAACTGTTTGGTTCACGGTACGCATGATATCCACTGATCAGGGATACAAAAACTTATCACTGATCATGAGACGAAGCCCGAGCGAAAGTACATACGACACAGATCTGAGCAATTCGGCACACCACAACAGGTTGCACTGCGGTGGAGCTTGGCGGTGCTAGTCCAGCCGGGACCGCCGAAGGAGCCGCCAGCCAGCCACCAATACGTGGCTGTGTCGTCACGCTACGTAACCTGCGCGCGCCGAGGTCGAGCGATCACTTGTCAGTGTCAGTCAGGTGGAGGGTGGGTCGCTGGACGACTGGGATGCGGCATAAACTGAGCGGACAGGCTGCGAGACAACAGGATAATTATAAAGCGTGGCGTCCACGCCAATGTGACAATCCGGCATATTGCATCTGCGCCAGAGATGCGTAAGTCGTCATCATCAAGTAGGCTCAATTTCGAGGTGATCGCAGCTAATTTTAGCCGAATTGAACTTTTTTTTTTCAACACGCGAATACGATAATCGTAGGCATTATTTCTAAAATGCGACTCCTCTGACGAATATCGACCAGGTATCCTGCACATGAACGCATCGCGCCGAAACGTCGACGTAGATGTACGCCTATTTCTGAACTTCGCGCACTTCTGCGAAAATTCGATGGTGCAAGGGAATGTCTCCATGGGCCGCCAATAGAGAGCAGTGGCAGTCGGTCGACAGGTCTCCTGTCGCGGTACGGCGCCCGGTCTTGTGTCAGTAGCGAGGGAGCTCCGTAGTCCTGCTCCTGTCCCCACTATTCCAGCGCCCTTGATGGCACATTTTACTGGTATATTTATCAGCATAAGACGTTACTAAAGGTGCTGGAAGAGCAACGGTTCTTAATCGGTGTCAGCTGTGGGTTGTTACTGTTGTCGGCAGACGGCACCGTGGTCGATGTCAGCGCAGGTGGAGGTGGCAAAGCGACATACCGCCTACACTATAACTTGGCGGCCCAAAACAGGAAATAGTGCTGCAAACCCACAGGCAGAACGTGAATCAAGAATTTTGATGCTTCTGTGTAGACAGTGACATCAAATTGTCAACAATATAAACAAAGGATTGAATTACCAAGACCTGATGCAACCCTATTCCTGTTTGACTTATCTGGAGCTCAACCTGTTGAGTGGGTGGGCAATTCGGCACATGATATCTTGGCAACTATACGTTTTAGAGACTCGGGGGTGGGCTCAAACGACTCATTTTGGTCTAAATTACGTGAATACTCTTGGCATCGACAAATGTCAATGGTGCAGTCAGTAGGCCAAGAATAAGAATACTGTTAGCTAGATCGTGCTTACCATACCGGCGGTGCTATTTTCGTAATTCACTGTTAGATTGTTCTCACCTAACACCTAACTTCTAATAATGTCCTGTAGTAGAAGACAGCATTAGAGAAACTACAGGGATTACAGGAATAGGGTAAACACTTTAAATTATAATGCAGAACAGCTTGAAAGCTATGATGGTCGGGTAGGGCTGGGATGGGTTGATCATGCCAGCTTGTTGATGATAAAACACAAACACTGATGGGCATGCACATGTGAACAATATCACCAAGATAAGGAAAACCATATGAAGCTGTTGGCAACTATTTGTTCCTTCACCACTGGGAATGCAGGTAGATATTCACCGAAAATCTTATAAATTGAGCATTACATGGACAGAATGAACCTCACAACCTGGCAATGCCCCTCAGGCCAGTCAGCGTAATTACATCACTGTGGCATCTGCAAGCATAGCTAGTGCGATTCTGCATGATTCTGATTAGTGTGATAGTGTGATTCTCAACAAAGGCTACGATTCATACCGTCACTCTCCTCCACCTCGTCGGCCCAGGAAATCATTCTGAAAAAGGTGAAATGCCTGTGTCAAATAACAGCCATGGCAGCTCACTTATACCTGAACTTCCAATTTTGACAAGTGCGAGTATGCACATGTCACAGGTATGAATGAGTAAAAGGCCATAATGTCAACAGGTGCAAAAATCCATGACTCACACAGCATTAAAAATAGAGCTTTCTAAAAGCAAATATTACATACAGTAATGAACAGCCCAACAGCCCAATAATCCAACATGTGAAGGCTCCCAAAGATCACAGAAGTGGCTGGGAAATGTTGTGGATGTCTGCAATAACACATTCATAAAAATAGCTGTGCTTATGGCTGCAAACACTGGGGTGAGGATGGCTGAATGGTTAAGGTCTTGAGGTTTGGGTACCAAAGGTCCTGGGTTCAACACTTACACCAATTAGGACATTTCCAAATCCTGCGGCCCACCGGCAAAACAGTGTGGACGGCGCCATTAGCCGCGATCGTGCATAAGTGTGTTTAGAACTACCCAATAAACTAGATTGGAAACACCACCACATAAAACAAAATTCCTGAGATCCAACCCTTTGAAATCTGTGATACATACAAAATCGCAGAGTCCTGAAGCAACCATTAACCCGCGCCGTCTCTCCGGTCAGATCCTCACACCCTGTCTCAGGATGGGATGGGGGTTGGGGTGGAAAGAAACCCACACTAAAATCCAAACTAAGCATCGCACGAAAACGAAAAAGGTGTCATCGGAAAGCGCTCGACGAGTAGGGTCCGAATCCGCCCCAAAACAATTCACCCCCAAAAGTGATGTCACTAGGGGACTATATTTTCACTACTTTTCAAGACTTACATTATGTTTTTGGCTCTGGGGAGTTCATTTTGGGGGATATATGAAAAAGAAAATTTATTTGGAATGAGAAAAAGACAACGAAATCGACCAGGGCCATAATTTGTTTCGGCACCCCCAAAACACATTTTTTTAAATTCCAAATTTTGAGTTTCAAGTTTTCTTTAATTTTCCTTTCCTAATGGGTACCGCAGACCAAGAAACGTTGTAGGAAGCTAACTTGCTGTAATAAAAAGTGCTTAAGTTAGCCAGGACCTTCGATTTGAACTCTAATAGGCAAATATGCGAAATTAATAAGTAGTCAAAAACGGAAAAAAATGACAAATCCCTCTCATACGTTTTGTTGCATCCCTAAAGATAGGCAAACGCTGAAAGTCTCATTAAAATATCTGTATCCATTAAAGCGTGCCAATGGGTTAAACTTTTTTGGAGGTGACCTCACTTGATCTTGACTAACTCGTTGACTCTAGATTACCTATCTTCAAAATGTTGAAACAGCATGAAAAATCAATGTGGGAAAAGGTATGCCAAATTTTGGCATGCTACCATGCCCCATTCGTTCACCATCCATGCAAAAACCTGGGGAGGGGCCGTTGAAGACCCACTGAAACAGGATGGGTTAACCCCAATGTGTCACGACCAAACACTCCAACATCACATTTGCAAAGGTCAGTTATTAATCCACTGTCAGGTACACCTGGTACTGGCAAAATTCCTATTTAAAAGCATGATTTGAGGCATAAAAGGCACAACAAGAATCAGATGGTCCACCCTACAGGGAACCACACAGTAAACACCTACTAGCATCAATTCCACTCCACCCACCATCAATTTCCATCCACCTGGTGCACACCTTGAAATACAAAATCAGAATCTCAGACAGAAAGCACTTTTCCACCATATTTTAATATATTGGTGGTGCACACTTCCTAGCATATTGAAATCCCCAGATTGTATAGGGTATACAGTCTGGTATAAGGTTGTGCCTATATGAGTCTGAACATTTTTCTTGACAAACTTTTCTAACACTTCTTGAACAAACTTTTCTAACACTTTTCTAGTGAGGTTAAGCTAACTAGTCTGTAGTGGCCAGTGGATCATGATTTTAATTCCTGTCATCAAGAGTGTGTGCTGTGGTCGCTATATGTATGCCATGGTCATCTTACACATGGCTGTTCTACCTGGTAGGTGCCAGCAATATTGAAGTATTACCCCCTACACCTTCTTTATATCTATATGTATGCTTTCCAGTCAGTCATCTATACAGTGAAATAACTGAAACATTCTGAGAAAACATCCAGTCAGATGCACTGACTGAACCCTGGGACATTAGGCTAGGCTATGTCATGTTAGCTTGCTGACACCCCTGAGTCAGTCAGTGATTTGAGCTTTGGGGCATATCAACTGCATCGGTCATATACCACCCATAAGAAGTCAAGCTATTTACAAGTTGCATCAATATCATACAATGACCTTTCCTCAATGATCATAAAAAAGTTAAGTCACTTTGATCTTGGGGTATATTTGGGTACAAGCTCAAAATTTTGTACTCCACTACCAGGAACAGAATATGGAAATCCTACACCAATACTTTCTTGGGAAGAATGTCTACTCAGTGCTCTGAAAGTGGTATATTCCACCATATTTCATAAATAATTTATAATTGTAAAGCATGGATGGGGCATTATGTAAATTATCACTATGATCAACAGAGGTAAGCATGAGTGCTGGAAACGAGCAGTTACATCTTCCAAATAGCATTCATAAGCATAGTATTTCAAAAGATAATTAAGAATACCAAAAACACCTTAAATCACAATAACACCATTTATTGGCTACAAAATTTTAAAATTAGAAAAAGTCTAACCAAACTTAGCCCAACCTGACCTGAGAGCCAAATTTCAAGAAAAACAAATCTGAAATATTTCTGTTATTTAACATTCATGCTTATGAATGCTTTATAAAAAATCAAATAAAAAAAACCTAACTAACCCAACCCATCCCCATTTGATATCTGCCCACAAAGGTAGGTAGGTACCAAGGGTAAAACGCCAAACTTGGGCCACTGCCCAACCCAGGACACTCACGCTTTCCAACCTCCTTGTCCCGGACCAAAACTCCGATTGCCATGTTAAACGAAACTATTACGTGATTTGATCTTTCTTCTGTCTCCTCAAGTTGAGCCAATCACATAACATGTAACAGACGACCAACCAGAGGACGGAACACTGGACAGGTCCCTCTGCTACCGGTTGGCCAGAACTCTGACACTCTGGGACCTAAGATAACACTGTGCTCTTGCAGTGTGGTTTTAGCCTGATTCCAAAAAATAGCTATGCACTTGCTGACAATTAACCTTGTTTTAGTGGGACTGAAAACCAATGTTAGCATTTTTATATGCATAAACATCTTGGCAAACTAAGCCGTGTAAAAAATTCACTGCACTAAAAAAATGAATTGTCCATAGCCAGGTAGTATTGGTTTAATGGAACTAAAAATAAATGTTAGCATTTCACACTGTATGTACCATACAAACATATATGTACATAGAGCTAACTGCTAAGTCAGCAATATGTCAGCAACCTAAGTCATGAATAGGTGCAATTGTGGTAAGGAATGCAATCTAGTGGGAAATGCCCTCAGTAGCCAAAGTACTCCCAAAAATATACCCATGATATCTGCAAATCTGATAGATATTGCCCAAGTGTAGGTGGGTGATATATTCCCAAAGTTCACAAACAAATATTTATGATAAATAGGCATGATGTGACATGAATACACCAAGAACATTTCTCCTGGCAGAGCTTGGGATGAATCACATTCACTCATCTTGGGCAGACCACACAACCAGGATCATCCTTCAACCAACACTTTTCTGAAGGACTAGTCCCACAACTAATGAGCCGAGTTCACCCGCAATTCATTCAAATTATTGCTAATTTCCGTTGTTGTTCAAAATCTCAAGCACACCAAAATGCATCTCATGACCCGGTCAACCTTTGCACCATTCCAAGTTTGTGCGCACCATTTACCACCGACCCATAATACACAGCTCTGCCTCAGACCCCAAAATTGGCTGTGGTTAAATTATTAGCAAAGGATGAGATTATTAGCCAACTTCATGAGCAATGGTAGAGAAAATGGTAACAAAAGTATACTTATTCAATATCAATGAAGTTAACAAATGCGCACCTGACACCAGGAACCGGCTCAATGCACGCCTGGCACAACAAACCCCACTTGACTATTGGATATGGATGGACTATTGTTTTGGAATATATGATGGTTTACCAAAAAGCATACTAAAGCAATCTGTCTAAAATAGTTGTATTCTCACCACCAAAAGCAGTTATTTTGCATGGAAAAGCTGAGAAAAAATTACTGAAAATGATTCTTATGAATATTAAAAGTTCCTTTATGTACTTGTTTAGTTCATGTCTGGAATGTTTAGTTGAAGCAAGGATCGACTTGGAAGGATCCAGAGCTGCTAGATGGGAGAGCAAATTTCCCGTGTAATACCGCTCATAGGTGGTTTATTTTTTCTCTTAAATAGAGTTGGTCAGATTTGCTACCCCAGCACTAGAAGTACAACTGATCATGGGGTGGGTGAACAGGGAATGGGTCAGAGTAAATTTCGGAACAAGTATTACGGACCCTTCACTGACACTGATGAACCCCAAATGTGGTTATATTTCGAGGTGCATGTTTATGTTCGCACACATTTACCCCAAACAAATTTGAGTCATGCATAAGTGCACAAATGGAATTGGTTTCTTGGTGTAATTGACTCGGAGAACTTGCTTGCTCAGGGGCAGATTTTTAGGAAATTTGAAGTGATTTTCTTGTATAGAATGGGTTAATTGTGTCTTTAAAAAAGTTGTCCCTGTAACAAAACGACTTTTGCTTGCACCTTCAAAGCACTTACTGGCCAAACCATGCTTCAAGAATTTACTCTGGTGATACCAAGTACCCCCAGATTTGCCAACTAGGGATGTCTGGTACTTATTGGCGAGTACTCCAGCACAAGTATCTAAAAATATATCTTAAATAGATATTCATTAATCCAAATATATCATATACCAGATTAAATATTGATAAATATTGAATTAATATTGAATAAATATTGAATTAATTATTGACTTTGACACAAATATAGCATCTTTTCACATGTGAAGTGCAGTAAGTTGTGCGTAGACGGTTTTAGCAAGGCCCTTTAAGGGTTTTAGCGCAACACGGATGAGCATGTTTGGTAAGCTTTGTATTGCCTTTCAAGGATGTGTAGTGACGTTGACTGGTCGACAAGCTGGGATCGCTGGAACTGCTAGTTGTTTTCAGGTATGGACTTTGAGTGGTAGCAATTGACCAAACAATGCTGTTCTTCATTTTCCATTCTGGAGTACAAAATATTTAATTTAGTCTAGTCACAATCCTGGAGTACATAATGAGTATGCATAACACCAACAAACATCAGTTTTTCCAACAGTGCATTGGTATTGAGAATGCATCCCGTCTTGAGAACACATCCCTCAAAAGGATGTTTTTCCTCCCACCCCCAGTATCCACTACCCCAACCCCAAAAATAATCAACCAACATGCAGAAAAGTGCAAATTTGCCATTGCACAAATTATCATTTAATAAACAGGAAACATTGTACTTAGAAATTAACTAAGTGGCCCAAGTTGGGCTTCAGAATATAGCAAGGTGGCCGGAGTTGGGCATGTGACTGGATATTGGCCTGAGTTAGGGAAGAGCGGTTTCGGCGAGTGCATTGCCCCACCATTCTTTAATTTCCTTCAAATTGATTTACTACACATGTGGTTATTTTTTCCAAGGGAAGAAAATAGTTTCCACAACATAAGGAGAGTTTATTTATGTTGCCAGTCTGGAAACTTCTCTTTCTACGACCGGTTCAAGCCACAGCACACCACTTCTGAAGACTGAAAGTGGCCCGAGTATCGCGTTTTACCCTACCTACCTACCTACCTACCTACCTACATTCCAATGAGTCATAAAATGCAAACAGAAAACATTACATATTGACATTACCTAACCAATTTACCATCTTAAACATCCCAATCATGTCACCACTTAATCTCCTATACGTGTTTGCTCCTATGTCCAAAGTTCGTTCATTGAGCATGGCTATTGCGATATAGCATATGGCTACAAGGTTGATTCTAGGACACGCTACCTAGGTAGGTAGGTAGGTACATCCCAAGTACTCACTCGTTTTCCTGCGAGGGCATAGTGACTCGTGGAAATTATATCTGGAAAAAAGTATATCGCCGCCTGGACTCCGAATACTATACGGATATATAGATAATCACGTAAATTCGAACGCGATGCTCGACAAATACTACGGAGCCAAAGGCCCTTTACGTAACGGACAAGGCGATATATACGAGGTGGCGTCATCCCTATTGCGCAGCTTTCTGCGCAGGTCCTTATATGACGTCATCTGTGGTACCACTTAATGCGGGCCGAGCCGCTAACACGCCGTCGAATATACATAGCGTATGCATAGTACGGGGGATAAAATGAGGATTTAAGAGGTGCAGGTGCAAAACATAGAGCGTCATAGTCCCGGAACTCAATACCTTTTATACATATATAACACAAATTAAAGTAGAAAACGAGCGTCAAGTCCCGGACACTCCAATACCTTTTATATACATATTATAACCGGAAGGACGTACAAAGCGAGGTAGGACAGATCAAATACGGCAGAGAATTAGCATCTTACCGCGGCGAAATGCAGTAAGGACGTATCTGAAGTGTGGTCGTCGCCATGATGGAATAAGGTGGGGAAGGGGGTCGAGCCCCTTAATGTACATCAAATTTAGCATTGGGCTTATGATGCTGCCTGTCAAAATTAATTGATCAAAAGGCCTTTTAACCCCTCTGTATGCGGCAGTGCCCATGATACAGGAGGCAAGGAAGGGGACAATCGTTTCTTTTTACGATCGACAAGACCATAGGGAGCACGTGAGAGGGAGACATTCCTTTTATGGGGGCATCTGTGAACCTCCGTACCAACTCAGAAACATGGGTGGAACTTCCAGAAAACGATTTGGGAGACGCAATGCCTGGAGGTAACAGGAAGGCCTATGTATTGGGGAGGTGGTCTCACGCCAGTCGGAAGCGGGGGTTGACCCATCCAAAAAGTATGTAAAATTTCACCTTAATTCGAAGGTTACTTTCGGCAGATGGACTGGAAAGCGGTCAGACATGGGGTGCTAAAAGCGGTCAGGCATGTATTGGCGGCATTCCCTAACAATGCGTTCAGAACTAGATCTGGATGATTCAAAACACTCCTACACGTCCGCATAGTCGACCTAGTCGGCTTATGTGCTGTTTCCGATTCAGAGCATGAATGAAGGATCGCAATCGAAGTTCGTGGAGCAGAGACTTTGCACATCGTTCTTTCAAATCAATGATCATAGGCCTCATGAGCAACAATGAAATGGCATACGCCACACCTGTTTCATAGCAGTACCAGAGCCGGTAGCAGTGTCGAGTCCCACGAGGACGGGCGCAGCTTGTCTGCCCCCGGTCACAGCGGCAGCAGCAAAACACGCTAACAGAACAGTGGGACCGGGCGATACGACGGCAGAGTTAAGTGCCGCCAGGACGGGCCGACACAGGGACCGCCGCCAACCCGTCAGTGGTCACAGTGGCAGCAGCAAAACACGCCAACAAAACGGCAGGATCGGGCGGCATGAAACCAATGCAAAGTCCCGCCAGAACGGGCAACACACGAGGCGCCGCCAGTCCGCCCCTGGCCACGGTGGCAACAACAAACACGGTTACAAAGGGCAGAACTGAGCGACACGACACGACACACAACAGAGACGGTGACACATGGCCGGCAGTGTGGGGGTGGACATCCTATCGCTGCCTGGTGACATGATGGCGGACCTGCCTAGATGCCCGCCCCTGCGCTCTCCCGAGCAGAGTTCTTTCGCGACCAGCCGATGCACACATGCAGACTAACTCGAGTCAGCCTCCGTCTCACACAACTAGCCGCACTCCTAGCTTCGACTGCCGGCTACTAATGACGCCCACCCCGGGTCTCACGATGCTGGTGTCGCCTATGCAGGTTGAGTCCATGATGAAGCAGACATCAGAATTGAACTGGTTTGGCATCGCCCACTGCCACGTATGTGGCATGCAGCGCCCGCCGCGACCGATGGTGATTAACCAAGAGCTGGACACAACGGCCAGGAGCGCCTCCGGTCCTTCAGACGTCGGACATCCAAGCGATGTATTGACGCCTCATTTTGTAGGCGACGAAGCCGGCAACGACGGCAATGCCGTCCTGCTCCAGTACCAGTTTCCTGATGATGGTCGTGTTAAAATTAATGCGAATAGAAGTAGCATCAAACTAATTGAACTGGTTCTTTATTTAGCTATACAAAGATAAGATATGAAGATAAGGTAAGCAACATATGAAGGCTTCATATTTGATGGGGGTGGCCAAGTTCTATCGGTGACTCAGCGGAAGGACTTTGGTGTTATTCTGAACACAAGATTGGGGGCATCAGAACAGACGAAAGAATCCAGGAAGATGGCACTGAGAATGCTTTGGAAATATATAGGAATGTATCATGCATAAGTGAGGAAGTCATCAGGAAGCTTTACTGTGCATGTCAGGCCACATTTGGAATACTGTGTCCAAGCTTTGGCTCCTAGTAATGAAACATATTGTTCGCTTTTAGAGAGTACAAAATATGGCTACAAAAATGGTTAATGACATAAGCAACCTGGCATATGAGGAAAGATTGAAGAAATTGAACATGTTGTCACTTAGATATAGAAAGTTGAGAAGAGCACTCATTGAGGTCTTTAAATTTGTTCATGGTCAGGAGGATGGATATATTAGGTAAATATTTGAATATAACAGAAATGATGTACTTAAAGATCATCAATTCAAAATTAAAGTTAACTACAGCAGGACAAGGTTAAGACAGTCTTTCTTCACCAACAGGGTAATAGAACACTGGAACCAGATGCCAAAAACCATTGTCAGTAGCAGCACATTGAACATCTTTAAAAACACCATAGGCAATTATTACAAGAATAGAGGGCTTGCTTTTCAGTATGCCAGGGAGGGCTGATCGACGGATTTGGTGGACAACTGGTTGAGTGTTCAGAGTGCAGCCAAGAAGGGCCCTTGTGACTCACAGTCACACTGCTCTTTTGTGTCTTGATATCTAAGATGCTCAAAAATGCAGCAAGCATTCCAGACAAGCATGATGCAACACTCCATACCATACAGATCTGATAGGTAGGCTAATTCATGGAATGACACCAGAAAAGGCAGGTGTTGACACTGACATCATTTTCAGCGGCATCCGTGGCCAGGATCATAATCATCAGAGGTAAAGTGGTTGGAACAAATTGATGGGCTGGTTGGATGAACTCCATCAGCTCCTTTTCACTGTCAACCAGGTCTTATATACATTTTCATCTCTTGGAAAAACATAAGCATGTTGGTTGACAATCTCTTCTTTTCATATCTTTCTTCCAGATGATAAACGACACACCACAACAGAACACTATACAATAAAACTACAACTAAAACGCACGTGCATCGAGCACAAGGTGTGACAGACATAAAACCAAGCATAAAACAACCTACGACGAAGCTATGTAAACAGCTGCGCTATTTATGACTCAACTGCGCCATCTAAGAATTTGAGGAAATGAGTGCCCCTAAAACGCTGCATTCGTGATGGTCGTCGCCTAATTCGCAGCCTAACTGAGAATGATAAAATAACAGCTCAATACGATTCCAAAAGCACAGACGTGATATTATAGGATTTAGAAAGTGAGTTGAAGTGAAAACATTTCAATTTTAAAATGCATGAAACCATTAAAACTGCCCAAAAGTGGTACCCCAGATGACGTCATTTGTACCATTCGACCCGATACGCAGGAAGGCATGGGGATGACAGGGGCAACGGAGCCCAGGGATGTCCACGAGCAGTGGCGTCGCCAAGCGGGAAACCCGTGAACTAACCTGGAAGACAGAATGCATTGAGGACTATGCATGCATTGAGGGTAAAACCATGTTAAGCACAATATCTCATGAAATATTTGGGGTAGCGCAGAACTAATGCCAGATTTGGAAAGGGCTCTACGAGACTCACCATATTCGCGTGTGAATAAATACATACAGGGAATACTGCAGTAACGCGTGCATGATCTACCGCATGATGTGACTGTGGCGGGAAGCGGCAACGTTCAAGCGAGTCCCGCTATTGGCTGACGCAAGATAACTAGAGACAACAGGTACTCCAAAGTTGGCTGTTCTAGTATAGTTAGTTTAAACTAGACAAAACCTACGCCAAGTGACGTCATATACCAGAAGCGCTTTTTTATTCCAGAATACTGCTGAATTATATTCTAGTTCTGGACTATACCAATAAATCTACTAAATATGGTGCCTTCATTTTAGCACAATTATGGCGCTTTTCTCACGATTAGTTTCCCCGTTGGCTGTAAAGCATATCAGCCATTCATTGAAGCTTGAATAATCTATCTTATTCTGCTAGCGTGCCGGTGGCTTTGAACCGAAAGGCACCATCCCCAGAATTAATTTATCCATGGCGTGGTCGATATTGAGAACACACACCTCAGGCAATTTATGCGAATTAAGGCCTTATAACCACAATGTCAACTTGGTCAGCATGTCATTGATGCAATCTGGTGATTACTGTTAGCATGTTCATTGGTCCCCTGTCAGTTATCATATTATTTCTGTGTGGTATATGTAATCATGCCATACTGTGGCATTCACCAACTTGTGGACAATTTGGCAATTGCTTGCCCATTGTATCATGGCTGGGCAGTAGTGGTAGTAGGGTAAGAGGGAGTTTCCAGACACTTAATGCATGGAACAAATTGCTCTACTGCTGCTTTTGTGTGGCCAAACCAGTAATTATACTGTTTACTGAATTTCAAAAAATGAAGATGGTATCCATATTCAGATGGTTCTCTCTGTCAAAGTCATCTAACCACTCACATAGAGCTACTTTAAAACATATAATTGTTTTGTAGTGTTGTGCCACATTCTGAACATGAAAGTGGTTGTGCAGGATTATTTTACTGTTGCTGTTGTGGTACCAATTATTAGTAGCCACTAAAAATACTGGTGTAATTGCAAAAAATATCGGACCTTAAAATACATTTTCAGGGAAATATGTACTTTTTAGTTAATATTTGAATTCTTGATATGCCTTTCCAATGCAAAGTTGATTAATGTGGTTAAAATGTGATCAATCTCACCTGTACTGTGTGAGATGTGATTTAAGGGTTAATTATTGCAGTTTTGAGTGTTTATAAGTGACGTTTTGCACATTTTTACCTAGGCAATGCTAAAATGAGGTTGGGATAAGTTAGGCATTTCTTTAGCTTCCTCAATTTTCAGATCGAATTGTTCATGGATGTGATTTTTTTAATTGGAAGCTAATTTATGTTCCCTTTTGAAAAGAGGCAAGGGTGGAGCTGTGTGAGGTTTTTACAATTGCACCTGCAGAAGAAGATTTGCATTTTAGTTGAGGTGGCATTTGAAGAAAAAATTGTAAATGCATGTTTCTGAATGTCATTAAGATGATATGATCATTGTATTCCAGCGCAAATGCATGCTTTTCAGTTCGTAAGTGAAGTAATGCGAAATGTGTTGCTTTGAGTGGGGTAATTGGTAATGAAGGATAATGTTAAATGTATAAACAGTACATCCAAACCAATGTCATCCATTGAATATCTTTGATATCACATATGCAACAATGCTGGTTGAGTTATCACCACAACATTATTGTCTTTACTAGTGTTTGAAAAATCTTAGTTGAATGATATAAATATTATTTTTTAGTGAAATTACCTTTTTCTAGATATCAGCAGATGAACTTGAACTGCCGATTTGCTGATAATTCATTTCCCATAGAAATGAATATCAGACTCCTTCAAATCACATCAGATAATGATGTGAATTGAATGAATGTTAAATGCTAAGCGTGGCGGTGGGGGGGGGGGGGGAATGATGTGTGGTCTGGTCCATGGCCAGAAAGAAACCAGCGGACCGATCGCTGGGCACCCATTTGCGTAACCCGAAGATGAACCACGAGAAGCGTTCTGAACTCGCATCCTAAGCCTTAGCGGCTTTACGGTTTCCACCGAGGAATTCTTCCACACATTCCGAGAGATGGATGCTGCGTTTTGTGTTCACCATGCCCAAGAACCCAACAAGCTCAGCAGACATCCAAAGGTCATTGAAAGTTTCCGCCAGGTGTTGGAATCCAGATTCAATTCCATAGCTAAAATATAATTAAGTGCTTTGCGAGGATCCGGACATTTATTCATCTCGGGCTAGTGAACAAGGTGAACGTCGCCAAGCTCGCAAAGTGGCAGCAGCGGAAAGCCGAGCAGTTTGCTCAGTGACTGCGAAGTATGGGTCGCACTTGGGCGATACTTCACATTCAGATCAGTGTTTGAATCTTTCATTGTTTGGACGTATTGGTGCATCATCTGCCGTTGATCATATAGCAGCATATCAGGACTTTCTACACAAATATTACACGAGACTAGACGTACGTGTTGCAGTCGCACAGAGTGTATGTCAAGCTCAACAACTGATATGTGCCTGTGTTTGTGAAGTCGGTAGAGCGTAGCCTGTAGGTTTACACGTACTCATCGTCCCACTACGTGAGTAGTCTGTGTATGTATGCATGTCGAGTTGTTCCCAGCCACAGATGTCACGATGAGGATGTTCCATCTATTCTTGCCAGTTCATCCGATTTTATAAGGTGCCAGCTATGTACGTACTGTAATGTTAGGTATTGTAATGTATTGCCGCAATGCAATCTCATTAAGTACCGTGGCTTATCTGCACCTGCTACCGATAACCTCTTATGTCACGCGTTTGGTGGAGCCGCGGTAGCTTAGTCCGTAGGGTGTTGGGTTCTTGACCGCAAGACTATGGTTTCGAGTCCGGCAACCAGCGGAATTACCGAGTTCACCCGCGACCAATCGGTTTGAGAAGTTGGCGACGCTATATGGCCGAGCAGTTAATTGCGTCGTAATGGAACCCAAGGTTCTTTTTCTGCTTCATGTGTTTGCTTCTCCCAATATATGTCTTGCGTTGTGCTGCCTCAATATACGCACTCTCGTACTCGTTTTAATACGCACTCTGTTGGGCGCCGGAAGATATATATTCATGTGCGCAAAATGACGAACGCAGTCCATGCGCCCAAAATGCACATTCACTTCCACCACAGAGTACACAACCGAGAAACAATCGGCAGTGGGAGTGAGGGCCTTCCTCAATCTTGGCAGTCTCGTCTTATCCAGATGCATGCTCCTCGTATTAAAGTCTGATTGATAAACAACTTTTGTTGCCGTATTTATGTCGTGCTGTACTGCAAAACGCGTGATTTTTTTTATTTATTTAAAATTTCGTCCCAGTTGTTGCTGGGGTGGCTTTAGGAACCAGGGTTCTATTGCTAAGCAGAGTTTGTTGCGTGAACCCTCGCCCAACCACCCGATCCACGAATTCCTTTTCAACGGCAAAATTTTGATCGAAAGTTTAACGTGCCGTCAATACACCGACACGGCCGCCCGGCAGCTCGTCTCCGGCCTTATCGGGCCAGCTGTCAACTCACACTCCCGGCTGGGGGCTAAGCGCGCAAAGCGACCCGAACCCTGTGTTGCCAGGACAGGGGAGACCAGCACAAGCCAGCGCTCTAACCAACTGAGCTACCGGGGTGGCATTTCAGGTTGCACGACGCGAATAAAGAAATCATATTTTAAAAGGAAAATATTTTCTTTAGTTAAAAATAGAACACATTTAATTAAAAATATGTATGGTATTACGTGGCAACTGTCCATTCTAAACACAAATTAAGTTGTTATTAAAGTTGCTTCCGAGCTGGTCTGGCATAGAAATTGCTGTTACCCCTGCATTATTGCATGCATGACAGAAGTTTGATTCACATGGCGTCAGCGACGCAGCCAATTCATTTCGACTGAAAATGCCGAATAACGGTGTGCGAACATGGGCAAAGCTACGGTGGGGAATGAACGGGGTTGCTTCCCCAATCTTGCCAAGTTCCGCGTAAAGCCTTTGACAATGCATGATAATCGAACCGAAGTCCTCATGCGGGCACCTAAAATCCGTCTTAGCGCTTACGGGTTCCACAAAGTTTTTGCCGAATCTAAATCGAGCGTTCATGGTACGAAAAGCGTGATTTTTTATTTTGCGCCGGCACTGCAGAAAGTTCAGGATTGTCACCGAAATATTTTAGTAAACGTCTGCTCCTGTCAAAGCAATGCTTGTCACAGTCCTGGTGGCGTGTGTTCGCCGTGTATCGTAAAAGGCGTGGAGCCGAGCTTAGAACTGGCATCGCTCTGACTCCACCTCGGGTCCAGTCATTTGACTGTTCGGCAGCATGCATAATTGTTGGTTTTGTCACCTTGATAATCATGTACTGTTATTATATGCACACCTCGAGGAGCAGGGACTAATGTTGGTCGGCTGTACTGGTGGGAGGGGAAAGGGGAACCGTTAGTTTTTAGCTCAATATTTGCAATGCACTCCCGTAGTGCCACACATGATTAAATTCAGGGGATCCTGTCTCCTGTCCCACCCCCGATGGTCCGCCGCCCGTGTCAGTAAGGGACAGTGGGCCTGGACACTGCCATAAGCGGTGACATGTTCCGTATTTCCTATGCCTGGCTGATTAGAAGAAGTGCCAAACCATAAATTGAAGGTGGCAGAACCCCAGCCTTGCAGAATATCTGCGTATTTCCCTTCTCTTTATGAAAAAGATCGTCCCATGTGAACAGTGTCTTAATTCACTGTCGCTTATTACAAGGACTTGCCACGACGCGCACAAAAAGCTGCCGGCCTCCAGGCTCGAACCGGCTACCTCCGAGTCGGCAAACCGACGCGCTACCAACTGCGCTACCAACACCGAACCGCTCGGCCCGCTTAAGTTAAATAGTGTCGATGGATATGACATGGGTCTAAATAACACCATTTTACACAATAACTAACATATTCATGTGAAAGTCTCCCATGATTATCGAAATACCATGAAACAAGCTTTCAGATGACGTATAACTTGCACCACTCACGTATACTTGTTAGTCAGGAACGTACGCGGAAAAGTACCATTTCTTGCTGTCGTGATAATCTGCTGAACCCAAATCAGCGCCCAGATGACGTCCCCGGCTGCCAATAAACATTGACAGGGGCCGGGCTGACGTTTCGGTGGTAGGCGAAACGTCAGCCAATAGCGGGAACGAGCCTATTTTGATCACAGAGCCGCAGCGACCACAAGTTCCACGAACCGTGAGCATAGGTTCATTTTAGGAAATAAATGCGTTGTTATGTGTGAAGCTAAAATTACATGTTGAAGTTCCCACATTTTTTAAAACATCAATTTATTGCAATCGTCCGCGGAATATACGTCAAGAGCACAAAAGACTAAATGTGTTCACACCAATCTTGGCTGTTTTTCTTCAAGCAAATGATGCTAGCGTTAGCATTCGATGCCCAATCACTAGCTGTCTCCAGTTGTTGGTTTGGAGGTCAGACCAAGGTTATGCCAGCGTCTGGTGAGCCCGCCTTATGAAATAGCCTCGTACAGAGCCTCCCGTCACACGAGAGGACCTTGGCACTGTTGCCAGACAGCCGTGATGAAACACCTTCAGATTTGGTATCCAAAACCCCTAGAAACCTCTGATGCTGTCAAAAACCCTCTAGATTCCCTCTGAAAACTCTGTCCGCTAGAGATCGCAATTTCTTTCCCCAGCCGGGCCGAGATATCCAGGTGCAAATACATGGGGGGGGGGGTGCTGCTCCGAGGCGCGCAAAAAAGCACTAAAGCTGCGCCAAGGGTGAACGCGGTTCGACAAGTTAACGTTGCGCCCCCTAACCCGCTGGGGGGAATTCCTGGATCCGCGCCTTAGCGGCCGTCCATAATTTACGTTCTGCATGGAGGGGTGGGGGGTTGGACCGAGCGTAACCGGGGTATGCCAACCCATGCTAAGCATACTAAAAAGTGCGTGACCGGGGGGGGGGGTGTACCCCCATCCGATTTATACATAATAAGGACACGTACCTGGTTCGTTTGTCAGAAATAAAGTGGCTCAGATCTTCAGGCGCTTGCATATTCTTCCACTGTCCTCTTCACGATTTTGGTCGGTAGTTATTACAGTTAGGCATGTGAGGCGGGACGCATTCAGAAGCCCGCTCGTGTGGCCATAAGCGACGAAGCGTCACCGCAGATTGTTTGGTGTTGGTGGGGTGATGGGGGGGGGATGGGGCAAACGCTATTTTGGGCGCGTTCTTTCAATACCATACCATAGGCGTAATGTGAGTTTCTGATTTCAGAGGGTCGTGATCTTCCCCTCTCCCAGGCTCCGCATGGGCGACGCATGTGGTAGATCGAAATTTCAGAAACCGCCTTCGATTTGTTTACAAGCTCGTCTGATTTGAGCAGTTTAAGATGTGATATGTAGTTTAAGCATACATTTTTATTATCAAATATACTTGTTTAGAAAAAATGGATGTTCAAGCTAATTTTGGGGGAAATCGGAATCTTAATGTGGAGGGGGGGGGGGGGCTGGGCGCACCTTTCCTGGACTCATCACTGTATACTTAGAGTGTCAGATTATACCGTCTCCCACATAAACTATCACAATCACGGCGGCGGCCGCATTGGTGATAATCGGTCATCAGGAATACCAGTGAGCAGTAAATGCGATTGGATACATATATTAGCATCTTATCACAACTGATGACTGGAATTGCTTTAAATTGCACCATGTGTGCTCGGTGCTGCCACATCTACGCAAACAAACTTATCAGGGGAAGTTACACAACATTAAGACACTACACTAGCTTCCTTCTGCTCGAATTAGCTCAAATCAGTATGATGTGGGTCACACAACTACCTGTGCTAGCAAACCAGCAACAATTATACAAAGCACAATTTAAGGCGCGGTCAGATCGTACGATAGGTACTTTCAGTGGTCACATTCTACCCACACAGAGTAGTCTGCAGACCCTCTGGCCACTCACCATCATATATCACATCACTTCTGAACACACGGATCATCCTTTCCGGGATGTCGTAAGTTACAGTTTTTCCCCATCGCCTGCAGATTGGACCTGACTTGCAGAATGGCTTCCATCATACGGATCTGTATCCTGTTCTGGAATTTGGTTTTTACAATATTCATCTGCGATAACAGTCGCTCCACAGATGCGCTGGGCACAGGGGCACTCAGCATTGCTGTTCCAAACTTGTATATGTTGGGATACTTCTGGACTCCATCCGCCATCTTCTTCTCCCCCACCTCCCATCAGAACTTCTCCCTGTCCACCACAGGTCCGTCAGCCGTGTCCTGCCAGTCCTCATGATGCAAGGCTTTCCACTGTCTCTCAACATCATCTGGACTCCCAGTGATACTCTGGAAGTGAGCTGCAATTGGTACCACAGCCGGGCGTCCGCATACTTTCAGTGCAGATTCCGGTGACAGCCTGGTGAGATCGGAGAGGATGCCGATGTTCTCAGGAAGGCGCCTCTGTACTTCTGCTACGAGAGTCACGAGAAACTCGCGGCGCTTCTCCCTGATAGGAATCGCTGACTCTTCTGGGATGTTGCAGTCTTGCATACTGAACTCGTGCTCGAAAAACAAGGCCCTAATTCGGATCAAGTTTTGCGATGGATCGAGCGCAATTAGACCTTCCGACGTCAGACTTCTTAGAGCGGATGGCTTCACGACCAGGTCCAAAAAGCTCCCAAGGAACTCTTCCAAGTCCTTATGGAGCGCACATGGATCTGGATTTGAGCTTTGGAAGATGCGGTTGATCCGGTTGACCGCCTTCAATTGCGTGGACATGAACGTCAAGAACAGACGGTTTTGCTGATCGTTGTGCATCTGGCACAGCTGATCAGTTTAGTAGCAGCGCTCGCTATCTTTCGGCAGCATGGATGTCAACTTCAGTTCCTCATACTGTTCCAAAACTGTCTACGGCATCACCACGGCTAAGCCACCTAGTCATGGCCACCTTCGGTATTTTACTCTGACTGTCGTTTATGGTCGCGTACAGTTTGAGTATTTTCTCTGCCGTTTAGGACTATGACTAAGCTAATTATGTGTCTCACGGACCATGAAGTCGAGGTGCCGAAGGAGAACAGCACATGCCGTACTCGCTGCCAGGTGTAGCGAGTGACACAGTCACCGTAACTGACAGACACCGTACCTCACCGTATCAGGTGGGGAACCTTTTCCCCGAGACGGGTGTACTCACGGAGTGGTGTCGCCCCGCCATGGCGCTGGCACCGTCCACACCGATGCTGACGAGGCGATGCACGGGCAGGTTGTCCAGCTCCAGTGCCTGCAGGATCGCTTCTGTGATTGTATCTGCCGTCGTTGACTCCAATTCAATGAGGCGATACAGTGTAGTCACCACTCGTTTCTGCCTTCTGCTAAAGTATCTCACAATCACACCGAGACACTGTATCTGACACGTCGGTCGATTCGTCTATTTTAAGGCTAAAGTACGAGCTTTTCATATCGTCCAGGAGTTATTGATGGATGACTGGCCCTATAATGTTATTTATAATGCCTGAACACTTCGTGCGATGAAGTTTCAAATCTTTTAGAATCTTGGAATTCGGGTCCAAACTTGACAGCACCTCACCCGGATGGTCGACAGAGGCGTTTGACCCATGCTCTGCGATGTACAATGCAGTCAACTCCGCCTTCTTCACGGCATCACCGTGACCGTCACTTCGGCATGGGAATGCTTCCGTGATTTTAGTGGATTTACTACTCACAAAATTCCGTTTGTGTTTGGCGGTTTTCGAATGATCCTCTAGGTCTTTTTTTTCCTCGAGGCGAACACGGCTTTGCAGCACTTGCACCTCGCGTGAACGTCATCTTCCACAGACTGAATCCAGCCTCTGAAGATGTGCTGGCTTTCCACTCCTTCTTATAGCGTTGGGTGTATTGCTGATTCTTTCCCGTTTTGTGACGTGGTCGGTGATGGCAGGTGGGTACCTTGGTTCAGTTGTGCCCATTGATCTCAGCTTGCGCTTTTGGCACCTACATAGGTAAGACGTGCACCAATGTGAACCCAGATATCAGACAGCGCACCAACATAGTTCCTAGGTAGATAAATATGCATGTGTATATATATATTTATATATATACATATTGATCCCAACAAAGAAGATGCCTGAGCAGAAAATTAGCTTAATGTATGGTCATGTGACTGTGGGTTCATCAATGCAATTACGGCTGCCGATTCGGCGTGTGAACTTTACTATAGTAGCTCACGTGTACATTCAGCCACGTGGGACGTACACACACACACACACACACACACACACACACACACACACACACACACACACACACACACACCTATGCACACACATATACATATACATTCACGCATACATATACATACACATGCACACATAACTATACATTTCAATTTCACACAACTTGCACCGCTAAGGGGGATGGGGCAGGCCCTATGAGCGAGTCTATGGCTAACAGCAACATTTGAGACTGAAAAAAACTATCATCACAATATAAGTACTTTCGAATTCAAACTTCTTGCTGGACTTGGAACTCTTTTCACGACTGATGGAATATTTTGTAATAATAGGTTTATCTCTCTGGTGCGAGTGAAACTATTAGGACTGCTGTTCAATCACAAGTTCAGCTTCCGGTATGTGCGTTTGTGTGTGTGTGTGTGTGTGTGTGTGTGTGTGTGTGTGTGTGTGTGTGTGTGTGTGTGTGTGTGTGTGTGTGTGTGTGTGTGTGTGTGTGTGTTTGTGCATGTGTGTATGCATATGCTAATGATGACTACAACACCATGTTATCAATAAGTGGCATTGTTAAATAGACATGATAATATCGGTACCTAGAAATGTGTTACAAGATGCTTGGGTATCAAAATCCATAACAATGAGCATAAGCACGATACTTAACCATAAAATATTATTTATATGCATCATGGAGACTCCATAAGCATGCATCAACAAGCACCGAAGTCACCTGGGCTCAGGAACAATCAATATAGAGTGAGGATATCTAGCATAATGATCCACAAACTTCAGAAGCATTTCCATTTCCTCCACTGGTTTTGATCAGAAAATAGTTTTAATATCAAAACTGCTGAAATAAGTAGCATTAAGCTTGAAAACAATTTACTTTCTGGTTAACGCGGAGACTGCATTCAGCTGTATCCGGCAGCCAACATATGACTGCCAGATGACAAATCAACGATATAGTTAAATTAGCGAAGGGTGTGGCTGTAAGCCGATTCCATGAGTATATGGAATAACAACAAAAGTATAATTGATCAAGGTGAACTAAGCTTATGCATCCATACCCAATACTCCCGACATGTTCACACCATGCAAATAAAAGCACAACACAGCGTACGAGTAGGGCGCTGATGCACCGACTGATTTGTTACTTCCACATATTTGGGAATTTGTTTTTGAATGTCATAATAGCTTAATAGCTTCATTAAAACTATGCTAAAAACACTGTCTAAAATAGTTTTCTTTCCACCAACAAGGAACAATTGATGTCGATGAAAATGCTGCAAAAATTGATTGAAACCAATTCTTATTAATGTTTAATGACATGTGAAATACATTTGTATTCCATGTCTTGAATGCTCTAATTAAAGCCAAGAATGACATGGAAGGATCTAAAGCGACTAGACGGGAGAGCAAATTGCAGCTGTAAAATTACCTATTCTTGTTTGATACAATGGAAGTAGCCACACCACCCACTTGACCAAGTTGTTGGAATATACAAATAATGTATTTTGTTACTAAAGTACAAGATTAATACATAACAGAAGTGAAGTCAGTAAAACAACATATTAGCATACTTTGATTGGATGAATTACCAGCACATTGTTGTTGCCTTTAAACATGTTAGTACTTTAATTCACCTGAGCTTTCTTCGGTCGAAAACCAACCAATGTACTTTGTAATGTGACACCAAATCAATATGACGAGCTACAACACACGATTTGTCTTTACTTCGCACCCAAATTGATTTGAGAGCAGTGATGACATAGATAAGGGGTTCCAAAAATGGGGAGCGCTGGTCCAGCTTTATCAATATTACGAATTAATGATTTCACGATCCAGCATATTTTTTTGTGTGTGTGTTAAACGTGAATTCCAGTTTCAACAAAATAAATTACAAGATTTTCCTAAAAGAACACGCTTTTTAAAAACAAGCACAAAATTGTACGATGGCACAGCTAAAAAACTACGAATCAATGCATGGCTAGTTTCATAAAACATTAGGGGTGAGGGAATCTCAACGAAATGATGGCATGGGAGCTCACCATGACAAGAGTAACATTGCGATTTTGGCAATACGAGAGAATAGGAGTAGAGGAGATAGGCTGCCTAGGTGATTCAAGCATTACTTATATTGAGCTTTCTTGTTATTAGGATTGTTTGTTACAGTTATAGTCTATTACTGTAGTCAATTGTTAACTGTTAGCTAATTGTTTCTGCTACAAAAACTTCTGCAAAGTTTTTGTATCCTGTGATACTGGATTAATATGGTGGCGTTTTTGGTCATGATGGATCTGGTAAGCTTCGTATTGCGCTTCTACATGCATTCTGCATTGAAGCTCCCTTTGACTAGGTGGGATTTTTAACTCTACTAGGTGGGAGTTCACGGCACTAGGTGGAATGCATCTCACCTAATTAACATGTTAGAGGAAGCCCCGCTGTAACTCTTACCGAAGCTCTCGTTTTTGTTATCAAATTTTCAATCGTGTGTAGCCACAGACAAGCCTTGCGGGAATGGGCGACGCCAAGGGGGTGGTGACCCACCCTCCCCCTCTAACGCCGTGAAGCTTAACACCACATATGTATGTGTTGTATTGAAGACACGGACACATAAACTTATATCTCCACCATCCAAGTTTGTGACACCGTTGATGCTTGTAGGTGGGGCTTAATCTGCTCGTAGTTGGGCTTTATCCTCCGTCCTAACAAACAATAAAGTCCAGAGCAGGGAGAGAGTCCGAGTTATCTTCGGAATCAGCCACCCCTCCGGGTGGAATGACGGAGAGATGAAGCAAGGTGTAGGGTAGGGCCAGGGGCGTCGCCACCGGAGGGGGGGCAGCAGGGCCAATTGCCCCCTGTCGTGTGACTGGGGGCGCCCCCTTAAATTTGAGGAGGCACCCAGGACGAAAAGGAGGCCCTCCGGGACTAAAAGGAGGCCCTCCAGGACGAAAAAGAGGCCCCCCAGGACGAAAAGGAGGCCCCAGGACGGAAAATAGGCCCCAGGATCGAAAGGAGGCCCCAGGGCGAAAAGGAGGCCCCCCAGGACGAAAAGGAGGCCCCAGGACAAAAAATAGGCCCCAGGATGGAAAGGAGGTCCCAGGACGAAAAGGAGGCCCCATGACGAAAGGGAGGCACATGACGAAAAGGAGGTCCAGGACGAAAAGGAGGCCCTCCAGGACGAAAAGGAGGCCCCCAGGACGAAAAGGAGGCCCCATGACGAAAGGGAGGACCTCATGACGAAAAGGAGGCCACCAGGACGAAAGGGAGGCCCCATGATGAAAAGGAGACCCCCAGGACGAAACGGAGGCCCTCCAGGACAAAAGGGAGCCCCCAAGACGAAAAGGAGGCCACCAGGACGAAAATGAGGCCCCAGGACGAAAAGGTGACCTCCATGACGAAAAAAGTCATCTAGGGGAGGGTAGGAGGCCCCAGAAATCAAGAGAGTGCCAAAAATTGGCACGGAGGCCCCAACATTGCAAAGGAGTCTCAATACGGGAAGGAGGCCCAATACCTCCTCTCAATAAGAGGAGGTACTAAGCTGGAAAAGAAAGCCAGTGGATATGAGATGAGGTTTCGGAGCAGGGACGTCGCTACCAGGGTGGGGGCAGCGGGGGCAATCGTCTCCACCCGTTGCCTTGAGACTTGGGGGTGGGAGGGGCGCCCCCTGTAATTTGAGGGGACCACTATCCGAAAATGCATAAGACAAAAAGGTGAGCAAGGAGCCCGACGGGACAGAAGATAATGAGGAGGCCCCCAGGATGAAAAGGAGGCCCCCAGGACGAAAAAGAGACCTCCAGGACGAAAAGGATGCCACCGAGACGGGCAAGAAGCCACCCATGGTTAAACGAGAAGGCTTCAAATGGGTGGCAAAATATTCTTAATTGGGAAAACGAGGCCCCAAGATGGAAGAGAAGGACCCTACAATAGAAAATAATGACAAGAGATATTTATCCGGACGCAAGAGGGGCCCCAAGATGGGTAAGAAGGTCTCCCTAGGAAGGGGAGAAGGCCACTGAGACCAGCCAGATGACGCCCACATTTTAGAAGACGAATACCCTAAAAGAGAAGATTTAAGACTAGGACGCAAAAGCAACCTGCTAAGAGGATAATGAGGCTCCAAACACAGATGGGGGTCCTCCAAGACGTGTAAGGAGTCCCATAATTTTAAAAAGGAGTCACCTAGGAGAGGGTAGAATCCCCCAGAAATCAAGAGAGTGCCAAAAATTAGCACGGAGGCCCCCAAAATTGCAAAGGAGGCCCCAATACGAGAAGGGAGGCCCAGAAAGTGAAAGGAGGCCTTAAGACGGAAAAGAAAGCCAGTAGATATTGTTTAAAACGTTTTAGCCACTTAAAACGTTTTAGACCCAAAAAAGGGTCGAGGCAGCTAAAGCTCGCACAAGGGATCCAAGCAAATGACGTCTGGGCCAAAAAGATCACATTGGGTTATAACAAAAAATCGCGTCGCAGCCCCTGAAAATCACCCCGGAGGCCCAGAAGGGCGCGCCGAGGCCCGAAAAGTTGCAGCTGCTACAAAAATCAATTCTTAACCGGAATGTCACTCTGGGACAAAAGTATACTCCTTCAGTGGCCGCAGTGGCATAGCAAAGGGGCAAATGCCCCCTCTATCCTGAGAGGCATAAGCTCCCAAGAATCGTGCCGGTGCTCGAAAACTCGCGCTGGAGCCACCAAAATTCGCGTCGGTCCACCAGAATTCGCGCAGGGGTCTCCAAATAAGTACTTCGGGCCCCCGAAAACTCGTTCCGAGGCTCGAAAACTGGCAATAGGAACTGCCAAAATCGTGTTGGGGCAACAGCTAAGCACAATGCTTCCCACAAACTCAAATCTTTCATGCAAAATATCGCGCTCGGGACCAACAATTTCCATCGGTAGTCCCGTCGAAGATCCACAAAATTGTCGTTTAGGCCCACACGTAAGAACAGTGTGACCACAAAAACCAAATCGGTATCCGAAAAAAATGAAGCTGGATCCTTCCAAAATAAGAATGGATTCAACAAAATAAATGTCCTGTTCAAGAACATGGCTCTGAAGCGCCGAACATGCAACCTTCACAAATTGCGTATGACACTGAAAAACATACCGTATCTAAAAAACCGAGGTGAGATGCAAAAATGTGGCGGCAGGGACTCAAAAATCAGGCCGGGATTCGGAATTTACAACAGCAACAAACAAGAAAAATCCACAGAAATCTCGTTGAGCCCAGAAAACTGGCGTTGGGTCCCCGGAACCACGCGCCTGGGCGCGATAAATCGCGTTGGGACTACACCACACCGAAACCACAAAATCGTACTGGAACACCACAAATGTGCATCAGAAGCCCCCCAAGCACAATAGGAACATAAGAGCATAACGAGGGCCAACAATACAACTGGTCCTCCAAAATGCACATAGTCTCCCAAAAAGCGACAGGGCCTTAACGCATGCGTTGCAGTCATAAATAAACATACCTGGACCTCCCAAAAAATACACAAGAAGCACTTATGGCAAACAGGGGTCATAAGGACGCATCAGGGCCTGAAAAAGAGGCTGGGGCCGCAAATAGCAACATGGTTTCAAAACGAACAAAATCACCGGGCGTTAAATGAAAACATCGGGATCTTCGAAAACACCCTGACACGTAAAAAAATCATCGGTGGCAAAAAAAGCAACAATACACTGAAACCAGGAGGGGTTTCGAAAATGCATTAGGCCGCTGCGCAGGAAGACGCAGCGGGTCCAACGAAGAACACTGAGGAAGGGCCTCGGTTCGACAGCCATTCTGGGAGGATAGCAGCAAAGATATCAGGTGAGTCAAAGCTGAGAGGAATCTGCATTTCATAGCTACCAGAAAATGTGGGAGGTAGGGAATTAATGATCGGATTTAATTAACCGACTTTCGCAGCGAGCGCCCATACTAAGCATTGAAGCACGTCAAAAATGGCGCAAGTTTATCATGTGACAGTAATTAGCAAAAGGCAGAAGGTCTAGCAGAAACCGTAGCATCGCACGAAAGGTTGTGAATGCGCCGAATGCGCAAGATGAGTGTGCACGTGCACGGACGTTGGCGTCGTGGCGACCGGGTGATATGAACTGGAATGCCTGAAATTGGGAAATTTTACATTTCAAAGTGATGGGTAATATATTTTAATTTCAAGTTAGGGGTTCAATACATTTTGTAAACTCCTGTTCGCTCTAGGGTTCTGTTGCTTTTTATATTACCTTTTTGCTTTTTATACCGAGGATATTTTTACGTGCCAGGGCGTTTTCGAAGATCCCAATATGCTTATTTAGCCCTGATCCTTTTGTTCGATTTGGAACCATTTTTACTTTTGTGGTTCCAGCCACTTTTTCAGACCCTTGTGCGTTAGCATGGTCCCTGCGTTCCTTGAGAGCTTCCAGTGTACTTTTTTAGAGCTCCATGTATGTTTATTTAGGCCTGGAACGCATGCTTTAAGACCCTGTCGCTTTTTGGGAGATTGTGTGCTTTAGAGCGTCAGTTGTATTCCCGGCCCCCGTTGTGCTCGTGGGGTCCCGCTGTGTTAATTGTGGTTTCTAACGCACATTTGTGGCCCTAGTTTGGTTTTGGAGCATCGGTTCGATTTTTATGTGTCCTAGCCTGACTTATCGCTCCCAGGCGCGTGGTTCTGGGTACCCAACGCAAGTTTTCTGGGCTCAATGCGATTTTTGTGGATTGTTTCTGATTTTGTTGTCTCTCAAAAGTCCGAATTCCGGCCCGACATTTCGAGACCCTGGCGCCATGTATTTGCATCCCATCTCGATTTTTGGAGTTTCGGTATGGTTTTCGGCGGCGTACACAATTTGTGAAGGCATCTGGTAATATGTTCTGTGCTCCAGGGCCATTTTACTGACCCTGACATTGATGTTTTTGGAAGCCCCTTCTTATTTTAGAGGGCTCCAGCTTGACATTTTCTGATACCGATCCGATTGTTGCGGTATACGTACAACCTCAGCAGTGTGAGTTGATTTATCACGGGATACCAAAATAAAACCGTAGAATTGGGTGGGGGAATTAGGGTTGAAACCCGATGAATCAGGGAAGATAGTGGTAGATCAGGCCCCTCCACAAGGGGATTCTGTTGATCACTAATAATTTCATTTCGATAGGTACCCTTTGACAAAATAGCGGCCGAAATCCCAGGCGCGTGAATTCATTCGCGAAGACCATCATAAACCGATCATAAACCCGATGTAACGCACTTCTTGTTTTCACCTTCGCGAAATTATCGTCCTAGGACTGAGAAATGATGGCGTAAGCTTTGCTTAGGGCATCAAGCTGGTGGTAATAAATAACAGTAGTGATGAATCTAGCTATATTCAGTTATTCTTGGAGGACATAGAAGTGGGTTGATCAATGGGAGATATCTGTAAGATATGCTTAGCATCAGCCTCGCTGCAATCCAGAGGGCAGCGGGAAGATTCTTTTGCTAGAGAGAGCATTGAGACGTTGGTTGCTTTTGACACTGAGGTATCTATCCACATATTACTTAGTTATACCCTGGTATGGCCCAGTTTTCAGCGAAAAATAATGATTATTGTTATTGCGCGTTGAGTAAATAATGCACAATGCCAAGAACAAACAGTAAATTAATATGAAATCATGTTTCCCATTCCCGAAGCATACTAAGGGCCTAAAACAATGCGAGGCCCTAACACAATGGAGGCCCTTTTTCGGGGAACAAGAGGCCCCCTTTCGACTTTGCCTCCTGGACCCCTGGAAGAATTTCGTGGCGACGCCACTGGGTAGGGCCTCTATACACCGTACTCCGTCCCTGGCCGGTAACGTCACGTATTTCCTCCACCTCGTTTGAACCCGGACCTCCCGAAGGGAAGATAAATCACAGGTAGCATCGTGACGTTTGCTCGCCCAACTCCGGCGAGAGTACATTCTTATAATCCTGTAATTCCTATCAAAGCTATCAGTTTCTGATCAAATTCACTATCGCATGAAGCCACAAATGCGGGGATGGGCGCCGCCAAGAGGAGCCGGGGGACGAATCCCCCTCCCACTAGCGAGAATGGCCGCGGCCCGGACCGTTCCAGACTGCGGTACAGGTGACCTTCCTCCGACCAATGGGAGCTGCGCAGCTGGCAGGACGGCGCCGACTCTCCCGGGCGGGGATACTTCAATGCGCCGCCGCTGCCCGAACAGTCTCTCCCGTGAATCGCGACGGTGAACTCCATGAAGCCCTTCGCTCTGCTGGTGGGTCTGTACGGTGTGATGATTGTGTCGCGTGGTGATCAGCGCATCGCAGTGAAAAACTGTTCAATCGGATATCGGATAAGATGTACCGAGAATGATAGAGTGAAAGTGACAGTGGTTCTACTAGTTGCATACCAGTTGCATGAGATTGTGCAAGTTTCCGCGCTGGGCCCAAAACGTTCAGCTGCGTAAGCCCTAAGCCCAAAGCTCTGCTAATTTTCCAAGCTCGTCAGAACGCACTGTTTCAAAAGTACTCTAGAAATATCGAAGCGTAGCGAGGCATTCGCCACAGACACATACATGATCAATTAACACATACAAGTCCCAAGCAATTTATGAGTTAAATTTCTGTCCATACTGATGAGAGATGTAAGACAGCCACGAAATGCTGCAAATATAAGAACAGTTTCACATTTATTTGCATTCGGTCGAAATACTGGAATAATTACACTACATGGAACAAAATTAACTGGTCCCTGCACCAATATCATCAAATTCCTCAGTAACATCGTTACTAGGCCCTTCGAACTCTGCTCCATAATTTACGTGCAGGCCAACACCCAACAGAACTTGTCGTCACCTCCTCCAACAGCTAGTTCGTTATATGGGCTTCAAAGTGCCTTGACCAAACTTGACCATTCGCGCCCATATAACTGGGCTTCGACTTCCTGAATTAGCTTCCGTGAAATGACTGCATTCGACTGCAATCAGCAGTTCATGTAATTTTTACAACACACCGTTTTCGCGTTGTTGCCACGAAAACGTTTTGCTAACAACTGCTGTTTTTCCACTTCCTCGCTTTTGATGCAATATTGCTGAGTTTTTTTTAGACGTCGCAGCCGGTTTTGACTTCTGAGTCTCATATTCTCAATTCTACGAAAAACGAATTACATCCCGCTTCTAACTATTATATCAATCCCTCAATTAGAAGTGCACGGAGGGTGGAAGATATATAGGTAAACAGATAGACAGATATATATATATATATATATATATATATATATATATATATATATATAAATTTTAGAGATGCTGATAAAGATAGAAACAGAGGCATAGGCAGATATAAATATCTACCTAACAAGCCTTGCAGCGGTGCAACATGTTTGTTGCATCCTCTCAGCATCATATACAATCTAGGTGATACTCCAATCGATTTTGCAATATTAATCACAGCATGAAAACATTCCGCCAATAGATAAGTCACCTAGGAATCTGGATTGCGTAGTTAGCTCGACAACCCGTTCGTTGGTTCGAAAATATTTGGGAAGCAAGTCAGGTAGCGATCTATTGCTGTAACCACAGGAACATCGGGCAGCGGAACCAAAGGGTGGTGAGGTAAGATTCCCTTGAATGACGCATTCTAACTCCAAGCATACAACGTTGAAAAGAAACTCTTCGAAGTGCGACAAACGACTTTTGAAGTCGAATGTTCTGTTGTTGTTGCCCACAGAAATGCTGGCCAAACCGATCGTCGGTTGGTTATTGAAATTACATGCATTACGACATGCAGGGTTGTCATTCTGTCGGCCATTGTATTCTGCCCAGACGGCACATCGGCTGCCACCGCCGCTGGACTGTCAGAACCAAGCGTAGTAGCCAACGTTAGTGCTGTCAATAGGCCTCATATTATTTTCTAGTCGTACATTTGCATAGCCATTAAATGAAATTATAGATATATACAGTCATTAAAGCAGGTTAATGGTATGAAAACCTTGAAGAAACGAACTACTTCATGGAATATGCTGGACTGAAATCGCAACTGTAGCAACGAAAGACGGCCCTAGGAGTACAACTTTGATTGATTGATTATTTGGGCTTAAGGGCGCATCAACTGCTACTGGTTATGTAGCGCCCATAGTAGTACAACTTTATTGGGCAGAGATGTCAGGGGCGAAACTTTGCTTATATTGGGGAGGGGGGACATTTCGCCACTTCCTAGAGCTAATTCCATTTGAGGCTATTCCGGTTTCGACCTTATTCGATTGGACTCGCCACTTTCGACTGTGTTCTTTTCGAAACATAGTATGTACACTGGTCAAGGAAGTTGTATATCCGGCGCCGCCTCGGTGGTCTTTTTCTGCCCCCTCCTAAAACTTTGCGCGAAGAATGAAAAACGGTGCTCGGTAGCGCGCCGAAATTAAGATACCTTTTCCCACATTAATTTGACATGTGTGAAAATTGTGAGGTCCGAAGATCGTCCACGGCCACCGAGTTAGTCAAGGTCAAGCGAGATTACCTCCCAAAAGTTGAACCAGTCGACTTTAACGAGCAAATATACTTGGAGAACTTTTAGTGTTTACTTACTAACAACACTGTGATACTAAACACTGTAAAACACGGTATCTTTAGGGACGCAGCAAAACGCACTTGAGGAATTTTAAAGTTTTTCATGACTTAATTGCTTTGAATATTTGCCCATTAGGGTTAAAATCAACGATACTGGAAGTAAACACCTTTAGGAGGCTATGTTTACTAAAAACAACGCTTCTCAGTGCTTTCTACCCATCAGAGAAAATAATTAACTGACAACTTATAAATATTTTACAAGGTTATTTTGGGGGGTGGGGCAATTGTGGCATTGTGGGACCATGGTCGATTTCTCCTTCCTTCTCTGATTCCAAATAGGTTGTTTTTAAAATTTTCCCAAAATGAACTTCCCAGAGCTAAAGCGTGACGTCAGTCGTGACCTCATAACCTCCCCCAAGAGACGTCTTTTTATTCGCAATACATTTTTTGGGATGGCTTCTGGCCCCACTCATCAATTGGTCGGTTATTTTGGTTTTAATGGGCGTATCTACTGCAATGGTCGTACCGCACCCAGCCCTAGACGTCGGGCGCTTTTCGATAACACATTTCGTTTTCGTGCGGAGCTTAGTTATGAGGAGTGGCGACAAATAATGACAATGACCCCCCTCCCAAGACTGACAAGAGTGAGGATCTGACCGGAAACACAAAGAGGGTTACGTAGCACTCCAACGCGGCACCGATTCCATTTCCAGTGGAGAGCATCAGCCCCGAATCTGTCTTCGTGCTGCGTCGTCCAGTTGCCCGGCGCTCACTGTCAGGCGCAAATGAGTAGTAAACTCTCTACGTTTATCTGTACAGAGGAAAGGTTCACGATATTTGGGTCACGTTGACTGGGCCATGCCTCCGTGCAAGTCAAGGTGACAGTAGCACATTCACACTCATACGTGGTCGGAATGCAGGTCGGATGTCGTAACAAGGTCGAGCGTGTATGTTGTGAACTGTGGCTCAGCAAGGACATCTGACCCACGAGGCCAGATGAACTTGCCGGCGGCGCGTTTTCGTGCTGTAGTACCCTTGTGAAACCCGTGGTGAACCAGCCACACCAACCAAACCTTGTTACTTGACGCCATCGCATTGTCACGTGGCTATCGTGGTTGCACCATGAAGCTCAGGGGCAAATTCGAGGGGCCTAAGCGGCCATGGCCCCAAGAGTCCGATCTGTTGCCAATATTCTGTACTCAAGTGACATTATATCGAAATATAACAACAGAACATCACATAGGTAATGCCGTAAGCAGACCTGACGAATGTTAATGACGAACGACGAGTGATGCTCAAATCTAATGAGTTTTTATTAATTTGGAAAGAATATGTTGAAATCCTTCACAAGCCAGGGTTCTGGATCCACAACTGATCAAGCTTCCACCCGCTTAGTAATGTCGTCTCCTTGTGCCGGTCCCACTTCCAAGGTCTCACCACTGCGTAATACTGGAGATTTCGCCGGACGCCACAGCCACGTCACACCCGGTCAGACACCTTTCCTCCTAGCCGACACGTGGTTATGTGATCTGCGTGGGCAGCAATATCCTCTTCACTCAAACCGGGTTTACCGTATCAGTTGAAAAGGATGCTGCTGAAAACTCTGATGACCACGACGGATCGATAGGAGTCCCGAAAGGTGACGAAGTGTTTTACGCAGGGTAATTCCAGATAACACTTATCACGGAAAATGCTGAACAATAAACATATTTTGGCTTCACAAGATTAGTACACGAGGAATTCAAATTAACACGCGCCCTGGAGGGCCTCGGAAAATTACGCGCGCTGGAGGGGGGGGGGGGCGGATTCCGCCCCCCTACGATCTCAGCTCTTACTGGGGCTAGAGCAACGAATTTCGCAGGGTAGATGGGCACGATAGTGATCTCTATTGTGTGCAAATTTCATGACCTTAGGTCAATATCTTCAAGGTCAAATAAGGTCAAAATAGCCAAATTTTCTGGTTTTGCGTGGATTGACTTGTCATTGTTATGGATCGCTGTCGTTGTGTTTAAATGCTCCAAAATTGGCATTAATGATGTTTTGGACATTACTAATGATGCAATGTAGATGCCAGATCAGCCATTTGACCTCAGGTCACCTATATAGGAGCACTTTAGCAGGTCATTACCTGCTCCAGTTACCGGAACCGGGCTGCCCACCCGACTGCTCCGTTGGGCGGTTCGGCACAATCGGCTTCGCAAAGAAAGGAGTGAAATATATGAATAAAGTATGGAAACGCTTAGGCACACAATGACAAAGAGTAGATTTCGGGATGTGTAGGGAGTAACATGTAAAGTGACATCAATCGCATGTCAGTCATTTGCATTTTCGACAACATTCAAGTTGACCAAGCTTGGTTCTATTAGCCTGTCATGAACTTGACCTGACTTGACCTCGGCGACCTAACATGACTTTTGAATTATATAGCATAACAAAATACATCAAACAAGTCGCTAGTGTCGTCAAGAACAGTTCCCTTTTGCGAATATACGGGAAGCGCATCAGCGCCGATTTTTGTGGTCTGATGCTGCAAATTGTTTTTACTTTAACGGCCCCTAACTTGAACAGTTTTCGACAGATGTTCATTTTTTTACTTCAAACAATGCGCCGGTCATTTCCACGTAGGTACGCAAAAAATGGCGTGTATCGACCGGGACAAGATGGAGTTATGTACGAAAAATCGGAATGGTGGGCGGATTTCACCAACCACCCTCCAGGGCGTGTGTTAACCTGTCATAAACTTCACCTGACTTGACCTCGGTGACCCGACATGACTTTGAAATAATATAGCATAACAATGTATACCAAACAAGTCGCCAGTGTTGCCAAGATCCCTTCCGTTTTGCCGATATACGGGAAGCGCCTCAGCGCCGATATTTGTGGTCCGGCGCTGATAAAATTATTTGATTTTAGGGACCCCTAACTCGAAAAATTTTCGGTCGATTTTCATTTTTCTTACTTTAAGCAACGCGCCGGTCATTTATAAGCAGGTACACAAACAATGGCGTATATCGGCCGGTAAAATCTGGAGTTATCTACGAAAAACCGGATGGGTGGGCGGATTTCGCCCCCCTCCAGGGCGCGTGTTAATCCACAACCGACAAGAACAAATCGTCGAGTTTCATGGCAATAGGCGCATTCGTGATCGTCTGCATAACCCGATAAACTTCGCGACCATCACCTTGCGACAATTTCCAACATTACTCATTCAACACTAAGCTGCCCCACTTCCCCTCCGCACAGCCACACAGTAATGCCAGTCGCCTAGTGGTCCAATTCTGACAGTGATACGCATTGGTAGCTTTTCTGTCGGCAACCTTCATGGGAAGCAAAAAGGATTTTAAGTAGCTTCTTCCAGTTCAAGATCCTGCTACATTTCCCAATGTGGGGTTCCATAGGCATTGTGTGAAACACATCACCAACTTATCCTTGTGGGAAGGAGCCTTTATATTAGGGTTGCCGTATGCGATCTGGCCCAGAGACCAGCTGGCTAGCAGGACAGCTCACTGACTTGCGTGTGTCACAGTTGCTGTGGGGTGCGGCGATTGCCGCGCCCAGCGACCTGACCGGCATCGCCCACCAAGACGAGCACCACCACCGCGGCGCACACGCGCTGCCCGAACAGCTGGTACGCCAGGCACCTCTCGTGCCACTGGTCGAGCCATACCAGGAGCCCGAGGGGCCACCGCAGCCCTATAGCTTCACGTACAGTGCGGGCCGGTACCCGGGCCACGTCGACAGAACGCACAGGTCAGTACCAGCTTAGCGGCCACCGGCCGCAGTAGTTGGGTCAACCCGCATCAGCAGCAGCCATGGTGGAGCTTCTACTATCCATTCAAATGGTTACATCCGCTTTTGTTCAGCTACATTGCGCTTTTGTTTGGCTACATTGTTGTTTTGTTTCAGTAGATATGGAAACCACATCTGCTGGAACAGGGGAGCGGAATCTACATTTCATAATCTGCCCGCTGCCTCTTCCGCTGGGCGTATTATTTGGGGGTTCACAGCATAACAACTTCACAGAAACTGCATGTTATAACATTTTTTCCACACCATCCCAGCATTTCTATTCGTACAACCAATTTGGGGAACTGACCGTGGGAATGACCTGCACGGGTCAACATCACACGCCAGTGTCCATTGATGTTGTTTCTTCAAGTTTTCCGATGATCATTGAGCGCTGGAGTGGCGACGCTACATAAGCTAGTGGGTCCGCCTTGAAAGCAACCCGGGGCTTCCTTACCGACGCAACCCGGGGCTTCCTCTTCCTTACCGACGTTTTCACTCGTGTGCTTTATTGTTTGTTTGTTATGAAGACAGCGGTATCGGCTTCACCGCGGCTGCTGACCGACACATCTCCGTATCGCCGACAGCGAGAGTCGCGGCGTCGATGGCGTTGTTGTCGGCACCTTCGAGTACCTGGACCCGCTCCAGAGAGTGGTCAAGGTGGACTACGTCGCCGACAAGAATGGCTTCCATCCGAACGTGCAGGGCGCAGGTGTGCCGATACCCCCCAAGGTCAGTGGAGACCAACGGCCGGGCAGCTGACTTGCCCGTCGGAGGAAGGGCACCGACAGCCGCAGTGGCATACAATGTATATCACATCCAAGCAGGAGGGCTGTGACAACCTTGCCATGCAGGGCTCAGGCTATCCTACTGGACCATACACTCAGTGGCGCGACCAGGATTTTCGTAAGGAGAAACTGTGTCATGTATGCTTGTTTCAGAAAAGATATGAAACAGAAACAGCTTTCAGCACACACTATTTTTTTGGTTTTACGTGGTGAAATACAAAATTACTTCATTGTGCATTTTGGTTGCTAAGGGGGGAGGGGCTGCGCCTCTGCCTGCATTCATAGGCATTTAGTCCGTTTATGTACGCAGTTTGACCAGTCTTGGCTGTGCCTTTGGCACCCACATTGTTGCGCCATGTCAACACCTTCATACTTCTTCAAAATGAGGCGTGAACACCAGTGGGGGAAAGCAAGTGCAAGATTTGTGGACAAGGAAGGGCTACCAACACACCTCACTCAGTATGCCAAACACACAGCATCCTGCAAGTTATATTTTGTCATTCTTTTTGCTTCACCGGTGTTACCTCAATTCAAGGCGAAGCAACTGGCACCGCTGGAACGGCCGTTATCACAAGCTCTGGGCAGTCTTACTCGCCATCACTGGAGCGTCTGTAACGGCTGGAGCAGCTATGGTTATACCGCTGGGACAGCTAAGACAAAGACAAAGACGTTTATTCAGGCCACTCACGACGAACTCGTGCCTATCACAGCCTATTGTCGAGTTATAAAGCAGATGTCACATGAAAAATGGCTGTCACGGGCACACATAAAACTCACAACAATTACTGATACCAGCGGTACGGAGAGTCAGCAAGGACGGTAAGTATCACAAAAAGTTAGCAGGTATGAAGATAAGTCAGCAAGTATGATAAGAGGTCAGCAAGTATAATAAGAAGTCGGGAAGCAGATCAGGTCAATCTGACCGGTCCCATGCACAAAGGCCACTTAAGGCGGCGACCAAACGTGCGAACTGGCAGCTTCCTCAGTTCGGGTGGCAGTTCATTATATTCAGCTGTAGTCGCTAGGGCTGTCGTCACCGCTAGGACGGCTGTGGCCATTGGGGCGGCCGCCTCCGCCGAGATGGCGGTGGCTGACCTTCCCGGTCCTCGGCAGCATCTATTATACCCAAGGATATCTTATCTATGAGGCTGCCCCTCGGTATTCCTCACACCTATCGTTAGCTCTGAATGACTCTCTTAGCTCTCAGGGGGCACCGATCCCTCAGATGTCTATCTCAAAGATCAGGAACAGATTAGTCAAGTCTTCTCTGGCTCTCGGGGGACCTATTCATTCGTCCCGAGCACTCTGCAACCCGCATGCGCCATTTCCAGTCCTCGAAAATCTGTTTAGCCTGCATGGAAATCCTGCAACTCCGAGACAAACTTCACAGTATCAGGGGCATTCCCAGTAATCGATCATTGTTGTGGTTGCAGGAACGTTCCAGTTCTGAGACTGGTTTTCAGTATGCCTTACAGCAAACGCGAGGCAACTGCGATAAAAAAATATCTTCGGGGACCTTGTTCATCCATTAGAGGCCACTCTCAACCTAAAGAGAATATCAGTACAGCCCTTTCAGGCTCTCAGATACCTTCTTCATCCTCCAGGGCCCCTTCTGCTTTTAGGGGCCCATCACAGTCCTCAGTAGTCCCATGCCGCTCTATTTTTTGGGAATTTCAGCTCAGAGACATGTCCTCACTAGTCCGCTTCAGCTATTAGGGGTCCTATTTACCATTAAGGGGCCTCCCTGCCCTCTATGGCCCCTTTACTCCTTCACCCTATATAAACGCCGCTGCTTTTTAATAGAATGGGCCCTTCCATGGGCTTAGTTGCCCTTTACGTAGCACCGGGAACCCTCTGCTTCGGACCGGGTCGTCTCCGTAGCTCGGGGCCTCTTTATCGGTCTGCGGCCCGCTGTCAGATCTGAGCCTTTCTCGATCAGCGTGAGCCAAAGCCGACCCAGTGGCTCTGCACATCCGACCGGGCCCCACTCCGTCGGCTCAGGGACCCTCTTTTACAGCTCAGCACACTCCACTCGGCCGGAATCCCCTCTTTCAGAAGCGTGGGCCTCTATCACGCAAGGGCGCCACTGCCCACGTCATAATACCGACGTGTGCCAACAATCTACGTAACTTTGGAGCATTTCTGTCATCAATGGCGGCTTCATGCGGATGTTTTAGAGAAGCACTAGCATCACATTGGTCCGATATAGTCAACGACTGCTGATCTCTTTTTTTTGATCATTTTATTTTGATCACGTCTTTAACAGTCAAAGGTAGGTGACGCACACACACACGTGATTTGTGTGTGTGCGTGTGGGGTGGGGGGGGAGTATAGGCGCTATTTATTCGCGAAAAGCGTAAATATTTCACACCAATATTTCACAGTTGTGGACCAAGACTTATTTACAGACGAATGATAGCCTTTTGTTAGAAACATACCAGGGCGAAGATAACTGTAAAAATTAATTTATGTTCATAATACGAGTATTGTGTTCATACATAAAGCTCCCCATGATTCGTACAACGAATTAGCCTTGGCTATAACATTTTGAGATCAATATAGAAGCACCACGTGGAACCAGCCAGAGATCCTCAAGTTAGTCAAGCAGAGAACTTAACCTGACCGAGATTGAAAGTGGAAAATTTGGTTTTCACGTCAGCGTTGGGTGTATCTGGGCTGCACTACGAAGCCAAACACTTTGCCGCGTTGCTTTCAGCACCACTGAGGGCACCACTGGACTCGATTTTGTCAATTAAAAGTCATTATTCCGGACGTTGCAATCTTCAGAACGTTTTGTGCGAATACTGCACTCGTGAGGCGTTAATTTTCCGGTTTGCGGAAATGCCAGGCAGTGCCTTCGAAGTGGTGCCTTTTTTATATAACACCTTCACAATAATTTCACATTCCAAGGTCTGGGCAGCTCTCAGTTGCCTACGCGGCGTTTAAACACCACATATCGACGCCTAAACTCGACGTATTTATCAGAGCCTGTTCCATCAGCAATCATGTCCTGCTCGAAGCTCGAGTTCCGTTGGCACATCCAGCATGTTTTCTTTGCATTTTAGTTCCCATCCACATATCGCATAGCACTATGGCACACAAGGCAACTAACGCTCAACTGACGCTTTCGTGCATGGAAATTCCGTGTCTTTTTCTCTCACCGGCACTTCCTGTTTCCTACCTGCGCCACAAAGGACCGTTCCTACTAACTTTCAGCGTTCCCTTGTTATTGAGGAGTACCTACCTGATGCTATAGTTCGTGTTTGGCCAGTAATCCGCCACGTGTTGTGACGTCAGCTGGTGACGACACCGGTGACGTCAACCGCTGATCAGTATGCTGCACGCGACGGGCTGGCGTGTACTGAGACGCCAGGGGTGGAATCTTACGTGTCTTGGTGTGGGGAAATGTCCTTCATGGTTGATTTAGCCTCCCGAGAAGGGTCTCAATGCTTGAGAGCATAGAGTAGCTTCAGATTAGCTCCTCCCTCCCGTAAATCGATTTCACATGGCGCTCATCCAAACAGGCAACATTCAGCGTGTTGGAACCTCCTCAATTGCTCGATGGCCTGGCTTTGTAAGGGGGTAGGCTATTAAGAGATACTCACCATTGATTCATATCTGGGAGATCTTATTTAGCTATCAGTCACCTCGGCACTGCAACCCCTAATACATTGGGCGGACGTGAAATAAGAAAATAGGAAAACGAAGAAAAAATCTTCGCTACTACGCCTGTTAACTACAATCCTGCCAAGAACAATCAAGCTAAGCGGAGACATTGACCATTTGCCATGCAAGTGGTTGCCATGATGCTCTTTTCTCTGGTGTGGGCAGACACGTAGTTGAATGAAGTTCACGGGATGCTAAAACTTGATTAAATGTATACCTATCGAAACCGCCACTGCGCAATCTAAAGATAACAGGGTCTCCTTCTCAACAGTGGTTGGACACCGGCCCAACTACTTCGGATGCGGAACTGTCTACGATCCAGCCTATTGCCTATAATCCCCGAAAGTATCGGAATAGGTTTGAAAGCTACTTCTCAAGTATTTTTTTTAAGACGCGACATATTTCTTACTCTAGTAATTGTTCTCCGAGAGGCGCGCGTGGGTACCAGGTTGCTTCTCTAAATATTTGCCACTGCTTCGACCAGCAGTGTCAAACATCTACTGCGACAACCGCAACAGACCATCATAGACATCAAGCCTGCTCCGACCAGAATAATTTTAGGTTCTTCAATGACGCTTCGTCTGCTAGGCCACATAATAGCGTTGCCAACCTCTCACGCCGATGGGCTCGCTAATTCCACCGGCTACGGGATTCGAACCCGCGATCTTACGTCGTGTCGAACGCCCCACCGTCGAGCTACCGCGACACCTCACCTATCCAGACCGAATGTTTTCGTTGGAGCTAAGGAGGCTCCAACACAGTAAAGAGAGCTACTCGGAGCTCACCCGGCTCATTCAAGGTCACACGATGGTGAAAGCTTGATCAACACGTACGACAGAGCCGACATCATTCCGACCGATTCAACAATGCGCTGAGGAGAACGGACAATGCGCTTACATTGACGCATAGGCAGGAGCGCAGCCAGGCACCGAACCTCGGGATATGGTTCGGTGCCTGGCTGGCGGCAATGACAGCCTCCAGTGGGGCTGTCAGTGACAGTCCTGGCGCCGGCACTGGCAGCCTCCAGTGGGGCTGTCAGTGACAGTCCTGGCGCCGGCACTGGCAGTCTCCAGTGGGGCTGTCAGTGACAGTCCTGGCGCCGGCACTGGCAGCCTCCAGTGGGGCTGTCAGTGACAGTCCTGGCGCCGGCACTGGCAGCCTCCAGTGGAGCTGTCAGTGACAGTCCTGGCGCCGGCACTGGCAGTCTCCAGTGGGGCTGTCAGTGACAGTCCTGGCTGGCGGCACTGGCAGTCTCCAGTGGAGCTGTCAGTGACAGTCCTGGCGCCGGCACTGGCAGCCTCCAGTGGAGCTGTCAGTGACAGTCCTGGCGCCGGCACTGGCAGTCTCCAGTGGAGCTGTCAGTGACTGTCCTGGCGCCGGCACTGGCAGCCTCCAGTGGAGCTGTCAGTGACAGTCCTGGCGCCGGCACTGGCAGTCTCCAGTGGGGCTGTCAGTGACAGTCCTGGCGCCGGCACTGGCAGCCTCCAGTGGAGCTGTCAGTGACAGTCCTGGCGCCGGCACTGGCAGCCTCCAGTGGGGCTGTCAGTGACAGTCCTGGCGCCGGCACTGGCAGCCTCCAGTGGGACTGTCAGTGACAGTCCTGGCTGGCGGCATTGGCAGTCTCCAGTGGGGAACATGGGTATCGATCTCATGAATGTTCTTCCCCTTGATAGGAAAGAAGGGCTGACGTGATATAACCCCACAATATCCCGTGGCTTCGCTCTTGGTACTAAGCGTAGTCGTTACCAGAAGTTGGATGAGCGGCTACCTAGTCGACTATCAGCGTCTGGGGTATGGACGCGAAATATCACATGTCCCACTGCGAACATTCTCCACCAGACATTCGACAAGGGTCCCACCGTGACTACGGGAACGAGTAGCTTAGGGGTAAATTGTTCGTCTCACAATCGAAATGTTGTGGGTTCGAGTCTCACCTGTCGCTACTCTTCGCCCGCGACCAATCGGCGTGAGAGATTGGAGACGCTACATGACTCAACGGTCGATGTGTGGTACAACCAATAACCAACCAACCAACCACCGTGACTCTAAGCTGTTGCAAGGAGAGGAATAACACTAGATGGTTTCTAACGACCTTAAATCGTACCCGTTTCGCCAACCTATTAACAATACTAACGTTTCAGTTTGAGACTGACAGCCGTAATGCAAAAAAGCTAATACAGCGCCGTTTTCGCAGAAACATGCCATAGTAGCATGTAGATTGGCAGTGGCAAAGGTAGAATGGCATAAAAGAGGATAGGAAGGCAGGAGCTTTACCAGGAGGAGCCTTTATGGTAACAGATATGCCGTATGTCGCAGAATCGACAGTTGAACGTTAATGACAGCTATGACTTGGTGAGTGCAGCACTTACAAGGAGCAATTGAACACGAGCACGCAGAGTAAGCTGACGAAGCCAACGGACCCTAGTCACATTTGTCTGAAATTCAGGACACGGAAATCAATACCAAAAATTCAGAACGCACACTCCTGGTCACAGATGTCGAAAAATATGCATTCTACTTCAACCAGTCGAATATTCTTCTTCACATGACCCTACCTTTGGGGCCTCTTCTAAGAAACGTCACCGAGGCCACATGCCTTTCCTACACCGAACGTCTTGGTCTAACTCTGTTTTAGGTTCTGGAGACTGGGTGTCATCCTCCTCACTACGGTCCCCATAAATGGAAGTACTGCGCTGTGCGCGGTGGTGTAGTGAAAGCGCCATACACAGCCACTCTCAGACATGACGGGGCGGCCAGCTGACTCGGCTGCGTACTCCGGCAGCTAACAGCTGGCGCGATGACGCCCGGGGACGACGAGTGTAGGATGCGGAGGACCTGTAATTCCCGCCTCAAATACCGCATAGTGACCGGCTGTACCGTTTCGCAGGAGTCGGCAGCCGTGGTACGGGCACGAGAACAGTTCTTTGCGGACTCGGCGCGCATCGTAGCTGAGCAGGCTCGCATCGGGCAGGAGCACGCTGCGCTCAGGGCAGCCGCAGAGGCGGGACAAGCGCGCAAGGCGACCGGGCAGCAGCAGTACGTGTGATCAGACAGCAGACCGTGCCATCACCGACTCGCCGTCACGACTACGAGATGCTTCATACACGGCATGCTTGCCTATTGCGATGGAACTGAGTGCGTAGTTTTAACACAGAAATCGGTACTTGATGCTGTAATCTAACAACTCAATGCAGGCAAGCAAATAAGTTGTCATTTTGTGTAGTTTCAAGACTAATATGATATACGATATACTTCATTTATTTTCTCACCGAGGACGATTTTCGTTTTCAACCTATCGAATACAAAATTACAGCAAATTATACGTTACGAATATACAACGCGAACCCACGAACGATTAGGCAGGCATGAACATCAGCGACTGCACGACACAAGCGCGAGAAATACTGAGGGGAAATTAAGAAAGTAAAAGCAATCCAGCAACCAAGCCATATGCTGCCATCTTACCACTTCTGATTGATTATTTGGGCGTGCAGACTACAAGGTTATTTAGCGCCCATTCGCTAATATAAATTCGTGCCCGGACTCCAAATTGCTCTCCAAGCTTTGAACAGAAATCGTTTCAATTACTACGCAATTACTACACCTTACCGACGAACTGAATGCAATTCAATTGGTCAGTTAACAGGGAAAAATTGTCTGCATAGCCGAAGCTGGAAGCAAGCTGGGTGTCTCAACACTGAGTGACATGAAGGAGAACAACGCACATCACATCCATGGTGGCGAGTAGCATCTCTCGCGTCAACTTACCGCGCAGATCTGACACGTTCGCAAAAATAATTACAAAAACATACGAAAAAAACATTACAAAAATCGCATCAGACATGTCTGAAGATGGAAATTAGCAAAAGCCATTTCCTCTAGTATGGTCAAAGCACACCTGCCGCACACGAGTAAAACGATATAGCAAGACAACCAAAAGCTTCGGCTGATCGTCACGAAGGACACGAGGTCAGAATTCACCATTTCGCAATTCCAAAACGTAGCCATTATCCCAAATACTGCGCAGACACTTCCAGGCCCCAATTGCAGAGACTGATGAGACAGGATAGGCTTGCCCTGCTAATTCCCGCGTCACAAACGACAGCAATACAAAAACGAGAAAAAAAAACGATAGGCTAAGAATCGGGGAAACGGGGAAGCAAAGTATAAGGCACGAACAGTCCTCAGGGAACCTAAAGACGAGAGACCCTTGACATGGACCAACTGATACAGTGCTAGAGATCAATGGAACCTATCAGATAGTGCGAATACTTTGGTAACACATCGGCCTCGCTTTACACGGGCCTAGACAGTGGAAGTGTACATATTTAGGTAGATTTGCAGTCCGATGACCAAAACACAGATTCAATGGCTATGACGAATTTGGAAATATTAATGCATGGGTGACATTGGAACAGGGGTGGTCCATGGCACCCAAATGAGGTGAGGCAGAACAAAAATCTCCGGATTTCGACCAGTATTTGAGTATTTTATATAAGAAGTACCCATTATAATTGTACGGTAAGATGAGTATCAACAACTTAATTCGGCGCTGCAAAGTGCCAAACCTATCACCATTTATATATAAAATGGCGGTTCATATAGCCTTACCTAACCCAGATAAAATTATATATTCAAATATCATTGAGGTTTTCATATATGTCCATTTCATAACCCGAAATGGCTGGCATACACACACGCATTGTATACATTATCATAACATATAATGTATATGTGTGTGTACATAAACATTGTTGTTGTTGCTATTATTATTGATTATTTGGGTGCAAAATACATGAGGTTAATGGGAAGCCCCACATCGATCGAGTGCATACTCAATGGTACCACATGTTAAAAGTGTAAATCATTAGTGGACAGGGCCAACCTTGATGGGGCAACTTGCCCTTTAAAAATATACAAAAAGAACACCCCTGGTCTGAACGCATATGAATGCAAAATGGAAAGCATTCCTAAAACCAGCTACAGGCTGTGTATCTGCACATGGGTGATAAAAGCGTACTATTCCAGCCAGTATAGGTACATCCGCCAGGAGCCTAAATATAATGTTGGCGTCTTTTCCTGGCCGGATGGGTTCCACCTTCCCATGGGGGCATATGTCCCCAGTACCCCCACCCTTGTTTACGCCCCTACAACGAGTGGGGAGGAATTATGTTGCAACAGTTATCTCTTACTTGCTCCCATCCCTTCTTCCCGACCGTGATCTTCAGTTGGCCTGTCTCATCATACTGCTACTATCCTTGGCACCGCGCGATTCCTGCGGCGCTAGACATGAATTTAATCAGTGTGGGTCCAAGCGAAAAAATACTATTGTTAGGGAACATACGGTTCATATCCGTGGACGTGGAAGATTCTTCACGCTTTCAAATGAAACCGTTTTTTCCCCGTTTCTATGGTATTTTAGATCGTAAATGTCGTATGGAAATCACGGAAGTTTCGCTGGAGAGCCTACGGGACTGAGCAATTGTCCAGCCCATGTGACGTCACCGATTGCCAAACGATATTGGGGGGCTCCGGCCTACCCTGAGCTTGTTATGAAACGAAAACTCATTATATGACGAAATGTGCGAGAGGCTAGCCCAGGCCCCTGTCATCCCCATGCATTCCTGCGTGTCGGCTCGAATGGTACAAATGACGTCATCTGGGGTGAACTTTTGGGCCGTTTTAAAGGGTTCATGCATTTTAAAATGGAAATATTTTCAATTCAACTCACTTTCTAAATCCTATAATATCACGTCTGTGCTTTTGGAATCGTGTTCAGGTGTTATTTTATCATCCTCGGTTAGGCTGCGAATTAGGCGACGACCATCACGAATGCAGCGTTTTACGGGCACGCATTTTCTCAAATTCTAAGGTGGCGCAGTTGAGTCAGCCTTACCAAAACTGTTATTAAGAAAAACTAAATTACAAGAAAAATCACCTCCCCACCCAGATATTTTTCATAGCCTACAACAAATCCCTAGCCTTGCTTAACCTAACTAAGCATAATCCCCTTGTATGTTTCATGGAGGTAAAATGCGTGTAAAACTAGTTCCGTTGGCTACCTTAACCTGCCGTAATGCTGCTTATCTTACGTATCATGATTGAGATGGAGAAGGTGGCACAAAATTCAGTGTCAGTATCCTATGGTTTACTTTTCAAACATCTGGAAGGGGGCGGGGATGGCCGAGTGGTTAAGGTGTCGGGCTATGGATACCAAAGGTCCCGGGTTCGACTCTAGCGCCACTCAGGACATTTCCCAATCCCGCGACCCACCGGCGAAACAGTGTGGGCGGCGCCATTTGCCGTGAATGTGCATAAAGTGTGTCGTGAACCAACCAATAAACAAACAAACAAACAAACATCTGGAAGAAACATATGGAAAGAAGAGATTGTCAACCAACATGCTTATGTTTCCAAGAGATGAAAATGCATATAAGACCTGGTTGACAATCAAAAGGAGCTGATGGAGTTCATCCAACCAGCCCATCCATTTGTTCCAACCACGTTACCTCTGATGATTATGATCCTGGCCACGGAGGCAGCTGAAAATAATGTCAGTGTCAATACCTGCCTTTCCTGGTGTCATTCCATGAATTAGCCTGCCTATCAGATATGTATGGTATGGAGTGTTGCATCATGCTTGTCTGGTATGCTTGCTGCATTTTGGGGCATCTTAGACATCAAGACACAAAAGAGCAGTGTGACTATGAGCCACAAGGGTCCTTCTTGGTTGCACTCTGAACACTCAACCAGTTGCCCACCAAATCCGTCGATCAGCCCTCCCTGGAATACTGAAAAGCAAGCCCTCTATTCTTGTAATAATTGCCTATGGTGTTTTTAAAGATGTTCAATGTGCTGCCACTGACAATGGTTTTTGGCAGCTGGCTCCAGTATTCTATTACCCTGTTGGTGAAAAAAAGACTGTCGTAACCTTGTCCTGCTGTAGTTAACTTTACTTTTGAATTGATGATCTTTAAGTACATCATTTCTGTTATATTCAAATATGTTCAAGTTTATATTCAAATATATTCAGATGACCTTTAATTGCACCGTTTGTTAGATTCAATTATTTACCTAATATATCCATTCTCCTGACCATGAACAAATTTAAAGACCTCAATGAGTGCTCCTCCCAACTTTCTATCTCTAAGTGAAAACGTGCTCAATTTCTTCGATATTTCCCCATATGCCAGGTTGCTTATGTCATTAACCATTTGTGTAGCCATATTTTGTACTCTCTAAAAGCTAACAATCCTTTTCATAACTAGGATACAAAGCTTGGACACAGTATTCCAAATGTGGCCTGAGATGCACAGAAAAGCTTCCTGATGACTTCCTCACTTATGTATGATACATTCCTATATATTTCCCCAAGCATTCTCAGTGCATTTTTCCTGGATTCTTTCGTCTGTTCTGATGCCCCCAATTTTGTGTTCAGAATAACACCAAAGTCCTTTTACTGAGTCACCGATAGAACTTGGCCACCGCCAACAAATATGGAGCCTTCATATGCTGCTTACCTTATCTTCATACCTTATCTTTGTATGGTTAAATAAAGAACCAGTTCACTTAGTTTGATGCCACTTCGATTCACATGAATTTTAACACGACCATCATCAGCAAACTGGAACTGGAGCAGGACGGCCTTGCCGTCGTTGCCGGCTTCGTCGCCTACAAAATGAGGCGTCGATACCGCGCTTGGCTGTCCGACATCTGAAGCACCGGAGGCGCTCCTGGCCGTTGTGTCCCCAGCTCTTGGTTAATCACCATCGGTCGCGGCGGGCGCCGCATGCCACATACGTCGTAGAGGGCGATGCCAAACCAGTTCAATTCTGATGTCTGCTTCATCATGGACTTAACCTGCACAGGCGACACCAGCATCGTGAGACGCGAGGTGGGCGTCATTAGTAGCCGGCAGCCGTAGCTAGGAGTGTGGCTAGTTGTGTGAGACGGAGGCTGACTCGAGTTAGGCTGCATGTGCGCATCGGCTGGTTGCGCAAGAACGCTGCTCGGCAGAGCGCAGGGCGAAAATCTAGGCAGGTCCGCCATCACGTCACCAGCCAGCGATAGGATGTCCATCCTCACACTGCCGGCCATGTGCCACCGTTTCTGCTGTGTGTCGTGTCGTGTCGCTGGGTTCTGCCCTTTGTAACCGTGTTTGTTGTTGCCACCGTGACCAGGGGCGGACTGGCGGCGTCTCCTGTGTTGCCCGTTCTGGCGGCACTTCGCATTAGCTTCATGCCGTCCGATCCTGCCGTTTTGTTGGCATGTTTTGCTGCTTCCACTATGACCACTGACGGGTTGGCGGCACTCCTTGTGTCGGCCCGTCCTGGCGGGACTTGACTCTGCCGTCGTATCGCCCGGTCCCACTGTCCTGTTGGCATGTTTTGCTACTGCCGCTGTGACCAGGGGCAGACAAGCTGCGCTTCTTACGATGGCCCGTCCTCGCGGCACTTGACACTGCTACCGGCTCTGGTACTGCTATGGAACAGGTGTGGCGTGTGCCATTTCATTGTTGCTCATGAGGTCTATGATCATTGATTTGAAAGAACGATATGCAAAGTCACTTTGCTCCACGAACTTCGATTGTGATCGTTCATTCACGCTCTGAATCGGAAGCAGCACATAAGCCGACTAGGTCGACTACGCGGACGTGCAGGAGCGTTTTAAATCGTCCAGATCTAGTTCTGAACGCATTGTTAGGGAATGCCGCCAATACATGCCTCAGCGCTTTTAGCACCCCATGTCTGACCACTTTCCAGTCCATCCGCCGAATGTAACCTCCGAACTAGAGTGAAATTTTACATACTATTGGGATGGGTCAACCCTCGCTTACGACTGGCGTAAGCCCACCTCTCCCAATCCATATTTTAACGTGTGGCACTAATGGGGCCTCTCGACTGAAGGCCTTCCTGTTACCTCCAGGCATTGCGTCCCCCAAATCATTTTCTGGAAGTTCCACCCATGTTGCTGAGCTGGTAGGGAGGTTCACAGATTACCCCATAAAAGGAATGTCTGCCTCTCACGTGCTCCCTATGGTCCTGTCGATCTTAAGAAAAGAAACGACTGTCCCCTTCATTGCCTCCTATATCAGGGGCACTGTCGCATATAGAGGGGTTAAAAGGCCTTTTGGTAAATTAATTTTGGCATGCAGCACCATAAGCCAAATGCTAAATTTGATGTAAATTGTGGGACTCGACCCCCCACCTGATTCCATCATGTCGACGACCACACTTCAGATACGTCCTTACTGCATTTCGCCGCGGTAAGATGCTAATTCTCTGCCATATTTGACCTCTCCTACCTCGCTTGGCACGTTCTTCCGGGTATAATATGTGTATAAAAGGTATTGGAGATCCCTTCCGGGACTATGACGCTCTAAGTTTTGCACCTGCACCCATTAAATCCTCATTTTATCCCCTGTACTATGCATACGCTGCGTATATTCGACAGCCTGTTAGCGGCTTGGCCCGTATTAAGTGGTACCCCTGATGACGTCATAGAAGGACCTGCGCAGAAAGCTGCGCAGTATGGATAACGCCACCTTGTATATATCGCCTTGGGCTAGCCTCTGTCGACCGGTGATAGAGCTGTTTGGAAGCTAGGATGCAAATGATGTAAATGTAAATGAACTTCAATTTTTATCATAATTATGAGTCACCAATGCATGTTTGTTTCAAGTTTTTGCAAGTTCGCTATTTTCCAGTGGATGAAAGGATCATTTTATGAAAATAACATACAATACTTCCCAGCTCTACTCAGGTGAGGCACCGCCTTAGTGCCTTACATGGGCCGACCGCCCCTGCATTGGAACCTATTAATGGTAAGATCGGTAGAACGTGGAGAAAGTGACAACTAATGCACACAAAGCTGCTCGGAAAGACGATGCAAAACCGTGATTAATCCCATACCGCTCACTATAAATCTACGGGGGCTGCATGACCGATGTAGTCGATGCGCCCCTAAACTCCAATAACCAACCTATAAATCTACGAGGGTTGGATTTATACTTCGTAATCCTGAATGAGGAGAGGATAATTTCTGAGTGATGGAATATGGTGCGTATATTTTCCTTCACACCTTGACATCCGAATTTCATTGTAAAGTTTCAGGTGAATCTTGAGCACTTTACCAGAAGGCAATTCATCGTAGAACAACACCACCAGATGTTCAAATTGAAAACACATGGAGGAAACAACATGGAGGATAATTTTGCGAAGAGGATAATGCTATGGATGGCAAAAATCCAGGAAAAGCCCGCTTTTCCGACCATAACATACACTGTGTCGAACCAGGGTCGCAGAGCGCACCGTCCACCGTGGCGGACGAGAGCCGAGGAGCACACCGTCCACTATGAGTCCGTGGAGTATGACTGTCCACTATGGCGGGCCTGGGTCGCAGAGCACACTGTCCACTGTGGCGGACCGGGGCTGTGGAGCACACTTACTATGACGGACCAGAGCCGCGAAGCACACCGTCCACTCTGGCGGACCGGTGCCTCGGATCCCATGGTCCACCGTAACGGGCCGGAGCCGCGGAGCACACCGTCCACTGTGGTGGACTAGGGCCGCGGAGTAAATCATCAATTTTGGCAGACCAGGGCCGCGGAGCACACCGTCCACTGTGGCGGACCAGGGCAATGGAGTACATCATCAACTTTGGCAGACCAGGGCCGCGGAGCACACCGTCCACTGTGGCGGACCAGGGCCGCGGAAAAATAAATAAAGTGGGCAGAGGGGGGGGGGGGGGACCGTGGTGGAGGGGGGGGGGGGGGGGGGGGACACCATAATTAACGGGGTTGGGGGGGTTTGGTTTGGGGTCCGTGGGGGGGGGGGGGGGGGGGGGGGGGATAATCCATTTTGGTGGGTTAGGGTCGCGGAGCAAACCGGCACTGTCTTGATGGCCTCCGTTGTGCTTTTATTTAGCGCTCCCGGTGTTTATGTCGAGCTGTAGCGCATATTTTAAGGCGCTGCCGCTTTTTGCGAAACTCGTTACGTTTTGGTTGGCCCGGTGCGTTTTCGGCCTCCAGTTGTTCTCTTAGGGTCCCGTTGTTTATTGGAGATTGCTTATTGCACATTTGTCTGACCCCAGCACGATATTGGTGGCTCCGAAATAATTTGTATGGGTCCCGGTGCGAATTTTCGGGCCAAGGCGCGTAGTTCCGAGGATCGGAAGCAGTTTTTTGGGTTCAACGCAATTTTTTCGTGACTTCTTCTGGATTTCTTGAAATCCGAGTCCTTGCCCGGTATTTTGAGCACCCCGCACTATACCTTTGTCCCGCCGCGATTTCTCGAGCTCCGATACGTTCTTTTCTGGATAGTACGCGATTTTTAAAGTCATCTTGGTGTATGGTTGAAGCTCAGGAGATTTTCCCGACTCGGACATATATTTTCCCCGGAATCTCTCCTTATCTTAAGGGGCACAGACTTGCTATTGATCGAATTCCGATGCGATTTTTGTTCGTTGACTTCATTTATTGGTGAACCTAATGCTATTTGTGAGCCCCGGTGCGACCTGACATGCCCCTAGCGTGATTTTCAGGGACCCGGACTATAATTCTTAGTAATCCAGGCTTAGGGTGACTTTCAGGGATTCCTGCCGGACAGTTTGTGGCCTCCGTCGTGATTTTGAACCTAAGTACGACTCTTTTGAGCCCCTGAGTGACTTTCAGGCGCCCAGGTGGGAACGTTTGAGGCCCCAGCGTCTTTTTCATAAAGACAAAAAGACATAAAGACATAAAAGATTAGTGCAACTATGAGCCACGAGGGCCCTTCTTGGTTGCACTCTGTACGCTGAACCAGTCGCCCACCAAATTTGTCAATCAGCCCTCCCTGTAATACTGAAAAGCAAGCCCTCTATTCTTATAATGATTGTCTCTGCTGTTTTTAAAGATGTTCAATGTGCAGCTACTGACAATGTTTTCTGGCAGCTGGTTCCAGTGTTCTACTACCCTGTTGGTGAAGAAAGTCTGCCTTAACCTTGGTCTGCTGTGGTTAACTTTAATTTTGAATTTATGACCTCTAATAGCATCATTTATGTTCAATTCAAACATTTCCGCAAGATATCCCCTCTCCAGACCATGTACAAATTTAAATACCTCGATGAGATCTCCTCTCAGCCTTCTATATCTAAGTGAAAACATATTCAATTTCTTCAATCTTTCCTCATATGCCAGGTTGCTTATGCCATTAACCATTTTTGTAGCCCTCTTTTGTACTCTGTCTAAAAGCCAACAATCTTTTTCATAGCTAGGAGACCAAGCTTGGATGCAGTATTCCAAATGTGGCCTGACATATGCACAGTAAAGCTTCCTGATGACTTCCTCACTTCTGTATGATACATTCCTATTTATTGCCTCCGAGCATTCTCAGTGCCTTCTTCCTGGCTTCCTTGGTCTGTTCTGATGCCCCAAATTTTGTGTTTAAAATAACACCTAAATCCTTCTGTTGTGTCACTGATAGCACTTGGCCACCCATCAAGTATGGAGCCTTCATATGCTGCTTACCTACATGCATGATTTTGCACTTATCAAAATTAAATTTTATTTGCCATTCTTCGGACCACTTCACAAGTTCGTCAAGTCTTTTTGCAGCGAGATATGTTCATCTTGACCTGTTATTGACCTAAAGATCTTCAAATCATCCGCAAATTTCAAAGCTTTACTGCCTAGGCCACTTTCAATGTTATTTACAAATATAATGAACAGTAGTGGCCCCAGTACTGACCCCTGGGGGACTCCACTAAGAACATTTTGCCATGATGACTTTGTACCATTTAGCATCACTCTTTGCTGTCTATCTGAAAGCCACAACTCTATCCATTTTAAGATGCTACCTGCAATACCATGGGACTGAAGCTGTATCATTAACCGTTTATGGGGTACCTTGTCAAAGGCCTTACTAAAGTCAAGATATGCTACATCAACCTGATTTCCCTGATCAAATTGTTTTGTGGCGAAGTTAAAAAGGTCCAAGAGATTTGTGAGACACGATCGTCCTTTTCTAAACCCATGTCGAGTATCTTGAATCAATCCGCTACCTTCCAGGTAACTAACTATTCTATCCTTGATAATTGATTCGAGTACCTTGCAGACTAGGGATGTGAGACTTACTGGCCTATAGTTTTCAACTTTCCCTCTTTCTCCTTTCTTGAAAGTAGGAACTACATTTGCCCTTTTCCAATCGGTTGGAATTTCATTTTGTGAAACTGATCTACAAAATAATATACTAAGTGGAAATGCCAGCTCCTGTTCAGTTTCCCGCAACACCATAGCATAAATTTCATCAGGTCCTGCTGCCTTGTTTGGCTTTATTTTCCTGATATGATTGTAAACAACATCACTATCAATGAAATCAACATCATTTATCAGATCACATGTCACTGAACTATGGTGTACGGTCCGCAGTTTGGTCATATCTTCCAATGTAAACACTGATTTAAACTGCCTGCTCAGCTCCTCAACCATCTCACTATCCTCACCAAATGTAGTCCCGTTTACTTCCAGTGGACCAATTGTGCTAGAAACTTTACTCAGCTTGTAGAAACTAAAGAACTTTTTACTGTCCCCATTACAGTTTCTAGCTAAATCCAGTTCTTTTGCTCGCTTGGCTGCTCTGCTTTTTTGCTTCACAGTGTCTCTAGCTTTTCGATACGCCTTTAGATTAACGACATTTGAGGCTTCTTTAAAGACTCCAAATGCAGTTTTCTTAGCCTTAATTGCTTTTATCAAGTCTGGTGTAAGCCATGCTGGCTTTCCTACCCTTCTTTTGCGTCTTGGCTTTTGGGGAACATGTCTAATCTGAATTTCCTTCAAGTAAGATTTGAACTTTTCCCACATTTCACAGGCATTTAAATTGGAGAATTCTTCTTCCCATCTGATGGCACTTAAAGCCGCTCTCATGCAGTCAAAGTCTGCTCTGTTGAAATTTGGAACCTTTACCAAATTACCATTAATAATTTCCCCTACATGTGCTTTGAATCTAGCTATGTTATGGTCAATTCTTCCCAGAGTTTCTCCTACAGTCAAGTCTTGAACCAAGTCACTTAAATCCGAGAATACAAGGTCCAAGAATGAGCCATGCCTGGTAGGTTCCGATACAAACTGGTGTAAGAACAGGTCCTCTTCAAGACATTTCCTAAACATTTTGCATGATGGGAGCCAACACCAGCATTTTCATAACCTTTTAGATTAAAGTCACCAAGAATAAGGCACTTCCTCTTAAAGTTTCCACTGATTTCCTCACAAATCGCCTTGTCAGAAGCCCATGCGCGACTGTTGGGCTCACAATGTAATTTTTCGGGGCCCGATGCGATAAACCTTACTATCCCAGCAACCCCTCTTGAGTTCTAAAAACTATTCACTTACCGTGATAGTAAAGCGCCTACATTCGCCACAGGCTCTTTATTTGATGTCATCATAACAAATTCGCCCGCCTCTGTCGACAGACCCAAAGTAGTTTCTGCCACTACATCCACAAATTTATCACATGTTCAATTAAAGTAAACAGGCCTGGCTCAGTTAACACCGTGATAAAGTCCGTTCTTTGAACAGTGGACACCTCAGAACTGACCCTTGACCTTGGTGAGATCGACTGGGTCCAGGTCACTGGTCGCATCTCAGTAACCGATAAATGGACACCCTGCTGGGATTGCTGACACCTATTCTTGACGAGCACCTGCCACTCAGAAACATCAAAATTCGGAACCCAACAGCACTACATGTTAGCGAAGCTACCAAACATATTATCATCGACGAAATGTACCTTGCGCTTACAAGATAGAAACACTTACAAAGTACTTAACCGACAGTTCGATCAGCTATTAAGCTGATCGAACTTGCACTACACTGACTGTAGGGAAGAGATTAGCGGAAAGATAGTTCAGAAAGGTCCATAGTGCGTGGCGTGCTATCAAGCCTAGTATCATACAAAAAGGGTATCACAAGTACAACCTCAGGTCCAACCTCAGCAGCTAAATCAATATTTTGTTAGTGTTGACAAAAGTATCAGCAGAGGTCAAACGCCAGGCAAACATGCCTGAACACACATCTCCAATTCCGGCTATCGCGCTCTCTACAGATCATATAGATATCATCCACATCTCCTGAACAGTTAGCCAAAATCGTCATAAACACGAAAGCACAGGGGCGTGCGGACCCGACGGGATCTGTATTAAGGTTATCAACTTTTTGTTCTTTTTATCGGCAAGTGCTTAATTATAAACACATGCCTGACTACAGCTGATACTCACTTGAAACAGTCAATAATAACTCCCATTCACAAATCAGAGATCTTGATCCTCTAATTTTAGACCATCTCACTGGTTCCGGTTATCCCAAGATATAGAGGTAGTCAAACAACTATATCACTACTAAACTCAAACCACCTATGGCCCAAACTCACACGCTTCAGACCACGCCACTTACGGAAACCGCCCTTATCTCAGTCACGGACGAAATACTATCAGTAATGGATCGTTCGGAAGTAGCTCGCCTTTGCATTCTGGACCTCAGTAAATGTTTCGATGTAATAGACCACACCAAACTGCTGACGAAACTTGAACTCCATGGAATAGATACCGACTGGTTTAAAGCATATCTGGGAGGTCACACGCAGGCTGTTAGGGTCTCAGATCAACACGGAAACACCCATCTCTCCTCCTTTCTCCCAAACAACATAGGTGTCTTTCAAGGTTCATCATTAGGTCCACTTCTCTATTGCATCTTTTCGAACGACCTCAGTCTGCACGTCACCGCACATGTCACCCAGTTCGCAGACGACACCCAGGTCCTCATCTCCGGTCGGACATCTGATCTCCAAAATCTGATAAGTCAGATGGAGACATGTCTGAGCCAACTCTACGACCACTTCCTGGATAACGGCTTAAAGGTGAGCCCGACCAAAACCCAGCTTCTTACTCTCGGATCGCGTCAAAATCTGCGCAATATTACCCCGATACGAGTGTGCTTTAGGGACGCCGTGATAGATGAGAAACATTCATGTAAGAACCTTGGGGTGACATTCGATCGCCACATGTCGTGGGATTCCCATGTAGCTGTTGTGGTCCGTAAGTGCAATGGGTTCCTTCTGGCCCTGAGCCATCTGCGTCACCATTTGCCGACCAGTACCATCTTCACTATAGTCAATAGCCTAGTTATATCCAATATCCGATACTGCATATCTGTTCATGGGAACGGGTCGTCAGCAAACATCCACAGACTAGACAAGATCATTAACTTCGCCGCTAGAGTCGTGTCAGGTCTCCGGAAATTTGATCATATTTCTGATGCCCGAAACGAGTTGGGTCTCCTCACTGCAGCTGATCTGTACCTATTTCACAGTCTCACTTTGCTCCACAAGATCATTCTGACGGGCGAGCCTACACACATTGCCGGTCAAATCACTGCAAACTCTACCCTGCGAAACCGTCACACACGTACAGACGACCACCTGCACCTGCCAGCCATACACAGAGAGGCTGGCCGCAGGAGATTTCTCTACTCGTCTGTCTTGCACTACAACAAACTTCCTACTGAAACAAAAACATCGAGGCTGTCTAACTTCAAGAAACATGCATTAGCTATCTCCACGAACAACACTAGTCACAAAAAACTTACACTATGGATATGTGTACACTATGAAGTCACCTTTAGGCCATCGCTTTCCTATCACTTCTACAAGCCACTCGTGTATGGCTCGTGTTGCAAGTATGGTGTACGCAGTGCGAAAAGTGATATGGATATTGTATTATGTTGGCGTACGAATGTTTGTTGCGCATCTCCTCCCACTATTGACCACAAATCTATCCTTTCTTTGTAAATATCTGTGAGTTAAACCCAGACTGTCCGTAACAGCCACTGCACGTGGAGGGCATGTATTGTTAAATAAATAAATAAATAAATAAGGAGTTTACGGACGCATAGACTACATTGGTCATGCAGCTAGCTAACTTAATAACGATATCCAATATAATCTAATCTATCATATCCTACCCTATATCTAAACTCCCTTGGAAGAAAAAAGAGGAAAAAAATAGCAAAATATTTAAGCAATATATTTTGATTTTTTTATATAAAACACCCCAACAAAACCTAACCTAACGTGCATTGCTCTTAAAGGAAACAGTTCCGTTTTTGTTGTTGAAAATTTCTTTAAAAACTGAAAAAAACCTAAACTTGCCTAACTTAACCAAACCGATATTATTATCCTTTAAGGTGGTAACAAGAGAAGTTTTTACACACATTTTCCTCCATATAGCAAACAAATGGGTTAGGTTTGGTTAAGTTAGACTAGTTTTGGTGTTTTTTTTTAGTTGGAAACATTTAAAAAATCCGAGAGAAATCCAAAAAAGTTTCCACAGAAATATAAAATCATGTCGCACATTTGCAGTTTTTTGTTTCAGGGGGTCGGGAATTACTCTTCAGTATACAATGTTTATGAAGGTGACTAAGACGATGAGATGATATATGTTTTGTGCAAATGCTTACTTTTCAGGTTATGAGCAAAATAATGCCAAAAATTGCCGAAAGGGGCCTTGAGTTAGGTAACAGTATGAAAAGAACTGTTTTAAAAATGCAACATAGCTGAACCAGCCTCGCCAAACCTATCTTTTAAGAAAAGACATAAAATTAGAAATATTTCAAGGAATTTATGCTATGAAAATGTTCAACATTAAAAAGGAAACCTAACCCAGCCTAGCCTAACCTAACCTAACCTAACCCAAGTGCCTTTGAATAAAAATGTAATTTTTTTTTGTGAGTTTAAGAAAAAGGAAACCGTTTGGTATTATTAGGCTTTAACACGCGTAATGGAGAGTGGGTGGGGAGGGGGCGAAATTCTGCCACCCACCCTCCGATGTTTTGTGAATAACTCGCGATTTTAACGGTCGATATACGCCATTTTTGCGAACCTGCTTAGACATATCCGGCGTGTCGCTTAAAACCAAAACAAAAATGGAAGTCGGCGAAAAATGTTTCGAGCTAGATGCATTTCGAAGCGACGGACCAAAAAATCGGCACTGATGCGCTTCCCGTATATCGGCAAAAGGAAAGTGTTCATGTGAATACTAGCAACTTGTTTGATGTATATTGTTGTGCTATATTGTTTTAGATCATACCAGGTCACCGCGGGTAACTCAAGTCAAGTTCATGACAGGTCAATGGAACCAAACATGTTCAACTGGAAGGTTATGATAAACACAAGGGACAGTCATACGATTCATGTCATTTCGTAAATAAAAAAAATCTTATGAAAATTTAAAAACCCATTTTTAATATTGGGATTTTTTTTTGGGAGTAGGGGTTTTTTTTATTAAAAAAGTGGGGTTTTTGGGGCAATCACGCTTTTAAGTTAATTTTTAAAAAGTTTTTGGGGCTTATAAATAAATTTTAATAAAAAAGTTTTAGCAAAATAATAAGGTTTTTTGTTTTCAAAAAAAAAATTTTTTTTTTTTAAAATAAATAATAAAAATGTAAAATTTTTTAAATTTTTAAAAAATTTAAAAAAAAATAAAAAAAAATTTTTTTAAAATTTTTTATTTTAAAAAAATAATAAATTTTTTTTTTTATTTTATTATAATTTTTTTGGTTGTTTTTTTTTTTTTTTTTTTTTTTTTTTTATTTTTTTTTTATTTTTTTTTGTATTTTTTTTTTTTTTTTTTTTTTTTTATTTTTTTAATTTTATTTTGTTTTGTTTAATTTTTTAGTTTTTTTTTTTTTTTTTTTTTTTTTTTAAAACTTAAATAATTTTTTTTTATTTTTTTAAAATTTTTTAAAACAAATATTATATATTTTATAAATTTAAAAATAATAATAATTTTTAAAAAAAAATTATTTCTATTTAATTTTTTTTTAAAATTTTTTTTATTAAAAAATAAAAAATAAGTATGGTTGTGTTTAATAATAACAAAAAATTGTGGTTTTTTTGGAAATTAAAAACCCCGTTAATTTTTTTTTTTTTTTTTTTTTGAAAATTATAAAAAAAACGGGGGAAAAAAAAAATCAAAAATTTAAAAAACAAAATTTTTTTTTTTTAAAAAAAATTATTTTTTTTTTTGTTTTTTTTTAAATTATTTGTTGGTTGTTATATTAGTAAAAAGATTTTTAAATTTTTATTTTTATAGGATTAAAAATAAATTTTTTCTTTTATTTAACATTATTATTTTTTTTCTCTTCCCCCCAAATTAAATTTTTTTTCAAAAATTTTTTTTTTTTATATCAAATTTTTAATTTTTTTTTCTTTTTTTTTGTTAAAAAATTTTTTATGGGTAATTTTTTTTTTATAAATTTTTATTTAATTTAATTTTTTTTTTTAAAAATTTTTTTTTTTTTTTTGTTTTATTACCCAAATAAAAAATTTTTCTTTTTCCTATATATATATATATATATATATTTTTTTTTTTAATATATATATATATATATTTATATATATTTTTTTATATTTTTTTTTTTTTTTTTAATTTTTTTTTTTTTTTTTAAAATTATTTTTTTTTTTATTTATTTTTTTTTTTTTTTTTTTTTATTTTTTAATTGTTTGTGTTTTCAGGGTTTTGTTAATAATTTTAAAAATAAAAATTTTTTATTTATTAAATTTGGGGAAAGACTTTAAAAAATAAAAAAAAAAAATAAAATTTTTTTATTAAAAAAAATTTTAATAAAATTTAATTTAAATAATTTTTTATATGGTTTTTATTTTTTTTATAATTTTTAATTTAACTTTTTTTTAAAAAAATTTTTTTTTTTTTTAAAATTTTATTTTTAAAATATTTAAAAAAATTTTTTTTTATTAATTTTTATTTTTTTTTAAATAAAAAATTTTTTTTTTATTATTTTTTTTTTTTTTTGTTTTTTTTTTAAAATAAATAATTTTTATTTTTATAAAAATTATTTTTTTGGGGGAAAAATAAAAAAAAAAAAAAAAAGTGGCCACCCCAAAAGGGTGTAATATAAAAGTGTTTTTGGTTATAAAGTTATGGAAATTTTAACAAGGGTTTTAAATTAAGTGGGGGGGGAAGAATTTTAGGGATGAAAAAAAGGTAGGATGAGGAGGGTTAATAAGGGAAAAAAAAATGGTTTGAAGTAAAAGAGTAATGGGGAGAAAAAAAATATAACAGTGTAGGGAAAAAAATAAAGCGGGTTAAAAAGAAATTAAGCAATTTAAAAAAAATATAATTGTTATTAAAAACCCCAAAATTTTTTTTTTTTTTTTTTATTTTTTAATTTTTTTTTTTTTATTTTTTCATTTTTTTTTTTTTATTTGAAATTTAAAAAATTTATTTTTTTAAAAATTAATTTTTAAAAAATTAAGTTTTTTATTTAAAAATATAATTAAAGTTTTTTAAAAAAAATTTTAAAAAATTTATGATTTTCTATTTATTAATTTATAAATTTTTTTTTAAAAAAGTATTTGGCATAAAATTTTCGGTTGGTTCAAAGTGCTTTAATTTGTTGTAAATAAATATTAGGGTTTCTGTTATAAAAAAAATTAGGTAGGGAAAAAAAAAATAGGGTTTTAAATAATTTTCAAAAAAAATTTTAAAAAAATTTAAAAAATACTAAAGTTAAAAAATTAATAAAATAAAAATTACAAAAAAACGCCCAAAAAAAAATACCCAAAAAAATAAAAAACCCAAATATTTTTTTAGGGTTAAATAATTAAATTATTTTATTAAAAGAAATTAAAATTTAATTCTGTATAAAATTGTTTTAATTAAAAAAAAAAAAAATAAAATAAATAAAATTTATTTTTTCAAAAAATTTTTTTTTTTAACAATAAAAATTTTTTTTTTAAAAATTTAAAATTTTAGATTTTAGTTTTATTTTTTTTTATAAAGTGAATTTTTTTTTGGGGGAAAATTTGGTTAAAAAAGGAAAATGTTATGAAAAAAGAAAAAAATTGTGAAAAAAAAAAATCTATTTATATTAATAGTTTAATTAAATTTTAAATAATTTTTTTTTTATTTTATTTTTTAAATATAGTGTAATTTTTTATTTGTTTTTTGGTTTTTTTTTTAAAAATAAAAAAAAATAAAGTTTGTTTTTTTTAATTAATTTGTTAAAAAAAAAATAAAAATAATTTTAAAAAAGATTTTTTTAATAGCCCAAGGTTAAAAAAAACGAAAGAAATTAAAAAATTTTAAGAAAAAAAAAACACAATAAATTTTTTTTTTTATTAATATTAAAAAAAAACAAAAAAAAAAAAACCAAAATAAAAACCTCCAAACCAAAAAGGCGAAAAATTAAAAAAAAGTTTTAATAAAACTCCCCAATAAAAAATAAAAAAAAAAAAAAAAAATCTTAATAAATAAACAAATTTATTAATAACATTTTTATTCTATATTTTTAAAAAAATTAAAAAAATATTATAAAAATTTTTTTTATTTTTTTTTTTTTTTTTGGTATTTTTTTTTTATAATTTTTTTAATTTTTGAAAATTTGGTTATTTTTTATTTTTTTTTTTTGACAAGAATTTGTTAAGGAAATTTTTTTTATTGGTTTTGGGGGAATTTTTTAGGTTGGTAGTGTTTTGTGGTTTGGGGGGGACTTGTGGCTTAACGCCTTCAGCGGGCGGGTGGCAGCAGGAACCCGGGGCCCTTCCCCTCCCAGAAACCCGGTTCCCCCGGCCACACCCCCCACTTTGTTGGTAAACCTTATTTTTATTCATTGGTTTAAATTAAAATTTTGTGTTTTTTAAAATATATTTTTTCGTTATTTTTTTTTTAGAAAATTTTTTTTCTTTAAATATGGGCATATTCATTTTTATAAAATATTTCTTATAAAAAAATCAATTATTTCATTGTTATAAATTTAAAAAATGGTATCTATTCTTTTTCCTTTTTTTTTTAAATATTTTTTCTTTATTTCCCTTTTCCCCTTTTACTCATTTCATTTTTTCAAAGAAAATTATTAAAAAAAAAATTTAAATTTAAATTTTTTATTTTTATTTTATTTTTTTTTTTATTTATTTTAATTTATTTTTTTTTCCTAAACCAATTTTTTTCCAACCAATAAACAAATACGCCGAAAAAAAAAGAGAAAGAAAAAAGAAAGGAAAAAAAAAATAAAACAAAAAAAAAAATCCATTTAAAACAAATTCACCCTAAAAATAAATACCAAACTAAAAAAAATAAAAAAAAAATCTACCCAAAAAAATTTAAACTAAAAAAAAACCCACAAAAAAAAAAAAAAAAAAAAAAACAAAAACAAAAAATAACAAAACAACTAAAGCCACCAGCCCTACACCAAGGGAGCGCGGGGCCGCCAAGGCGCCAAAACCCCCACAACGGGCGACGAGCTACCCGGGCTTACCCTCTCCCAAAACCATAACAGGGCCAAAAGGGGGGTAGCCGGGGAGCTTATTTTCCAAAGTTTTAAAACTAAAGGGTAAAAGGGTCGCTATTAATGCATTTTTTTATAAATTTTTTAAAAATTTTTAAAAATTAAAAAATTTATTAAAATATTAAATAAAAACATATTAAATTTTATTTTATTTTAATAATTCATTTTAAAAATCTTTTATTATTAATTAAAAAATAATTTTTTTAAAATTTTTTTTATTTATTTTATTATATTTTATTTTTATAATTTTTTAAAAAAAAATTATATAAAAATAATAAAAATTAAAAATAAATTTTTATTTATTAAATTTTTTTATTTTTTATTTTATTAAATTTAATTAATAATAAAAAAAAAAAATTTAGGAAAAATTATTATAAAAAAAAATAAAAAAGTAAAATTTTATAGATTTTATTATTCATATAAAAAAAACATTTTTTACTTTTTTTCCAGTTTAAAATTAATTTTATTTTTTATTATTTATAAAATTAAAAATAAATATAATAAAAAAAAAAAATACAAATTTTATTTTATTTAAAATTTCCAAAATTAAAAAATCAAAAATTTTTAATTATTTTTGTTTTTTGGGTTAAAAAAAAAAAAAAAATTTTTTTTTTTTTTTTTTTGTTAAGTAAAAAAATAAAAAAACCTATTTTATATAATTTACGTAAAACCCCTGATTTGGCCCCTAATTTTTAAACAAAAAAGTTCCTTTAAAGAAAAAGGGATAAAAGAATTAAAATGTAATACTTAGCGCGTTAAGAAATAAAGGGTAAGGCAACCAACCCGGATTTATTTTTTTTTTGGGAAATAATTTGGGGAAGTTTAAATATAAAAAATTAAAAATTTGTTTTAAAATAAGGTTGGAAAAGGTTTATTAAATGAAATAATATTATTTTAGCAAAAAAAATATATACAAAAAAAAAATAAAAAAAACTAAAATCAAAAAAAAAAAAAAAGCACAAAAAGGGAGCAAAAAAAGGAGACGGGGGTTTTCCTTGTTTGGTGTGTTTTTCGCCTGGGGTGACATTAAAGAACCCCAAAGAAAATGGTATCAATGTAGACCAATTGCAGGGTGTATACGTCTTAATACTACTTGTGGTGCAAGCAGTTAAATTGGCTTAGCAGTCGATTTTGTGCGATATACACCATCGTCGTCATCGTTATGCTATGCAATCACTGGGGAATGCGCAGTGGCGTACCGAAGGTAGGAGTCATTGGAGCAGTCCCCCTCCCATGAGAGGTTGTGGGTCTCCAATAATGCGCCTGGGTTCGAAAAAAATAGCGCCAGGCTCTGAAAATCACATTGAAGACCTCAAAAGTTGTCCTGGTACCCTAGAAATGAAGTTGATAGCTCCAGAATGTGGAGCTGGGCCCCAGAAAATACCGTTGGGTCTCCAAAAAGTCTCGCCGGGACTGCGCGACTTCATTCGTGACTTCATGGGGCACCGGCGCGATAAGTCTCGCCAATGCCCCATCGGATTGAGCCTCTATAAATCACGCTGGTGGCCAGTTTATCCGGGCCCCTGAAAATCACGATCAAATGGGCTTGACAGGTCAAGCGGGAGCCCCAAGAGTCTTATCAAGAACATTCAAGAAATGAAGCCGGGCCAAAAAACAAAAACAAAAACAGTCTGGACATGGAAAATCACTCTGGGCTCCTAGCAGTCGTTCTACAAAGGGCCTTTCTACTCTCTAGGGTGCCATCTGCTGAAAAAAACTCGTTGAGCAGCCACATGCCAGAGGCAAATTGCCCACCACATCCATTCTGAAATGGTGGACTTTCAAGAACCCAAGAATCATGTCGAAGCCTCCAGAAATGGTTCTGGAGCCCCATAAACTCACGTCGTGGCCCCCAGAATTAGGGGCTATAAGAATATGCAACGGGCACCAAGAAGCTTGCACCGAACCAGACAATTTGCGCCAGGGAAAGCCAAATTCACAATGGGGCCCAGATAAGTACAACGCGCCAAGCCCCCTTCAACAAAATATCGCGCTTTGGACTCAAAATTCCAGTCACTGGCCCTACAAATCCTAGTGAGGGCATAACAAATTATCCTCGGGGCTCCCAAAAGTTGGCGTCGGCGGTCCAAGCTAAGCACAGCGTGGCCCCAAAATTGCATCGAAACCCGAAAAGGATCAGGCCGGAGCCCTTCAAAATAGAGATTCAGAAAAATATGTCCGAGCCATGCAAAATCGCTCTTTAGCTCAAACATACCACCAGATGACTTTACATATCACATACGGCACCTAAAGACGCACCGGAGCTCGAAACGTCGCCGCGGGACCCAAAAATAAACATGTCGCCGGCGACCCGAAAAATCAGGCCGCAGCTCGGACTGTACATCATTCAGGAAAAGTCAACGAAAATTGCGTCGAGCCAAGAAAACTGACGCCAGATCCCCTGGGAACAGGCGCCTAAGCCCCACGTGCTGCAACGGGACTCCGAGAAATTATACTGGAACCCCCACTATCGTACTGGGGTCCAACAAATGTGAGCGATGAACCTGAAATAAGCAGAGGGATCTTAAGATCATAACTGGAGAACGAAAATGCACATGGCCCCCCAAAGCATACCGACCGGGGCAAAAAGTGGCAGGCCCTTCAAAACCATGCACATTTAAAAAACATGCAAGACTATATAATTATGTCAAACTGCCAATCTTCATCTCTCAGATACCGTGTCAAAGAATTTTCAACCAGCGATCACCCGTCCTTTCTGTTTGTCATCCTTTCCAGCATCAATCATGAGACTTCTTTTGCCATGGGCCAGCAAGTAAACTACGTTCTTGGATATTCTTTCTCAACAACATCGATGAAATTTACAACGGGGACATTTTAGAGACGTATAGTACTATATCATTGAAACTAAAGCACACCACATACTCATAATTGGGGCTGTAACGAGCCACCCCCCACAAACACAAAGCAGAAGTTGAACAAATTTTGTTTGAACAGTAATAGGTACCCACCCACTTTTCAGACGCTACACCTTTGACGTATAGTACTATATCATGGAAACTAGGGCACACCGCAAAACCATTAGTGAGGCTGTAATAATAAGCTTGCACCCCCGTACCCCACCCACATGCACGTAGCGGAAGTTGATTAACTGTTGATTGGGCGGTAGTACTAATAGTTTCACTCGCACCAGAGATAAACCTATTATTACAAAATAGTCTTATCAGTCATGAAGAGTTCCAAGCCCAGCAAGAAGTCTGAATTTGAAAGTACTTATATTGTGATGATAGTTCTTTTTCAGTATCACATGTTGCTGCTAGCCATAGACGCGCCCTGCTACCCCCATAGCCCGTAGCGGTGAAAGTCGTGTGAAATTGAAATGGTCTACACTATAAACACTTGAAATTATCGGGTTATCTATCCGTATGTTAAACGGTGGTATATATGCGAGATTCCTGGGTGCCCGCATGCTGTTGACACTGACCCTCACACTTTTTGAGACGTTCCTACACCTATGGGAACAGGGAACGCTCCGATGACGATATTGACATTTTGGATTACACCGGCGACACATGCATTAATAATGCGTCGTGGAGTGAACAGTTCACCAGGCATGGTCCTAGAGTGCCCTGAGCCGACCGAACTAAGTCGCTGCAAAAACAACATAAAAGTGAATTTCCCTGAAAAGGCACACCATTTGTCACGGAAAACACAAGACACGACATGAAATAGCATATGTTATGGTTCAGAATACGAGTAGCTGTAAGCACTGTATATCGTACGAACGAGACCTGTTTGTACGATCATACCGTACACATTATTTTCCGCCGTCCAATGGAAGAACACCGCAAGGCCCCTTGGAAACTACGCATCTGTATCCACGGTACATTAACCCGCGCCGTCTTTCCGGTCAAGCAACGCACACCCCGTCTCGGGGGGGGGGGCGGTTGAAGACCCCCTCTAAAATCCAAACTAAGCATCGCATGAAAACGAGAGGTGTCATCGGAAAGCGCTCGACGAGTAGGGTCCGTGTCCACCTTCAAAAAAATTTCCCCCCAAAAAGGGACGTCACCAGGGGGGCTAGATTTTCACGACTTACGTTATGTTTTTGACTCTGGGGAGCTTATTTTGGGATATATGAAAAAACAAAATTTATTTGGAATGAGAAAAGGACAGCGAAATCGACCAGGCCTATAATTTTTTGGGCCCCCATTTTTGTTGAAATTTCAGAATTTTGAGTTAAGTTTTCTTTAATTTTCCTTTTCCAGTGGGTAGAGCAGGCCGAGAAACGTTGCTGGAAGTCAACTTGCCCTAACAAAAAATGCTTACTTTAGCCAGAATCCTGAATTCGAACTGCAATATGGCAAATACGCAAAATTTGTATGTAGTCAAAAACGGAAAAAAATCAAAAATTTAACTGATACGTTTTGTTGCATCCGTAAAGATAAGCAAACGCTGAAAGTTTCATTAAAATATCTGTATCCGTTAAAGCGTAACGACAGGTTTAACTTTTTTGGAGGTGACTTCACTTGACCTTGACTAACTCGCTGACCCTAGATGACCCGACCTAAAAATTTTGAATCAGCATGTCAAATTGATGTCGGAAAAGGTATGCGAAATTTGGGCGCGCTACCGCGCGCCGTTCGTCCGCCATCCGCGAAAAAAACTGGGGGGGGGGGGGGGGGGGTTGAAGACCCCCCCCCGAGACGGGACGGGTTAAGTCAAAGGTGCAATTCAAATAAGAAATCTAGTGGTTATCGCCAATATTGATTCAAATCGGTCAGAAGTACAGAAACGAAAATTGCACCGAATCAAACGGGAGCATACGCTGTTCCTCCGTTGGACAGGACATTTGCAAACGTTATATACATCATCATGCATGCTAAATTTGAATAACTGACCGATGTCAAATGTGCCCACAACTATTTGAAGCATTAGTTATTGGGGCTTTAGAGCGCATCGACTATACTTGAACCATGATGCCGCGAAAACTGTCAAACGAAAATGTCATGGAAATGCAAACATAAAATGTTTGCATTTCCATGGCATTTTCCATGTTTCCACGACACAGAAAGTACGGAACCGCGTGAAACAAACGCCGTCGATCAGCTTACTGTGGTCCTAAGCGATGTGCACCATACAAACGAGAGCGATGCATCACCACTTGCGCTGACCGAAATCCAGGCAAGGCCGAATGCTCTGAAATCGACCAACTCTTTCGGGGATCACTTTTGGGGGCAGATGGTCCCTTGTCGCTGTTGGCGTGGTGAAGCCAATCACGAACATAGTGCTTGGTCTAGTAATGCTGTGGGTGATCAAGTGGGGCTTGGTGATGCCAAGCATCACTAAAACGATTGCTTGGTGGGGAAGATCCACATACTTGCATTGTATTGCAGTTTAGGGGCGCATCGACTGCAAAGGTCACATAGCACTGCTTATGGATTCCTAAGCATACCTATCAGAAGCAGAGGAAGAGCAGATGCATGCAATTTAGCTGATGTGTAGGAAGACATGAATGCTCAACGCATGCTTCAGACATCCCGCGACGGAAACATACCTTCATAAAGGAAGCGCATATCGCTGAGCCAGCGAAACAGAGTAACACACAGTTCACTTACGATGACAATGTATTTGCATCCAGACCTGGTTCTCGATGTCTGCGAACAACTTAAGACGGCGTGCGTCGTGGCCGGCACACACGAAGAAACAACCAATGATTGGTGCAATCGACACAGTCTACACTGAACACGAACATGAACCTAAAGAACGCGGCTGCTCCGGCACTACCTTCCGCACAATCGCACATCCGCCAAAGTTAGATTATCTTCAATAAACACGACACTAATGTAGACCATTGCAGTGCCTGGCTTAGTTCATCGTCGACAGACAACTACTCGTTACCATACCCACTAATGTCAAACGGAATGGACCGAGCAGTAACTGATAGATGTGCAATGCACAGACAGCGATCCAAACAAACATGATCACTCCCTACATATAGCCAGAAGGGACAGACAAGATTACAGCAGAGGCTACGAAGATCGGCTTAAGTTACGAACACCTATGCCACGACTCAGATAATGACACTGGCTATACAGAAGCTAATCAGTCAGCGATAAAACGTATTCACTACTTCGGTTCGCCTTTCTCGACCTCGGATTCGTCTTCCTTCTTGTCCTTCTTGCCGTCGCCTCCTGTGGAATAGCAATGATTGTAAAACCTCCAGATGCTAACAGTCAGCAGAAGACTATCAGCCGTAATAATTCCGACATTGCCGCAGAATGAACAAACACATTTGGGTTACCACATCATGCGCTTGTCAAATTACTAGACTAGACGTTACCTCATACCTTTCATTACGGTCTGTATTAATTTCACATTAAGCCTCATCATTCCGGTCGATACTTGCGAGGATACTGGTTTGTCCGCCTGGCCCTACCGTCCCCCATTCTCACTGCGTCCCTTTGCTTCTCTCCATAGGATCAAATCACCAAAGAGCATTACTCCCGGTTGCCGAACACCTAAAGAACTCGCCAGTCGACGTTTACCTTCAGAGTCCCCGTTCTCCCCGGAGCTGTTATCACGCCGGCGTTTGCGGTTGAACTTTCCGCGATTGAATTTGGGTGGCGGCAGCGGGTCCATGCCCAGGATCTTGTGCACTTGGCGGAACGCCATGAGGCGCAGCGCGTGCTGCGCCGATGCGGTGATGTCTTCGCGCTCCTGCGCCGACAGGCCAGACAGCGTGTCGGACGTATCCTTCTCGCAGGGGTCCACCAGGCCGGGCGTGCCTGGCAGCAGCAGCCCCGAGGCGATCGCCTCCAAGACGCGTCGCAGCGCGTCACCGGGAGCCAGCAGAAACGCGGCCGACGCCACCACGCGCTCCACGATCAGCTCCAGCGCCTGGCGACCGACCGGTCAAATCAGCATGTGCTGGCGGGGTGAACAACACGCTTCTTCGGTGTGCACGAGATAAAACACATGCAGAAGTGTTACGACTAAGGAGAGACTGGACGTTGAGTCAGTAATCGCACTCAACCATACAGTGGATAGTATTCATTATCAACAAAACTGGGGACAACCACACTCACGTCGTTTCTGGAACGATTTTGTTCCGTGATGTTAACCATCGCAGTTTGTGTTTGTGTGTGTGTGTGTGTGGGGGGGGGGGGGGCGTCGACCCCTCACCGACGTTTGCTCTAAGCAAGATCGAAATGCGATAAACAGCACGGTTTGGCTACAACACTACTTTTAGTGATTTAAACCAGTCTTGGTCGACTCCACGGGTCAGGTCGAACAGATAAATGCGGGCCTGCAGGTATTCACCATTTTCTCCGTAGATCTTGCACACGAGGCGTAATAAAAATGCAACATAGACAGAGACCCAAGTCAAACACAAGCGACGCGTGCAAAGGGCACGGAACCCCTCGTGATGAATCATCAAAGATCAGTTTTCGTTCAGCTTCAGGAAACTTCAGGAAAAAGGTGATGATGCCAACCAAAACCATGCTTCACACCATATTCTAACTATGGGAAAACCCCAAATTTCAATTCTACGATAAAAAAACCCTGAAAATCATGATACTTTCATGTAGTCTCTGGACAATAACATTCCACATTAATTCGGGGTAAAACATTCCATAACTTCGGCACTGTTTAAACTTTTGACATCTTTCGAGCGTTTCAGGTAACATCTCAGTAACCTAGGCCGATATTGACTTGCAACATGGCACACTTAGTGGATGCAAATGTATACTCATATACACCGGATCCTCAGATTATACATAAGAGATCGAACCCAAGTCCATCTCCTATTTCTGCTTTCACGACCATCTTGCACACATTTCCCTATGCACTACGCTGCGTGGTTTGTTCCAAGTGTTTAAATGCACATCCAGTGGGCGAGTAGGGCATGATTAGCAAGTGACAGTCCTCCACTGGAATGTTGTGGGTCTCGCATAGTCTCACCTGTTGCACCTGTCCTGTCGCTACTATTCGCCCGCAACACATTGGCGAAGTTAAATGACCCAAAACAGTCAACACCTCGCAAAGCGAATAACCATTTCAATGCACTCTTCGTATATTTGTATTTTTTACAATGCACTTTTCGTTCAGGTAACCTCGAGACTAACCCATGTGTTGAGCGGTGTCCAGGTAGGCACACGCTGGCAGAGTTCACGCATGATTCTGATGACGATCACGCAGCTCTGGACGCCGCTGGCTCTAGCCTGTGGAGGCAGGTCGTGCAGCCACCCGTCAGCGAGCGCGCCACGGTACACGCACGCCACACACCGTCACACACACACAAACACACATCTTTCCAGCCTTATGTGAAACCTGCACACTAAATTGCTCTCTGCGACAGCTGATGAACGGCAATTGCTTGAGACGGCACCGAAAGACGGGCGCCGCCGGGCGATTACGTTAGTCGGCAAATGTGCAGAGAGCCACGAATGCGTGTGCCTGATGCAGCTCGCCGGGCGAGACTGGCGAGGGGAGCGCCGACGGCCGCCAAGCGGCGTGGCTCAGGGCCGCAGTCCCACTCCACGCCGCTGGGCGGCGCCAGTCTCCCGCCGGCAGTCGCCACCTGTTGTCTCCTCATGTATCCCACCCGCCGACCAATAAGGCTGAAAAAATAAGGGCGCCGTGAAAGAAGGACGCGAGCGGAGCGCATTCGTCATCATGCTCTTGAGTGGGAGGCTGAGTGAGCGTGGGGACCGGCGGGGCCAGATGGCTCACGTCCTTCTATCACGGAGTACACGGTGAATTTTATCCAGACCTGGAACCATTTAGCATGTCTCAGGGCAGCTAGTGCCTCGAGGCATTTCTGCTTGTCCAAGACGTCTGGTGGGTCCTTGGATGGAGCCGCCTCTGCGAACGGACCGACCTCGCATCATACATGGTCCTTGAGTCACTGTCGTTCCGAGCGTATTAAGGTCTTACATGCACATAATCTAACCTTCAGATGCATAAATTACGTTATGAACGAGGGTCGGCTCAACGTTCTACACTGATTTGTTTACATTTCGCGCAGACTGCTTCATGACGTCACTGGGCTTCACAAGACACCTAAATATAATAAAAGTATAAGATTCGCACTACTGCAGCACATTGACGGGTAGCAGGACGAGGATACTACCGGTGCGAGCCAGGCAACTGGCGGAGCAGAGGTTCGCAGACTGGTGGTGACATGGCAGGACCACGAGGCAGTGGTGTGGCCGAATGAGCTGACTGCACAGCCGGATCACGAGACTGGCGGTGCGGCCGGACCCAGGAGACGAATCTCCAGCCGGCGGAGCCTAACCAGGACAATGACTGTAGTGCGGCCAGAACAGGGTACTGGTATGGTCAGGACGATTCTAGTACAAATGTGCGCATGACAGATGTATGGCAGATGCATATAAGCAAATGCACGCAAGGAACTATATGTATGCGCAATAGCATGCCTGGAAGATGTACGTAAGAGCGCATGGCAAATGTACGTATGGCAAATTGTGTACATGTGCGCTTATGTGCATTTACATGCGACAAAGCAACGCATGTGCACATAAGCGCACATGTACGCAAGCGCAACAGTACATAATCATAAATGGACGTAGGTACGTACGCACGTAAACGAAAATGTACGTACGTACGTAAACGGAAATGTACGTACGTAAACGGAAATGTACGTGCGTATTTCCGAACGTAAACGGAAACACGTACGTACAGCAAGTGTACATAAATGTACATCAATACGCCAGAACAAGTGTACATGAACAGAAAAGTAAGCGAGAGCAAATGTATGTAAATGCAAATGTACTTTTAAAATGTAAGTGGAAGTATGATGCATGTACGTAAGCGAATGCACGCAACCAAATGTACGGATTTCAAATTTCAAAAGTATATATCGGTGATCTCATGACGACCCACTACATCTTTTGGCTATTTCAAAATTTTCGTTTACAGGATATCTGAAATCGTGACCTGAGGTCACGCGACATACTTGAACTATCGGGGACATACTTTTCAAATCGCAATGCGATTTGAAAAAAACGGAGAAATGAAAATGAAGTTCGACATGGCATCTTTCGAAACGAAATAAAAATTTGGCCCTAGAAATGCAACCCTTTCTATGTTCGTGGCACGTGATGGGAGGAGAATGCAAGCCATCTGATGTTGAATGTTGTGTGCAATTGTTCCAAACTCGTTGTGAAGTCAAGGGTTAATAAACAAATGTCAGAAATGTCTCTGAATGGTGGTAGGTATTAACCCATAGCACATCCCGTAAACGAAAATTTCGAAATAGTCAAAAGATGCAGTGGGTCATTGTGAATACACCGATGTACAGCGTTGCACAATTCAAATTGTTCTTCATTGAATTAAACACCTCAAAAGATAGCCTTGTTAGGTGACATCTAAAAAATCCGAGGCTATAACTCCATGACCGTTGGTCTGATCTTTGGGGACGAGTACCCTAGGGGTAAGTTGCTCGTCTCACAATCGAAAGGTTGTGGGTTCGAGTCTCACCTGTCGCTAATCTTCGCCCGCGACCAATCGGCGTGAGAGATTGGCGACGCTACATGACAGCGGTCGATGTGTCGTAAAACCAATAACTAACTGGTCTTTCTTTTTAAAAAAAATAACAGCTGGATTCAGCGCATCAGATAACCCCATAGTAATATTTTCATAAAAACACATATTGCGTTATTTTGGCCCTTTCGCTTGTCGTGGAATGGGCCAGGAACTTAATTTGTGGATTCTGATATCAAAGATAACGATACAAATGTGTATTCTATAAACTGGCATTGCAGCACTAGATAACCAATAGCAGTTCAGGCGCCCTTAAGCCATAAACAAACAAAATAAACAAAACTGGCATTGCATGGCATTACCACATTATAGGTAATACCTTGACCTGGAATTGCACTACGAGATGGTCGTTATGATCTCGGATTAGTTATGGTGAGCATAAGCATAATACTTATAACGGGATACCGTTAGAATATATAATGGGATACTCTTAGAAACAAGGCATGATGACTTCACAAGCATGCACCAAGCACGATGTCGATACTTCTTTGGGAAGAATGTTGATTCAGTGCTCAGGGTTTTAGGACGCATAAATTCAGCGTGAAATAAATGGTATATTCTACTGTTGTTGTTGTTCTTGGTTTCACGACACGACGACCGTTGAGTCATGTAGCGTCGCCAATCTCTCCCGCCAATTGGTCGCGGGCCAAGAGTAGCGACAGGTGAGACTCGAACCCACAATCTTTCGATCGTGAGACGGGCAACTTACCCCTAGATCACTCCTCCCCTGGTATATTCTACCCTAGTTTTTGAATAATGTAAACTACAAAAGTAGGGCAAATGTACGCAATCATAGTTATGGCTTAGCATGAAAGTGGACGTTGAAAATCCACTCATGGTAAATACACGTGGGGGAAATGTAAGAGTAAGAACAAATGCACGTACGGCATATGTACCCAACCGGATGGACGTAAAAGCCAAGGTAGGTATAAATTTACGCAAACGTACATTGCACTTATGAACATTTGCGAGACGTACAATTGCCATGCGTACACTTGCGCTTACGTACATTTCCGTACGTATGCACATTTGTCCGATTACCCGCCAGAACACCGAAAAGGCGGACGAATCAAGAGACTGGTGGTGACGTGACAAGACCAGGATCAGAATCAGGACCCGGTAAAGCACTGGTTATGCTTCCTTAGATTGTTGGATCTGTCACAGAAATCCTGCCTTTGTTCACTTTCCTTTCATTTTTAACATTTTTGTGTCATCCCACCAGCCCCACCAGCCATTTACTTCTCTAAAGATTTGTAATACCCACCTGACAGTACATCCTATAGAAAGGGTATCTCACGGGCAACAGGATTTCTTACCCCATACACAAATTCTGAACCTACTTGAACGCAAGGCTTGTCATGCAGAGGGATAAACTCCAGCGAACTGTTCGCGAATATCGGTTAATTTGTCTTATCAATCCGTCCCCACATGAAGTCAGGTCCAACGTTTCAGATAAATCAACAGATACATTTGTTGAGATAAAATATGCCAGCCATACACTACCGAACTCCCTCAACTGCAACTGCAACAAAACTATCACCAATTACTCGAACGCATCCCAGTGACGTCAATCTGGCAGCATCTGACGGTGCCCCCTCCCCATAGTGCTTTATAGAAACAGTATCCCACTGGTCAAGCTCAAAGCTACATCATAGTGATCAGATTAACGAAGCATACATGCCGGTACCGCCGCATTATTATCGTTGAGAAATATGTCCAAAATATTCATCCTGAAACCATCAGAGTAGGGCAATTCTGGACACATGAATGATATTCCAACCCTCGTACAATTCAGCACGCATCTGAGTCGAGCATCTGTACGGTAACAATACAAAGGCACACGTTTCTGAACGACAGTGACACATGTAGGATGCGTGGCCTGCCGTCTCCTGAACCCTGCAGGAGACAAGGCCAGCTTTAGTAAAAACATCTGCCAAGGTGCATAGCTCACCATGGGGAGATTACACCATTACAAATATACACTGAAGGTTTCAATGCAAAAGCAACGGTCTGAAAATTGATTGGGCAGTGCCAAACGCAGCAGTAGAATCCAATGGCTAAAACAGCAGCTGACCACAATTACTGCCGCACCACGCGGCTCCTGCAGCGGGCGCACGATGGCAGCGGCATGTGCCCGTTGCGCCACCTTTGGTGCAGACCAACCAACATTCAGACCAATCCCGCTCGACGCCGCCACCGTGTTCGTGCGTGCCGGCCTGACGTGGCACACTCACCACCGTCCACCGCACCCTCGCGCATCAACGGGGACGTCAGCGTCACAGTCACGTTGATCTGTGGCTCAGTCTGGTTCGTGATGATGAGCGACGCGTTCTCGACGCTCAGTTTCAGCACGTACTTCTCATCCGGAGTAACCGTCTGTGGTAACACGAACGTACTCGGTGAACACGCCTCTAACGTACGTGGCTAACAGAGCTGTAAGACCATTGCACTTCCAGTCTCTCCATAGGATGGAAGGGAATGACATATTGCTTTACATCTGATTTGCATACACCTTAGCCTTGTAGCCGTAATAGCGACAAAGGCACAGAACACGCCGTGGGTGAGGTCCGACAGAAATTTGCTGGATTACATGACAGGCTATGGTTGGACACGAATCGAGCTGCAGAATTCCGGATGCGAGTGATATGAAGGTAATGTGAATCGTATTGCTTAATCGCCACGATCAACATACTGATTTAGCTGAAGGATCTCGTCATTAAAAAACGAATAAAGTAATGACTTCCAAGTTGTCAAGGCATGTTTGCATTATGCTGTACATAGTATCCCTGACAACCCCACAGTCCAACAACGGTAATCATCCAACACAAAATCGGCAGGTTTGTGCATGCACGCAGGCCATTCGCAGTTGACGAAGGATCAGCGCAATCAGCGCAACCTACCGCCAAATGTTTAGGCATCAAGTTGGCGACGCGCTCCAGTAGCGTTCTTGTGGGCTTCTCAGCACACAGCACCACCAGCTGAACGTCCGAATCACCTTGCAGCAACAAACCCTTTGCGAGTACGCCCACGCGCATCACTCCCTTCAGGGTGCGCGGCAGCTCTTTGCCATCTCTGGAAAGGTACGAAGCAATGAATTAATCACGTTACGGAAAATACAGAACAAACAATCGGCGAACCTTAATCCCAGTCACGAAATCTTTTTTTTATTGGTTGGTTCACGACACACTTAATGCACATTCACGGCTAATGGCGCCGCCATTAGCCAATACCAGCTCACCATATGTATATCTCCAAGCAACGAGATGGTATAACACACAGACACCGGTTTTCAGATTACAGGAAGAGCATTTAATGATCAATGCTTGAGTATGCTACGTCGTCTTAAAACATGTGCACATGTTGAACATGAAGCTTCATATCACATTACAATATTGTTTGGTGGGAGGCATGGTTCGCGACTACTACCATTTGCAAACCTGTATTTTGGCAGACATTTAGCGCAATGCACCAAACCAGATAAAATACCGTAGCCCGATACCACCTGCAAACCAGATCACGCAACTCACTCGTCCTTGTTTTCTGCAGCCGCTCCGTCTTCCTTGGTTTTGGGCGCGTCAGCCTCCGCTATGTCGTCTGAAACCATTTTCAGCGCCTTTTCGGAGTTGGAGACGATCTTCTGAATGGCATTCAGCTCCTCATCCTTGGGGTAGATCTCAGAGTGTTTAGCCATCACATGGCGATCATCGGCCGAGTCGGGGCGACGCATCATCGGCGGCATTGGTCCGAAACGCGGCCCCATCGGCCCCAAGGGGCAGAAGGGCGGCACGCCGCGACCCCCGGCGCGTCGGAACCACTCGAAGTAGTCCATCTCCTCCTCGTAGCGGCGCCGCTCCTCCCAGTACATGCGCTCCTCATCATCCATGGCAGTCTCCTCACGCCTCCGCCACATCTCCTCGCGCATCTGCTGACGCCGGAGCTTCTCCTCCTGCAGCTTGCGCTGCCGCAGGCTCGGCTTCACCTCCACCACCAGCTCGGGGTTGACTTTTTTCTTGTATTGGAGCCGGTGGCGACGGCCTTTCATGTGCATTTCTTTGGCGTTGGGGTCGTTGAAGCGGCACTCGCATAGCTTGCAATTGAAGCTCACGACCTTACCTGAAATAAGACAGCAGGAGTAAGACGAGAGCAATTTAATGAACATCACAATCATTTGGGGATAAGGTTTTGGTGGATAAGGTGTGCATCCACTGCATGGGCGCCCACATGACAATCATTACCAGTTAGCTTTTGTGCACATCAACTGTATGGTCAGAGCTATTGCCAGATACCTCAATAAAGCATATATTAGAGGTAATGAGCATTAGTTATTCGTCATCGCATGGTACCATGCACATGGAACAGTGCTCTGCACCAGTTACCACAAATAATCTGCAGTTGGTCCCCGAGCGATGATCAAACTGCCAGTGGCCCTGCTGAAGAGCAGCCAAAGCAACAATTACCTTCTTCATTTTTTATTTCTTCTATGTATTCCTGGCCAACCGGCTCCACTTCCTTCTCGCCGAGTGCGGCGGCGGCGGCCGCCTGGGCGTCGTCACGCACAGGCTCAGCCTTTTCTTCCTTGACGGTGCCGGCGGTCGTCTGCAGCTTCGTTCCACCTGCACAACGTTCAGGTCAATGGCAGCCTGGAAGCCACCAGCAGGACCGCGTACGTGGAGTACAGTCACTGTCCATCAGAAGATCCCTAACAAAGCCCCAGAAGGAAGATATTTATACGGGTTTCAGGGAGAATGACAAATCAGAATGTAGAACAGTGGAGAAAATGAGAAGCATGTTCGACATTTGCACCGTAATTGAAACACAAAGCATGCAAGTAGACATGAGTACACCATACCGTACACCGTCTTACTCCAGTCAAAAGGTGCAACACATTCAATTTTTTTTTCATGAAAAAATTACATCCCAAAACATCCCGGTGGTTATATATTCCGCGTATCGAGTGGGATCACGCATGTACCGCACAACAGCCGACCGCCGGACCCACGAGCGGTTCGGACGACAACGATTAGCGCGCGCGGCGCAGCTCGCTGTGGCGTACACTTCGACCGATCAGCGCATCAGCGCTGACCGGAGATACCGGCACACCCTCCCGACACCGCACCGAGGCATCAGCCCCGGGCACACATACACCGACAAGGGCGCCGTCCGACCATCGATCGTCAACTGACCGATGAAGTTTATCTTCGGAGTGGCCACCACCTTGGTGGCCTCGGTAGCCTTGGTCACGGTGGTGGCGGCCGCTGTGCTGGTCTTGGCCGTGGTGGTGGTCGTCTTGCCAGACACAACCACTGGCTCCGTGGAGGGAATCGGTTTCCCCAGCTTTGTGTGCAGCTTCACGACCTATCGTAGTGGAATCCGGTTAAGCCAAGGACACCCGTACAAAAACACTAACGACTGAAAGGTTGAAACCACGAGTAAACACCCCCAGCTGTTGTTCAATGACGACGCTTAGCTACAATTACACAATCGTATGGATACATGTGGTACGCAGGGCGAGCAACAATATGGTCTAGTTGAAGAACCCCGGGCTCTTTTATGACCCACTGCGTGTATGCTACGCAACGTAGCCACTTTCACACCCAAAGGTTAGCGGCCAAAGAATAGTTTGCCTGGCAATGGTTTGGTCCTGCACCACCCAATGAACCTAGACCTCGAACAACCTTGTAAGCGGCCTGCACGCAGTGATCAATTATTCGTGAAATAAGGTGGAATATACCACTTTCAGAACACTGAATTGACGTCCCTTCCAACAGAGTACCTATATAATGCTGCATTATAAGGTGTTGATGAAAAATTTCCGACAGTAACTTGTTGATGGGTGACATGCTGATGCTTCCCATTACAGATTGTGATGCATGAACATCTCAGCACAAATAAAGAATTACCTATGATGTGGTTTGGTATGCATCAATTGATAAGGACAGGTGTTTTATTTAATTATCATTAAATTACTTATCCTTGAATTAGGTGTCTCAAAACACAGGAAAAAGGTGCACATATGAGTAGGCTGTTGGATCAAGACTGTGTATTTATAACATATAAGCTATGTCAAGGGACATCGCTTCCATGGCGAAATTCTACGTCTAGTGTTGGTCTAGGCTGACGAGCTCTGCATGGCGCGCGCTGGGTACATGTACCGGAATACCACATACCTTCTGGTGTTTGGCACCACGGATGTGGGCCGCGTACGCGTCGCTGCCAGTGCACGTGACGTCGCACAGCTCACAGCGAAGGGAGTTGCCGCCGCGCGGGGCGTTCGGTGCGCCACCAGTCTGCTTCTGCGCTGCCTCCTTTTTATTGTGCTTCTGCCCCTCCAGGTGCTCCCGGTAAGTCTGTGTATCACACCTTCCTCAATTGTACAAACATACCAGGTGATGCACCACGATTACGAGGGAGGGGAAGCTGCAACGAGCTTATCCTGGAGCATACACAAAGCGAAGTTTAAGCACAGTGAGAAGCCCGAACCCGAATCCTCAAGCGATGCTTTGCTTTCCTCAAACATTAAAAGTATCTTTCTTCATTGAAACTATGACTGGTGATACTTCCACCACCCTTATAAGAATGTTCTGTCACGATTTAAGCTCAAAGGACTTGTGTCGGTCCTTGTCTTGTCCCAGTGGCGGGACTGGCGTGTCGGTTGATTTATTGATTATTTGGGCTGAAGGGCGCGCCGACTGCGAGGTCATTTAGCGCCCATAACTATGAATTGTTCGAACCATCGCTATAGGACGTCTCTTGTACATGTATTCATTTTCTTCGTGCATCTTGAGGTCAATGACCCGGGTAAATAGCATAAAACTTCACATCAGATAGGAAGCTGAAGAGCCTTCCGGATTCCACGCTCTGTGACTTGTCACCTAAAACTGCTAGGAGAGAGTGAGCCTGGTCATTCCCAAAATGACGTCAACGCTCTAATACAAGCCCAGGGCATGAAATCAGGACGTGGCGAACTGTCATTACTGCACCACATCTCGGGCACAATGGTTCATTTCACCATCGAGTAAATGAATATGGGTGCCGTAAGTATGTCCTATGCGTAAGCGACACAGCGTCACTTCGTCTCGCCTTCTTCTGCCTGAGCAAGAGGGCCAGTGACCTAGAGATGGTTTAATTATCCGTAACTTGTTGGAACCCAGCTCGTCCCAGCTCGCCTGCCAATTGCTTGCCAGAAAAGCCGAGATCCCTGGGTAGTAATCTCTGGCAGGGATAGGGAATTATCTGCGCGAGGGAGCCTGTGCTGTTCGCCTTGCTGGGCAGTCCGCTTTCTCGTTTCCTAAGATACCTATGTGACTTGGAATCCAGCAAAAATGGACAACTTTCCCGACCTCATCTAATAGTCAAGCGAAGGACCATATCATGTACTAAGGAGTCTATTGGGTTAAAGGTCTTTAGCGCCGAAAGGTTGCTCAACGAGTCGGATACAATTACATGACGTTCTTTGTCCCCGACCTCTATAAAAGCCAGTGCTTTATCAATTGCTACCAACTCAGATGTGTACACGGGCGCATGTTTCGGGAGAGTAAAAGATCTGACGGCTGTATCACACACAAAGGCGCTTCCAACCCTGGTGTCAGTCTTTGACCCATCAGTAAATGTTTTTGTGTAGCTATCATAAAATATCGATATGTGCTCCAGAGCACGTGCACGAAATTAGTCCGAGAGAACGTCCACTTTGCGTATGTCGGCCAGTACGAGGTCTATCTGTTCCGACTGTAACGTACTGTTACAGTCGGCACAGAAGCACGGCGGGGTGTTCTGGATGTCCTAGGGATGCATTTAGAGGCGGAGTCAATGATCAATGCTGTAAAATTGTATACAGAAAGTGGTGGACTAAAATGATTCGGAGTATCGTTCGTAGTACTATTTCATCTACTTCATAGTACCATTTCATCAAACTGACGCCAGTTGGCCTTGCTGATGTCCCACCGCGGTGGCTTCGTTCCCAGAACAGCAGAGCAGATAAGTTTCAACCAGATTGGAAAATGGTCGCTTCCGAGCCGGTCATAATCTACCACCCAAACATAGCGATGACTTAACTGGGGACTACACAAGGTGAAATCTAAAACCGATTTGTTCCCCGAGGGTAGCGTTATATGTGTGGGAGAACCTGTGTTTAGGAAACACAGCGCTTCGCCGATTAAAAAGGCTTCCATATGTCTACCACGCGAGTTAGAAGTGGCAGAACCCCAGAGGGAGCTGAAATCGCCAAAAAGTAAAACGGGAGGAGGAAGTTCTAGCATAAGACTTCTGAGCTCCGCAGGGGGAAAGACTCTCCTGGTGGCAGATGATTGAGCACAATGTTATAACAAGGTGGTGAATATTAATACGTACGGCTACTGCCTGTAGTGTTGACTGCAACGATATTTCAGTAGTAGGTGCTCCATGGTGGACAGCCAACATTACCCCACCGAGTGCAATGGTATCAATGTTTGAGTTGTCTTTTCGAAATACAGAATACCCTTTAATGGAACACTGGGTACCAGCGGAAAGTTTCGTTTCCTGAAGGCCTACAGCAATAGGCCGTCTGTGATATAAAACCCTCTGCAGGTCAGTAAAATTTGGTCTAAAACCACGCATGTTCCACTGTAAAACTAAGGGCAATGGCGACCAGTAAACTAGAAGTGTCTAAAAGTGCTCCCCGAAGGGTTCGAGGTCACTTCTAGAGTGGCCAAGTGACATCGTTCTCGGTCGCGACCGCGGCGAGCTGTCCCCGGGAAGGCTACCTGACCACGGTAACCCTCTCTTCTGAGGGGCGCTCAGCTGCGGTGGGGGCGGGGGAGGACCCATGCCGTGCGGCATAACTGGTTCTCCCAGAGGTGCCTCCACTCGTCTTCAAGGCGTTGGCGTGGCCGACCCTGCGGGACCTTCCACACCTTTCCCCCTCACCGGCGCCCTCTCCGCCTGAGCCAGTCGGGCCCTCTTCGCCTTGCGGGCGCGTCTCTCAGCTTCCTGGTATTTCAAGCTGATTTCGAAGACTGGAATTTGTCGAGAGCTACGGGACGGCGATACATGATCGGACGTGGAAGCTGGGGATGAGGGAGGAGGGAGGGGTGCGGAAGTAGTGGTTGAACGTGAGGATGAGGCCTGGCTCGTGGGAAGGGGGAGGGAGCAGGAAGGAAGTGGAGAGGGAATTGGAGGTGGTTGTGTTGTGTGTAGGTGAGGGGGATTGGAGGAAGGATGGGAAATGAGAGATGGGGATTTCAAAGTAGGGATTGTTGTACAACGGAGATAGGCTAGGATTGGGTGGAGAGGGCCGAGTAGACCTCTTAGAGCGTTGGACCTGGGTCCACTCTCCCCCATTCGACGTTGGTCGGGGAGATGCATCTGGTGAGAGACCACCGCGTCCACTTGTGGCAGGTGGTGCTTCCGCCGCTACGGTGACGTGTTAAGCAGGCTGTCCTTGTCCCTTTGGCGACGCAAGGGGCACACCGAAAGATCGGAGAAGTGTCGTAAGTTGGGAAATTAGCTCGGAGATGTTGGGCTGTGTGTTGGGAGCCTATCAGGGGTTCCCTTTGAGTATGTTTTACCGTTGCATGGTTCAGTTTTGCCGCTGCTGCGTAAGGTATTTTTGGGTGAGCTCTTTCATAGAGCTCACGGGCCTCCCGAAATGTGATTTAGTTTGTACATTTTTTAGTGACCTTTTCTTTCTCTTTCAAGAAGATGGGACATGAGCGACCGTAGGCCGCGTGGGGCTTCTGATCAGGGCCGCAGATCGAACATTCTGAGCATTCAGACTCACATTTTCCTCCCGCATGGTCCACCGACCCACATCTAAAAGTCTCGCGGTTTCGACAGTGTTGTGTGGTATGCCCAAATCTGGAACATCTAAAACACCGCATGGGATTTGGGACATACTCACGCACCTTCACGCGAACATATCCAAGGAATATGAATTCGAGATCAGTGGAGTTAAATGTTAATATGAGGTCATTCGTAGGTTGCGTTCCTTGGCTATTTTTAATAGCGTTTCTTTGCTATTTCTAATATTTCTTCCCTTCGCGACTACCACTCCCCATTTTGCTAAGCCATCCACAATCTCATCATCGGACACGTCCTTCAAATCATAACAATTAATGACCCCCTTCGAGTAGTTTTTGGTATTGTGAGGTCGAACGTCTATGGGTATTGTGACTATTCGTCTGCCGGTTTGTTTGTTTATTGGTTGGTTCACGACACACTTTATGCACATTCACGGCTAATGGCGCCGCCCACACTGTTTCGCCGGTGGGCCGCGGGATTGGGAAATGTCCTGAGTGGCGCTGAACCCGGGACCCGCTACCCCCCATCCCCGCCCCTCGTCTGCCGGTTTCATCTCGTACACTGCAAGTTAGTTCGGTTGCGCCCATCGCCCTGCTTGCATCGTCAGTACTTTTAACCTGTAGTTCTATTCCACCATCCCTAAGTTTCTCGCACATGAGCATCGCTCCCAACCTGTCGCAGGCTTCCTTCATCTGAAACGGTGCAAGCCGCGAAAGACTCGTTTCTTCTTCCAATGACCTCATGACGAGGGTACGAGGAGCGGGAGAACAACCCAAGAGGCCGGTCCCTATACGCGCCACGCTTGGATGTCTGATGTGTCTGCTTGTCTGTCCCCTACTAGAGGGGGCAGGTGAATTGCTTATGTTTGAGGATGCCATATAATGTGATGTGTTCTGCTCTTCGGACGCCCCACCGCAAAGGGGCCCTACCGGGGGAACGCCTGGGTCCCGCGGACGGGAGGTCGCCAGGCGCCCGAGGAGCTATACGGGGCAGGTGACGCATCACCCGGCCGGGAGAGAGATACTCACCACCCCGACCGGGATCCAGCGCCGCCCACCCCTTGACCCCAGCCGGCCGGTCCGGCAGGCACCAGGCCGAGACCCAGGCCCCCAGACCGAAGCGACCAGCCACTTGACCCGTGTGAGGCCCCACGGGCCACGACCCCGGCTGGCCGGCCCACCACCTCCGGCCCCCGCCCCGCCCCCCCTCTGAGATATCGAGACCAAAGAGGTGTGTTGGTCCCCCGTCACAACTGACACCGTGCGACGGGGAACCTCAGCCTCCAGGACTCCGTCAACGCCGGGGGACGGACCGAGAGGGCGCGACTACCCCGATAAAACTGAGCTGGTGGGCAGGATCTGGGAAGTTGTCCTGCCTGCTCATAGTAAGGATAGTTGGTGTTGCAGGGCCAGACGAAGGATATGGATGTTGGGATGAGATGGGCATTGGAGTGAGAGCGTATGGAAGGAAGGACGAGTGAGGTACTCCTAATATCTGACCCCTCGCCGGATCACCGATGGACTGGGTCCGGGTCTTTAGGACACTCAATCCCCCCCCCCCCACCGCGTAAAGGTGGTGCCTCGTCGAGGGGGACTTGTGTCGGCACAAGAGAGCATGAGGTGGGGAGCCAGCCAGCGTTGAAAAAGTGGCCCTTTTTTGGAACTTTTGCAATCCAAAGAATTATACACTCCGGAAAAAATATACTCCTTGCATTGCTGGATGAAGACATACTTAACTAGCAAGACGGCTAGAGGTCACTATACAATTGTGATAACTTGGGTGGAGAGGAAGATTCAGTCATACTGGGTCCCCTACCACATGAAGTTTCCAGTATAATTGAGGATAATACACATTTGTTATTTCGGGTCATCTGTAGGCACATTCCAAGAGGAGGCAGGAGTGCAGCCGAAAATGAGATGCCAGCCAGATTGGAGGAATATCAGTTTGCAAGCATGCACAAGTCAACATATGTCAATGGATGGCAAAATATGGATCACTGCAGTCTGAATATGATCTTAATGCCACTGAACATTCCATATTTCACAAAATTCCATCTTCCATATCATTCCATAACATTCCATTTGTGCATGTGCAATTTCTGGTGAGGTGCAGGTGAATTAATAAACAGCTACAAATGCATGTATGTGTATGTTCTCCATTTGTGGACAAACTTCAGAACAGAGTCCAGATGTGCCCAGAAGAATGTATGGATGAACACCAAGAGCTAGAGTGGCATCCACACAACTGGTAAGCCACAAAGTGTAGCACTTCCCCCAAATCTCCAAAATACTGGTGGATATGAGCCATGTTTTGCTACAGCATAGGAATTGTCATGGGCACTATTACTTTTCCACACATGTTTTGCACACATTTTGCCTCCATGAAGCATACAAAGGTATTAGGTTTGGCTAAGTTATGTTTTTTTTTCTAAGTTATCCATTTATCAAATTCCTTTCGGAATCATTCAGGATTATAAAGAAAGTTTTTGAATTAAAAAAAAAAAACACTCGGGCCAGCATAGGCTGTTTGGTTGGAATAGGCCATTTACTTTTTAATTTGTTAAAGGAAAAAATTGCTATAAAAATGTTTATTAAAAAAAAGGCTTTCTTGCATCCAGTTAGGCCTGCAGCTTTTTCTTCATTTTTAACATCGCATTTCATGGTATATTTCGCAACCAAACCCGAGCCACTTTTTTGGTGTCATTTTGCTACCCAAATGCACTTGCCCAAAAAATATGCGGTCACATCATGTAAGTACCTACATTATGAACACATTCATAATCATTGCACGAAAAAATAAATTTCAAGAAATCGAATCACCTTAAACTGCAAATTTGTCCATTCAGAAAGTCACAGACCAGAAATGTTAAAAGTATAATGGTATTCAATGGAGAATGGGGACAGGATGCACCTAATAATTCCTGAACATTTCATGGATGCACAAATAATGCTTGAATGCATGCATATCTATAATATCTGCAGTCAATGTGCACTGAAGAGGCCCAGCCCCCATTAAAAAAAATCACGCTTCAAAATGTGGTAAGTGAAAACAAGATTTTCCAGACAAAAGCAAAGCAATCAGTGTTGTTCATTTCTACGCTTGTCGGCAAAACATCGCAGCAATTAATATTATCATGTCCTGCTCCTTGTATTATCTGAAGATATCCCGTCACACAACACAAGCTTACAGCTTTGGTTTCTCCAAATCAACAACTCGAATTACCGCGAAGATATTTGATATAGGTAAGTAGGTAGGTACCTACATAGTCACATAATACAACCTCTCATACCTCGAGCCAAACACGCAGTCAATTCCATCCGTATAGCAGCGAACAGCTTTAAAGAAAATCCTTCGTTGAATAAAAAAACCAATACGCTCCGCCAACCAAATATAGGAATTCACCTTCACCAGCCCGACCGCGTTCTTGGATTCAATGAGTTCACCGCTCTTCATCTCCCACTCCGCCCGGAGCTATTTGAACCATTGCCACGGAAAGCCATGGATAATGCATTTCTTCTTGGTTCCTTGGAGAATGATATGTTCTGCATCAATTGGGATGGATCAATCAATTGACATCAATTCTGCATCCGTTCACATTTATATTATTAAGCAGTCAGGAGCGATATACATAAAAGATATCGGAAGGATTTTCTCCATGAAAATTGCCTGAATGGTACCAAAACGTCCATAAAACCTGCTAACACTTTGCTCCAAAATGAAGACCCATAGAACCAGAAATTTCACCTTCTTTCGATTTCATGACTTATATTGTTTCCGAATTTCATCAACAAGCGGGAATAGTTGTATTCATGCCACTCCAACCGCGAGGTTTCCCCACTCCGGACAAATTCAGGTTTACGTGTGTTGACCTAATCCTCTACACTCTTATAAGCCTCATTCTGATCCAATGATTAATTTCTTCCCACAGTCCTGATTATTATTAATTGAGAAAAAAGTTCCCTGTAATTCTCTTGGCAGTTTTCTCTAACTTATTTTCATTTTTTAGTATTTCATAGCAATCATGGCGCGAAATGAGACGCTTATTTCCGCTCGTCCGTGACGATAGTCTGTTTTACAGCAGCAATTTGCCCGCCCGTCTAGTCGCTTTTCATCCTTCCAGGCATTCCTTGCTTCTACTAAACATTCCAGACATGAACTAAAAAGTGCATTGAAATACATTTAATATTTATAAGGATTGACTTCAATATTTTGTTTCAGCTTTTTCATTTGAAAAAAGAAAATTTCATCGTGGAGAGAATAAAAGATTTTAGACGGATTGTTTTAGTATAACTTTCCTTGAACCATTATATATTCCGAAACCCATATCCCGAAGTAACATTTTAGACCCTCCCATTTTAGACCCAGCGGTGCACGAACGTCCTGCTCTCGAGGTATGTTGTGAATTTGTATTATTTGTGTGGTGTTGGTACCTACGCTAGGAGTGGCAGGTATTGATATATAAACTTGGTTGAAATCGATTAAGTATACTTTTGTGATCATTTTCTCTACCATTGCTCAGGAAGTTGCCTTATAAGTCATTCACGTAACGTGGATGACTTCAGACGACGATGTGGTGGACCCCATCTGGTTGTCTGTGAGACACTAGGATAAGAACCTAACAAATGACTTAAAGGCGTTTTATTCTTGAGGAAGAAGAATTATCGGGTTATTTTACGACGCATTCAACCGCAAGGTTGCATAGCGCCGCCACCCTATATCACACCGATTGGTCGTGGGTAAACTCTGCAAATGCCGCCGGCCGCAAGATTCGTGTCCCACGCTCCACCATCTAAGCTACCGAGGCCCCTGAGTTTTTATTCTTCATTCCAGGAGACATCACTGCATTTTTCAAATTTTATACACTTCGTTATATATAAAATGTATATACTCAGTTACTTGGTGCTTCAACATACACCCCATAATTTGGCAAACTGGGAAATTATACACCCCATAACATAGTGCTTCTCAAGATTATACACTTCATACTTTGGCAAGCCAAAAAATTATACACTCGAATCCAAGACCGAGAAGTGAAAATCCAACACTGGCGCCAGCGCACCCACGCCGACCTCCCCCCACACAACACCCACTGCGACATCACACAAGGCCCCACAGCCTACATTTTGCCCTCACTCATACGGCGCTACTAACAGCGCATGCCATACATCAATAATTAAATAAACATGGATACGGGAAAACAGGACCGAAAATGACACACATGCTGCTACAGAAGAGAAGTGGACATGCCATCAGCACAATAAACTCGATGAATGGACAAGCCCGGCTGTATGGACGGTTTGATGTATCCGAGAGGCCTTGGGCGCGGTGACTACGCGGGCCATTTTAAGTACATGGTGAACGACTATTTTGCTGGATGATGCAACACAAAAATTATATATACAAAGCAAGCCTGCCAGAATGAATCACTGAAATTCGATGGACCAGGAAGATATAATTGCAAGCTTACAAACCAAATTTTACTTAAAGCAAACTGTTGCAAAGCTTTCCAAAAAGGGCACACGCCTAATCACAATCCACCCTTCCAAGCAGTGTGCACCACACAAGACAGAAATTACAATTTTACAAGATACATGCGAAATGCACCATCGACCACACCATCCTTGCAACATTGAATGATTCAATGACTGGATTGACGGCTGTCGTCCCGGTGATCAAAGTACAACTAACCTTGATGTACACTAACACACCCTACACATAATGATGCATCATAATGGTAGTCGTCTTACCTGTGTGTGTGGGTGTGTGTGAGAATGTTGGAACATGACTATTACACCTTTGCCATGTTCAGTGTTCTCATTGTCCTATTGCACCACTGTATATCAACCATGTCACATACTTGACAAAGCTGAAAAGCTAGGGTGCCAAATGAGTCATGAAAAATAACCAAATATAAATTTCGGTGCAAAATGAGGTTAATAGAGCCCGACCACTTCCAGGGAGTCAGGGGCACGGCATCCGCTGCAGCACCGACCGAGCCGCGGCGAGCGCGACTCACCTGCGGACCAGCACAGCTGATCTTGCAGACATCACAGTAGTGCAGTTGCTGCGGCTTGGGCGGCTGCTTCAGCTTAGGCTTCTGGCCGATAGCGCCGCCGACACCGGGCCGCACCGACTTCCACGTGCCGGCGCCTTTGGGTGCCGTGTGCGCCTGCTGTTGGACGTATAGCGTCGCAGCGTTGTACAGCGCTGCATCGTAGCCGCTGTAGTCTGGCAGTGCACATAAACGGAGTAGTCAAATATCACTCGAGAGGCAGGTCTAATAACTCCAGAACAAATCCACTGACAATCTAAGGACAAGTTATATAAAGATCATACATATATGTATCATGTACCACGCAACACATGATACAACATATCATGAACTGCAGCAAGTCCGAATAGTACGAACGCAACCACGAACTGAATTGTGCGCCTACAGATTAACCCGTCCCGTCTCGGGGGGTGGGGGGTCTTCAACCGCCCCCTCAGTTTTTTCGCGGATAGCGGACGAACGGCGCGCGGCAGCGCGCCCAAATTTGGCATACCTTTTCCCACATCAATTTCACATGCCTATTCAAAAATTTTAGGTCAGGTCATCTAGGGTCAACGAGTTAGTCGAGGTCAAGTGAGGTCACCTCAAAAAAAGTTCAACCAGTCGTCACGCTTTAACGGATACAGATACTTTAATGAAACTTTCAGCGTTTGCTTATCTTTACGGATGCAACAAAACGCACGAGTTTAATTTTTCTCTTTTTTTTCGTTTTTGGCTACATACAAATTTTGCGTATTTGCCATGTTGCAGTTCAAACACAGGATTCTGACTAAAGTAAGCATTTTTATTAGTCCAAGTTGACTTCAAACAACATTTCTCGTTCTGCTCTACAGATTGGAAAAGGAAAATTAAAGAAAGCTTGAAAATTCAAAATTTTGAAATTTCAAAAAAATGTTTTTTTGTTGTTATTTTGGGGGGCAAAACAAACTATACCCCTGGTCGATTTCGTTGTCCTTTTCTCATTCCAAATACTTTTTTTTTCTCATATATCCCAAATGAACCCCCCAGAGTAAAAAACATAATGTAAGTCATGAAAATCTAGCCCCCTTGGTGACGTCACTTGTGAACAAATTGTTTTGGGGGGTGGACCCGGACCCTACTCGTCGAGCGCTTTCCGATGACACCTCTTTCGTATTCGTGCGATTCTTAGTTTGGATTTTAGAGGGGGGGTCTTCAACCGCCCCCCCCCCCCCCCAGAGACGGGGTGGGAGGATCTGACCGGAATGACGGCGCGGGTTAAGAGTCAGACCAACACACAGGTCAGTGGCCCTACTCTTGAGGCCAGCAAGGCAGCCACGCGACGCGGGCGCGCCAGAACGGCGACCACGCGACACGAGTTGAGCCGCGTCTTCATCTGTCACAGACATAACACGGCCGACCGGGAGCCCAGGCCGGCAGCTGACTACTGTGGACCACCAGCAATGGTAATAATATACTGGCACATGCATTGTGTGTGTGTGTGTGTGTGTGTGTGTGTGTGTGTGTGTGTGTGTGTGTGTGTGTGTGTGTGTGTGTGTGTGTGTGTGTGTGTGTGTGTGCGTGTGCGTGTGTGTGTGTGGTGTGTGTGCGTGTGTGTGCGTGTGCGTGTGTGCGTGTGCGTGTGCACATATATATACAGCATATATACACAAACATTTAAGGTGGCATGACATTGACATTAAACACACTAGATGCTATCCTACAGACGAGCAGCGCCTGATGGGGGACTAACTTTTGTTGGCAGTAGCAGCTGCCGCAGCCGCGGCCTGGTTTGGATAAGTGTAGGACTGGGCGGCGCCAGCTGCAGGGTAACTGTACGTCTTCGCGGTCACCTGGCCAGCAGGCCGTGCAGTGGCATTCTGGTAGCCCGCCGTGTACGTAGTCGAAGACTTCGCTGCAAGGTGAAATCGTCACTATCAACCAGCATTCAGTGATACATTTTCGTGGACAGTTCCGCTGAATTCGGTTGGATTCAGAATTAATCAATACCCAATTTGGCAACCATTTGGCAACCACAGGCTATTACGGGCATAAGGAACAGAATGAAGTGAAGGTGGACGGAACTTAGGAGATCACGTCGAACGACCAGTGGTAGGCGTTTACAAACAATGCCGCATAATGAAGAAGTTTCACGTAATGGGTATTTTGTTCATAGGTGGTGCATTTCCTACCTAATTAAATTTCAGTTTAATTGTCTTGTGCTGAAAAACCTACGCGTGGTGATGACGTCACACATGTGCATCGAACCGGCCAAGCCAGAGACGCACAGTGAAGTATGGATCGGGTATTTCTACTTCTATTTCTAGTTTTTGAACCGAATCACATCACGAAGAACAATACGGGTGCTTGTTGCGCTAAGCTAAACGATTTTCAAGAAAATATGAAGCTCGAAAACGTTGATAATATATTACGGTGATAATGCAACACCTAACATTTCTCTTTCAAATCCATGGCAACGGAGTGTCGTGTGAACAAACAGTAAAAGCTTGTATAATGCTCTTGAGTAAAATGTGTAATGTGTGAGATCATGGCATAAATTATATATGCCCTAGCTGGACACCATGGCTTGCCCTCCATTGAAGAAGCCGTTTTTGCATTCGAATTTCTTTTATAATTAATCCACAGCACGATAACACATTCCATGGTGATGGTTCACCACGGAATGGTGATGGTGAAACTTGTCCATTCACCATATAGATCATAAGGCTTAAGGATAACAATTCCATAAAACTTCGCCAGCGCAACTTACTCAACACAAAGGCATCAAAGGGGTCGATGAGATACTAACGCACTGCACGTGCTCGAAACACATGGATAGACGACATAATGGCAAAACGTGTCACCGCTGAAGTACCGACAATGCCACGAAGCTCCGTTCTGCCACAAAACTGACAATTGATTCTCTGGTTGACAACTATGGTAAGCAAGAAACCAGTAAGCAGGTTTTCAGAGAAATCAAAATTAAATCATATTACAACCATAATGCCTCAATTTCACAAGCTAATTCCTAAGGAAAGAACAAATCTGGTTTTGGTATAGGGGTGCATCGACGGAGTTCGTCATACAGAAACAAATATGGCTTTACGTCACTTGCGTTCGCCATTTTATGAGCTACACGATGTAGTCATACCAGTCCTACCATTTGCCGAACTGTTGTAACAGGATTATATCGCAAAAATTTCGGTTGTGAAAAATTAGAGGGGAATGCCGTTTCTTCCGAACAAAACCATTCCCACTGCAGAGATTAACTGACACAAAAACACCAATTTAATTTTAAAATACATGAACAGATTACACAAGCCTAAACTTGTGGCTTGTGCTGGGGGGTAGTTCATTGCCTACCCCCAACAATTTCAACAGTGTGCCCACATTGAAATACACATTGGTGGCTATGTAACATTTGTCAGAGCCTTGGTCACATTCGAGTTGTAGGATGCATCAGCCAGGTTTGGTTATTTGGCGTTAAGCTCATCAGCTTATACTTTTGCATCCAGAACAACCAGTCAATCTAGAAATTATGCAGACTGGAATCCTAACATGCCAGGGGCATGCAATCGTAAGTACCCAAGCACATAAATGACACGTATATAGAGCCAAACAATACCACCACAAACCACACTGAGTGTTCATCATAAGCTTGACCAAAGCCCACATAAATGCACATCATAACACATTTTGATAACTGATTACTTGAGAATGCAATGTGTAGAATCATTATAATCCAAAACATAACATGTAAAGAAACTTGTGATCCTCACATTTGAATGCTATATGCAGCGTAGTTAGTCTCTCACACAAATTGCTCGCGAAAACCCACATCTGATATTATCTGTATGTAAATCTGGGCAAAATGAATATGAAGAACTTCCAATCCAATCAGATGAAGATCACACACAACCTGATGTGTATTGACCTTCTGACACATCGACCATTGAGTCATGTAGTCGCCAATCTATCATGCCGATTAGTCGCGGGCGAAGAGTAGCGACAGGTGACTCAAGCCCACAATTCTTCGATTGCGAGACGGACAGCCTACCTCTAGGCTACTTGTTCACAAACCCATGTATCCGACGCTATTAGATGCCAAAGTATTCATTTAATGGTAATACGCCATTCATTTTGCCACCAGAAAACAGTGAAATCATGCAGACCACAATTTGAATGAACTGTGTTTTGTTATCAAGCCAGCATTACGAACTACAAATTCATCTTTTGGACTTAACCAGTCACCCATTGTTGAATAGCCTGATTATCCACGTCCTGGGATGCATATATCATATTCCTGATTATCGCCGATGAGTTATTTGGCGCCATAAAGCCCCACCCAACTCCAATATTTGGCACTAGTGTCCCATAAACAATCTGGCAAACAAGTATGTTGAAAATTGGCAATGGCAATGGCCATGTGCAAGTCCTAAAATGCGCTCCAGCTACGATCACTGAGCATGGGCTGAATTTCATGCAGCACTAAGTAGATCTTCCCCAATCCCGCTATTTTCTGCGGAACGCGAACGATACAGCGTGATAATCACCAGGCGAATAAATAACGTAAAATAACACAACAAATAGGTTCATGGATGCTCTAGATAACATAGCATGGTCTCACCTTGAAACGAGGGATCGGCGGCTGCGGAGAACGACGTACTGGTCGGCTGTGGGTAGAAGGCAGCCTTCGCGGTGTTGTCGTACGTCTGGGTACGCGCATACGAGTAGTCGTACGTGGGCGCCGAGCTGGCAGTGGCCGCGTAGCTGGTGGCCGCCGCCGGCTGGTAGGCGGCGGCCGCCTCGTAGGCGGTGGTGGCGCGCTGGGCCGCGTACGTGGCGGCGGCCGGCGTGTGGCCCACCGCCGCGTACCCGGCGGCCGCCGCCGGCTGGTAGGCTGCTGCGCCGGCCGCCGCAGCCGCAGCACTGAAACATGCCACACCAGGTGTGATAATCACCAGCCAGGCGACACATTGCTACCCTCACCAAACCAACGTGTGGCGCATCACGAGCCTGGCACGAGCGAGCACAGGACGCTGCCTGTACGGCTGCTTGAGACTGCAGGCACACGATCAGAGATCATAGCAGCACATAATTTGTAAACACACAACCAGGCTCTGGGCAGCCATGAAATAAAAGCTTTGTTTCCTCATTTCAGTAATAAGCACAAACAACTTCTATAATTTGGCTGGATACTGATAATAGAGGCACATGCACCATATTCTACACAGGTACCTGCTCTGGGGAACCATGCATGCAGTGCTGGCATAAGCAGAATGAAAACCATTCTGCCTCAGCAGCAGGAGCAGCTGCCTTTCAGATCTCACCAACGCAGACACTCACACTCACTTCCCTGCATCAACTGCCTTTGTGCATGCACATCTGGGGTGCAACTGGATGTCCTGAATACATGTGTCACCAGACTATATTGAACAATGGATTTGCAGGTACCAATCAAATTTAGCAATCCATGCTCAAGAAGTTCACATATTTAATTTCATTTAACACTGATGATAGATGCATGCAATCACACCTTTTTTTCGCAGTGGCATCTAGGACAATCTCAGATTCTCTTAGATAGAACAATCTCATTTGAAACATGCCATTTACCATGCCAATGACCATTTCAAATACCATACCATACCATTTCAAACATGCCATTCAATACCAATTTTAGTTCTAAAAAATATGCTGCTCATGTACTAAATTTCAATAAACTTTTCACGACTAGATGCATATCACGGGCTTCCAAACGGAAAATATGCAGGCAAAAATGTTGTAGTTGTCTATTTTTATCTTCTCCAGGAGCATATTGCATTTTTCCTCTTAGTGGGAGGTTACATTGAAGGCATTGAGAATAGTGACCAAACTCTACGTCAAATAATTGTATTACTTAAATCGAAGCTGTGCAGTAAGAATGAGCTTGAATTTGGCATGGAGGAGCCAGATCAATGCTAAATGTCCACTAAACATGTCCCTTTAGGACAGGATCTCCTGTCCTTGGACCAAAAAAAAAACCACCCTTACATTGCTAGATATGAAGAGCCTGGCTTAGTTAGTTATTAGGGCTTTAGGGTGCACCAACTGCATCGGTCATGTAGCGCCCATAAGAGCCTGGCTTAAAGAGCAATCCCAACTACCTGCAATAATCCAATAGTATTATTTGGTTGTGATGAAGCAGATGGAGCAGATGCCCCAAGGGCCTACAACATATGGTAATTAATGGCAAATAATGAAATCCACTTCTAGTCCTGGTGCTCCGCATCTTGTCGAGCCATGTTATGTCCTTGACACAGCAACTTGTCAATATCATTGAGGATAATGCACAAATGTGAATTCAGGTGATCATGAGAGTTGTAACATGTTTAATTGGGGTTTAGGGGCATGAGAGCTGTAGAGGATGCAGAAGTGGAACAGAAAATTAGATGCAAGCAAGACTGGAAGTGCCAGCTTGCCAGGATGTACAACAGATGCTTAAGGATAACTCTGCAGTCTGCATGCAACATCAATACCAGTGTTGCAATTTGTGTAATGGTGTATCACCTCCTCCACGTAATGGTGCAGGTGGTATGTAATTGTCTGATACATGTGAATTAATAAACAGCCATGCCTTCACATGCACATCCTTCATTTGTGAAAAATGCTGGAACCAGTAGGTGTTCAGAAGAATGCAAGGTCAACAGAACTAGAGAACTAGAGTAGTCCCTACACAACTTGCAAAGCACAAAAGCAATCCCCTCAAAATGTTTGTGGACACACACGATTTGACATAGCACAGGAATATTCTGGAAGCTGTAGGGACAAAAAGGCCAGATAATGGAGTTGATTGGGGGGATGGGGTGGGGTGCATTTCACAATGTCCTGAAACATTTCATGCGAGTGAAGCAATGCGAGTTACTATATGGGTACACTGAATGTAACCAACCCATTATCCTTAAAACATTGTCTGATGAAAATGAAAGATTTATCAATAACACAAAAAGCAAACAAAAAGTTTCTTCCATCCCAATCCAACACATCAAGAACACACTTCTGAAAATACTATTCCCAGGTCACGAGTGTTAAATTCATGAAGAATATTGAGTGGGAAATAGATGAAGGGCAATGGGTAGGGTGAAATATAGTTGGAGAGGAGCAGACTCAATAGGGTCCCATGTTAAAGATTGAAGTTATTTGGTAGGTAAAGAAAACATTGAGGGGGCACTTGTCCCCCCAAAGTATATAAAACAACAACCCTGCCCTAGGTTGTGCACTGGATGCATGGGCACCCACAGAGGGATACAGATGTGGACCCCAACAAAATATAAGGAATCACAATTTTGCTATGGCTGCCAGTACTTCTCAACATGAAGCTGGTTATGCATGCATTGTTGTTAGCTATGAATGTATGCATAGCTAGCTAGATTTGTGCTTTGATACCAATGTTTACACCAATGATAAGAATTCAATTTCAACAAACCTCAATTGGGCCTCAGTTCCTACATCAGACAACACCAATTAGCAGTGTCACTACCTGGTCCTTGAATTATCTGACTATATCCCATCTCACAATGCACAGCCTATTCCAGACAATTTGATAAAATATACCTCATTTGTTATTTCTTGATACTATAGATTCCCCATTACTTTGTACCAGAATGAAGACTGAAGTTGAACTTGAACACAGTTGAAACTATTAGGAGGGGGGACAAGGGGGAAATTCACATTCAAAGCAACATAAAGCCCCCCCCCATATAAACATATGTGGGCTACAATTCAGGATATCAATAGCTGGCAGCCAACATCAGACTGGTGTCCTACATTTCACTGATAATAATATTGTTGTCTTGGGTGTATCACTTCTAGTAATATAACTATATTGGGTGTAGATCATAACAGTATCACACAAATGATATCACATTGCTAAGACCACCATTACAGCAAAGGTAGAAGGGCATGACTTACTCTTTTTAGAGGCCAAGGGCTGATAAAACATGGGTGCCTATCTCCATAACCTTAAGCTAAGCTGCACCACACACCTGTAGCAAAAACTCAATTTGATAATTTTGAAGTAATTACCTACTTTAGAATGCATCTAAAGAAAAAACATGAACTAAAATTATGAATAAATTGCTAATAAATAGACTACTAAATTTAGAACCAAGCCCAGTGAAAATATTTTCAACCTTTCCATCACTGACCTCTATATATCACAAGACAGACAACTTTGCTTTTCAAAAGGGTCCTGACAGTCCTGGTGTTGTGAATGTAAAGCAGTGATGCTGGGGCATTCCAGGTGGCAAAGATGGCATTCAAATGATATAGTGATATATGATGTATAACCAATTGTTTTATTTATATTATATATGTATCAAACCAAAGTTTTTTTGCCTTATATATGACTTATATCATTCAGTGCTATACCACTTTAATCTACAATACACTATGCAGCACCACTATTTTGGCCTGTATGTGCTACACTTGGACCATTTTCAAGTCAGGTTGTCTGTCTATTGATATATAGAGGCCAATGATGGTATGGTTAGGAACATTCAATACTTTTTGGAAATGTCTGGAATATATATAAATACACACAAGCATATACTAAGCAAAAATCACACCAGCTCCCCATTAGGCCAGTACCGACCTGCCACATCCCTAGTGTTCATCCCCTTGCAGACAAATACAGAAGACACATGGGGCACATATATGGTCATGGTAAGGTGGTGCCCATTTTACCAGGAAAATGGTCCTGCAGTGAGGCTCAAGTACAACCATCTAGTTCTTCAGCAAAATTCTTCAGACACCCATGCAGACAAAAATGTTCCCTTAGAATCATTCAGCATACTCCCTTGAATTTTGAACCAGTCTCCCTTCCAATACCCTCAAGTGCATCCCTCAAAATTGTCAGCTGAATGCAATCCAGTGGCTACAGACATGCCCCTTCCATGAGAAATCCTGGATCTGCACCTGCCCTCTTGGCTATGTCCTTGGAAGAAATCCTGGGCTGCTAGAAAGGACTACAATAAAAGAGGAAGTCCTGAGCACATGAGTTCATTTCTGAAAACTATTAATTCTGGGGAGGTGGGTGCAAAATACATGAAGGCAGCAGGAAGGTACAAATTGATTGGGGACCATACTCCATAGGGTCTCATGCAAAAGCTGGAAATTATTGGTAGGGGCAAGGTGAAAATTGACAGGGTACTTGCCCCTCAAAAGTATATAAAGCAACACCCAACCTGAATGTCAACCCATGCCCTGCAAGATGGTCAAGTGAATTCAGGGATTCCCTGCAGATTCATCCAAATGTTCCACAAAATTTGGAACCAGCACCCCACCAGGATCACTTGAGTGGTCCCTCATATTTTTTACCTGGAAGCACCCCTCCGGTGTGCTCAAGTGCACATCCCCTGTCCCTTGAAATGTGTTTGGCTGAAGGTGCCCCTTCAGGTATTTTTCCATGCTGCACCTCCTAAGAAATGGCACCCCAGACGAATACCATCCCTGTGACAATTCCTGAATCTGCCCCCGATTACCAGAATAGAAACTACAAACATCCCCAGCATCACTTCCCAAGTGGTTATTGGGTACCCAGGATATTAATTCCATGGGGTGCACATGCTAAATACTGCACAAAGTTGGTACAACAATGATAATACTGCACAAAGTTGACTTTGACCTTTAAAGCAAAATTATAATATTTTACAAGATGCTTCAATGTTTGTATCTGCTAATGAACCCAGCATCATTTTGCACTACTTTATCATAAAATACCAACAACTTTTCATTTTGCATTTCATTCCAGGGCCAAAATGCATGGAAGTCAGTGGTACATTATCTTTTGCCCACATAGGGGAAAATTAGGGGGCTCTGAATGCCTATGGCAGCATGAAATAGCTCTACTGCTGCTTCTGTATGGCTGAACCAGTAATTGCAGTGCTTACGGACACAAAATGAGCAAGCTATCCATATTCAAATAGTTCCTTTGAATGAAAATCCTACTAACCACCTGGAATGAGCAACTTTGAAACAGGTAATTATTTTCTAGTGTGCCATATTGTGAACACAAAAATGTTGTGCAGAATTAACTCACTGTAGCTGTTGTGGTACAAGCTATTAGTAGACACTAAAAATGCTGGTGCAATCACAAAAAAATACTGAGCCACTTCATTATAGTTTCCTTAAGCCTTAAACTCTTTGAAGACCAACATGGCACCTGTGAACTTCACTAGCTCCATACCAGGGTGGGAATTAAGGCACTTCTTAAGAGATTTCATCTCTTAAAACATTTTTGCACTCCAGATTCATACTGGATAGAATGGGCTCCACATGTACTCTGACACAAACATGCAGAAGGAACAAAAATACCACTAAAAACTAATACAAGATTGAATAAAACATCCACCAAATATGTTATTCTACTTACAATTACCAAATAAACCACACTTTTCAAACCATCAAGCACACATACAACACCCACACACCACACTACACCACAATCAGCGGAAAGGCCGAAGACAATGCACCAAACCTTGTGATTCCGCACTGAATAGTGGCCTCCAGTTGCTACAAATTCTGCTGATGCATCTTCAGAAACCTGCTTTCAAGCCACCCTATAGTGGAAAAAAAAAACTTGACCATTTTAAGAGACAATTTCTGGAGCCCTGGAGGCTGTTAATTGAAATTTGCTTTGTTAGCATTTTCTGTTCTGAAAACTGTCTTCCAACCAATCAATGCAAGGTATTTTTTAAATGACATAACCAGTATCAACTTTGAACACATGTTTAACAATGCCATACTGCGAACACAAGACCTTGACTGATCATTTGCCTTCAGACTGTCATGTGCAAGGTGTTGGTGCCTGGTTCGTATTGTGCAGGGAATTTGCTGCATATGTGGGCAGGTGTGCATTTTGAGGCTGAGGGTGAAGAGTGAATTATTTGTGTTTGTTTTTCGTTTGGCTAGCCTTGTACTGTGACCAACAGTGAAAGGAAAGCACATTGCTCTTGTTAGTTACGAGAGACAAAGCTGAGCTTATCATCACAACTCCCTGTCTTGCAGTGCCATCCATTGTTCACTTTGTTTCTATGCTTGTATGACAGCTCCATCATGTATTAATACCACCATCTTTTTGTTATATATGTGCTGAACATGTGGAAAACATCCAAAGGTAGGCGTTTGGGGAACAAAACATGATCGGATGCTCTTCCCTACCAGAATAATACGCGGAGCGTGCGGTGGGCGGCGAGTTGGGAGTCTAATTACATATAGAGGTCAGCGCATACTGTTAGTATTCGTGTACAAGGCCCCATTAAGAACAATGCTTTCTGCCCCATGCTAATTCAATGGGTTTTCACGACGGGCGAATCCCCCTGCGACCGCAATCAGTTGTCAAGGGCCTGTTTGGAAAACCGTACCTAAAGAACCGTGCCAAAATCAACCACCATTGCCCGAGCTCTTGCGTTCCGAGCAGGCACACACCACAGCAGACGTGATTGAATATCTCACTTATACATTGAATGATTGAAATATACATACCCGTACTGAGTTCCACCGTGCGTAAATCCAAAATAGTTGTTTGCTGCCATTGAAATAGCCAATCAATACAAAGATACAGGAGTAGGGCACACCACACACGGCACGATCGACCGACGACTGTGCCGGAAACGAGATGGAATAGTAGGTGGCGCTTATTGAGTGCGAAAAATAGTAGTGAAAGTGAACTCAATCAGTTGCATTCGTTCCGGAAAGGAAATCACATGTGTATGCTTGTTGCAATATCTTTGAAATGCATTAATAATGAAAAATATAATTTAATTTATTTTGGGGAATCAAATTGGCATACAAAATACAAATTTCTTAACAAATTTATCTTATCCCTAAGTTTAGCAGGCTGACCGACGTCGCCAAGTGGTTCACCCGAGCGGACAAGCTGTGCCGCTGGCGTGGAGTGCGGCTGATTGACGTGATTCCGGAGCGGCTGACCGGGGAAGCGTTTGGCGTTTGGGACCAGCTGACCGGCGCGGCTCAAGACTCCACTGACGACGTCCGCAACGCACTACGATGCGTTCGCGCTAAACCGTCATGCGGCGCACGTGGCATTTCAGGAGCGGGAGTAGCGCGCTGGTGAATTGGTAGACGCCTATCTGGCTGATCTCCGACGGCTGATCACGTTCGTCTCCGAGGACAGGCTGCCAGAAACAATCCTGGAGGCGAAGTTCATCTCGGGCTTGCCAGCGCCGGTGCGGAGCCAACTCAAGGCAGGGACGCGCGCCCAACGAATGGAGATGCCGTGCCTCGTTCGCCTTGCTCGGGAAATCTTGAGCGAGCACGCACTTGCCGAACCGACGGCGGCAGCGGCGGTGAACCCAGGTCATCGGGAGGTACCGCGGCCGCGACTACCTCACCGCTGCTGGACGTCCGGCAGCCGTTTCCATCTTGCTGCTGCCTGCCCAAACGCCACCGGGGGCGCGCCAGCGCGAGTGCCGTCTCAGGAGGAGTAAACGCGCTGCCGGTGTCCGCATGACTGTGGATGGTGCGGGACGCCGGATGTTGGTCGACACGGGCTGCACCGACGTGCTGGTCTACCACAGGTGCTGCGCGGCCTGGGAGACGCGGACTGTGCTGATGCACGCAGTGAGCGGGGGAACGCTGCGGTGTGTTGGCATAACGAGAGTGGTAGTGGCGTGTCGGGGCCAGCGAGTCACGCTCACGGCTCCGGTTGTGCCGAACCGACCGCTGGGTGTGGACATCGTCATGGAGAAGATGACGGGCATCACGGCGTTGGGCGGTGTCTCTCTGCGGACCGCGTCGGACGTGCGGGTGTGCGCGGCGGTGGCGGCGGTCGTGGACCGCCAAGACGTGCGGGTGGATGCCACTGACTTCGTGGCGTGCTTTGAGGCGCAGACTGGGGCCTGGATGGTGGCCTGGAAATGGGCCTCTGGTAACGGGCCGACTCGTTTGCAGAATCGGACCGCTCAGTACGCGGTGCCGGTAGCGGTACGGGCGGCGTTTGACGCCGAGTTGAATCTGTGGATCGGAGAGGGCTGGTTGCAGCCGTACGACGAGTGGACGGATGGGCCGGCGCGCGGCCTGATACCACTGATGGCGGTCCAGCAGCCGAGCCAGGGCAAGGTTCGTTCGGTCCTGGACTAACGCGAGCTAAACGGGCACGTCACCCCACACACCGCGGACGCTGACGTCTGTGTTGACCAGCTTCGCCGCTGGCGAGGACACTGTACCCGCGTCGTGGTAGTTGATCTGCGCAAGGCGTACCTCCAGCTCCGGTTGGGTCGGCGGCTGAGGCCGTATCACACGGTTGAGGTTCGCGACCAGGGCACTGCTTGACACGCATCGGTTTTGGGCTGAACATCGCCCCACTTGTCACTAAAGCCATCGTGCGAGCAGTGCTAATCCGTGATCAGGTGGTGTCGCGCGGGGTGTTGCCATGCGTAGATGATATATATGCCATAGCCATACTTATTTGGCAGCTGGTGGCGGAGTTTCAGCCGTCGATGACGGTCGGTCTGGTGCGGTCCGCCGATAACCCGGCGGACGCATTAACCCGTGTGCCGAAGGAGTGGCTACGTGATTCGGGCCTGGTTGCTGAGGCTCCGTCGCAGGCGGTGGTGACTGCTGCCGACCCACGCCCTGACGCCGACCCCGCTCGGCTCCGTGTCGTGCAGGAAAACATCGGTCACCAGGGGGTGCGGCGGACAATGTGGCACGCAAGGCAGAGCGGAGACGAGCGTGTCGCGGGCTGCAGTTCGGGCTGTCATCCTAATTTGTGGCGTGTGTCAATCGATCGACCCCGCGCCAGTGCGGTGGCGACACGGTCATCTGAACGTGCCATTGTGCTGGGAACGCCTGGCGATTGACGTAACGCATTTTCGAGACCAAAGGTACTTGACGGTGATCGATTGCGGCCCGTCGCGGCATGGGCTGTGGCGCCTACTGCGCCGCTCATACGCCGACGAGATCACGGACAACTTGGAGACGATCTTCTTGGAGCACGGCGCGCCCGCGGAAGTGTTGTTGGACAATGCCGCAAGGTTTAGTGGGCGTCGCGTGGCGGCGTTCGCGGCTCGCTGGGCCGTCCGACTACGCTTCCAAGCCGTGCATGAGGCGGGCGGCAACGGCATAGTCGAGCGCCACCACTGGACCATCAAGGTAATGGCCGCACGGCAGTAATGTTCCATCGCGGTAGCAGTGCATCGGTACAACACGACGCCGCTTGACGGCGCGAACGCCGCTACCGCTCCTGCTGCCCAGTTGTTCCAGCGCTTCGGCCACGTCGGCCGCGTCGCTCTTCCCCGTAGACGACGTCGGCCGCCCCGAGCCCGACACGCGCGGCGTGGTGGACACGCCGTTCCGAGTCGGGGAAGCAGTGTGGATTCGGCAGCGCGGCCAGCCGGTACGGTGCACTGATGTGTCACGGCGTGGACTTATCACGTCTCCTGCCCGGTCCGCTCGTGGAGGTAGACGGAGTGCCATGACACCTGCGTTGACCTAACGATGAGGATGAACGGATGAACCATTGCACGCGGATTTGCGGAGTGGCGGGCTGCGTCCGCCGGAGTGCGCGGCTGCGCAGTATGTATGTGCCGGCTGCGGATGTGTTGGACTCTTATGATGATTGCTGATAATCAGGGGGAAGTGTGGTGTGTATGGTGCAGAGTGTGCTGTGACCCGAGGTGCCACCGTTAGCGTGGGCGGTGGCATCTCGGGGCGGGTGGGCCGACGGTGGCGTGGTGGCGCGCGGACCAATGAGGCGGTGGTGCGAGATGACGAGAGGAGTACCCGTAGGGTACCGAGGGACTCTGGATCGCTGGCTCGCGATGTGCGCGTGACCACCTGTGAATATAACATCTTGGCATCGTGCAACGTTGGTTGAATTCGCTACAGAAAAACCCTACAGCCCAAATAACTATCTCATTGAGCAGGTTTGTCAACAAACTGAACTGCCTGCTTTTGTCGTTCAAGATTTAGTGTGCGTCTTGTCTCCTTCATTCCACGGATTTCGTGGAGTGTGGCGTTGCGTATTTCGTGGACTGCAGCCACGGAACGCTCTGTGAAATGTCGCGCTGGATTACTTATGTGAACCATTTATGTCGCTGTTTGTAAACATTCGTACTCATTTTTATGATTAGCATTCATTGCATGCTGCTACATTAAAGCAGTGTGGTTGAATCACTTGTTGGAAACATCAGTAATTATACAAAGCTCCGACCTATGATCGTAGTGCTATTGTCCACCGATGCCTAATTTAATTCGCATGTGTCAACAACAAAAAGGAAAATAATGCGAAATAATTCTGAGATAGATCGTCTTCTAGGTGCATGAATGTCAGACATGTCCAGGAGAGGCTATGACAGGCATGTCGAGGGCAGGGAAGAAATTTACATTGGTCATTCTCAGTGAACATGCCGACAGCGGACAGACGTCGTTCCGCCCTCCGGACGCCAGTTGCCCGCTGTCGGCTGATGAGTGAAATGTCCGCCAAGCAGACATGCAGCCGACACCCAGTCAACGTGGGACCACTCTTAGGCTGCTGTCGTGACGCTGGGAGCCCGCTGTCGGCTGAGTGGGATGTCTAACAACGGCCCGACGTTAGCTGGCTGCTTTTGATATGCTGAATTAAACTTGACGGACATTTAAACAATTAAACGTCCACCAAGCCGACGCGCGTTAATATTCCAGAACAGTATGCCAATGTCTGACCGAGAACGGCCCGATGTCGGCATGCCGCTTATGATATGTCGAGCTCGTCCCGACACATGCAGAAAACGGACCGACATCGGCATGATTACTGGGCGGAGATGCAAATAATCAGACAAAGAAGTTTCTGAGGGAAGTGTCTAGATTCCTGCTGTTTTACCTCAACAGTTAAGAATTTGACCACGCTGCAAGGGAAAACCATCGTCGGTGGGAACATGACGTTCATTGGAGGTATCTTCGCAAAATCTAACCCAATTGTACCCACTCCACAACATTACTTGAAAATTTGCGTCTTCCTTGGCCCACACATCACACCCAAGGTGCGCCGCCATCATGGAAAAAATACAAGGCAGGACAGGGCTGAACACTTTTTTTTCAGTTCGCGCGTTTTCCCGCAGACTCCACGAAATCTGGCCGCGGAATTCGTGAGGAATGGACAAAGAACGACATATGGCGTCAGAGTCCACGGAATTCGTGGACGTGAATTCGTGGACGTGAACGTGACAAAAAGCGCAGCCTAAGAGTTCTGCACATGAGCGTCGATTTGTATCCTCTTGTGGGGTCATGCTCTCCCACCAATGCTGATTTTGGCCCCGTAAATGTTGATTACCCCTTCCAATAGCATATGCCATTTTAATGTTGCTAGGGAAACTAAAGGAACAAATGAAAACCACCATGCTACATAGAAAATTTAGTTGATACTAATCAGCATGGGCGTAACTACGGATTCGACATTGGCGGGATGGGGATAAACCAGGGACACAGTTGGTTTGAAAAGGATAGAGGGGCCTGGCCACGCCTCCCCCACTGAAAAAAACCTTGGATTTCACCCACTTTTCTTTCAATGTTATTTTCAGCCACTTCGATTAAATGTTCAATGCATTTCTCCTCTTTTTTCTCCATAGTTACTATTGTTAGAAATTATATTTCTAGGACAAAAATTCTTCCAAATATAGCAAGTTTCACTATTTATCACTACCTATAAACATCTAGCCTTATGTCGTATGTGCTGAACCCGATTTCTAAATCATCATAGAGCAATGCTGTATATTTGTTAAACGTTGCCCTCTTGTAGGACGATGGTTCATGGTAACAAATTTTGACATACAATTACGTTTCCCATGCTTTCCTATTTTACGGGGATACATCTCGATGCAATGACAACGAGGACGGATAAAGGATGTGGCACTGAGGGCATGTACCCTCACGTGGAAGGTGGCGTCCCTCAAACCAGAAAGACGCGTCCCTCTGAAGAGCTTGCAGTGTACCCGCTCGAGTTTTTCATCCGAAAGCACCCCTATGAACTAAAAAGGCACCCACTAGAAGGAAAGACCGAGTACATCCCGACCCTAGAATTTTGCATCCAGGGGCTTTTGTAGGTGCCTTTGCAGTGGCGCCACTACAGAGAAAATGGCGCCCCTCCGGACAAGTGGCCCCATGACAATTCCTGGATTTACTCCTGATTGTAACATTGTTCTCTCGCGGTTATGAACAGGGGCGGTTGGCCCATGTAAGGCACTAAGGCAGCGGCCCCTATCAATGTTCATTAGCAGCCGTCGACGTCATCTGGGCGCTGATTTGGTTTCAGCAGGTTATGACGACAGCAAGAAATGGTACTTTTCCGCGTACGTTCCTAACTAGCAAGTATACGTGATAAGTATAAATTATATTTCGATTCAATTATCATGCATTGCCGGAGGCTTAACGGGGAGCTTGGCAAGGTTGGAGAAGCATCCCCTTCATCCCCCCTTCATCCCGCATAGGAGTTTGCCACCAGGTGTCACGGTGGAAGGACGTCCGTTTGGAGCTCCAGCTTTCCATATAAGTCGTTGCAGAACAGGGCAGTACGCTAGTCTAAGCTGTGGATAGGTGTTTAGCAATTACTTTTGTGATTATATTTCATTAGTTTGTATCTGATAAGCATTTTCGTAGCACGCAAATTGTACTATATCAACCTAGCGAGGTCTCCGAGCACCATCTTGTTTTTAGGTGCGGCCTCGTGGTTTTAGGCGCGTTCTCGTCGCTTCGATTTCTGTAGTTGGAGATATTGCAAGTGTGTAGATTTCATAAGTACGTTAGACAACATTAATACTATCCTAACATACTTTATTTATTTTTGTGGTGCATAGTGCGTTTGGTGTTTAAGTATAAGATAGAGTTTAATTGGTACTAAGTTGGTAGTATTCATAAGTGCTGTGAGACTGTTCATTTTTCTGTCTAGCAATAAGTGATATCAAAAGTGATATTCATATAGTTGACTACTTGTCTAGAAGACAATTAGATTAGACATTTTATTTATTTATTTAAAAAAAAAAACATTTAACAAAAATGTTTAATAGTTTCTGTTTAGCGTGTTGGCATTCTTGAGGTACTTAGATAATTAACTGACAGTATAGGAGGCAGCAATTTATAGTGAATGATAGTTGGCTCTTTTGTCGGTTGTTTAGCGAGTTAATTTGAATATAAATGTAGGCATAAGCTGCAGCCCGTAGGATGATTTCGACCAGGATCCAGGCACTAGAGGAAGAGATTAGGACCCTTAATGCAGAGCTTTCCAAGCCCAAGGCTGCCCTTGTGGCACAGGGTAGGGAAGAAAAAGCAACAAGGGGTTATTCCATAGCAGGGACATCTTATGCTCAGGTGGTAGCTGCCCACCAAGTAGCTGAGGCTTCCCCTCCTGTGAAGGTGGCTGGGATTTCTCGGGAGGGGAGTGTTAATAGTGAACAGACGAGGGGTAGTTCTGGTAGGTCACAGAAGGGGAAGTGGCAGGAGGTCAGAGGGTGGAGGATTTTGAGACGCGAACCTAAGGAAAGGGTCAGTGAGTGGCAGGTGGCAGGTAGTAGGAGCGGGAGGAAGCCTGGTCGAACGGCCCAGCGGGCAGGCATATTAACATCAAATAGGTTCCAGGCATCGGAGTACTGCCCCCAGGATAGTAGTAGTAGGGAGTCAGTGCTGGTCGTCGGCGACTCTCGTGTGCGACATTTAGATCGGGTATTCTGTAAAGGTAGGAGGGACAGGAGGTGCATCACCAGGCCTGGTGCCAAGGTGCCTTGTTCTTGGTGACTTTAATCCAAAAGGTTATGAAAATGCTGGTGTTGGCTCCCCAGCATGCAAAATGCTTAGGAAATGCTTTGAAAAGGACCTGTTCTTACACCAGTTTGTATCGGAACCTACCAGGCATGGCTCATTCTTGGACCTTGTATTCACGGATTGAAGTGACTTGGTTCAGGACTTCACTGTAGGAGAAACTCTGTGAAGAAGTGACCACAACATAGTTAGATTCAAGGCACATGTAGGAGAAATTATCAATGAGAATTTGGTAAAGGTTCCAAATTTCAACAGAGCAGACGTTGACTGCATGAGAGCGGCTTTAAGTGCCATCAGATGGGAAGAAGAATTCTCCAATTTAAATGCCTGTGAAATGTGGGAAAAGTTCAAATCTTACTTGAAGGAAATTCAGATTAGACATGTCCCCCAAAAGCAAAGGCGCAAAAGAAGGGTAGGAAAGCCAGCATGGCTTACACCAGACTTGATAAAAGCAATTAAGGCTAAGAAAACTGCATTTAGAGTCTTTAAAGAAGCCTCAAATGTCGTTAATCTAAAGGCGCATCGAAAAGCTACAGACACCGTGAAGCAAAAAACCAGAGCAGCAAAGTGAGCAAAAGAACTGGATTTAACTAGAAACTGTAATGGGGACAGTAAAAAGTTCTTTAGTTTCTACAAGCTGAGTAAAGTTTCTAGCACAATTGGTCCACTGGAAGTAAACGGGACTACATTGGGTGAGGATAGTGAGATGGTTGAGGAGCTGAGCAAGCAGTTTAAATAAGTGTTTACATTGGAAGATATGACCAATCTGCCGACCGTACACCATAGTTCAATGACATGTGATCTGACAAATGATGTTGATTTCATTGATAGTGATGTTGTTTACAATCATATCACGAAAATAAAGCCAAAAAAGGCAGCAGGACCTGATGATATTTATGCTTGGGTGTTGCGGGAAACTGAAAAGGAACTGGCATTTCCACTTAGTATAATACTTTGTAGATCAGTTTCACAAAATGAAACTCCAACCGATTGGAAAAGGGCAAATGTTGTTCCTATTTTCAAGAAAGCAGAAAGAGGGAAAGTTGAAAACCATAGGCCAGTAAGTCTCACATCCCTAGTCTGCAAGGTACTCGAATCAATTATCAAGGATAGAATAGTTAGTTATCTGGAAGGTAGCAGATTGATTCAAGATACTCAACATGGGTCTAGAAAAGGACGATCTTGTCTCACAAATCTCTTGGACTTTTTTAACTTCGCTACAGAACAATTTGAACAGGGAAATTAGGTTGATGTAGCATATCTTGACTTTAGTAAGGCCTTTGACAAGGTACCCCATAAACGGTTAATGATATAGCATCAGTCCCATGGTATTGCAGGTGGCATCTTAAAATGGATAGAGTTGTGGCTTTCAGATAGACAGCAAAGACTGATGCTAAATGGTACAAATTCATCATGGCAAAATGTTCTTAGTGGAGTCCCCCAGGGGTCAGTACTGGGACTACTACTGTTCATTATATTTGTAAATAACATTGAAAGTGGCCTAAGAAGTAATGTTTCGAAATTTGCGCATGATTTGAAGGTCTTTAGGGCAATAACAGGTTAATATGAGCATATCTCGCTGCAAAAAGACTTAGACGAACTTGTGAAGTGGTCCGAAGAATGGCAAATGAAATTTAATTTTGATAAGTGCAAAATCATGCATGTAGGTAAGCACCATATGAAGGCTCCATACTTGATGGGTGGCCAAGTGCTATCAGTGACTCAACATGAGAAGGATTTAGGTGTTATTCTAAACACAAAACTGGGGGCATCAGAGCAGACCAAGGAAGCCAGGAAGAAGGCACTGAGAATGCTCGGGGCAATAAATAGGAACGTATCATACAGAAGTGAGGAAGTGATCAGGAAGCTTTACTGTGCATATGTGAGGCCACATTTGGAATACTGCATCCAAGCTTGGTCTCCTAGCTATAAAATAGATTGTTGGCTTTTAGAGAGAGTACAAAAGAGGGCTACAAAAATGGTTAATGACATAAGCAACCTGGCATATGAGGAAAGATTGAAGAAATTGAATATGTTTCGCTTAGATATAGAAGGCTGAGAGCAGATCTCATCGAGGTCTTTAAATTTGTCCATGGTCTGGAGAGGAGATATTATAGGGAAATGTTTGAATTGAACAGAAATGATGCAACTAGAGGCCATAAATTCAAAATTAAAGTTAACCACAGCCGAACAAGGTTAAGGCAGACTTTCTTCACCAACAGGGTAGTAGAACACTGGAAGCAGCCGCCAGAAAAGTTTGCCACCAGGTGTCAAGGTGGGAGGACGCCCGTTGGAGCTCCAGGTTTCCAGATAAGTCGTTGCAGAACAGGGCAGTACTCTAGTCTAATCTGTGTATAGGTGTTTAGCAATTACTTCTGTGATTATATTTCATTAGTTTTTATCTGATAAGCATTTTAGTAGCACGCAAACTATACTAAATTAACATAGCGACGCTGCCGTGCGCCATTTCTTGTTAGGCGAGGCCCGTTGGTGCTCCAGGTTTCCGGATAAGTCGTTGCAGAACAGGGCAGTGCTCTAGTCTAAGCTGTGGATAGGTGTTTAGCAATTACTTCTGTGATTATATTTCATTAGTTTTTATCTGATAAGCATTTTCGTAGCACGCAAACTATACTATATTAACCTAGCGATGCTGCCTCTCGTGCGCCATCTTCGTGTTAGGCGAGGCCTCGTGGCTTTGGGCGTGTTCTCGACGCATCGATTTCTGTAGTAGGAGATATTACAAGTGTGTAGATTTCATAAGTACATTAGACAACATTCATACTATCCTAACATACTTTATTTATTTTTTGTTCTGCATAGTGTGTTTAGTGTTGAAGTTTAAGATAGTTTAATTGGTAGTAAGTTGGGGGCATTCATAAGTGCTGTGTGACTGTTCATTTTTCTGTCTAGCCATAAGTGACATCAAAAGGGATATTCATATAATTGTCTACTTGTGTGGAAGACAATTATATTAGACATTAAAAAAATATTTGATTAAAAAAAACAAACAATTGTTTAATAGTTTCTGCTTTTCTTGAGGTTCTCAGATAATTAACTGACAGTATAGGAGGTAGCGATTTATAGTGAATGATAGTTGGCTCTTTTGTCGGTTGTTTAGCGAGTTGATTTGAATCTAAATCTAGGCATAAGCTGCAGCGTCTAGGATGGTTTCGACCAGGATGCAGGCACTAGAGGAAGAGATTAGGACCCTTAAGGCAGAGCTTTCCAAGCTCAAGGCTGCCCTTGTTGCACAGGGTAGGCAAGATAAAGCAACAAGGGGTCACTCCGTAGCAGAGACATCATATGCCCAGGTGGTCGCAGGCCACCGGGTAGCTGGCTTCCCTTACTGTGGATGTGGTTGGGATCTCTCGAGAGGGGAGTGTTAATAGTGAACAGAGGAGGGGTAGTTTTGGTAGGTCACAGGAGGGGAAGTGGCATGAGGTCAGGGGGTGGAGGATTTGGAGACGCGAACCTAAGGAAAGGGTCAGTGAGTGGCAGGTGGCAGGTGATAGGAGCGGGAGGAAGTCTAGCCGAACGGCCCAGCGGGCAGGCATATTAGCATCAAATATGTTCCAGGCATCGAATGACTGCCCCCAGGATAGTAGTAGTAAGGAGTCAGTGCTGGTACTAGGAGACTCTCGTGTGCGGCATTTTGACCGGGTATTTTGTAAAGGCAGGAGGGACAGGAGGTGCATCACCAGGCCTGGTGCCAAGGTGAAGGACCTGGTACCTGTGGTGGCACAGGTCACCAGTGATCACCAGTTTAACACAGTCATAGTGAATGTAGGGGTAAATAACATAGGTCATGCTAGGAGTGAGGAGCTTCTGCGGGAGTACAGGGCCCTTCTGACCACCCTGAAGGGTACCAATAGAGTCATTGCAACAGCAATTTTGCCTAGGGCTAGAGCCTCCCCTGAGTGGAGCTCTAGGGGACTGGCAGCTAACGCCAGGGTAGGAATGCTCTGCCATGAGCTAGGTTTTACATTTGTAGACGAGTGGAGCAGGTTTTATGCATCGTGGGACCTCTATCAGAGGGATGGCCTGCACTTCTCTGAGAAGGGGGTCCATGTGTTAGGCAAAGTGTACGAGCAGGTCCTTCAGGGAAACTAGGAAATGGGGTGGGAGGAAATTGCATTGCCAACTCATAAATATTCCAATAGTGTCAGCCAAGGCAATATAACCTCAAAGTCTGCAAATAGGGAGAGCAGCAGTTCAAGGGGACAGAGTGATAGTTCATCTAGTGATAAAAGAACTCAGTATGAAAAAGCCAAAGGTGGTTATGGAGCATTTGTTAAGTGTATGATGTTTAATGCTCAGAGTATCCGTTCCAAATTTGATGAGTTCAAGTGTTATGTTGCTGAGGAGGAACCGGATTTTGTTTGCATTACGGAGGCATGGGTCAGTAAAGGGTATTTCGGAGATAACTTACAGGACTACGAGATCCAGGGATACAATATGTTTTCGTGCAATAGGGGTCCAGCAATGAAAGGGGGTGGTGTAATGCTCTATATGAATAGCTTATACAGTTCTCAAAAAGCAGCAGGTGGGGATAAAAATGTGTCTGTGGAGTCCATTTGGCTTGATGTCACTGTGGGAAAAGGCAACAGCAATACTCTTAGGATAGGAGCTTTCTACCGATCAGAAACCCTGCCACATTCTCAGCAACTGGAGCTTGACAAGGTGATTTCTGAGGAAATCCGTAGAAACTTTGAGAGGAAATGACTTATTCTTGGTGACTTTAATCTAAAAGGTTATGAAAATGCTGGTGTTGGCTCCCCATCATGCAAAATGTTTAGGTCAAAATGCAATAACAGGTCAAGATGAGCATATCTCGCTGCAAAAAGACTTAGACGAACTTGTGAAGTGGTCCGAAGAATGGCAAATGAAATTTAATTTTGATAAGTGCAAAATCATGCATGTATGTAAGCAGCATATGAAGGCTCCATACTTGATGGGTGGCCAAGTGCTATCAGTGACTCAACAGGAGAAGGATTTAGCGGTTATTCTAAACACAAAACTGGGGGCATCAGAACAGTCCAAGGAAGCCAGGAAGAAGGCACTGAGAATGCTTGGGGCAATAAATAGGAATGTATCATACAGAAGTGAGGAAGTAATCAGGAAGCTTTACTGTGCATACGTCAGGCCACATTTGGAATACTGCATCCAAGCTTGGTCTCCTAGCTATGAAAAAGATCGTTGGCTTTTAGAGAGAGTACAAAAGAGGGCTACAAAAATGGTTAATGGCATGAGCAACCTGGCATATGAGGAAAGATTGAAGAAATTGAACATGTTTTCACTTAGATATAGAAGGCTGAGAGGAGATCTCATGGAGGTCTTTAAATTTGTCCATGGTCTGGAGAGAGTATACCTTGGGGAAATGTTTGAATTGAACAGAAATGATGCAATTAGAGGTCATAAATTCAAAATTAAAGTTAACCACAGCAGAACAAGGTTAAGGCAAGCTTTCTTCACCAACAGGGTAGTAGAACACTGGAACCAGCTGCCAGAAAACATTTTCAGTAGCAGCACATTGAACATCTTTAAGAACAGCATAGACAATCATTATAAGAATAGAGGGCTTGCTTTTCATTATTACAGGGAGGGCTGATTGAGAGATTTGGTGGGAAACTGGTTCAGTGTACAGAGTGCAACCAAGAAGGGCCCTTGTGGCTCATAGTTGCACTAATCCTTTATGTCTTTATGTCTTTATGTTATCCCCCACAGTGGCTTTGCCCGTGTTCGCACCCCGTTATTCGGCATTCACAGTCGAAATAAATTGGCTGCGTCACCGACGCTCCGTGAATCAAACTTCTGTCATGCATGTCAGTAATACAGTGGGAACAGGAATTTCAATGCTAGACCAGCTCGGAAGCAACTTTAATAACAGCTGAATTGTGGGCGGAATGGAAAATTACGACGTAATACCATGCATGCTTTTAACCAAAGGTGTTCTATTTTTAACTAAATGAAATAGTTTGAATATGAAATATGATTTCATTATTCCCGTCGTGTAACCTAAAATATCACGGATATTGCAGTACAGCACGACATAAACACGGTAACACAAGCTGTTTATCAATCAGACTTTAATACGAGGAGCATAAGGATGGGGAAGACGAGACAGCCAGGATTGAGGAAGGCCCTCTCTGCCACTGAAGATTGTTTCTCCGTTGTGTACTCTGTGGTGGAAGTGAATTTGTATTTTGGGCGCATCGACTGCGTTCGTCATTTTGCGCACATAAATATATATTCCGGCGCCTAACAGAGTGCGTATTAAAACAGCGAAATATTGGAGGAAACAAACACATGAGGCACATAAAGAACCTTGGGTTCTTTTATGACGCAATTAACTGCTAGTTCACATACCGTTGCCAATTTCTCACGGGACGGTCGCGGGTGGACTCGCTAATTCCGCTAATTGCGGGACTCGAACCCATAATCTTGCGGTCCAGAGCCTAACACCCTACCGACTGAGCCACCTCGGCTCCACCAAACGCATCACCTTGGAGCTTATCGGTAGCAGGTTCACATAAGCCACGCAGCTTAATGAGATTACAATGCATCAATGCATTACAATACCTAACATTACAGTGCGTGCATATCTGGCACTTTATAAAATCTGACGAACTGGCAATAGATGGAACATCCGCATCGTGACATTTGTGGCTGAGAACAACTCGACATACGTATATACACAGACTACTCACGAGCACCGTAGTGGGACGATGAGTACGCGTAAAAAAAAAAAAAAAAAAAAAAAAAATTTTTTTTTTTTTAAACCTACAGGCTACGCTCTACCGACTTCACAAACACAGGCACACATCAGTATTTGAGTTTGACACACTCTCGGTGGAACTGCAACACGTACGTCTAGTCTCGTGTAATTTGTGTGTACAAAGTCCTGATATCCAGCTATATGATCAACGGCAGGTGATGCAGCCATACGCCCAAACAATGAAGGATTCAAACATTGATCTAAATGTGAAGCGTCGACCCAGTGCGGCTCACACTTCGCAGTCACTGAGCAAACTACTCGGCTTTTCGCTGCTGCCGCTTTGCAAGCTTGGCGACGTTCGCCTTATTGTTTACCAGCTAGAGACGAATAAATGTCCAGATCCTCGTAAAGTACTTAATGACATTTTATATGTGGAAGTGAATCTGGATTCCAACACATGTCGGAAACTTTCAATGACGTTTGGATGTCTGCCGAGATTGTTGGGTTCTTGGGCATGGTGAACACTAAACGCTGCATCCATATCTCTGAATGCGTGAGAGAATTCCTGGGTGAGAACAGATGATGAGAACGCAGGTAGGTTCCCAGTAGTCTATCCGTTGGTTTCCTTCTGGCCATGGACCAGGCCACACATCATCCCTCCTACCCACCACGCTTAACATTTCAAACATACCTTCAATTAACATCATTATCTCATGTGATTTGAAGGAAGCTGATATTCATTTCTGTGGGAAATGAAAACTCAGCAAATCAGCAGTTCAAGTTCATGTGCTGATATCTAGAAGAAATGTAATTTCACCAAGATAATAATATTAATATCGCTTAAATAAATTGTTTTCGAACACCAGGAAAAAAACAACACTTATTTGACAATGGCAGTACATGCTATCCCCCACCACAAAAATATGGCAAGTGTGGGGAAATTGGGCCTTTGGTGGCTAACGACGAACACTGATGTCAAATTACAAAAATAACCTAACTGAATCTAATCAAACCAACTGATGTTGGACTTCCTAAAACACACTCGTGTTCGGTCAACTAAAACCTACTTATGTTGTATGCTGGATGTTGAACGTGATTCACCAAGGAAATGGTAGATCCATTTTACCTTAATTACACCCTTGCATCAATTGCGCACTGTAGATTAATTCACCTAGTGGCATGGGAACTCAGTTAATGGAAATATAAATTTTGCACCCTAGGCTGAATCTGTGATCATTACCCCATGTAGAAAGGGCTGGCCATTATTCTGCTGGAATATCATGATGAAAAATGCGAAATATAGCCACATATAAATATATGCATTCATTTTTATAATTAAACCTGGTTTTGGCTTTTCATGCAGGATTGCCTATCCTGTCTTTTTCTCATCTTTCACTAATCCAAAGTGGCACTAATCCCAAGCCTGCCTTGTTCTTCATTCAGCACAGTTTATGGAATAGTGCTTTTAGGGTACTGGGAAGAAGTTGCCTTAAGCTCTTGGAAGCCTAAAATGACACCTGTGAGATTCACCAGCTCCACACACAAAAATGGTATAACTATGCAAGCTGACATTCACATTTTGGTAGAGACAGGCCCCTCATTTATGAATACAACAATATTTTTGTTATTTATGTGCTGAACATGATGTGGGAGAAGTCCAAATGTAGGTGTTCGAGAAACAGAACGTATTCAGATACACCCCTTCCCCTAATCTGGTGCTATTTTCAGGCTTTTGAGAGCAGTCAGCTGAAGAAAACTGCAAGGAAGTGGCCTCTGATATTTTTTTCAATTACACCAGTATATTTAGTGGCTACAAATAATTGGTACCACAACAGTTACAATGAAGTAATACTGCACAACCACATTCATATTCAGAATATGACAGAACACTACAGAACAATTATATGTTTTACAGTTGCTCTATGCAAGTGGTTAGAGGATTTTCATAGAAAGAACCATGTGAATATAGATAACTTGTTCATTTTTCCAATGCACTTGTTATGATATGTTTCATTGTATGAGCAAGCAAGGTATGTAGTAAAATACGGACTAAGTTCAATGCAGTGATAAATTATTAGTTAAATCGGGTGGAATATACCACTTTCTGAACACTCGATCAATCAACATCCATCCTCAAGAAGTATCGACATCTTGCTTTTTGACACATGGTTATGAAATCTTTGTGTCTCCTTTCTAACAGTACCTCATTTACTTTTTCATGGCCATGCTCTGGATAATGAACAACTATATACTAATATTTCACAACACAATTTCACATTAGGGGATTACCTATGATGTGACATGACATACAATATCAGTTAATAGCACAAGCATTTTTATCACTTTCGAATATAGCTCTCCCTAACTTATGAATCTCAAGACAAATGATAAATGTACAGGCATAAGTACACCATTGGCTCAAATTTAAGTCAGAATATGAAAAGCATTTGAAATGACACTAATTCCATGTCAAATTTTGACATCCTGCTGTGTCTGTTTTGACATCTCGCCTTTTGAAAGTCCATTATTTTAACACTGGTTCAATGGCATAAGGTTATATATTCCAGGAATGTACACCAATGTTTTAGCTTGATGCCATGACCAGGGTGACAGGTATGCTTTTTTATAAAGGCATTTTTGTAAGTTTTGGATTTCTTCTTCAGAATACTATGTGTATCAACATCATTCAGAAGATGTGACCACTCGTTATCTTTGTTGATGCTTCCTTTTTAATTTGAACAATGGTGTTGCATCGATATGGTGTGATGACATCATAGGTATGGCACTGAGGCTTTGACTGGCCAATGCTAGAAACTTAACATATCTTAATGAGATGCTTCAATTAACTTAACCTAACCTAACCAAACCTGCTCACTTTTATCATAGCTCATATTTATGTAATGCACCATCCATGCAGCACTGCTGTTTTTGTGAGATAATTAATCCATTACTCACCTGGTGATTCTCAGATGTGATGAAAGGTACATTCAACACTCCATGTAGTTGATCGAACACTCCTTCACATCAAAAATGCAGCGTCGCTGCACGGCCTCCTGGAGGATGTCCGGGAACTGGGTGTTCGCTACATCATGACCGCACACCTCAACCAGGACTTGGTTGAGAATCTGTTTTCACAGATTCGGGCCAAACACCCACCCTAATGCGTGCGAGGCGCAGGCGAGGCTGCGTATGCTGCTACTGACGCCTCATCCAATCCTGGCAGCTAACGGCGTTCGGCTCTCCCTGCCTGTGCAGCTGGAGACAGGTAGCGGGGGCTGTCACTTCCTGACAGGACAGCCTCCAGCAACGCAGGTTGCCCGCCCGTCCGAAGCACTTGCCACTGAGCAAGCTGACCACCAACCGCAGGAGATATGGCCTGGGTTCGGAACAAACAAAATTATGCAAGAGCTCCAGACAGACGAAGGCATGTTAAACGTAAGTTCCGAACTTCCTGCGGTAGCCGATCATCCAGACCACGACTACTGTGCCCAGGAAGAAGCGGTGCTTGGCCCCAGGACACCACTATACGGTAGTGATGAGGACACCGACGGTGACCGCCAACAAGAGTCGGCCAGCACACATCTAAACCCAAGGCCGCCCACCGAGGAGGCGATATCATACCTGGCCGGCTACATCGGTTTTAAGTGCCGCAATATTGACAGCAGCCTAGGCTCTCACTCGAAGGAGGTGGTAGCAGCTGATCTAAACGTGCCGAATAGTTGGATTATGGGATTAAGTCGCGGTGACTTGCTTGTGCCAAGCGAAACCTGGCTGGGCAAAGTCAGCTTCATGGAAAGAGTGTTTCGCCACATCATGGGAGATAGGTACCTGAACAAGCCCGGTGTGCAAACAATTTTGCAGCGAGCTATTGTCGAGCGTGTGTCAGGGCTGGACGGTCGTGTGGTGGGACAGTTCGCCAGAACGAGGATGTGGTCGCGGATAAAGCTCCTGAACGATTATAAGACAGCAGCTGCTAACCACAGGAGGTCGGCTCGTCAGGTCCGCCAGCACGCCGCGTAGCTCCGGCAAACCTGAGAAATGAATGCTCGCACCAACATGATGATGCACCTCCAATACTGTGGTATGTAGTCGTAATTCGTTTGTAATAATGTGCATTCATGGCCATTTTTACTTCCGTTATCTGTTGTGGTGACCCCCCTTGATGTATATATGCTCGAGTGTTTTTGCAATATTAAGAACTTTCAGTGCTCTCGCATGTTGCATCGTATTTGACCGAGATGTCGGTGACAATAATAGTCGCGCACCCTCAGTCACGTTTTGATCATCGGGTAGACCAGCTACTGATATAGTTCAGCAATAACTAAGGGCATGGTGGAGTGTGACGACATCCAGCTCACTGTCCGCCAGAAGCAAGGCATATTGCGATATTACTGCTCAAAGTCGGATGCCAATGCACAGTGCACCAGTTCGTCGGCGTGCATGCATCAAGCATTGTACGTTTGCATGTTCCCGTTCAGCTTATGCATGTTCGTCGCCCGATAAGGTGCCGTTTCTTCGTATAGACCACTCGCTTTGCTCAATTAGTCTATTCAATAAATATGAGCGTGCTGACGATTTTCCTGTATCGACGAGAACACCGGCATTGAGCATTGACTGCAGTTACATCGACTGTAATTGCGGTTTGATAATACTTATAGCTGTGTACCGCTCGTACTTGTGCCCAAACCACAACACCGTAGAACCACCAGAGTGAAACTAACATGCACCAAACCCAAACTGTGTAGTATATGATTATATTTATAAAGTGCTAATAACACTGAACATATTCTACATAATTCAGTTACCGACATGTGGAACTGCTGGCATACCCAGTTCAGGCCCACCTGCTGCCTGGACGTGAACATTGATTGATTGATTATTTGGGCTTAAGGGCGCGCCGACTGCGAGGACACTTAGCGCCAAGGTGAACGTCAGCGGCGGCCCCCCACGGACTGACACCGCTCAGCGTATGCCGATCACAGCGGCAGCACCCGCCACCGCCGTCTTAGCGGCGCCACCGCCACACAGTAACCACCAGCATACCATTACCATCGCTACCTATCACGGCCGCCATCTCCATGGTGCACTACTGGCAACCTGGCGCGCCAGTCGAGCTTTTACCCCCAGTTAGGCTGTTTTTAAGCGTGTGTTCAAGGCAACGTAATGCGAAAAAAGGGTTATAGCGACATCTCTTCTGCAATACCTTATTGTCACATTGCTATATTACATACCACTTGTGATGTGATACATACTACTTATTCTTAGAATATGACTTGCTTCTCTATTACTACTATTACTCTAAATTATCTTGTTACTTATGTTACTCTCCGAACGAAAAAAATATTAATTAACAATGAGTTCACACTTGGAAGCGCGGCCTACATATCGATGTCTGCATAGTTCATACACCACATCCTTTCCTACTTACGAACGAGTAACTCTTGACAGCTCGAACAACTCTACCAGCATAATAACAATTAGCATCGCTCGGCAGGCCCAACATCGAACAGTTATGGAACGAATCACTGACGCACGCGGACTATGCGTCCAAAGCGGGTCTAGCGCAGTCATGTGCCCACAGTGATCACCAACACCATGCATCATGTCCGCACGAGCTCCTTGCTGTCTGGTCCCAGTCGCGTCGGACGGCTCGGTCTCCGGCGCGCTGTGTGGGACTTGTCAGGCGCGCTGTGATTAGTGGTGCAGCACTGCCTCTACGTCGCTTTGCAACATCAATCGGTGGGCGCCGCTGGAAAGTACAGATGCCGTTAGAACTTCCACCCAACACGAACGCACTAAATCACCCGTCTAGCTCACACACACACACACACATATCACCAGTCAGTAGAGCTGCCGTCCGGCGACGCCAACGGTCTGCAAGCACACAAGACCTGTTGTGCATACCGTATGCGACTGGCCCCTATAATGCGTGGTGCGCACAGAGGACGGGAACGGAGGTCGAGGTCCCTCCTGTGGCTGAGGAAGCAGCTTCCCAACTTATAGGTCCGTCATTTCGGCTCCCAGCATACCTTTCCTGTCTGTCCCGCCCGTACCTGCAATTTCAGTAGTGCTGTGCGGCTGCTGTTGTTGGCCTCACTATCGGTGTGATGGCGGCCCTGGGACGCGTTGGCCGCATGGAGCTTCGTCTCCCGTGCACCACACGGATGGGCTGACATATGGTTTCACGCACGGGCCGATTTCGCACACGGAGAAGGGAAGATGACTGAGACGTTGCTGAACTGGAACCACCTCAGTCTGATCCTACTCTGGTATTCGGCCAATGCCTGATTCGGAGAGCTGTAACGGTGCCTGCAGATCTCATCCCAGCAGGGGCACCCCTGTCTGGACTAAATGCAGGTTTGTCCATCATGATCTGCCACTGGGGATTGTAACATAACATAACATGTGCATGTACGTCCCAACGCATGTAGATGATACCCAGTAAGGCTCCAGACGGTATCTGCAAGAATCGTGGGAAGTTTCCGAAGCTGGTCATAGCATAATTAGCTGGTATGCTCACTGTCGATATACTGTCAGCCAGCATCTGGAGCTCTGTCTTCCACAGACATGCTTGTAATGCGACAGCCACAACTTGCACACTGACCTGTTCTGGTCTCCAGTGGCTCATACCTCATTTGCGACTCATTGCGACCTCAATCTCACGTTTTGCGGAAACTTTAGGTGCCGAGACAAGTGTGTCCCACTACAGCTCTAACAGTCCAATTCAAACAGAACGTGGGACCTTTGGTACCCAGAGCTCAACATTTTAACCACTTGGCCATCCTGGCTCTAATTTTGGAATGGATGGCACATCAATCTGGGTAGGTGATATATACTCAGTAGCCAATATATAACCCATATATTTGACCAGTGTGGATGATCTCAGAGTTGTTGCCAAAAACACTTCAGTATGAGATTTTGTGTGAGTTTGAATAAAAGCAGGATCTTCTTTTTACTGAGAACATGGGGCAACAGCAATGAAATTGATTTTGTGTGGGGGAGGTAGGTTGGGGTAGAAAAGATAAGCTCATTAAATAATATGCCCAGATTGATGTGTATAATGTCATTGAGTGATTTTTGATGACATTAGTTGCTTCTTCCATGATGGTAGTCAGTGGTATATTTTCCACATTTTCATTTGGCAGTGCTGCTGCAATAAGCCACAAATAACTAATCTTCTTAATCCATTAATCATTAACCCAAGACCAAAATGTTACTCATAATGTGCAATAGGAAAGCAAAGGTGGCACTTCACATCAAAACATAGTTATATGAAGGTAATTATTTACCATAAAACTAAAGTTTGAGAATATCCAGACATTGGAAAATTAATGGATGCACCCCTGCTCAGCAGTGAATTTCTTAGCACAATGTGAGCAAAACATAGCTTGTGTACTTATGCCGGGACAATGGATGACATCACTGTAAGCATTTTCGAAAAGGATGGTGCAATGCACTGAGCCATGGATCTGAATGAATGAAACAGACCTCAGGTCTAGACCTCAAGACTGCAAAACACGTGGTCTGACACTTCTGTAAAGCAATCCAATTATCACATCACAAGATGCCAGCACACATCGTAGAAACAGCCACGCTTGCATTTACCTAAAATAGCTTAAATCAATCAATTATATTCTGGAATAACAGCACATGCTTTACACCTTAAACAACGTGTATCAATACTGTCTTTGACGCGGCGGAAAGAGTGACATGCACACAAACATACCGTTTTTTGACCTCGAAAGCGGCGACTTTACGGTAAACCAGAGCTAAAAAAGAGGCAAGAGCAGCAACGACACGTTTATAAAAGATTTTCACCACAAATGGAACAATATATGAATAATAGCTTCCACAAGTTTTTCCCTATGGCGTTTATCATTGTTACGATCGACGGAGGTCGTCAAGCGCTGATTGGTCTGCCCAAGCGTCTCCCTTTTTGTATTGGACTAAAATACTGGAGCGCACCCCCCCCCCCTGGGGTAGCCTCTCACACATATCGCCATATAGTACGTTTGCGTTTCATAACAAGCGCAGGGTGGGCCAGAGTCCTCCAATATTTTTTGGCAATCGGTGACGTCACGTGGGCTGTACAATTGCTCAGCCACAAAGGCGCTACAGCGAAACTTCCGTGTTTTCCACACGATATTTCCGATCTTAAATACCATCGAAATGTGACAAAATTGGGTTAATTGGAAAGCTCGAAGAATCTTGTCCACGAATATAAGCCAGATTTTCCCTAGCACTAGGATTTTTCGCTTGGACCCACGCTGACTGCATTCATGTCAAGCGCCGTAGGAATCGCGTGGTGCCACGGGTGGTAGCAGTATGATGAGACTTAACTTAAGATCACGGCCGGGTAGGAGGGTTAGGAGCAAGTAAAAGCTAACTGTTGCAACATACTTCCTCCCCACTCGGTGCAGGGGCGTAAACAAGGCTGGCGGTTCTGGGGGAATGTTCGCCCATGGGAAGTGGAACCGATCCGGCCAGGACAAGGCGCCAACATTATATTTAGGCTACCGGCGGATGCATCTACGCTGGTCGGAATAGCACGTCCTTGTCACCTATGTGCAGATACGGAACCTGCAGCTGGTTTTCACGATTGTTTTCCATTTGTCATTTATTTACATCTAGACCAGGCGTGTTCTTGTATATTTTTGAAAGGCATGTGTCCCCTCAATGTTGGCTCTGTCCACTAATAATTTAGAGTTTTAACGTGGGGTACCATGGAGCATGCATTCAATTGATGTGGGGCTTCCCATTAACTTCATGTATTTTGCACCGGAATAATCAATTATAAGAAGAAGAACAATAATAATAATTACATATATATAACATAATATGTGTGTGTATATATGCCTGCCATTTCACTTCTGAAGGTTCAATTTCGGAAGCATTTGAACACGAGGGAGAGGGTTTACATGTTTCCGTTATCACCATCGTTCTGAAATTCACTGATTTCGGAATGATGGTGATAGGTTTGGCATCTTGCAGCGCCGAATTAAGTTGTTCATCCTCATCTTAAGATGAGGATGTTAATTAACATAAAATAATACTGGGTACTTATTACAAATACTGGTCGAAAACAATCAACATTTGACAATCATACAATGGAACAGACACGGACTCATTACACACTGGCCTGAATTCAAACATTATGCACTACGAACAAATCACGTGTTGGCGCGCGTGTGTCTTCTTTTAGGTGGTCCGTGTGTGTTCCATTGCATGATTGTGTTCATTGCTTTTGAGTGTTGGCGCGTGTGCGTGGTCTTTTAGGTAGGTTGTGTCTTTTTGTGCTTTTTCATGGCTTTTGTTGTTGGTGAGTGTGGGGTGGTTGTTGGTGGGCGGGGGTGGTATTTGGTGTGGGAAGATTGTCCGTTCTGTGTCCGTTGGTGAGTGTCCGATGCCAGTGTGTTCCTCTATGTCTGTGTCCCGGTCTGTGTGTGTGCGGATTGTGTTTGTTGGTGACTCGTCTGTTTAGGGTGAGGTTTGTGGGTAGGGAGAGGCTGTTGGCTGCTGGGGTGATGGCGGTGGGGGTTGGGAGGGTAGGGAGGGTGTCGGTTGGCGGGTTGGCGGTGGTGGTGCTTGGGTACCAGTTGCTGTCCTGAAATGTATACTGGTGTTGGTGCTCGCATTCTGGGTGTGCTGTTGGTGGGTGTTTGTGTTTGGTTTGCTTGTGCGTAGGTGTATGTGGTGTGTTTGTGTTGCGTGGTTGTGGGTCATACCAATGTTATAAGCTTCAGTACACTGAGTATTCAGTTTCAGGTCAATTCCAATTGAAGTTTCATCACTTCAGGGAGGGAGTTGGTCACCCTGTGTCCTCAATCTGGGATACACTCATGGACAGTGGTATCGACAGGCCTTCAAGTCTGTCGCAGTGGCAAATTCAAGTTTGTTATCCAAATGTCTCCGAATGTTTCCTTGAAAAAAACAAGGATTCAACAACTTTAAGCTGCAATGTTTTGGGGTTGTAGGAGGAACTGTTCCTACTATTCGCACCACCTTCCCTTCCCCAACAACAGAAACACCTATATTTCATGGTTTGGATTTTACATTGGAGGTCTAAGCAAGCCCCTTTCGGTGATTAAGACTTGATGTTCACACATCCCAGATAGAGTAGCGTGGACAGTGGCGCGCCTGGTATTTGCATGCGAAGGCAAAGGGATTTCCAAGTGGGTGAGGCAACACTCATGAAAATAGTCACCGGATTTCGACCGGTATATATCATAGGTACCCATCATTGGCTTATGGTGAGATAAGTAGGCACAACTTAATTTGTCGCTGCAAGATGCCAAACCCATCACCATCGTTCCGAAGTCAGTGGATTTCAATCCTATCCGTCATGTACAAATACTTCTGAAATTACCGGCAAGATTTCAGATATAAAATGGTTGGCTTATATATATATATATATATATATATATATATATATTATATATATATATATATATATATACATATACATAGTGTATATACATATGCACTATGTATATGTGCATATATGCATATGCACATTTACATTCATATATGTAGATTCAACGAAACCGGCATAGTCAATAATCTGCTTCCAAACTACTCATATATATATACTATATATATATAAAAAAAATATATATATATAATATATATATATATATATATATATATATAATATATATATATAATATATATATATATATATATATATATATATATATATATATATATATATATATATATATATATATATATATATATATATATATATATATATATATATATATATATATATATATATATATATATATATATATATATATATATATATATGCATAAATCATGTGTGTATATATATTATTATTATCATTATTATACCATAGATTATTTGGTTGCAAAATTCAAGAAGTTAATGGGAAGCCCCACATTGATAGGTCATATGCTCTGTGGTACCCCATGTTAATTAAAACTCTAATTTATTAGAGGATAGAGCCAACATTGAGGGGGCACTTGCTCCTTAACAATATATCAAAGAACACCCCAGATCTAGACGCATATAAATGAAAAATGGAGAACAATCCTGAAAACCAGCTGCAGGTTCCATATCTGCACTATGGGTGATAAGGGCGTGATATTCCAATCAGTATCGCTACCTCCACCGGTAGCCTAAACATAATGTTGGCGCATTTTCCTGGTCGGAGGGGTTCCACCTTCCGATGGGAGGCACTTGCCCTTAGTTCTCCCACCCTTGCTTACGCCTCTGTATCGAGTTGGAAGGAATTATGTTGCAACAGTTATCTCTTACCTGCTCCTACCCATCCTTCTCTGCCGTGATCTTCAGCTGACCTGTCTCATCATACTGCTACTACCCGTGGCTCCGCGCGACTCCTGGGGCGCTTGACATGAACGTAGTCAGCGCGTGCTGAAGCAAAAAATCATACTGTTAGGAGAAAATAAGTCTCATATCCGTAGACAAAATTCTTCAAGCTTTAAAATGAACCCGATTTGGTCCAATTTTGATGTCATTTAAGATGGAAAATGTTGGTTGGAAAACACATAAGTTTGGCTGGAGGGCCTACGGGACTGAGCAATTGTCCAGCCGGTGTGACGTCACCGATTGCCAAACGACATTGGAGGGCCCGGCTATATCGCCCTGCGTGAGGAATTACCATAGGTATGCTTGATTAGTTTGTATTAGTTACGTAAAGGGCATTGGTGTTCGCGCAGTTTAAGGTAAATACCAGGGAAGTTTTGCACACATTTTACATCCGTGAAGCATGCAGAGGGATTAGGTTTGGTTAAGCTAGGCTAGGCGTTTGTTGTAAGCTAGACAATATTTCTTTCTGGGGGTTTGGATGGCGAAATTTGCAATTTACTTGCTTCTGCAAACAATTGAAGGTAGGTATTATTGCAGATCGAGGTAACATGTTTCTTTGGATCCTTTAAAATACAATGTACCTATTTTAAGACGGAAAAAAATGATGTGACCACTCTTTTTCTCTGCAAATAATTTCTTTTCATTTGGGAAATAAATACACAATCATAATCTTTGGTCTACAAATATAGCCCATCATGTATAATTATCCCTCCCTGGTGTTACAGACGTGAAGAAGAAGAAGTTCAAAACTTCATGTACTCAATTCAATACTCTGACATCAAAAACCATCTTTTTCTTGCTTAATTCCATAATTATTCACAGGGCATATTTGCAGCCAGACATGTACATAGCCTATATTGAGGCCAGAAGTTCCTTGCAATGGTGTTAATCATTGTTAATGTTGACAGCAGCTGTAATGATAGCACCTACTTTTGATGTGATGGTCAAAGCTTGTTTCAAGCATTTTTGGTTTTCTAGTTAGGTTATATTAGGTTATAGTCAGGAATGAAGAACCACAGATGTTCTCAACTGATGAACATTATCAATTCAATTTAACCCATCCTGTCTCGGGGGAGTCTTTAATCGCCCCCTGAGGTTTTTCGCTGACAGTGAACAAAAGGCATGAGGCAGTGCACCAAAATTTGGCATACTTTTTCCCACATCAATTTGGCATGCATTTTCAAAATTTTGAAGTAAGGCCATCTATGGTCAATGGGTTAGTCAGGGTCAAGTGAGGTCACTTCCAAAAAAGTTCAACCAGTTATTATGCTTTAATGGATGCAGGTATTTTAAGGAAACTTCCAGCATATGCTTGTCCTTAGGGATGCAACAAAACTTACCAGAGGAATGTGTAATTTTTTACATTGTTGACTACTTATTAATTTTGAATATTTGCTTATTGGAGTTAAAATAGAAGATTCTGACTAAAGTAGTATAGGATTTCCATATTTTTTTTCTTGGTAGTGGAGTATAATTTTTTTTTGGCTGGAGTACTAATTTTTAACTAGATTCCAAAAAATAGCTATGAACTTGCTAACAATTAACCTTCTTTTAATGGGACTGAAAACCATTGATAGCATTTTTGTATGCATAAACATCTTGGCAAACTAAGGCATGTCAAAAACTTTGCTGCACTAAAAAAATGAGTTGCCCATAACCAGGTAGTATTGCTTAATGGAATTAAAAATAAATGTTAGCATTTCATGCTTTATGTACCACACAAACATATAGGTACATATAGCTAACTGCTAAATCAGCAATATGTCAGCAACCTAAGTCTGAATGAGTCTGAATACGTGGAATCGTGCCAAGAATGCATCTAGTGGGAAATGCCCTCAGTAACCAAAGTACTCCCAAAAATATGCCCATGATATCAGTGTAGGATTTCCATATTTTTATCTTGTTAGTGAAGTACAAAATTTTTGCCTGGAGTACAATTTTTTTAGCTGGATTCAAAAAATAGCTATGCACTTGCTGACAATTAACCTTGTTTTAGTGGGACTGAAAACCAATGTTAGCATTTTTGCATGCATAAACATCTTGGGAAACTAAGCCATGTCCAAAATTTTGCTGCACTAAAAAAATGAGTTGTCCATAACCAGGTAGTATTGCTTTAATGGAATTAAATATAAATGTTAGCATTTCATGCTGTATGTGCCATACAAACATATATGTACATATAGGCAACTGCCAAGTCAGCAATGTGGCCTCAAGCAAAGTCATGAATAGGTGCAATTGTGCCAAGGAATGCATCTAGTGGTAAATGCCCTCAATAGCCAAAGTACTCCCAAAAATATACCCATGATATATGTAAATTGGATAGATATTGCCTGAGTGTAGGTGGGTGATGTATTCCCAAAGTTCACAAACAAATATTTATTATAAATAGGCATGATGTGATGTGAATAAACCAATAACATTTATCCTGGGAGAGCTCAGGATGATTCACACTCAAACTCATCTTGGGTGGACCACACAACTGGGGTCATCCTTCAACAAACACTTCTCCGGAGGACTAGTCGCACAACAAATAAGCCTAGTTCACCCGGGATTCATTTGAATTATTGCTAACTTCCGTTGTTGTCCAAAATCCCAAGCACCCCCAAAATTCATTTCATGGCCCCGGTCAACCTTTGCGCCATTCCGAGATTGTGCGTACCATTCGCCACCGACGCATAATACACGGCTCTGCCTCAGACCTCAAAATTGGCTGTGGTTAAATTATTAGCAAAGGATGAGGTTATAAGCCACTTCATGAGAAATGGTAGAGAAAATGGTAACAAAAGTATACTTAATCGATGTCAACGAAGTTCACAAATGCGCATCCGACACCCGGAACCTGCTTAACGCACACCTGACACATCAAACCCCACATGACTATTGGATATGGATGGACTATTGTTTTCGAATATTTAATGGTTTAATGAAAATTATACTAAAATAATCTGTCTAAGGAAGTTTCATTTTCACCACCAAGAAAGTTTTTTTGCATGAAAAAGCTTATGTTTGTTTTTTACTGAAAACGATTCTTATGAATATTAAAAGTTCCTTTGTGTACTTGTTTAGTTCATGTCTGGAATATTTAGTTGAAGCAAGGACCGACTTGGAAGGATCCAGAGCTGCCAGATGGGAGAGCAAATATTCCCTGTAAAACCTCTCATAGGCGGTTTTATTTTTTATGTTATATAAAGTTGGTCGGATTTGCTTACCCCAGCCCTAGAAGGACAGCTGATCATGGGGTGGGCGAACAGTTGATGGGTCGGAGTAAATTTTGAAGAAGCATTACGGACCCTTCGCTGACACTGATGAACTCCAAATGCAGTTATATTTCAAGGCACATGATATATCTTCGCGCACATTCACACAAAAATATTTGGCAGTCATGCAAAAAAGTGCACAAATGGCATTGGTTTCTTGGTGTAATCGCCTCGGAGAAATTGCTTGCTCCGGGGCCGATTTTCGTAAATTTGAAGTGATTTTCTTGCATTGAACGGGCTCATTGTGTCTAAAAAACTTGTCTCTAACAAAATGACCTTCGATTGCACATTCAAGGCACCTTATTGGCCAAACAAGGCTTCAAGTATTTACTCCGGCGATACCAAGTACCCCCAGATTTGCCAACTAGGGATTTCTGGTACTTCTTGATGAACACTCCAGCAAAAGTATCTAAAAATATATATGGAATAGATATTGATTAATCTAAATATATCATACACATGAATAAATATTGATGAATATTGAATCAACATTGTATAAATGTTGAATAAATATTGAATTCATGATTGACTATGCTAATAGCGTTTTCTCACATGCGCCGTCTCTATAGCGTCTTCTTACATGACGTCACGCGACGTAATTTGTGCGGTGCGGGGACGTTTTTAGCGCATAAGTGGCACTAAAAACCGACAAACAACACCGATACCAACAGATCCGAATGTCGTCTAGTTCTATTGTGGTCAACGAGGGGTCGGCGATTTGGTACTACTGCAACTACTGTTTGTTTTCAGGTATGGACTTTGAGTGGTAGCACTGGACCAAACAATGTTGTTCTTCCTTTTCTCTTCTGGAATACAACATATTTCATTTAGCCTAGTCACAATCCTGGAGTACAAAATGTATTGGTATGCTTGACACCAACAAACGCCAGTTTTTCCAACACTGTATGATATCTGCTAATTGGATAGATATTGCCTGAGTGTAGGTGGGTGATGTATTCCCAAAGTTCACAAACAAATAATTATGATAAATAGGCATGATGTGATGAGAATACACCCATAACATTTCTCTTGGCAGAGCTCATGATGAATTGCACTCACTCATCTTGGGCGGACCACACAACTGGGATCATCCTTCAACAAACACTTCTCTGAAAGACTAGTCCCACAACTAATGCGCCGAGTTCACCCGCGATTCATTTGAATTATTGCTAACTTCCGTTGTCCAAAATCTCAAGCACCCAAAATGCATTTCATGGCCCGGTCAACCTTTGCGCCATTCCGAGTTTGTGCGCACCATTCGCCACCGACGCATAATACACAGCTCTGCCTCAGACCTCAAAATTGGCTGTGGTTAAATTATTAGTGAAGGGTGAGGTTATAAGCCAACTTCATGAGCAATGGTAGTAAAATGGTAACAAAAGTATACTTAATCGATGTCAACGAATTTCACAAATGCGTACATGACACCACGAACCGGCTCAACGCACAACTGGTACAAGAAACCTCACGTGACTTGGATATGGATGGACTATTGTTTTGGAATATATGGTGGTTTAATGAAAATTATACTAAAACAATCCGTGTAAAATAGTTTTATTCCCACCACCAAGAAACAGTTATTTTGCATGAAAAAGCTGAAAAATTTCTCAAAACGATTCTTATGAATATTAAAAGTTCCTTTATGTACTTGTTTAGTTCATGTACATTTGTATAATTTGTAACATTTGTACATTTGTATGTACATTTAAATGTTGGTGTTGGCTCCCCATCATGCAAAATGTTTAGGAAATGCCTTGAAGAGGACCTGTTCTTACACCAGTTTGTATCGGAACCTACCAGGCATGGTTCATTCTTGGACCTTGTATTCTCGGATTTAAGTGACTTGGTTCAAGACTTGACTGTAGGCGAAACTCTGGGAAAAAGTGACCATAACATAGTTAGATTCAAGGCACATATAGGGGAAATTATCAAGGATAATTTGGTAAAGGTTCCAAATTTCAACAGAGCAGACTTTAACGGCATGAGAGCGGCTTTAAGTGCCATCAGATGGGAGGAAGAATTCTCCAATTTAAATGCCTGTGAAATGTGGGAAAAGTTCAAATCTTACTTAAAGGAAACTCAGATTAGACATGTCCCCCAAAAGCAAAGATGCAAAGGAAGGGTAGGAAAGCCAGCATGGCTTACACCAGACGTGATAAAAGCAATTAAGGCTAAGAAAACTGCATTTATAGTTTTTAAAGAAGCCTCAAATGTCGTTAATCTAAAGGCGTATCGAAAAGCTAGAGACACTGTGAAGCAAAAAACCAGAGCAGCAAAGCGAGCAAAAGAACTGGATTTAGCTAGAGACTGTAATGGGGACAGTAAAAAGTTCTTTAGTTTCTACAAGCTGAGTAAAGTTTCTAGCACAATTGGTCCACTGGAAGTAAACGGGACTACATTTGGTGAGGATAGTGAGATGGTTGAGGAGCTGAGCAAGCAGTTCAAATCAGTGTTTACATTGGAAGATATGACCAACCTGCCGACCGTACACCATAGTTCAGTGACATGGGATCTGACAAATGATGTTGATTTCATGGGTAGTGATGTTGTTTACAATCATATCAGGAAAATAAAGCCAAATAAGGCAGCAGGACCTGATGAAATTTATGCTAGGGTGTTGCGGGAAACTGAAAAGGAACTGGCATTTCCACTTAGTATAATATTTTGTAGATCAGTTTCACATAATGAATGAAATTCCAACCGATTGGAAAAGGGCAAATGTAGTTCCTATTTTCAAGAAAGGAGAAAGAGGGAAAGTTGAAAACTATAGGCCAATAAGTCTCGCATCCCTAGTCTGCAAGGTACTCAAATCAATAATCAAGGATACAATAGTTAGTTATCTGGAAGGTAGCAGATTGATTCAAGATACTGAACATGGATTTAGAAAAGGACGATCGTGTCTCACAAACCTCTTGGACTTTTTGAACTTCGCCACAGAACAATTTGATCAGGGAAATCAGGTTGATGTAGCATATCTTGACTTTAGTAAGGCCTTTGACAAGGTACCCCATAAACGGTAAATGATACAGCTTCAGTCCCATGGTATTGCAGGTAGGATCTTAAAATGGATAGAGTTGTGGCTTTCAGATAGACAGCAAAGAGTGATGCTAAATGATACAAAGTCATCATGGCAAAATGTTCTTAGTGGAGTCCCCCAGGGGTCAGTACTACGGCCATTACTGTTCATTATATTTGTAAATAACATTGAAAGTGGCCTAAGCAGTAAAGTTTTGAAATTTGCAGATGATTTGAAGGTCTTTAGGGCAATAACAGGTCAGGATGAGCATATCTCGCTGCAAAAAGACTTAGACGAACTTGTGAAGTGGTCCGAAGAATGGCAAATGAAATTTAACTTTGATAAGTGCAAAATCATGCATGTAGGTAAGCAGAATATGAAGGCTCCATACTTGATGGGTGGCCAAGTGCTATCAGTGACTCAACAGGAGAAGGATTTAGGTGTTATTCTAAACACAAAACCGGGGGCATCAGAACAGGCCAAGGAAGCCAGGAAGAAGGCACTGAGAATTTTGCGGGCAATAAATAGGAATGTATCATGCAGAAGTGAGGAAGTGATCAGGAAGCTTTACTGTGCATACGTCAGGCCACATTTGGAATACTGCATCCAAGCTTGGTCTCCTAGCTATGAAACAGATTGTTGGCTTTTAGAGAGAGTACAAAAGAGGGCTACAAAAATGGTTAATGGCATAAGCAACCTGGCATATGAGGAAAGATTGAAGAAATTGAATGTGTTTTCACTTAGATATAGAAGGCTGAGAGGAGATCTCATCGAGGTCTTTAAATTTGTCAATGGTCTGGAGAGGGGATACCTTGGGGAAATGTTTGAATTTAACCGAAATGATGCAATTAGAGGTCATAAATTCAAAATTAAAGTTAACCACAGCAGAACAAGGTTAAGGCAAACTTTCTTCACCAACAGGGTAGTGGAACACTGGAACCAGCTGCCAGAAAACATCGTCAGTAGCAGCACAATGAACATCTTTAAAAACAGCATAGACAATCATTATAAGAATAGAGGGCTTGCTTTTCAGTATTACAGGGAGGGCTGATTGACAGATTTGGTGGGCAACTGGTTCGGTGTACAGAGTGCAACCAAGAAGGGCCCTTGTGGCTCATAGTTGCACTAATCTTTTATGTCTTTTTATGTCTTTTATGTCATGTCTGGAATGTTTAGTTGAAGCAAGGATCGACTTGGAAGGATCCAGAGCTGCTAGATGGGAGAGGAAATTTCCCCTGTAAAACCGCTCATAGGCGGTTTTTTTCTTAATCATTTTTGACGTGAAGAGGTGTTGAATCAACTGCATGGAGTGTTGAATTTCCCCTTTTAAAAAGTGTAACGACATAAAATGACCTAGCCTAACCCAACTTCCCCTTTAAGAAGGCAGATTTCCACAAAATATGAGAGGTCAAAATTTTTGTCATACATTTTTCCCAAAATAAAAGCCTACCATTCTAACCTAACATGGAATATTTAGAAGAAATACAATTCCTTTGTCTAGAAAACAAAATTCCCAAAATTATCCAAGCTTTCCAACTAAGCAAATACCCTCGGGCAATCTAAGCTTCAAGAGGGCTTGAGGCAAATCGTTGTGCTAACCTCCGCTGGTTGGATCTGTCCAGCATGAAAAAAAACGGGAAGGGAGTGGTTGTAATTTAGCATAATTTGGGCATGCAGGTATAAAATAGCACACCTGCCTAACTATGAATGGGTATGAGTGCATTTAAAAAGAATGAAGAACATGTTTCCCACTCACTGCAGCCACCAATACCACCACGCTGGCTGCATTTCAGGGTGTAGGTGGGTGTGGCATGATTGTGCCCGGCTGTCGGGCTGCCGGGCTGCTGTTGCGGGCGCCGTGCCTGCTGGCCGGCCGTCGTCTCACCATGGCCACTGGTCGCGCCTTGATGCCCGACTGTCAGCCGTCTTCGCCGGCGGCCGAGAGTCTGCTGCTGTTCCCCGACTCGCCGGCCGGGCCGCGCCTGCTGGCGACGGACGCCGGCGGCGACCAAGCGGCGGCGCCCGACATTGTGGTGACACCGGCCGAGCCGCCGCAGCCGCCACAGCTGCCGCAGCTGCCGGAGCCGCCGGCAGAGGAGGACGCCACCCCAGTGGTGTCACAGTCGGACGCGGCGGCACCCGCCATGTCACCGATGGTGACGTACCTGCGTCAGGCACTGCGCGACCTGGTGTGCAGTCGAGACGACCACAAACCGCCACACACCGTTGAGGTGGGTTCCGCCTTTGGGTTTTCCGGGTGCGAACGCCATGCAGGGTATGGTGGCACTTATTTGGGGGTGTTTTTCATTTTTGGAATTTCTATCGGGACGGGCGCGTTTTTGGGGTCATTCCGTCTAAAACCATTGGTGTAAAATATTTGTGAAATGAAATAATAATTGGAACTGCCTCAACGAGGTCAAAGTTTATGCTTTTTGTGGAAGAGTACTCATGGCGTTCTGTTATCATGCCAGTTTTCGTTTCGATAGCTGTTTTTTAGTTTCTGAGTTCAAAAAATGATTACGGACAGACAGACGGACAGATAGACGGGCAGGCAGACAGACAGACGGACGGTCAGAGTCGTTGGTTTAGTCTTCCGCACTGGTGTACAGAAGAGTAAAAATGAGATATTATACAGGGTGTAACACGAGTTTATCCAAATCTTGATATAGGATAAGTAACATGTTATTCTAAGTAGAGCATTTTACATGCACATATCCATTTTAAGGCTTTGTTTAGCCGTGAGATCAAAGGGAAAATTAATGCGGGCAGTGCATGTCCGATGATGCGTTCGGGGCGATGGAGCTAGGCTAGCGATCAGTTGATAGTCACCATATCCATCCGCATCATCGAAACGGCGCATTGTGACCCAATCAGGAACGAGTTCGAGCTCCTCTCATCCCTTGACCGCCTCTTCTGTATCGCACACGAACAGAAGATGTCGATGATCACAATCGAAGAGGGCAGGGAGTTCCTGACGGAACGAAGGTCCGAGGTGCGGCGCCGCCGCATCTCCTCCGTACGTGACATGATGCTGCACAGGACAGGAAGCGGAAAGGAGCCGCCAGCAAGGTGCTGGAAGGGCGAACGGAGAGAGCCGAGAATAACTCGTCGAACTGGCATCGAGTTCCAGCTCAGGTCCAAGCAGCCCGACTCGGTCACCGACACGGCGTCATCGCCTATAGGAAGAGGAGGTTCACTCTCCTGGGAGGAGGTTCACTCTCCCGGTCCCGTCCACATCGAATGCAGAAGCATGTACGACCCCTTTACCATCCAAGCGATTTCGCGCGTCGAAAAAGGTGATCACCCCTGATATCTCCGCAGCGATGGGTCGGACGAAACTTACCGAGCGAGGTGTTTTTTTTTGCTGTCTGCAGCTGCGAGGAGCTTGTGCCACGACCCTGAGGAGCTGGTCTTGAACCGCGAATCATCCCGCCGCGACCGAGCAAAGTTCCGTGCTATGGCAGCAGCGGAAATGAGGGCAGCCTTCCATCCTGCTGTGCCGCTGACCATTTACTGGGACGGGAAAATCGTACCAGCGGCTGACGGAGGCCCTGCTGAAGATCGCCTTCCAGTTCTGGTGTCTGGGGAGAACGTCGACAAGCTTCTGGCTGTGCCCAGTCTCCCAGACGGCACCGGCCGCGCCATGGCGGAAGCCGTCGTCTCTGCCCTCGAGGATTGGGACATCAAGGGACGGATCTGTGCCCTCTTTTGACACCACCGCCTCAAACACAGGACTCTCAGGAGGAGCTTGCTCTATCATTGAGCAGAAACTCGAGAAGACAGTGCTTCATTTGGCTTTCCGCCACCACATCCACGAACTGGCATGCGAGAAGGCATTCACGGCGTGCCTTGGTCTACTACTGACCCTGACATCCCTCTGTTCAAACGATTCGCCGCCCAGTGGGACTTCATCGATCAAACCAAAGTGAAGCCCTTCGAGGATGGAACCATGCCGCATCACCTGAAGGACTCCCGCGACGACCTGCTGATCGAATTCAGCCGCCTCCTCGACGGTCAACATCCACGTGATGACTACAAGGAGCTTCTGGAGTTCTCTGTAATTGTGCTGGACGGTCCGAACAAGCGGGGTGCCCGGTTCGCTCGTCCCGGCGCCTTCCATCGCGTGCGCCGGATGGCAAAAGTCATCCATGCCATCAAACTGTTCCTGTTCCGGGAGCAGTTTCAGATGTCGTCAGGCGAAGCTGCTGGAATCCGGCGATTCGCCATCTTCGCCATGTCCATCTGCGTGACGGCCTGGTACAAAACGCCGCTTCCGGCAACGGCCCAGCCGCAGATCTCGCGCTTTTCAAGGCCCTCGTCTAGTATACGGACTCAGCGGTGGCCAAGACGACGGTGACTGTCTTCGCCAGGCACCTATGATACTTTAGCGAGCGCCTCGTCACCCTGGCCATCTTCGACTTCGAGATCTTCGAGGGGATCGACTTGGTGACAAAGCGGGAGGTGATTAAAGCGATGGAAGAAGAGGAAGGATCGGAGAATTCCTCGCGGCGTATCAATGTGGACCTGTCCACCGCCTCAATCTCCAAGAAGACATTGACCAAGTTCACAACGATTACATCAAAAGATGTTCTGGACATTAGCACCGCCTTCTTGCTCAAGAATCCAGCGGAGTGGCCGACAGACCCAGCCTTCATCGCCGCATCCCGCCGAGTCCAGGCCCTTCAAGTCGTCAAAGACTTCGCTGCGCGCGGGGTGGCGTTGATGCAGTCTTTCCACCTGGCCCTTTCCAAGAGTGTAGACCAAATGCAGTTCCTCTTACAAGTGGTCGAGAAGCACCGCTGTGACTACCCAACCACCCACAAGTCCACCGTGACCTCTGCAAAGTAGGCAACAATGAGTGGGAGATAGGCGCCCTTGATACCCCCCCCCACACACACTTTAAGGGGCTACTACTCGAGTTGAGGGGGACCTAGAGTTGAAATTATGAAGTTCATTTATATGCTTTAGGTCAAGATTAGTTTGAACAAACTAGAAGTGATATTTTATTCGCCAGAGGCATAGAACATCATGTTCTAAAATTTATACTTTGCGAGAAAATATACCAATTTTGATCGTATTGAGGCATTTCTAAATATTGTTTTATTTAAAAAAGTACTTTACGCACGATATTTTTTTGCGGAATGGAACCAGAAACGCGCCCGTCCAGATAAAAACGCAACATCTCGAAAATAAGTGTCGCCCTAATGCAGAGGTGTTTATATTTATTCATAAGTCCGCTTGTCTCTCCTCCATCTTGGTAGTTTAATAAATACCGCCTGGGACTCGTGCGGCAGATGGCTCCACAGAAGTGTGCTGAGACAGCCCAGTCCAAGGTGGTGGAGCGATGCCAGGCGCGGAACGGGGGAAGAAACACACAACGGCCAACTTCTGAATACCCTGATGAACATTCTATGGCATCTCGCCTATGCCGAGCTTGTGTGTTGCCATGTGACCACTATACCGCCGCTATTTCGATGGCATCTTGTCAGTAGGCCTTTGTGTTGCTGTTTGCCCATTATGCCGCTGCTGTTTCGATGGCATCTCACCGATAGGCTTGCGTGTTGCCGTGTAGCCATTGTGCCGCCGATGCTGACAGCTGCTGGCGCGCCACGTTGTGGTGGCGTACGGCGAGACCACGCCGACCGACCAGCGCCTCTTCTTCCGCGCGTTGGCTGAAGAGCACGGCGTCAACCACGAGAAGGTGGTGGCTGCCGCCGGCCAACTGGCCATCACGCAGGTGAGAGTCGGATCTGGCGCGTACCACACAGACAGTCTGGTCACCCCTGTGCCTGCCACTTCTGGTGCTGGTATTCAGGGGTGTCGCCACCGGAGGGGCAGCGGTGGCAGCCCCCTGCCGTGAGATTGGCCCCCACCTGAAATTTGAAGGGGTCCCTATCCGGAAATGCACAGGAAAAACGTGAGCAAGGGGGCCGACGAGACAGAGATCAAGCTGTCAAGGAGGCCCCAGAATTGGCAACGAGGTCCCCGGGAAATCTAATCAGTTCCATATAAGAGACGTAGGACAAAGATTTGGAGGAGGGCGCCAGGACGAAAAGGATGCTACCGAGACGGACAAGAAGCCACCTAGGTTAGACCAGAAGGGTTCCAATCGGTGGCAGGATATTCTGAATTTGGAAAACGAGGCCTCCAAAGATGTAAGAAGAGACAATAATAAATGACATGAGGAATTTCTCCGGATGCAAGAGACAGCCCCAAGATGGGTAAACAGTTATTTGCAGGAATGTAAAAGACATCTACTACTGCACCTTTCGTCGACATTCACTTCGTAATTACTGAAATCGCCCATCGGGCAAAACAATTTGGCATTATAAACCCTCCCAGCATTATAGACCTTCCCGCTCTAGGACGACAATTTCGCGAAGGTGACAACGAGAAATGGATTAAATTGGTTTCCGGATCGCCGTCTTAGGGATTTATTAACGATTTAAGTAACATTTGGTGCTGGCTGCAAAGTATCTGGCTCACAAGCTAAAATATTAAATCCTCGCCGAATGAATTCACGACAAGAACAAACATTGAACAGCAATGCTGTTACAGTCAACATCAAATGCTATTAAAATCACTAAATCCCTAAGTAAGATGACGGCCATAAAAACAATGCAACACACTTTTCGTTGTCGCCTTTGCGAAATTGTCGTCCTAGGACTGAGAAATGATCGCTTAGGCTTGCTTATGCCATCAAGCTGGTGGGGATGACTAACAGCAGCAATGAATCTAACTATATTCAGTCATACTTGGTAGACGTGGAAGTGGGCTGATCAATGGGAGATATATTTAAGCTATGTTTAGCACCAGCCCCGCCAGCTCGTTGCAATCTAGTTATTGGTTTTACGACACATCGACCGTTGAGTCATGTAGCGTCGCCAATCTCTCACGCCGATTGGTCGCGGGCGAAGAGTAGCGACAGGTGATACTCGAACTCACAACCTTTCGATTGAGACGAGCAACTACTCTAGGCTACTCATCCCCTCGTTGCAATCTAGAGGCCAGCGGGAAGATTCTTCTGGTCGAGAAAACATTACCACGCGCACGTCCGGGGGAGCAGGTATCTGCCCCCTGCGGTTTTTCCTAATTTGCCGCCATACTAATCGGGTTAGCAAGGCCAAACCTCGCATGGCTGCTCATTAGTCTTTTCCGCATATCCTCATACATTTTAACCCTGGGTCATCTCAGGTCAGGTCACCAGGTCAGGCGAAGTGACCCAATGTCCCTCGAAGTTCTAGGTGGCATAACTTCCACAATAATTGGGCGATTTATTTCAAACTTATAACACGTCATGATCTCATCAGGAACCATAATACGTGTCTCGTTTTTTTCGTAGCATTGACCTGAGGTCAGGTCGCGGCCATGGCTTCCCCCAGTGTAGGCCTATGGTCAAACATACAAATGTTTCCTGGTTACACATTTACTCTCGGAATGACCTCACAACGGTTATGTCGTGTAGTTGGAAGCTATGCTCAATGTCACCGCTGATATTTTTGCTCAATGACCTCATCAAGGTGATCTGAGGTCACCTGAGATCACTAGCACATTTATGTGCATTATATCGCACTGCATTGAGCTAGAAGGCTGAAATTACCGTTTCAGCTTGATGTGCTTTCAGCTCATTGTGCTTGTATCGCCAAGACGTGTCGATTGGTACATTACACGACCTCCCTAAGCTACCTCATGACCTTGACCTGAGGTCATAGCTTCGAAGTAAAAAGTATTCCTGCTTGGGTACGTAGTTGGTCTCGATTGCCCTATGTAAATATCATGCACTTTGAGGTCGTTTATGAATATGCGAGTCAATCATTTATTATATGACCTCTGCAAGGTCATCTTAGGTCATCGCACATAGCTGCAAATTATTTCTCACAGCATTGCACTGGAGCGATCAAACCAACGCCGATCGGTTTGTCCCCTCAATGGGCCAAAAATAGGTGTCGAATGATTCTAGGTCACTTAGCACCCTCGATCTAAGGTCACATTCGTAATATTTGACCTGATCAGGTCAGGTCAAGGAAAATGTGGTAAATTATCCAACACTTCTACATAGCTACTTGCTTTTGTCTTGCATTAAAATTGTTAGGCGAGAATGCAATGACTAACTACATAATAAATGAAATGCATATCGGCAAATTTTGCTACAGAGCTAGTTGGGTCCGATGTCAAGAGATCGGACAGATTTCCAGCGCGTTACCAGCGTGGGAAGCGCGCGTACTTTGTTGGCGAGCGTCACACGATAATCAGCGCCACGCGATAGCTTTACGGCTTTATTTGCGGTGTCGCGTTTGAAATCGCCGCCTGGTCGCGCCGCGGCCGCGGCGATTGGTGTAATGGAAATGTGATCCGAGCGTGTCAACAAAAGGGTCCTGAGCGTGTAATCTGCAGTTCAATAACACACAGAGTGACGAGCTGTCAGCGAAGCCTCGAGTGCTGTTCTATATGAGCGTTGAACGCAGATATGTCGTTTGTTGTAATGGAATGCGTCTTTTCCCTACCTATCCACTACAATATAGACCCGATCTCTTGAATACCGTGCCTTTCTATTATGTCTCTTGCGAGTCGTCTCGGAATATTCGGAAATGTATCAGTACTGGACGCGGCGCATATATCACAAACATTCGTGCGACCATTTTCACTTACGCAGCCGTGTATTATCCCACAGTAAATTATATAGATAACATCAATGTGGTATAAAACCAAATGTTATACGAAATTTTAACATCAGCGAAATGCTCTCGTTGAGACGTTTTGAATGATATGCGACATGACCTACCTAGGTCAGAAAACGGCTGTTCACCTCGGTCAACCGAGGTCAAGGTCAAATATTGACCTAACCATTAAATACCATCGGAGGCGTCTTTCGTCACAAAAAGCAAAATCGCCTTCCCGCCGCCATGCTGTCAAAAAATTTGAACCGTAAAATTACGATACATTTTACGAAATTTCGGTGACCTGGTGACCTATCTGTTGACCTGACCTTAAGTCACACCGCGTACTGTTTATAGCACATTTCAAGGGCTGTCGAATAGCATTCGCCGTTTGTTTCTATCTGATACAGGTCCTGAGATATGTGTCAATATCTGAGTCCCACCCGATCTGGTCGAATTTGACCTGTGATGACCCAGCGACCTAAATGTTGACCTGAGCGAAAAAATGACCGAACTACTTTCGATTGAGCTTGTCACCAACTATCCAACGCCGCTTTGTTTGTTTGTCGCTAGCTAGCATAGTTCTCGAGATCTTATGGGGGGGGCATCTGCCCCCCGGGACCGGCGAAGTTGGCGCGGACCACTGGACGTGCGCATGTTAAGACATTTGTTTGTTTTGACGCTTACGTATTTATCCACATATTATTTATTTATGCCCTGGTATGGCTGAGTTCGGAGCGAAAAAATGCAAATTTTTGTTATTTCGTTTTCCCCAAATGATGCACCATAGCAAGGATAAACAAGGCATCGATATGAAATCACGTTTCCAATTCTAGAACCATAGTGAGAGCTTACAAACCAACAGGAGGCCCTAACACAGTGAAGTCCTCTTTCGGGGAGCAGGATGCCCTCTTTCAACATTGCCCCCTGGAAGAATTCTATGGCAACGCCTCTGTTGGTGATGGTAGTAATAATGGTGTCTAGCTGTTGTTGGTGGAGGTAGCGATGCGGTACCTGACTGATGGTGATCGGGATGGTGGATAACATTTTTCTTATGTTTAGTGTTGGGGATGGTGATGATCAGGTTTGGAAAAATTGACTCCCTGGATTTTTGTCATCCAAGACATTATTCTCTCTAAAAAATTATCCTCATTTTTCTCGTCTTAAGGTTCAATGGTGCTGCTTAACACTGAGCTGATCTTTGGCAAAGTGCCGAATATTCGCCGGAAAGTGCAAAGTAAGATTTTTATTATGTCACAGGTTTGAAGAAAAATACCCTCTCCATCTTCCATTACCCATCAATTGTCCTCTTCACATCAAGGATTACAAAGCACAAATCCAACCCTGGTGATGATTGATCTTGGTTGTGACGGTACGGCTGGTGATTGGATACTTAATATGTAACGGGAAATATATCCGGGTCTCAGAAGTTTCATTGCTTAAGTTTTTCTTCTCTAAATGGAATTATTTCTCAAGAAACAGTGAATTAGTGATACATGTGTGAACATCAAGTTGCTCACGGAACACAGGAAACGTTTCCTAGCTCTTCGGAGGAGTTCGCCCTCTCTTTTCCCATGTTTGGTCCAACCTCTCCAATTATTTCATATTTTAACACAGGACTCTATGGACGTGCCCTTCGATTGTTTTTTTTTTTACATCAGCGGCTTTAGTATTTCTAGGCCCTCCCAATAATTTGCTTTAAAGCTCCACCCCTGCTTTGAAGCACGACATCTCCTCCTTCCCCAGTTTGTGAAGCACAGCACCATTTTGATTGATTTTCAGGTTTATAAACCCCTCGGTTTCACCCAGCCATCTTCATCCAATATTCACACTATTTTCGTTCAGATGCTTGATCTTAGTTAGTTATTTGGGCTTAGGGGCGCTTCGACTGCTTCGGTCATACAGCGCCCATCAGATGCTTGATCTGGTCGTCTGATATGATCGTCAGATTAAGCACCCTGTGCAGTCTGAACGGCTAACGATCGCAGCGTTCAGCAACTGGCCCTGTCCATTGACGCTTGTCCATTGATCTGACCTGTCCTCAGTGTCGACTTGTGCTTTACAGGAGGGCAGTCAGATGCTGAGACGAGAAGAAGGATTAGCCACCCTTCTGCAACCGGACTACGTGTGGATATTTAAACAATTGGGTCGCACGGAAGGTGGCGTCAAGTTCTTGGTGGACATGCGCGCCCATTTGCTGGTGAGTGGCGTGCAGGAAGTCGGAGAACTCACAATTATGGCGTTTATATGACGTGTTTAACCTTTGTAGATGGTTATTGTGGATATTCCGTTCGCGGATTATCTCATTTCATTCCTGTCCATGAACGCAAATAATCCGTCATCTCCCGTCCCATATGATGTTTAAATTAACATAATGCCTTTCTATGATATCATCTTCCATGCTACCATTTTATATGAAAACTCTCTTCCCCGACATTATTCCCTCGAAAGAAGTGCTTAGATTATATACAATACTTTTGCATTATCGTCATTGTCATTGTCATCATCATACGCATTTGTAATGGGATATTTGTTCATGTATCCCAACCTGTGCCCACGCCACAGATCATAGGTGAAGCTACCGCTCAACCCAGCATGAGTCTCGACCCAAACTTACTGCGACTTTGGGCCATTGTTCACTGGTTATCAACGTTAGTTTAGGTCAAATCTTGTTGACCTATGTTTCGAATAAAAAGTTATTGAAGGCAAACCATCACGCGACCGTCGTTATCGCTCAATCCGTCCCCATGTAGCAGGAGACGAAGTCTTGTTAGTGGCTGTGATCCTGGAAAATGAATACTGCATGCATGGCTTGCAACTGTCCCGTGCACTTCTCTCCCATGGAGGTGACGTGGCTATTATCATGTATCGGCCATATCCTTGTACGACACGTGCGAGAATGCTGAATAACAGACAATTGGCATTACAGTGGCACGTTCAGAAGGATTTGAATGGAGAACTGGTTCATTATCTTGCTAAATTGCAATGAAATGCCTTAGTCGCTTCACCTCAGCCTTTGCTTGTTTTCAGCGCGTGCTAGCTGTAATGGTTGCGTCGGACCCAGCATTGCCAAGTCTTCGCGCACTAGGTACAGCTCTCAAGGATTTGCTTGTGATGTGGTTCTCCGTGGGTTTCCTGCAGCTGGAGCGCATCACTTGGCAGTCTCCCTGTGGTATGCTGGAGAAGGTACGTCACCTGGATGCAGATATCGGTGTACAGACCTGACTACCGTTCGTAGCACGTTTTTATGTTATCAGCATCAAATTAGTGTATGCAATAGTCCAGAGTCCCACATATCATCTGGGTTCAAGATGTATGAGTGGAATATTTTTATTTAAAGCACAACATAAGAGTATAAGATTTCTTAGCAACATCAAAGCAGAACTGTGTTCCGTGAAGTCAATGAGCATAGGATGACTAGGGACACTTATTAGCATACGACATGCCCTAGGTAGAGACGTAATCCCAGACAGATGTTCTTTACTCGGTATAATTTTCCATAAATTTGGTCTCATCTTAGACACTATGACGCAGTTACGTAGACCCTCCCTTTTCTTCCTGAAAAAGAAGCACTTTGTGATAATTCGTATGTCCCGATTGCCGGAAACCAGGGCTGCAGATCTCTCATGGAGCTAAGGGAAGGGGTCAAATGTTTATTTTCAAGACGTTTTCAAATTACATATGGAAAATAACAACATAGCCAGTGTATCAAACTAAGGGGTAGGGGTGGTTGTACAAGCCCTAGACCCATCAGAGATCTCTAACTAGGCCGGAAAGTGTCACAGCGTTCTAATCCTGAGTTATATTAGTGCGCAAGTGCCTACCACCTATAAACAAGTTTCCATAATTTTCGATCATGCGATATACTCCAGTTTCGGGAGCGGTACACCCCAGCAGTGGGAATATATACATGCGCTGTTTTGCATACATTAATTCTTCGGTCAGGCATCTGTGAAGCATACACTGATCACTCATCACATATCTCCATGTTAAAACGCGACAAATCGCTATGACTTTATAATGGTGAGTCACCCTTATGACTTTTCATGATAGTAAGATACCCACGCCCTGTATTATTTGATGATTCGTTGTATGTGTGGCATTGCCCTCACTATTTCCTTCGACCCATGGAACCAAGTTAACACTGATTGTAGCCATCACCTGCTTGGATGCATAACCAAATCATTTATGGACTCGCCCAACAATGGGATCCACAATGGGCTCGCTGATTGAATCTTGTTTTCTGATTCGTCCACGAATATATAATACATGCACAAACATTAACAAATAATAAATATCCAACACACTCATCCAGTGTATTGGATAGGATGGACACGGGCCTCACCGCTGCCACCAACATCGCTTCAGAGACCATCGCACGTTTGTGCGCCAGCCTTCGCCAGTTAGACAGCCACACAGCTGTCTTCTTCCTTGTCAACCACGTTTCAGCACCATGCTTGTCATACCTACTGCGCTCAGCACCCCTGTACAAGCCTCCGTCAGAGAGGTCGATGAGCTGGTTCGCGAGACACTGGCAACGGTTTCCAGCGTCGACGTCAGTGGTACGGCGTGGAAGCAGGCAACGCTGCCGCTCAGACTGAGCGGCCGCTCAAACTGCGCTCTGTCGAGGCCTTGGCACTACCGTGTTACGTGGCCTCACTTAGCGCAGCTCTTCCGCTAGTCCGCAATATCTGTCCAAGGCCTCTCCAACAGCGACGCGCGGTCTTCGCTAGTCAGCGGCGCAGCGTTTCAGGTAGCTGACAGGGGTCAGAGACGCAATGTCGCGTTTATCAGACACGACATCCGCCAGTACTCAGCACACACGGGACAGTCTGGGCGCCACCGTGATTCGCGACCAGCTGATCGGCGTAGCCAACCAGGTGCACCGTGACCGCTTACTCGCCTCCACTCAGCCGCATATCGCCGCCTGGCTGCAAGCCGTTCCTGTGCCCAGCCTCGGTCTTGATCTGAACGACGAGACACTCCGTGTGGCGGTGGCGCTTCGCCTCGGGGCTGCAGTGTGTGAACCACACCGCTGTCGCCAATGTAACCGCGCGGTTGACTGGCTTGGACACCATGGACTATCTTGTCTCAAGGGCGTTGGCCGTCTCCCACGTCACACTTATCTGAATGACGTAGTGAAACGCGTCCTCTCAAGTGCGGACATCCCTGTCATCCTGGAGCCGGTGGGTCTTGACCGAGGCGACGGCAATTGGCCAAATAGGCTTACGCCGTTCCCATGCAGTGGAGGGAGGTGCTGAACATGGGACGCTACTTGTGTAGATACCTTCGCCGATACCGTACTGGTGCAATCAGCACTAGAGCCCGGGCCCACGGCTCGTGCGGCTCAAGCTCGCAAACGCCGCCACTACGCCGACCTATGCTTGTGGTACAGGTTCGAGCCCTTAGCTGTTGAGACGACCGGCGTTCTAGGACCTGCCGTCTCAGAATTTGTGCGAGAGCTCCGGCGGCACATAGCGGCCCGCACCGGCGAGCGCCGTGAAAAAAGCGTGGCTGCGGCAACGCATTTCTGCCGCGTGGCAATGCGGTTTCTGTGCTCGCCACAGCCCGGTCCACAGATATATCCCGAGCTGGCCACATAGTTGCACCACTTTCCTATAGTTGCACAGCGTTTTCACAACCCTGATAAGATATGGTGACTTTGTTCATCTCATGTACCCGACTAGTCCTTGCACCACAATTGTAGGTGTGCAATTCTGGGGTATCATGAGACACACTTGAGCGAGGGTACATGTGCACGTTGTTTTCCACAGTATTTGATACTATGTGTACAGCTTTGTTGCCCATTGTCTCATGCTGAAGAAATATTTTAAAACTGGAATGTGCCAAGCCATGACAAAGCTAGTTTGTCAAACTCACACATGCTATGCAAATTCCAGAGACCATTTGCAAATCACAGCCGAACAGCGACGAACGTTGAGGGCTACACAAGAAACCGACGAACTAACATTTTGAACAACCATGTCTTTTAAATGCAGTGTGGTATGCAATCATGAGCTGTTGATTTACTTGCCTGGGATATGTATGCCACAGATAGGCAGTATACAGATAGGCGTGATGAATAATTGCGTCTTAACAGGGGATGAACACATAACATCGTTGAAGTGTGCAGCACGTCTGCTGAAGTGTACGAGGTATCTGAAATCGGATGGAAATGGTGCGGTTGGAAGGACTACCAAATGCATTCAGGTAGCAAGGAGGAAGGGCCGGGGACTAATTAAGGCCACCCGTCTGCCACGGTGTAGTTTGGCGGCGCCGGCTCGTGTGTCAGAACATCCCCGGCTTGGCAGCGCCAGTTGGCGCAGTTAGACACGTCAGGGCCGGTGGCGCCAAGTGTCGGCAGTGGCAATGTTTTGACGGCGTATATGAGTGTGACTGGTGTGACGGATGCCGGTGTCCCAGTATGGCTGGCGTGACGGTTGCCGGTGTCTGAGTATGGCTGGTGTGACAGCTTCAGGTGTCGGAAGTATGGCTGGCGTGACGGTTGCCGGTATCTGAGTATGGCTGGCGTGACGGCTGCCGGTGTCTGAGTATGGCTGGCGTGGTGGCTGCCGGTGTCTGAGTATGGCTGGCGTGACGGCTGCCGGTGTCTGAGTATGGCTGGTGTAACAGCTTCAGGTGTCGGAAGTATGGCTGGTGTGACGGCTGTCGGTGTCTGAGTATGGCTGGCGTGACGGTTGCCGGTGTCTGCGTATGGCTGGCGTGACGGCTGCCTGTGTCTGAGTATGGCTGGTGTAACAGCTTCAGGTGTCGGAAGTATGGCTGGCGTGACGGCTGCCGGTGTCTGAGTATGGCTGGTGTAACAGCTTCAGGTGTCGGAAGTATGGCTGGTGTGACGGCTGTCGGTGTCTGAGTATGGCTGGCGTGACGGTTGCCGGTGTCTGCGTATGGCTGGCGTGACGGCTGCCGGTGTCTGAGTATGGCTGGTGTAACAGCTTCAGGTGTCGGAAGTATGGCTGGCGTGACGGCTGCCGGTGTCTGATTATGGCTGGTGTAACAGCTTCAGGTGTCGGAAGTATGGCTGGTGTGACGGCTGTCGGTGTCTGAGTATGGCTGGCGTGACGGTTGCCGGTGTCTGCGTATGGCTGGCGTGACGGCTGCCTGTGTCTGAGTATGGCTGGTGTAACAGCTTCAGGTGTCGGAAGTATGGCTGGCGTGACGGTTGCCGGTGTCTGAGTATGGCTGGTGTGACGGCTGCTGGTGTCTGAGTATGGCTGGCGTGACGGCTGCCGGTGTCTGAGTATGGCTGGCGTGACGGCTGCCGGTGTCTGAGTATGATTGGCGTGACGGCTGACGGTGTCTGAGTATGGCTGGCGTGGTGGCTGGAAGCGTCTGAATATTTCTGGTGTGACTGCTGCCGGTGTCAGGAGTATGGCTGGCGCGGCGGTTGGAAGTGTATGAGTATCCCACCCGACGAGGCATCACCTTTTCGTGGTGGGGGGATTGAGTGCCTCAATGACTCGGCGACCATCATACCGGCGAAGGGTGAGACAAAGAGTGCCTCACTCGTCCTTCCGTCCATACGCTCCCGTTCCAATGCCCATCTCATGCAACATCCATGCCCTTCATCTGGCCCTGCAACACCAACTATCCCTACTATGAGCAGGCAGGACAACTTCCCAGGTCCTGCCCACCAGCTCAGTTTTATCGGGATAGTCGCGCCCCTTGGACCGCCCCCCGGGGTTGACGGAGTCTTGGAGGCTGAGGTCCCCCGTCGCACGGTGTCAGTTGTGACGGGGGACCAACACGCCTCTGGTCCTGATATCCCGGAGGGGCGGGCGGGCCCGTGGGGCCTCACACGGGTCAAGCGACTGGTCGCCTCGGTCTGGGGACCTGGGTCTCGGCTCGGTGCCTGCCGGACCGGCCGGTTGGGGTCAAGGGATGGGCGGCGCTGGATCCCGGTCGGGGTGGTGAGTATCTCTCTCCCGGCCGGGTGATGGCGTCGCCTGCCCCGTATAGCTCCTCGGGCTCCTGGCGACCTCCCGTCCGCGGGACCCAGGCGTTCCCCCGGTAGGGCCCCTTTGCGGTGGGGCGTCCGAGGTGCAGAACACATATCACACTACATGGCATCCTCAAACATAAACAATTCACCTGCACTCTCTAGTAGGGGACAGGCAAGCAGACAAATCAGACATCCAAGCGTGACGCGTATAGGGACCGGGCTCTTGGCTTGTTCTCCCGCTCCTCGTATCCTCGTAATGAGGTCATTGGAAGAGGAAAGAAGTCTTTCGCGGCTTACACCGTTTCAGAGAATGGAAGCTTGCGACAGGTTGGGAGCGGTGCTCAGGTGCGAGAAACTTAGGGATGGTGGAATAGAAGTAGAGTTTAAGAATATCGATGATGCAAGAAGGGCGACTGGTGCAACCGAACTGACTTACAGTGCACGACATGAGACCGGCAAACGAATAGTAAATGTAGCCATCGAAGTTCGACCTCACCATACTAAAAACTACTCGAAGGGGGTAATCAATTGTTACGATTTAAGAGACGTGTCCGATGATGAGATTGTGGATGGCTTGACAGAATGAGGAGTGGTATGTACGAGAAGGATCACTGTTAGAAAGGGCCAAGAAACCCAACCAACGAACTTCATATTAACATTTAGCTCAACTGACATTCCCGAATTCATATTCGTTGGATACGTTCGCGTGAAGGTGCGTGTGTATGTCCCAAATCCCATGCGGTGTTTTCGTTGTTCTAGATTTGGACATACAACACAACACTGCCGAAATCGTGAGACGTGTGGTAGATGTGGGTCGGCGGACCATGCGGGAGAAAAATGTGAGGCTGAATGCCCAAAATGCTCAAACTGTGGCCCCAATCAGATACCCCACGCGGCCTACGGTCGTTCATGGCCCATCTTCTTGAGGGAGAAAGAGATAGTTAACATAAAATGTACAAACAAGATTACATTTCGGGAGGCCCGTGAACTATATGAAAGAGCTCACCCAAAAATATCGTACGCAGCAGCAGCAAAATCGAACCCTGCAATACCAAACACACCCAGAGGGACCCTCTGATTGGCTCCCAACACACACAACCCAACATTTCCCAGCTAATCGCTCAACTTACTGCACTTCTCCGATCCTTTAGTGTGCCCCCTGCGTCGCCTGCTCAACACGTCACCGTAACGGCGGAAGCTCCACCTGCCACAAATGGACGCGGTGTCTGCTGACGAGTTTCGTCTCTCCGATCAACGTCAAATGGGGGATAATGGACCCAGGTTCAACGCTCCAAGAGGCCTACTCGGCCCTCTCCACCCAACCCTAGCCCCTCTCCCTCTACCACAATCCCCACCTTGAAATCCCCGTCTCTTACGTCCCGCCCTTCCTCCGATCCTCCCTCACCCACGCACATTACAACCCCATCCAATTCCCACCTCTCCACTTCCTCCCTTCCTGCTGCTTAACCCCTTCCCGTGAGCCAGGCCTCATCCTCACGTTTAACCACTACCACCACTACTTCCTTACCTCCCCCACCTCCCTCACCCCCAGCTTGCACGTCCGCTCCTGCATCGCCGTCCCGTACCTCTCGATAAATTCCAATCTCCGAAATCAGCTTGAAATATCAGGAAGCTGAAAGGCGCGCCCGGGAGGAAAAGAGCCCGACTGGCTCAGGTGGAGAAGGCGCGGGCGAGGGGAAAAACTGTGGAAGGAGCCCCACCTGCAGGGTCGGCCACGCCAACGCATCGAAGGCGAGTGGAAGCACCTCGGGGAGAGCCAGTTATACCACACGGTATGGGTCCTCCCCCGCCCCCGCCGCAGCTGAGCGCCCCACAGAAGCGGGGTCTACCGTCTTCAGGTAGCCCTCCCCGGGACAGCTCGCCGCGATCGCAACCGAGAAGGATCTCATTTTGCCACTCTGGAAGTAATTTGGCACCCTCTGGGGAGCGCTTTTAGACACTTCCAGTTTTACCTCGACTCACCGTCATATCGCCCTTAGTTTTACAGTGGAACATGCGTGGTTTTAGAGCGAATTTTGCTGACCTGCAGAGGGTTTTATATCATAAACGACCTATCGCTATAGGTCTTCAAGAAACAAAGCTGTCAAATGGTATCCAGTGTTCCATTAAAGGATACTCTGTATTCCGAAAAGATAATACAAATATTGATACCATTCCACACGGTGGGGTGATGCTAGCTGTACACAATGGAACACCTCCCCGAGAAATACCATTGCAAACAACACTACAGGCTGTAGTGGTACGTATTAATATTCACCATCTTGTTATATCATTATGTTCAATTTATCTTCCCCCAGGAGAGGCTCTCCCCTCTTCGGAGATCAGGAGTCTTATGCTGGAACTTCCTCCTCCCGTTTTACTTTTGGGCGATTTTAACTCTCATCGTACTCTCTGGGGTTCTGTCACTTCCAACCCCCGCGGTAGACATAGAAGCCTTTTTAATCGACGAATCGCTGTGTTTACTAAACACAGGTTTTCCAACACATATATCGTTACCCTCGGGAGACAAATCAGTTTTAGATCTTACCCTGTGTAGTCCCCAGCTCAGTCATCGCTGTGTTTGGGTGGTGGATGATGACCCGTTCGGAAGCGACCATTTTCCAGTCTGGTTGGAATTTCTCTCCGATCCTATTTTAGGAACTAGACCACCGCGATGGATAACCGCAAGGCCAACCGGCATCAGTTTAATGAATTGTTGCAGGAAAAATGTTCTTACGATGACTAGCCAATTAAACCCACCACTTTCCGTTGAAAATTTCACGTCGCTCATAATCGACTCGGCCTCTAAATGCAACCCAGAACATCCAGAACCCCCCGCCGTGTTCCCGTGCCGTGGTGGACTGAAGAGTGCCGGAAAGTTATCAGTGCTCGTAGACGAGCTTACAAGGCTTTTGATCGTCACAGTACGACAGCAAATTTAATTGTATTTCGGAAAGCCAGAGCACATGCTAGGCGCACAATTCTTGACGCAAAAAGGATGACCTGGAGAGCATACATTGGGAATATTAATCGATTCACACCAACAGGACAGATCTGGTCACAGATGAAACTTATCTCCGGACAGTATTCGTTAGTCCCTCTCCCCGTATTGAGTGTAGGGGACGCTGATATTAGCCACCCGACAGACCTAGCGAATGAGATAGGCCGTTTTATCTCCGAACGCAGCCGGGGCGGAAGCACTAACCCAGAGTTTTTGCATTTTAAATCGCATTGCGAGGGGATCCCAATCGATCTCATCACTCCACAATCACCTAAGTACAAAGACCCATTTACACTGACCGAATTAACATCAGCCATTAGCGCCTTGAAAAATGTTGGCGAAGGGCCCGATCAGATCAACAATGCCATGCTGAAGCGCTTTCATCCCCAGGTGCTGGAAGCTTTGTTGGCTACCTTCAACCGAGTATGGGAGGTAGGCGCTTTCCCCGAAGGTTGGCGCGAGGCAGTTATTATCCCAATCAGGAATCTCACAAAAAAACGGATTACATCCATTGCACTATATCACTTACATCTTCACTTGGCAAACTAATGGAAAAATGGTAAACGTTAGACTGACGTGGTACTTAGAGCCAACATTTTTTTATTCACAAACGAACAGTGTGGGTTTAGGAAAAACAGAAGTACCGTTGACCATATCTTACTATTGGATACATCGATTCGTGCAGCTTTTAAACGGAAACAACATCTTCATGCAGTAGTTTTTGACATTGAAGCGGCATATGCCACGACCTGGCGTCATGGCATTCTCTTAAAGCTGCAGAGAAGCGGTATCCGCGGCCGTATGGGCATGTTAACTTTTTGGCAGACCGTTTTTTTCGGGTCCGTATTGGTGACCATTTATCGGCACGCTTTCAAGTTATGAATGGAATCCCACAGGGCAGCGTGCTGGGTGTGGCTCTCTTCGCCGTTATGATTAATGACGTTTTTGTTGGGCTTCTACCAAGTATTGGTCGATCTCTTCGTAGATGATATAGCTATTTGGTCCTCTTCTTCAAGAGTCTCTACATCATCGCGACAGGTTCAGCTGGCGACAAACCATCTCCAGAAGTGGAGCACCATGAATGGCTTTGCGCTATCCACCACAAAAACTGCAGCAATGCATTTCTATCGCCGTCATTGTTGCCGTGATCTTGCACTTACTTTGCACGGCGAACCCATTCATCTATGCCCGGTATTTAAGTTCTTGGGAATGTATTTTGACAGTCGCTTGCTCTACCGAGAACATCTAAAAATTATTCGTGACAAGTGCGTTACATCTATGAACATTCTAAAATGTGTGTCACGTACATCGTACGGAGGGGACCGACACACACTGCTACTTCTTTACCGATCTCTCATCCGTTCCAAGCTAGATTATGCTTGTTTTGTTTATGATGGGGCCTGTGCGTCCGGAAAACGTGTTCTGGACACCGTGCATCATACAGCTCTGAGAATTGTGACTGAGGCATTTCGGACCTCGCCAATCGCGAGCGTGCTGGCCGATGTCAACGAGCCTCCACTTTCCCTGGGGAGACAGATGTTAGGGATGCGCTACGCATGCAAATTACGTCGTTTTCCGCAACACCCTGCATATCAAGCAGTGTTCTCCCGTCACACACTATCGATTTTTTTCCACACAATGGAGCACGTATGTACTGTCCTTTGTGCAATAGAATTAGGCATCTTTTTGATGAAAGCCGATTAGGAATTCGCAATGTTAAACGTGCCCCGCTTGTTGTGACGCCGCCTGACTATATTAGATTACGCAGGAAAAATCGTCCACTTCTGTTGGATTCCTAGCCACATAGGTATCGCAGGCAATGAACAAGCCGATAGTGCTGCTAGGAGAGCGGCACAGGCTCCCTTGCGGAGAGCATTCCCAATCCTCGCCAAGGACTATGCTTCAGGTCAGGTATCCTAGCTTTTCTAACAAGTAAGTGGCAAGCGAGTTGGGACGAGCTTATTTCCAATAAACTACGAACAATTAAGCCGTCTCTTGGCCAGTGGATGTCATGCTCACGTAGCACAAGGCTAAGCGAGGTGACGCTTTGCCGTCTACGAATAGGTCACACTTACGCCACCCATGGCTACTTACTTAGTGGTGAAAATAAACCACTGTGCTCTAGACGTGGAGCAGTGCTAACTGTTAGCCACGTTATAATTTCATGACCGAGGCTTTGCCTTGAGCGTCATCGGTATTTCGGGAGTGACCAGGTTCACTCACTCCTAGCAGCGCTAGGCGACAAATCACAGGTTGTGGAATCCGGAAGGCTCTTCAGCTTCCTATGTGATGTGAAGTTTTACGTTATGTACCCAGGGCGTTAACATCTAGATACGTCAGAAAAGAGAATACTTGTAATATAAGGGATGTCTTTTAGCTACCCTGGGAACAATTAACAGTTATGGGCGCTAAATGACCTAGTAGTCTGCGCGCCCTTAAACCCAAATAATCAATCAATCAATAAAGTGTATTAGTATGACTGACGTGACGGCTGCAGGTATCGGAATATGAGGCGGTGCACCCGGTGCGTAACTGGACCGACCTGAAGCGGCGCGTCGGCCCGTACCGGCGTTGCTTCGTCTTCACGCACAACGCCATGCCCTGCGAGCCGGTGGTGGTGCTGCACACGGCGCTGACGCCCAGCATATCCAGCTCCATACAGGATATCGTCCGGAAGCCTCGCCGCTTCTCACGTGAGTCACTCTGCGCGGTGTGTCGACAAATCTTGTCTTCTCACTTGAGCCACTCTGTGCGATGTGCCGACCGATCATCTTTTCTCACGTGAGACACCCTCTGCGCAGTGTGTCGGCCAATCTTCTCTTCTCACGTCGGCCACCATCTGAGCAGTGTGCCGGCCGATCTTTTCTTACATGAGCCACCCCATGCGCAGTGTACTGGCCGATTTTCTCTTCTCAGGTGAGCCACCCTCTGCGCGGTGTGCCGGGCGATCTTCTTTTCTTACGTTATGCCAACTGACTAGTACTACTTGATGTGCCAAAAATACGTCATGTATGATCAATCAGTTTTTTTCCGGACAGCAGTGCGTTTTTGACCTGGCCCCAGCCTGGCTTGGTCATGTACCGGCCGGGTCGGGCTTCGGTCCCCAAAATGTTTGCGCTTGTCACCTCTAGTAATCACCTACAGAGGTCATCAAGGAGTGGGGTGGTAACATTGCCGTGCTGGCGTTTCCAGTGTCCGAGTACATGCAGTCGGGTACCGAGGACATGTTGCTTAACGAAGAGGACCCCACTCAGATTACGGCCGCCATCTTCTACTCGATATCGTCCACACAGAAAGGACTACAGGTCAGCCTCACCACACTCTACGTGTAGTAAATCGTGTCAGTTCACACGTGCTTAATGAAAGATTCGCATGGCTCGGCGCGTTTCACGAGGAGCTCGTGGCTAGACACGAACTGAGCTAGGGTTCAGGGGTGTAAGGTGTATGCGCTTCATGCATGCAACATCGCGTACGGTTCCATGCAGCGCTATATGATCAACATTATCGATGCGCCCTAAAGCCCGGTGCCATGCAACATCGCGCACTGTTCCATGCAACATCTCATACCGTTACCAGCCGGAACACGGCTGCGAGCCAGGGTGAAGCGTGGAAGCGCTGCGTTCCCGTTGTTACCATCGTTGTTGCCAGCCTGAACATTTTACTTCGACTTCTGGTGCCAGAGCGTAAAATGTTACCAAAACTAACAGAACAGAACTAATTTCGCACTATATATTTACTGCAAACACAAAACCAATAAGCAGCATTAGGTAGACACGGCTACTTTAGGCGATGTTGCTGATCGCGCTGGTGGCACAGACGGCTAGCCTGTCTGTTTCACGTATAGTAGGCAGGCCATTGGCTTATGTCTGACCCAGGGCATGCTTTCTCTTCGCCGGCTCCCCTACCCAGGATGTGGCCGCTCTGAGGAGTGTTTTCCTTGCTTAACGCTGACCGACCGGCGCTCGTGGCATCGGGTTCACGGGCACGATCTTTAAGCAGATCCTTCGGCTCGGTGGCACGCCCAAAAGGCACAGGATCGTGACGACGCGCGTCACCGTCACACCCCTTTTGCTCATCGGATCCCAAAAAAAAATCCTGGCAGCCCCGCCGTATGGACAATGTGCAACGGTCGGGAACCGAGGAAGTGCGTACACAAGAGAACAGGACTATGAACGGCACCTCCGCAAGGGTACCGAGCAGTGGAACATCTGCCGTCCATGTAGTGTGTGTATGCCTGAGTGTGTGCATGCATGTCAAAAGTCCCTGAGTGTGTGCGCTGCAAAAGTCCAAAGTAGGTGACCCCTGCGGAAAACGCCGCGCTGTTGGCAAATACGAATGTTAAAGTACTGATTACAGCAACAAGGTAAGTGGATTCTTGGAAGTATAGCATTTACATGTGGGGTGATGATTTGAGCAATGATTCCACGAGAAATCGACACGTCAAAGGGCCAAGATATCACCCAATATTTTATATTTTGATGAAAATATTTGGGTGGGGTTATCTGATGCGCCGAATTCAGCTGTGCCATTTTTAGAAAGATCAACTCAACGGTCAAGAAGAAATAGCCTTGACCGTTTCTAAGCATGTTTGAGATATCACATAACAAGGCCGTCTTTTGAGGTCCTTAACTCAATGAAGAACAATCTCAATTGTTCAAAAGTATATAACCCACAATGGCCCACTGCATCTTCTGGCTATTCATACATTTTCCTTTACGGGACAATATAAATGGTGATATCGTGACCCAAGGTCACTTGACCTACTTTATCTTTCGAGACAGTCACAATGCAATTTGAAAAAGTGCAGAAATGAAGTTCGGTATTTTATCTTTTTCCAAGCAAGAAATAAAGCATAAGGTCTTGTTCCCAACACTCAACATATCAATTCAAAATTAGGCATGCATTGTTGTTTTTGCGTTCGTTTATCGTGGCCTGTATGAATATGCATGTAGAACGGTATATTACTGAAATGAAAGGCTTTTAATGTTCGATGCACGTGATGGGATGATAACGTTAGTGATCTGATCTTGAATGCTGTGTTGCACAAGTGATAACTCATGAGGTCAAGGATTTAACAAAATGCAGAAATATCTCCAAATTGTGGTAGTAGATAATTTATGAGTTATACCTTATCATGCATTACAAGGAGAGATAAGTATCCATATTATAGGAATCACATTCCGATAACCGAGGAACCATTCGCACAACCATTTATTGCCTCGCGAAAATAAAAATCTGCGAAGGTAGTGAAATATCAGGAAAGGCACAAACAAAGGGTGCCCAGTGCTTACTGCTCACTCTCGCTGAACGTGTTGTCTGTGAAGCGAGGAAATTTCTGAGTGTGTCCGACGCAGACAAGGTGGAAGTGAAGCAATTTTATGAGTCGGACCACATCAGCCGGATGTGTCTCGGCAAGACCGACCGTGTCACGGTACGACATGTTGATGGAACCAAAAGTGAAGTTCAGAAAATGCTTGATTTGGTAAATGTGTGTGGGATATATGATCTATACAAGCAGAATTCTGAAAACCATCACACCGGCTTCTTAACCTTTGCTGCCCTTGTCCGGAGGATTGCGTCTTGGCAGGCAGTAGTGGGTGTGCATGCGTACTTATCATCAAAACCAAAAACTGCTCATCCGCCCTCGGCCTTCCCAGTCTCAAATACCGTAACCTCCTCGATCATGCCGTATATGACACGGAAACCGTGATTGCATGGTGCACCACTGTGAGGACTGCCCTGTTGAAGACGGGATGACGAACTTTCTGAGTATTATCCTCGCTGACAAATCATAAGAAAGTGAAGGTGATTTAGCCCCAGGTGATGACATGGATAATGAGATAAGGTACAAGGGGTGGATGAGAACGCATTGTTGTACACTCGCATAAATAGTCTAAGCCAAAGAGGAAAGCATGCGATACTTGAGCCGGCAAACCGTGAAGGTGACCAAACATCACTTCGTGGCTGACACACAAGGTCAGCACTTCACCCACGCAAAGGCTACTGGCATGGAGGGCGAATTGATTGTCTAGGCGATTTCGCTGAACAGAATTACTCATTTTTGGTGTATGATGCAGCCCAAGGGCTACACTGGGATTTACCCCAGTGTGCCGTGCGCCCGTTTGCAGTGTACTGGCGTGAGGACGAGGTACTGTGCCACCGGAGCCGCTGATGTATCTCTGACGGCACAAAACAGAACACCGACATGTTGCATGCGTTCCTGCAACGGCTTATCCCAGACATTCTTGCAGCAGTACCTGGCCTAAAAAGAAATATTTATTTCACAGACGGCAGTGTACGAATATGCCTTCGCCAATGTGTGTCACCATCAGGCAGATTTTCGGTTATCCTGTGAGTGTTTTTTTTTTTGTCACATCTTATGGCAAGGGCGCTTGTGACGGCATCAGGGGCACTGCCAAGCGTGCCGCGGCTTCTATTTTCCGCAGAAAAAACCCAATCGCTTTCTATTTTTGCTGCCGACGTTCATGCTACTCTGAACTGTCACTCCAACTATATGGAAAACCAATGCCGCTGCGGCCTCTGCCAAGTTCCTCCACGTCTCTCTCGACAGCCGTTTGGCAACCCGTGACCGCCTTAAATGTCTGCGCCAGCGCTGTTTCAAAGCTCTTAATATCATTAAATGTGTGGCACGAACAACATACGGAGCAGACCGTGCAACTCTTTTACAGATGTACCGACAGCTCATTCGCTCTAAGAATGACTATTTTTTACTTGTATGTGATGGTGCTAGCACCACCAGAAAGCGCATACTTGGTATGATGCACAATACGCATTGCAATAGGCGCATTCAGAACTTCGCCAGTAGCAAGTCTCCAAGTGGAAGCCCACGAGCCGCACCCACTATTGAGACGTGATAAGCGTGGCCTATAAATTCGTATTGCTGACCTATCGCGGATACCACACTGGGAATTAGTTCCCCAGAAATAGTCCTGGCCCTATGCACGTCCAAGAAGGGTGACGTCCCCACAGAACTGTTCCGGCTAAATGCACTGGAGCCCATAGCCACGTACGACGGACGCGCCATGATATATACAGACGGCTCCAAAGGAATGTAGGGTATCAGATGCGCGTTCGTCACCGGGTCCGCCACGGGGTCATTCTTACTTCTTCAAACGCATCTGCTTATACATCAGACCTGATTGCGATCCTCAAGGGATTTTACTGAAGCCACGTTTCATTGAAGTCAGTGAGTACTACTCGTGTATTGTCCTGTTCGATTCTTTGAGCAGCCTATCGGCACTGGAAAGTTTCAACCCCCAGAAACTGGAAAAATCATTCCGACCTGTCGCGCAGCTAAGGCTCTGGTCTAAGGGTACACCAGCGCACTCAAGTGGTGGAAGTTGTATTTGAACACTTAGAACCATTAACTTTGAAATGGTGTTGACTATGCTATCAATCATGATTAGGCAGCAAGGGATCCAACATTATTAGGGTGGAGGGAATCAAACATCAGCATGGAGCAAATGATCCAGGATCAGTAGGCTAGCTTTATATGTATTTCTAATATCTTACTGGAATTTTCAGCATATATTGCAACATACAAAGTTGAATTTTCTGTATTCTTTGGTTTGTCAATTAAAAATATGGGATTCATGACAAAAATGGGCGGTCACCTGGTTATGATTATGGTAAAAAATGTAGTTTGTTTTGACTTTTCTTGATATTTTGCATCAGCCTTGAACAACACATTTACTGATATTCACATTCAAGACCAATGACTGAGGCATTCCAGATTTGGTGAATGGCAAACCAAGGGGAACAATATTCCACACTGGTGTTTGACATCATTAATACTTTCTCCTATTAACACAACCTGTATTTACAGTATTATTTGGCTTTAAGATATTCACAAGACAGGTTTTAGACACGTTATGTGCAGTAAGCAAATAAAGGGGTTAGGTTAGGTTTAGTCAATTTTTTACTTGCAAAAATTTATCTTTGTTCCTCAAGTTCCTTTTTGTTCTTCAAAGGCAACTTATGCTGTTTGTTCAGGGTAGGTTTTTAATTAGATGTTTCAGAAGAAAAAAATTATTTTATTTTTTCCATCTTCCTATTTTTTCTTACATTAGAAGTTAGTCTAGGTTAGCCTAGACCAGGTTGCATTTTTCCTTTTAATTAACATTATTTGGTATGCTATATGACCCAACCCAATGCTCCTTTTTGTGGTACGTTTTCTGCCAACTATGAAATATAAAATTGCAGAGGAAATGACTGGTCGCATCATGCTAACTACCTTTCCGAAGATTACAGTGAGGAAAAAACCAACAATTACAAAATTACTTGAAGGGAAAAACATTATGTACAATACATACCATAGGTATTGTGACTTGCAATTTTAAAGTATTTATTCCTTGTGAATTAATTAGCAGGACCAATGAGATAAGACAAAACTTTGGAAAATTTGTGTATTAGAATAGACTATCAATTCTTGGAATTTTTCCAAGACAATGTTTGTCAACACGAAGGTAGCCTATCTACGCCTAATCTTCCCTTTGGATAAACAAATGAAGAAAATGAAAAATATTAAACCATTTTTCCTAGCTAACCTAGCCTGAAGTTTTTCTTTTAAAAAGAAAGCTCGATTTTTTAAAGGTTAAAAACATTGAAAATTTACCCAGCATACAGGCTACCTTGCTTAGCTTAACCCTTTGTGTGCTTCATAAGGGTGGAATGTGTGTAAAGCTTGTCATGGTTGCCTTAAACTACAATAACATTTAAAAAAAAACATTTTTATGATGATTTGGGCTTTAGGGTACCTTGGCTGCCATTCAGCCAATTAGGTTTTTTTTAAAACATTTAAAAAAAACATTCTTCAGATGATTTGGGCTTTAGGGTACCTTAGCTGCCATTTAGCCACTGAGCTTTTAAGTTGATTTCTTCTGAGAAGAGGTTAAGCTGGGTTAGGCTAATTTATGCTCCATCATCATTCCTAATGTAATTATTCTTGGAATGTTACCCAACTCAAAGTCCCTTTATTGCCTGCCTCCTGACATGTAAACATTAACAGAAGAATGTATTGGTCATACAAAAATGAACAAAAATAATCTCCAAAATTTCGCAGAATAATAACTGATATAACTGAAGCTTAAAAAAAACATGTTTTCTTTATGAAGTTAAAATACATGCAAAACATGTGCTGTGAATGCCTTAAAGTACAGCAATACTGGAAGTTATGCACTCTTGCAGCAAATGTTTCATATCAAATTTTACCAGGTATGATGTGTAGGTACCCATATCGTCACAATCCTGCAAAACAAAGGAAAAGCTTAGGTATACCATTTACATGTGGCATCCAAATCAAACAAATCTGAACACTGCTTCAGAACTTAAACATGTAGGTATCCAGACAGGGTATGCTTATCTAGCAAACTAACATTCAAATACTGGGATTGTATGATGAATGCTGCCTATCCTCAGCTTGATAATGAGTATCGTCAATTTTGAATGTTCGGACATTCCTATAGTGATTCTGAGATGTTGTGGTATTTGGGGAAATTTCTCACTATATTATTTGCTAGTTGGAAAATGAAAAATACTATAAAAAACATGGTCAGGTACATTTCTCCCTCAGGCATCCTTTGCCGTGAAAGCACATGTAATATTATGGCTTGTGTCCCTGTTAAAAAAAAATCCTGAAAGCTAATATCACCTACTCCCAAATCACCTAGTCTACAACAAAGTGAATATGATGGGGGAGGGGAGAGTGGTTTTTTTAGGCGTGCCGGACCATAAAGGTCATTTGCGCCGCCTTTAAAGGAACACGTTGCATATCTGTCTATGAAAGCGAGTGTTACGATCAAGGTACTGGCAAGTGGACATTTACGTTAATGGAATTTTCCGTTATACTTTGTGCGAAGTTTTTTGGGTGCTGAAGGCGGGGGCTGGGTTGGGGACGTCTCCCTGATGTCTAACTGATTTTAATTTTACTTTACTCCTCCACATAATAATTTGCGGTTTGTGTGGGGCTGGGGTGTTTTGAGTGTCGAGTTGATTTTGCCAGGGTGCCGGCTTTAGCCTACTCCTATCGAAGAGCACCGAGGGATTTTTACCGTGCGGACAAGGAGGCAATTGTCCACACCGCCTCTCACGCCGGCTGCCGCGTGTTAGTTGTTAGTAGTTGGTTAGTGTATGCATGCCATGCAGGGTTGTCAGTTGGGTTAGTACGGTGTTTCATAATTTGGCTCCTCTACGTCCGCTGTTCCTCTGGGTAGCCATTTACGTTAGGTGTCGGAAGGCAAGTCGGCTCATCTACGTCCGACGGCACCGCTAGGTAGCCAATTATTCCTAACTGGGAAGCAAATGGGCTCATGTACGTCCGACGCCATGCGGGGATGGCTATTTACGTGTTTCCTACCAGTGTTTCGCGGTCATGTATTGCAAGTTGATGTGAACGTTGGTGGTGCCTAGAGTTCCTGCTAGTTCTGTGGCATACAGATATTCAAATAGCAATTGAATGAGTTCTGCGTGTTTGTCACCGAGAAGCGATGGAAACGATAGGGTGATGCCCTCTCTCTGGCAGAAGGCCTTAAGTGGTTGTCTCTGAGAGCTAAAGCTACTGCAGTCTAGCAGGATGTGGCCTATGCTTAACGTGGTGTTGCAGGTGTCGCAGTGAGGTGTTGGGTGTTGGTCATCCTCTAATCGAGGCTGTGTTAGTTTGGTGCAGCCGGTTCTAAGTCTAGTGAGGATGACCTCTTTCTGTCGGTGAGACTGATTTGATGTGTTCCATGCGGCCCCTGTCAATGTTCATTGGCAGCCCGGGACGTCATCTGGGCGCTGATTTGGGTTCAGCAGATTACCACGACAGCAAGAAATGGTACTTTTACGCGTACGTTCCTGGCTAACAAGTATACGTGAGTGGTGCAAATTATACGCCATCTGGAAGCTTGTTTAATGGTATTTCGATAATCATGGGAGACTTTCACACGAATGTGTTAGTTATTGTGTAAAATGGTGTTATTTAGACCCATGTCATATCCATCGACACTATTTAACTTAAGCGGGCCGAGCGACTCGGTGTTGGTAGCGCAGTTGGTAGCGCGTCGGTTTGCCGACTCGGAGGTAGCCGGTTCGAGCCTGGAGGCCGGCAGGTTTTTGTGCGCGTCGTGGGAAGTTCTTCTAATAAGCGACAGTGAATTAAGACACTGTTCACATGGGACGATCTTTTTCATAAAGAGAAGGGAAATATTCTGCAATATTCAATATTAAGATATTCTGCAAGGCTGGGGTTCTGCCACCTTAAATTTATGGTTGGGCACTTCTTCTAATCAGTCAGGCATAGGAAATACGGAACACGTCACCGCTTATGGCAGTGTCCAGGCCCACAGCCCCTTCCTGACACGGGCAGCGGACCATCGGGGGTGGGACAGGAGACAGGATCCCCTGAATTTAATCATTTGTGGCACCACGGCAGTGCATTGCAAATATTGAGCTACAAACTAACGGTTGCCCTTTCCCCTCCCACCAGTACACGCCGACCAACATTAGTCACTGCTCCTCGAGGTGTGCATATAATAACAGTACATGATTATCAAGGTGACAAAACCAACAATTGTGCATGCTGCCGAACAGTCAAATGACTGGACCCGAGCTGGAGTCAGAGCGATGCCAGTTCTAAGCTCGGCTCCACGCCTTTTACGATACATGGCGAACACACGCCACCAGGACTGCGACAAGCATTGCTTTGACAGGAGCAGACGTTTGCTAAAATATTTCGGTGACAATCCTGAACTTTCTGGAGTGCCGGCGCAAAATAAAAAATCACGCTTTTCGTACCATGAACGCTCGATTTAGACTCGGCAACAACTTTGTGGAACCCGTAAGCGCTAAGACGGATTTTAGATGTCCGCATGAGGATTTCGGTTCGATTATCATGCATTGTCAAAGGCTTAACGCGGAACTTGGCAAGATTGGGGAAGCATCCCCGTTCATTCCCCACCGTGGCTTTGCCCATGTTCGCACACCGTTATTCGGCATTTTCAGTGGAAGTGAATTGGCTGCGTCGCTGACGCAATGTGAATCAAACTTCTGTCATGCATGCAATATTGCAGGGGTAACAGCAATTTCTATGCCAGACCAGCTCGGAAGCAACTTTAATAACAGTTTAATTTGTGGTTGGAATGGAAAATTACCATGTAATACCATACATCTTTTTAATTAAGTGTGTTCTATTATTAACTAAAGAAAATAGTTTCCTTTCAAAATATGATTTCTTTATTCGCGTCGTGCAACCTGAAATGCCACCCCGGTAGCTCAGTTGGTTAGAGCGCTGGCCTGTGCTGGTCTCCCCTGTCCTGGCAACACAGGGTTCGAGTCGCTTCGCGCGCTCGCGTTTAGCCCCCGGCCGGGAGTGTGAGTTGGCAACTGGCCCGATAAGGCCGGGGACAAGCTACCGGGCGGCCGTGTCGGTGTTTTGACGGCACGGTAAACTTTCGATCAAAATTCTCCGGTTGAAAAGGAATTCGTGGATCGGGTGGTGGGGCGAGGGTTCACGCAACAAGCTCTGCTCAGCAATATAACCCTGGTTCCTAAAGCCACCCCAGCAACAACTGGGACTAAATTTTAAATAAAAAAAAACACGCCTTTTGCAGTACAGCACGACATAAATACGGCAACAAAAGTTGTTTATCAATCAGACTTTAATACGAGGAGCATGCATCTGGAGAAGACGAGACTGCCAAGATTGAGGAAGGCCCTCACTCCCACTGCCCATTTCTCGGTTGTGTACTCTGTGGTGGAAGTGAATGTGCATTTTGGGCGCGTGGACTGCGTTCGTCATTTTGCGCACATGAATATATATATATATATATATATATATATATATATATATATATATATATATAAAAAAAAATATATATATATATATATATATATATATATATATATATATATATATATATATATATGCAGGCGCCCAACAGAGTGCGTATTAAAACGATATATTGAGGAAGCACAACGAAAGACATATATTTGGAGAAGAAAACACATGAAGCAGAAAAAGAACCTTGGGTTCCTTTACGACGCAATTAACTGCTAGGCCATATAGCGTCGCCAACTTCTCAAACCGATTGGTCGCGGGTGGACTCGGTAATTCCGCTGGTTGCGGGACTCGAACCCATAATCTTGCGGTCAAGAGCCCAACACCCTACGGACTAAGCTACCGCGGCTCCACCAAACGCGTGACATAAGAGGTTATCGGTAGCAGGTGCAGATAAGCCACGGTACTTAATGAGATTGCATTGCGGCAATACATTACAATACCTACGGACATTACGTAGATTGCCAGATCTGCCAGATTGCCAGGAGATTGCCAGATATGTACGTACATTACAGTACGTACATATCTGGCACCGTATAAAATCGGACGAACTGGCAAAAATAGATGGAACATCCTCATCGTGACATCTGTGGCTGAGAACAACTCGACATGCATACATACACAGACTACTCACGAGCACCGTAGTGGGACGATGAGTACGTGTAAACCTACAGGCTACGCTCTACCGACTTCACAAACACAGACACATATCAGTTGTTGAGCTTGACATTCACTCGGTGCGACTGCAACACGCACGTTTAGTCTCGTTTAATATTTGTTTTTTGAATTATTTGAACTATTTGAAACTTTCAATGACCTTTGGATGGCTGCTGAGATCGTTGGGTTCTTGGGCATGGTGAACACAAAACGCTGCATCCATCTCTCTGAATGTGCGGAAGAATTCCTCTGTGGGAACCGTCATGCTTAGGAGGCGAGTCCAGAACGCTTCTCGTGGTTCATCTTCGGAATACGCAAATGGGTGCTCAGCGATCAGTCCGCCGGTTTCTTTCTGGCCATGGACCAGGCCACACATAATCCCCCCCCCCCACCGCCATGCTTAGCATTTAACATTCCTTCAATCACATCATTATCTGATGTGATTTGAAGGAAGCTGATATTCATTTCTATGGGAAATGAAATCTCAGCAAATCGGCAGTTCAAGTTCATGTGCTGATGTAGAAAAAAAGTAATTTCACTACAAAATAATATTAATATCATTCAACTAAGATTTTTCAAACACTAGGAAAAACACTAATGTTGACAATGACAGTACATGCTATCCCCCACGCCATAAGTTATAAGAGGTTATGTAAAGTGTTGGGAGAATATGGAATAATATGGAATAATATGGAAAATATGGAAAGTGTGGGGAAATGGGATTTTGGTGACTAACAAAGAACACTGAGGTCAAAGTACAAAAATATCCTAACTGAATATAACCTAAACAACTGATGTTGGACCTCCTAGAACATACTCATGTTCGGTCATCTAAAACCTACTGATATTGTATGCTGGATGTTGAACGTGATTCACGAAGGAAATGGTAGATCCATTGTACCTTAATTACACACTCGCATCAATTGTGCACCGTAGTATATTAATTAACCTCGTGACATAGAAACTCAGTTAATGGAAGCATACATTTTGTATCCTAGGCTGAATCTGTTATCATTACTCCATGTAGAAAAGGCTGGCCATTATTCTGCTGGAATAACATGATAAAAATGTTAGAAATAGCTACATGCAAATATATGTATTCATTTTTGTTTGTATAATCAAACCTGGTTTTGGCCTTCCGTGCATGACTGCCTATCCTGTCTTCTTCTGATCTTTCACTACTCCCAAGTAGCCTTGTTCTTCATTCAACACAGTTTATGGAAAATTATTTTCAGGAAACTGGGAAGAAGTTGCTAGTAAGCTTCAAGAGGTTCAGTCCATACATCTGTCTAAAAAGTTGTCTTCATTGGGGCTTCTTATATATAAATACCAAGGTTTTTGGAATTTTATTAGTTAGTTATTAGGGCTTACGGGCGCATCGACTACATTGGTCATGTAGCGCCAATTTGGAATTTGGAGGATAGAATAGAAACAACAGTGTTTTTCCTGAAAAAGAGGTAGGTTATGTTTGGACTGGGGAAGGATTGTGGTGATAACTCAATCAGCATTGTTGCATATGTGATATCAAAGATATTCAATGGATGACATTGGTTTGGATGCACTGTTTATACATTTAACATTATCCTTCATTACCAATTACCCCACTCAAAGCAACACATTTCGCATTACTTCACTTACGAACTGAAATGCATGCATTTGCGCTGGAATACAATGGTCATATCATCTTAATGACTTTCAGAAACATGCATTTACAATTTTTTCTTGAAATGCCACCTCAACTAAAATGCAAATCTTCTTCTGCAGGTGCAATTGTAAAAACCTCACACAGGTCCAGCCTTGCCTTTTTTCAGAAGAGGACATAAATTAGCTTCCAATAAAAAAAACATTCATGAACAATTCGATCTGAAAATTGAGGAAGCTAAAGAAATGCCTAGCTTATCCCAACCTCATTTTAGCTTTGCCTAAGAAAAAATGTGCAACACGTCACTTGTAAACACTCTGACTGCAATAATGAACCCTTAAATCACATCTCACACAGTACAGGTGAGAGTGGTCACATTTTAACCACATTAATCAACTTTGCATTGGAAAGGCATAACAAGAATTCAAATATTAACTAAAAAGTACATATTTCCCTGAAAATGTATTTTAAGGTCTGATATTTTTTTTGCAATTACACCAGTATTTTTAGTGGCTACTAATAATTGGTACCACAAAAGCTACAGTGAAGTAATCCTGCGCCACCACTTTCATGTTCAGAATATGGCACAACACTACAAAACAATTATATCTTTTAAAGTAGCTCTATGTGAGTGGTTAGATGACTTAGATAGAGAGAACCATCTGAATATGGATACCATCTTCATTTTTTGAAATTCAGTAAACAGTACAATTACTGGTTTGGCCACACAAAAGCAGCAGTAGAGCAATTTGTTCCACGCATTAAGTGTTTGGAAACTCCCTCTTACCCTACTACCACTACTGCCCAGCCATGATACAATGGGCAAGCAATTACCAAATTGTCCACAAGTTGGTGAATGGCACAGTATTGCATGATTACATACAGCACACAGAAACAATATGATAACTGACAGGGGGCCAACGCACATGCTAACATTAATCACCAGATTGCATCAGTGACATGCTGACCAAGTTGACATTGTGGGCATAAGGCCTTAATTCGCATAAATTGTCTGAGGTATGTTCTCAATATCAACTACGCCATGGATAAATTAATTATGGGTATGGTGCCTTTCGGTTCAAAGCCACACACAGCTCCAGCCTTGCCTTTTTTCAGAAGAGGACATAAATTAGCTTAGCGTAATTTTCCATTCCAACCACAAATTAAACTGTTATTAAAGTTGCTTCCGAGCTGGTCTGGCATAGAAATTGCTGTTACTCCTGCAATATTGCATGCATGACAGAATGACTAGTATGCTTTACAACCAACGGAGAAACTAATCGTGAGAAAAGCGCCATAATTGTGCTAAAATGAAAGCACCATATTTAGTAGATTTATTAGTATAGTCCAAAACTAGAATATAATTCAGCAGTATTCTGGAATAAAAAAGCTCTTCTGGTATATGACGTCAGTTGGCGTAGGTTTTGTCTAGTTTCAACTAACTATACTAGAACAGCCAACTTTGGAGTACCTGTTGTCTCTAGTTATCTTGGTTCCATGTGCCTATGGTTGGTTTTATTGCGAATACGATGCCATCAAGCTTCCTTATAGGGCGAAAACGTAAACAATCTATGTCATGCGGCGATGATTGCGCCAAGAGCGCCACTATGCGAACAAAATCAAGAGTATTTTGACAAGAAATTGCGCATGCGCAGAATGAATGTCCGCCTTCAACAGTGGGATGTCCCATACCGTAATATACCGAAATGACATCACGCACGGTGAAGGTTGTGGTGGTGGTTCTTGGTTTTACGACACGTCGCCCGTTCAGTCATGAAGCGTCGCCAATCTCTCACGCCGATTGGTCGCAGGCGACGAGTAACGACACGTGAAACCCACACTCCTTCGATTGTGAGACGGGCAACTTACCCCTAGACTACTCGTCCCCCGCACGGTGAAGGGTGGAAAACCATCCCGAATTGTGAAGGCTAAAGTTCAACAGGAGTGATCGGATTCAACACGCTTTGTATTTAGCTCGTGGTGCGGAAGTGAGACCGATGACTGCCACCCTGTGTTGTGTTCAGCCGGGTAGCTACCTGATCCAGCGCATAGTGCGGGGCGTGACCCATCACCACCTGTCCTGTAGGGTATCGAGCTGGGTAACAACCTGATCCAGCGCATAGTGCGGGGCGTGACCCATCACCACCTGTCCTGTAGGGTATCGAGCTGGGTAACAACCTGATCCAGCGCATAGTGCGGGGCGTGACCCATAACCACCTGTCCTGTAGGGTATCGAGCGGGTAACAACCGATCCAGCGCATAGTGCGGGCGTGACCCATCATCATCTGTCCGTAGGATATCGAGCGGGTAACAACCGATCCAGCGCATAGTGCGGGCGGACCCATCACCACCGTCCGAGGGTATCGAGCTGGGTAACAACCTGATCCAGCGCATAGTGCGGGGCGTGACCCATCACCACCTGTCCTGTAGGGTATCGAGCTGGGTAACAACCTGATCCAGCGCATAGTGCGGGGCGTGACCCATCACCACCTGTCCTGTAGGGTATCGAACTGGGTAACTACCTGATTCAGCGCATAGTACAGGGCGTGACCCATCACCACCTGTCCTGTAGGGTATCGAGCTGGGTAACTACCTGATCAAGCGCGTCGTGAGGGAGCTTCTAGCCGAATACCCGCACTTGAGCCAGTTCTCCAGTCTGTCGCCGATTCCCGGCTTCAAGAGCTGGCTTATCACCGAGATCAACAAGACCGAACGAGGTGAGTGCTGCCGATCGGAAGCAGAGTTGTTTTGGGCGGAGCGGCTAGGTGGGGCCACTATGTTACCGCGGGGCGAGATGCGCCCGGTCGGACGGCTGCTGCACGTGCGGTCCCAGCTAGAGCGGTCACATTAATCCGCCCGGGACCGGACTGCCCGAAACAGCTTAGTCCCCCATACTACTTCTAATGGATAAAGACAACATCCGAACCTCAGCGAGCAGCGCAGAAAATAAATATAACTCGCGGTTCCTGGAGGGAGAGATGGAGGGATAGAGAGAGGCAGAGAGACAGATAGACAGAGACAGAGAGAGAGGGGGGGAGGGAGGGAGAAAACCAGAGAAAAATGTAATTATCTGCCGCTTTTGTGTACATCTACTTTTCCATCAAATGAGCTGTTCCCTTTCGAACCGATGACCTCCCTTGGTGCAACAGACCAGCGTGAGCCGATGACCTCACATTGCGGGGCAGGTCTGTGTGTTAGCTGATGACCTCTCATGGTGTGACAGGCAAGTGTGCGCTGATGACCTCCCATTGTGCAACAGACCAGTATGAGCTGATGACATCTCATGGTGTGACAGGCAGTATGAGCTGATAGCCTCTCATGGTGTGAGCTGATGGTGTGACAGACCAGTGTGAGCTGATAGCCTCTCATGGTGTGAGCTGACAACCTCACACAGACCAGTGTGAGCTGATTACCTCTCATGACTCGACAGGCCAGTGTGAACTGATGACCTCTCATTGTGTGATAGACCAGTATGAGCTGATGACCTCTTGTGGTGTGGCAGGCCAGTATGAGCTGATGACCTCTTGTGGTGTGACAGGCCAGTATGAGCTGATGACCTCTTGTGGTGCGACAGGCCAGTGTGAGCTGATGACCTCTTGTGGTGCGACAGGCCAGTATGAGCTGATGACCTCTTGTGGTGCGACAGGCCAGTGTGAGCTGATGACCTCTTGTGGTGCGACAGGCCAGTGTGAGCTGATGACCTCTTGTGGTGCACAGGCCAGTATGAGCTGATGACCTCTTGTGGTGTGATAGGCCAGTATGAGCTGATGACCTCTTGTGGTGCAACAGGCCAGTGTGAGCTGATGACCTCTTCTGGTGTGACAGGCCAGTGTGAGCTGATGACCTCTTGTGGTGTGACAGGCCAGTATGAGCTGATGAGCTCTTGTGGTGCGACAGGCCAGTGTGAGCTGATGACCTCTTGTGGTGCAACAGGCCAGTATGAGCTGATGACCTCTTGTGGTGCGACAGGCCAGTGTGAGCTGGTGACATCTTGTGGTGCGACAGGCCAGTGTGAGCTGATGACCTCTTGTGGTGCGACAGGCCAGTGTGAGCTGATGACCTCTTGTGGTGCAACAGGCCAGTGTGAGCTGATGACCTCTTGTGGTGCGACAGGCCAGTATGAGCTGATGACCTCTTGTGGTGCGACAGGCCAGTGTGAGCTGATGACACCGGACGAGTGGGCTCGTCTATCAGAGCTTACTGAGAGTGACGGCGTGGTGCACACTTTGTCTGTGCTAAAACGGCTCGTCACCTCATGCTCCTGGCTGGAGGAGGGGGACGACTTGTGTGACGCCCTGCAAACGCCGCTGATGCGCCTCTGTGCGCGCTACCTGTACAGGGAAAAGCGGCGCGGTTCTGCACTGGATAGTGTTGGTGGGTCACGCACGCACTCACAGCTCACACAACATGCATAAACCCATGCACGCGGATTATGCAAGATGATGTCACGTCATTGGTAGCTATGGTTTCGTTCAGCTGGCACAGTTTCTGAGCTATATGATCAACATGGTCGATGCGCCCTAAAACCCAAATAACTAACAGTTTCTGAGGTTTCATTGGCCAGTTCCTGGAGATGCCACAGGAGTGCCAGGAAGGTCAATATCCCTAACATGACTCGTTGCCACTCCTTTTTCCTTCTGGTACCCAGATACACAATTGCCTGAACATACCTAGCACAATCTTTAATGATTATGTGAGGTTTCGCCAAATAATTCCATCATTGGACAACTCCAGTCTATCTGTTTCTCAACGTTGCTGAATGTGCAAGTAGAAAGACAAGCTGAGGGATGATTTTAACGAATTGTCTGACTTCTTCGCCAATACCGCTGACAATGTACTAATGCACTGATTTGCTATGATTCTCTGGGCGTCATCTGCAGTCCCGATGTGTAGCAAAGTATTCTATATGCATATATATATATATATATATATATATATATATATATATATATATATATATATATATATGTGCGTGTGCGTGTGCGTGTGCGTGTGCGTGCGCGCGCGTCGTTGCGTCGTTGCGTCGTTGCTCATCAATTTCATTGGTAAATCACTTGCTCCAACTAAAACTATCCATGGGCGTCAACTCATCGCGTTCGGTGCCCCACAAATTCCAAGTGTAGCGAGTTAAACTAAAGCTCTTGATGTCTTTCTCATTTTGACATTTTGTCCTTCTTGTCACTAATGGATCTGGAGATATATTGCGCTTGTAGGATTATGATCTCACAAGCGGGTTGAAGGGAGTGGGCCGAACGGTAGTTTGCCCCACCCTTTCAAAGGGAAATGTAAAATTATGTCAATATATTAATTCGATATCAAGGTTGGCAATTTGAGATTGTGAAATTACAACAAACCGTATATGAAACGTTTTCTGAATTAAAATACAAAGTGATTTGGGTACCCGGCATATCTTCAGAACACAGCTAATTCCAACCCCCTGCCCGACCCCTATTGCATGAATCCGAACATCAGAGTCAATCTTTAAACGAGAAATGTGAGTATTTCGTTTGATGCAGAGGGCAGGAATGAGTGGCAAGGTTGAACAAAATTGCACATTTGTAAAAAAAAATATTTAACAAAGGAAGCGATATTCCAGAATTGTGTCACCAAAATCCGACTTTTAGTTGAACGACTTGATTTTGGGAGGAGGTAGTAATTTAGCAAGGGGAGTGCTGAGCCTGAAGTCACCCAAACTGGAAGGCGAGATCTGGCAGTGTATCCCGCTATCCCATTTATTTTCAACACATTTCGGTCCAATCATGATCTGCCATATGTGCCTCTTCTTACGTCTTGTACGGCCTTTGAACGCTCAATCAAGGTTTTCAACGATAGAGCACACGGCGGCGCGCAGCGCTGCGAAATTTTCTGTACCCTTTCCTTCGTAATTTTTACGTCAGAAGTGAATGTCTCAACATCTGGTCATGTAAGGTCATTGACCTACCCCAAGCAAGGTCACTGACCTAGCTTAAGTCGAATAAGATAACCTCATGAATGTGTCAAGACCAACAACTCATCTAAATGAAAACATATTGAAATGAGACTTGGTACTTCAATACAATTAGGCACTGACTTGAAAAATGTATCTCAGATTTCAGTTTGAGGTCAGGTGATGTCAGACACAATTGGCCGTGGCCTGAGATCACGGTCACGGCAATTATTGGCTAATTTTCCTATTTCCGTAATATGCATGTTCTTCTAGCGTGGTGTTTCCTTTGGAAGACATGCAGACATATAAGAAGAAGATACTTTTCCAATTAGATTGACCTCTGTCGAGTGACCTGAGGCTAAGTCAAGATAAATTTCGCTAAGTGGACAAAACCGATTTAAGTACTCGTGTCTTTATGGTTTATTTCGAGTTTTCATGACCTAAATAGTATCATACTTATATTGGATGGCATGAGACGAATAGGACCAAACCTATGAATCATAGTGAAGATCAAGGTTATCTTAGGTCATTGTCTTATAACAAGTGTTGTATTGCTTTGTAGGCTCATGTACGTTAAAATAAATTGAAACGTAGCTTACCACATGATAATAATTTGGCAATGCTTACAACACGTATGTCTTGGATTTCTATTTGGCGTCAGGTTAGTGGCCTATGGTCACTGCCAATTTTGTCCCGTGATTGACGAGTGTTACTAATTTTGTTGCCAAATTCGCCGTGTATTGAGCTCTTTAATGGCGTGTGTCTTACTCGGTATCTTTACCAGAAATGGAGCTATGACTGTTTCATGACTTATTTACTTTCCTGATAAACCGCCATGTTGAGGTTCAAAATTAGTTTAAATAACACAAAATGAGGCCATTATCGGGCCCTACTCGTTGAGAGGGTTCCAATGACATCCCTTTCGGGTTCATGCAACACTTAGTTTGTAAGCTAGGGGGAAGGTCTCCGGCAACAGCTCCCCACCCCACCCCATCCCACCCGAGATAAGGTGTGAGGATGTCATTGGCGAGACGAGCAGGTTAATCAGCCGGTGTTGCATTCCAACCCGTATTTAAACCCGAAGAAGACGGCGCAAATGTCCTTTATGGTCTGGCACGCCTCTAAGAATCACTCCGTCCCCCCAAATAAAAAATACCCCGGGTTTTCCGCCTCTGATATGCTGGGTGTTGCAGCCAATTTCCACCTACGCAACGGCGCCGTGATGTGGCGACTGAACTGGCGGGCTGACCTGACGCCTCGCGGTCTCACCAACTCGTGTGGCATCATGGTCAACTACAGGTGGGTCATGACTCATTGATCGATTGAACTGGTGAGCCGACCTGACCCATCGCGGTTTCACCAGCCGATGTGGCATCATGGTCAACTACAAGTACATTTATCGGTTCCAACTTAGGAACACTAGCCGATGTTATTAAATACTGCGATCTTAATTACCTTGGAGGGATACTAATGACCTTGGACTTCCAAAATATTATTAATGCAGTCGAGCATCAATTTGTATGTACATGATTAGAATGTTTTACATCAATTGGGTTAAGCTATTCCATACAAACTCGATGATGAGCTGATGAGCTTTCGATGATAAACAACAGTTTCACATCAGATTCGTTTAGTCAGTCTCGTGGACTTCAGTAAGCAAAATCAGGCAAGCTTGAAGTGTGCACGGCCTGCAAATTTGAAACGAAAATTTTGATATCTCAGGATTGTGAGGACACTACATTTTCTGTAAAATTTTGCAATGAGCATAACAACGCGAGAACATAGTTAAATATTATGGAAAGGTGTCCGGCCTACAATTTAATAAGGATAAAAGTTAATTCATGCGGTTAGGTCGTGATAAAAGAATGAAGTGAGTATTTAGTGGTAGGAAACAGTCTGAGACGTTTAAGGCATTGTGAGTTTGGTATAGCGCCGTCGTAGACTGACGAAATTAATGTAAAGCCAATTGTAACAAGGATTAAACAAACGCTGATCCGATGGAAATAGAGAGATTTCACTTTGAAAGAGAAAATAGCCATCGCTAAGTCGCTAATTGTAAGCCGATATATATATATATATATATATATATATATATATATATATATATATATATATATATATATATATATATATATATATATATATATATATATATATATATATATATAATATATATATATATATATATATATATATATATATATATATATATATATATATTTATATATGTATAATATCTGCCTGTCTCATAAAGAATGATACTTGGGTTGAAATCCAGGGATATGTCACCACGATTTTATGGAATGATGGAACAGCTAAAGTTGCCAAACAAACTTCATGCTTACCCACCGACGAATGCGTGCTGAATGCCCAGGACGCCCTACATATTTATAAAGATATCTGAATATCTTAGCTGGGAAAGATAATACGATTTCAAAATACAGTTTTCGTTCAGGTATTTGGAAATATGAGTGCATCAATAGAGGATAAGGCATACACAAATTACACTAAGACTCGCGTCAATTCAAAACAGATTTTAAGGTAGTATCAGGAAATTTAGTGGTTCAGAATAGCAGTAGCAATTAACACGCAATTAAAACGTCATGTAAGACTCGCCCTGGAGGGACTCTGAAAATAACGCGCACTGGAGGGTTGGCGGATTCCGCCCCCCCCCTACGATCTCAGCTCCTATGAAGGCTAGAGCAACGAAATTCACAGGGTGGATGGGCACGATAGTAAACTCTATGGTGTGCAAAGTTCATGACCTTAGGTCAATATCTTCAAGGTCAAATGAGGTCAAAATAACACAATTTTCTGGTTTTGCGTGGCTTGGCTTGTCATTGTTATGGATCGCTGTGGTTGTGTTTAAATGCTCAAAAATGGGCATTAATGATGTTTTGGACATTACTAATGATGCAATACAGATGTCAGATCCGCCATTTGACCTCAGGTCACCTATATAGGAGCACTTTATTAGGTCATTACCTGCTCCAGTTACCAGAACCGGGCTCCCAACCCGACTCGGGTTGGGCGGCTCGGCACAATCGGCTTCACAAAGAAAGGCGTGAAATACATGAATAAAGTATGGAAACGCTTAGGCACACAATGGCAAACAGTAGATTTCGGGATGTGCAGGGAATAACATGTAAAAGTGACATCAATTGCATGGCAGTCATTTGCATTTATGACACATTCCAGTTGACCAAGTTTGGGTCCATTAGCCTGCCATGAACTTGACCTGACTTGACCTCGGCAAGCTAACATGACGTTTAAATTATATAGCATAACAATATGCATCAAACAAGTCGCTAGTGTTGTCAAGAACACTTCCCTTTTTGCAATATACGGGAAGCGCATCAGCTCCGATTTTTGTGGTCTGGCGCTGCGAATTGTTTTCACTTTAACGGCCCCCAACTTGAAAACGTTTCGGCCGATTTTCATTTTTATTGCTTTAAACAACGCGCCGTTCATTTATTATCAGGTACACAAACAATGGCGTATATCTGCTGGTAAAATATTGAGTTACCTACAAAAACCTGAGGGGTGGGCGGATTTCGGCCCTCCCCTCCAGGGCGCGTGTTAAGCAACCGACAAATGCAAAATAATGAGGGTAGCAATACATTTGACATATCTCGTCGATACTGATATGTGGGTAACCAATTTTTCATAATGAACTAAAAAGAGGTGTGAACATTATTGACGACTTTTTGGAACACACTGGTGCCATGCTTCCTTTTAAAACATTTCTGAAAATTTGGTCCGCATGGGTTATATATGGCATGGATCTCTCACATATATGGCATGGTGTCACGCTATCCCTTCTCAATGGAAGTGTTTAGCTATACAAAGTCCTCATTTACATTCCATAGATAGACGCAATGGTACTATTCAAGTGAACAATAAGACAATTCCGCTTCCGCAAATATAATCTGAATGCAGCCAAAATTTATCTTGCGTGAAACCCATCGCATAAAAACGTTGAGGCGAGAAAGGAATGGAGTTCGGTGGAGGGTGGAAGGAAATGTGTTTCTTGCCTTTTAGAATCACTTCACCGACGAGATTGCCAATTCTTCAATGTATAATTGCTCACCGTTATTTTCCGACACTACGATTTGTATGCATTAAGGAAGTACTCCATGATCCATTTTTCGAGAACTGTGGAGAGGTAGAACACCAATTTTTACGTGTACTTCAGTGAGGATATTTTGGCAGAAATTATGCTATGAGTTAAATCAAGCAAGGGCCGAAGATGAGGTCATTAGTTTAAGCGAAACCAACGTGTCGTTTGAAGAACTAGTTATAAAGACGTCACAAATATTGGCGTATGTGTAACAAATTTCTTTATTGTTTGTCAGCGTGACAGGGGAGTCTCATACTCAACCATTCGTAAATCGAATAATTAAAAATATAAGTATTGTGAAGGCCTTGGCTATAAAAACGAAAGAGTAGAAGGGGTTAGAAAGAAATGGGGTGATTAGAGAATCTATGGGCGTGATGTCACACGGTTGGTTGGTTGTTCTATATTCGTGCGAGATGTTACTATGATACATTCGAGCCTAATTCAGACCCAGTGGAATCAAATTTGATAATTCTTGTGCAATGACAAGGGTAGGTGGGGGTTAGGTGAAGGTGATTCCACTGAATTGTAGGAATTGGCGAATATGTATAGTGATGTCGGGTGATTGATGTGTGTAGCGTGATGAAGCGAAAGGTTATGTGGCAAGCACACATGTGGCAAACATCATGGTGAACTTCAGGTAAGTCATGACTCATCGACTGAACTGGTGGACCTCGTGTGTCGAAGGCTGCCTCTTTCCTTCCATGTCTTCTTGGCCGGTCTCCCTTAGGAAAACTGGTTACGTCACTGTCGTCGACGGAAATCTCAGCGTAGAAACACTTTTATTATCAATGTTTTTTTTCTTCAATAAGTAGTATTGCTCTCATATTTGCCTATGGAACGAAAATTGTTCCCCTGTCCCGAATTAAACTGATTTCATTCTCCAGCTCCAACTTTCATCAGCACATCTTAACGTGCGAAAGAGAACGTGGTGCTCACGGCACTAGACGCATTTGGTAGGCGTGTGGCTTGTGCTGCAGCGTGTTACAGTGAGTTATGAATGCTGCCGGCCCCGTGTGTTGGCTTCTATTGAGCCATCGTGGTGTCTAGGGTGCACTAGTTACTGTGCAGCCGGCGCGTGGGTGGTCACGAGTGCTGACGTCACCGGACCAGCAGGTCAAGCTGGCCAGCACTTGGTCGGTTGACTTAAGGCGATCGGTCATGTCAGGTCAGCGTCCAAGCGCAGTGTCAGATGTCCGCTGTCTGAAGTTCTAGTCCCTACACTGATCCCATAAGCGAAAAGCTCCTGAGTCCAGCATTAACCCCATCTTGATCCAAACGCTAGTTCGCTCCTGATCACAGCGCTGGCCCACGCCTGCCCAGCAATGACCCTACCCAGATCCCAGGGGTGGCGCGCCTCTGGTCTCAGCTCTGGCCAGCTTCTGATCCCAGCTCTGGTCGGCTCCTGATACCAGCGCTGGCCCGCTCCTGATATCGGCGGTGATCTGGCCTCGATCCCAGCAGGCTGCCATCCCAGTAGTGGTCCGCTACGGGACCGTTAAATTTATATATAATTGAGTGTAGAACAGCAAGCCAAGATGTCAAGCCGTCTGACGAAAATCGTAGATGCTATGGTAGGTATGAAATGACGTGGCAATATATGCAGTAGTGATTGTTGAAAACTCGTGACACCAACGTCAAGATGTAGTTTGGTGAAATTGGTGTTCACCATTAAAATTAAATGTCCTTGCACTTCACAGAAAATAATGTATTCAATCACAAGTCTGTCTCCGGAGGCGAGGGCAAATTTCTGTGAAGCCCTGGTATCAACTTGCATTTCTGAATTACTAGACACTGTTCGGATTGGTTCCCAAGTCTCCGCCAAGTAAGACCCTACGGTCCTAGTCCACCAATGCGTTGCCGGCGTCTAAATGTTGCCAGGAAGCAGGATTGTTCCGATGAAACGTCTTACGGACGAAGGTGAAGCTGACACAATTGTTGATTATTAGATTGGAGTATTCGATGCACTTCCACCAGCTATGAGTTTCTGTTAAACTTATGACCGTTTTGGAAGTTGAAGCCCAGCTCGTACCCGAGCATCTCGACATGTGAAAATGTGTCCACAGGTACTACTTGAACAAGACGCAACAAAACAGCGAAGATTATTTATCAACCCAGACTGTGGTCGCTTCGGACACGATCCGCGAGATGGCAGCAGTTGCGGCCGATCTGGCGCACAAGAATCTGGCCAACCTGTGATCCGTGACAACGCGCCGTGCACTCGCCGAAGAGCACGTTCGAAACCTGACTCGAAACGTGGGCCAGTTCCGCCTCGGCCGCCATACAACACCTCAATGGAAGCGTGACGGCTTTGTTGAGCTGGAGTATCCTGGTCGGGTGAGTGCCTGGCCGGTCGGAGCTGTTGGAGCGGGACTGGCGGTCGTGCAACCTGGATGCTGTGTAGTGGTGAAATACGGCAGTCACCTCTGGTCGCGTTGTGCGAACTTACGGGATAATGGCAACCGTTTAGTTGTCGTTTCTTGTTGTCAACCGTCTGGGTTGATATAGATCATATATAGGTGTACAATTTTGTTCGCTCTGACGTCAGGAAATGCGCATATTCTTTTCCGATCTTATTACCATTCGGTTTATATCTGCCTAATAACTTCACCAGGCATCTGTTTTGGACATTTACTATACATTGCGATGACGTTGACATGCATTACGTGGTACTTGCAGTAAATTTACATTACTATTTCGATTATAACCCAAAATGTGAGTGGATGTATTTTCATTACCTGCAGGTCACGTGCAATCTCACACAGATGAATACTTTTCCGGTTTGTCAGAGTGCATCACGTTGCTCCGTTGTGTTGGTTGTTGCGCCGGATTGGTTGAGTATCTGCAGGGCGAGACTCGTGTGAGTATATCTGGTGTCCCTGTGATATTTCCGTAATGTAATCAAGTTTCAGGTACCGTCCCTTTGTTCTCGCACCGAGCAGACAATCACTGCTCAATGAGCCGAACCTGTTCGTAGCCGCATTCACGGTTGCGCTGTCCGTGCCCTGACAAAGCCATCCCATAAGCGAGCCGCTCGTCCAGCATTTGATGCCATCCGTGGAGCTAACTGCCCGTTGCTATGAAGTCGCCAGTTGCTGCTGTTGCTGTGCTAGTCTTAACTAGTATTTGACGGAATGAAGACAGCTGTTTTGAAAACACCTGCCATATGTTACAGTGGCGCTTTTCTCCCCGGTAGATTCTCCAGGTATTCGCCCGCTCGTGGCTGCAGTCTAGTACTCCTCTGTGATCATCCTGGTGTTGTGAATGCTCTGGTATTTATTGGTCGGGGTTGAAGCCATCGTAAGGCTCTCCAGCCCTGCACCGCTAGTCGTGAGGCATCTGTTGCGAGGTGACCGGCTCGAAAGCATATCGCTCAGCTCTACTGTTTCGTCCAGTGCGGGTGGCCGTGTCGGTGGGACGGCACACGGTGGCTCGTGTGTGGTCGGCGTCGACGGTGAGACGGCGTGATGTGCCGTAGTGGTCCGACGATGACCGGAACTAACCTCCACTGCAAATATTGTCATCGCCCTCCTCGCGCATGCTTTGTAGTACAAAACAATTATACTCTGGCTATAGCCGACGCCGTTCTGACGTGCTGTTTCGGGATTGTCACGGCATGTGTTTCCCGGCATTGTTTCAGGATTGTCACGGCATGTGTGTCCCGACATTGTTTTGGGATTGTCACGGCATGGGTGTCCCGGCATTGTTTCGGGATTGTCACGGCATGTGTGTCCCGGCATTGTTTTAGACCTGTGAGGTACGATCTGATAGCCAAACTTCGGACGTGCGGTCTCCGTCGACAACCTGAAATGTGCCTATGGCGTGGCACCTGCAGCGCTTAAGCATGCCATTTTTGCGGTAACATGCTGTAACATTTTCTGTATTACTATTGAGCTGTTCGGTGTGACTAATTTATCGTTGAATATATAAATTATACAGCTAGTGCTGGGATATCGACGGCATTCTACGTACTAGGTGTGGTACTGTTCACTGATCGTCAACTGTGTGAATATCTGTAGCGTATTGACTAGCTGGTATATCGACAAAGCAGCAATAAAGTTGAAAATGTCCGAGTGGCCTGCTGGCTGAGGAACCGTTGAAGTAGCATGCACACCGTGAAACGGATAACCGCAATGAAGCCAAGAGGCATCTGACCGGTAGATAGTCAAATGCTGTGACGCGTAATGGACTGTATATGAAAATATATACCGAGTATACCGATAATATACTATACGAGACGTACTGAGTAGTTGAGTGACAGATGACCGGCTGAGAGTAGGACTCGATACGTGTCGTCCAGTGGCGGTGGTCTGTGGCACCGTATCGTCCAGCGGCGGTCTGTGGCACCTTGTCGTTCAGTGGCGATATATGGCACCGTACCGTCCAGCGGCGGTCTGTGGCACCTTGTCGTTCAGTGGCGATATATGGCACCGTACCGTCCAGCGGCGGTCTGTGGCACCTTGTCGTTCAGTGGCGATATATGGCACCGTACCGTCCAGCGGCGGTCTGACCTTGTCGTTCAGTGGCGATATGGCACCGTCCGTCAGCGGCGTCTGGACTTTCGTCAGTGGCGATATATGGCACCGACCGTCCAGCGGCGCCGTGCACTTTTAGTGGCCCGGGCAGCGGCGTGGCATTCAGTGGCGTTGGCCCGTCCGTCAGCGGCGGTGGCACTTGGCTATGGCACCGTACCGTCCAGCGGCGGTCTGTGGCACCTTTCAGTGGCGTTGGCACCGTACCGTCCAGCGGCGGTCTGTGGCACCTTGTCGTTCAGTGGCGATATATGGCACCGTACCGTCCAGCGGCGGCCTGTGGCACCTTGTCGTTCAGTGGCGATATATGGCACCGTACCGTCCAGCGGCGGTCTGTGGCACCTTGTCGTTCAGTGGCGATATATGGCACCGTGCCGTCCAGCGGCGGTCTGTAGCATCTTGTCGTTCAGTGGCGATATATGGCACCGTACCGTCCAGCGGCGGTCTGTAGCACATTGTCGTTCAGTGGCGATATATGGCACCGTACCGTCCAGCGGCGGCCTGTAGCACATTGTCGTTCAGTGGAGATATATGGCACCGTACCGTCCAGCGGCGGTCTGTGGCACCTTGTCCAGTGGCGGTGGTCTGTGGCACCGTACCGTCCAGCGGCGGCCTGTAGCACATTGTCGTTCAGTGGCGATATATGGCACCGTACCGTCCAACGGCGGCCTGTGGCACCTTGTCGACCAGAGGCGGTCTGTGGCACCGTGCCGTCCAGAGGCGGTCTGTGGCAGCTTGCCGCCCAACCCAGTGGAAGAGCGACCTCGGAGAAGATTACTGACCGACACAATTAACGATTATCCTGGGCATCGATCTGAACGCAGATCGTCGCGCCCAACCATTACGAAAAAGATGGTCAGTGAAAGCATATGCATGGCACAGATGACAAATGTAAGGCATTGTGCATTGTACAGAATAAAAGGCTGGAAGTTGTGGCTCGCCAATCAGTACACCTCACGCTACTATTGACCACGACAGCTGAATGTGAACATCCAGCGAGGAATGATTATCCACGACACGTCTATAGTCTACCTGACACATTAGAGTCAGCGCCGCAACTTTACTTCAGCCAGGGAATCGAATAGTGAGTAGCTGTAGTGGTTACCGATGGCGTCAGCAGAGATGGAGCGAAGGAAAATGATTAGAAACTTCGCAGATTCAAACTAGGTTTGATCCAGTTTACTCGCATGTGGCCAAGGATGGACATATTAGTTGGCTATGTGAGGAACAGAGTTCCACTGCACGCAACCACGAGAACGGCGTGAATTGGGCGGCAGCCAGTAGCATACCGGAGGAGGGGAGGGGGGGTATTGGGGGCATTTTCCCCATACAAGTCGCCCTGTTGCTCACAATCATAAAGTGGGGTCGCCAAGAATCGCGCCGGGGTTAAGAAAAATTGCTCCAAACTTCCTCACAATCCCGCTGAGCCACCAGAAATCGCACCGCGACCTCTGAAAATCACATTGGAGGCCTAAAATCACATTGGAGGTCCATGAAAATCAAATTTATGGCAAACAAATCATGCAAGAACTTCTGAAAATGGCACTTGGCCGGGGCCCCTAAGAATGCTGCTGAGACCCCAAAAAGAGCAGGTCACTCAGAAAATCACGCCAGGGCTTCGAAAAGTTGGGCCGGGAACCCTAATAATCACACTAGGAACCAAAAGTTGGGCCGGAGCCACTGAAAATCGCGTTAATGCACCAAAAAGTCGGACCTGGGGCACTGACAATACTCGCTGGGGCCTCAAAAGTTCGAACCTGGGTCCATAAAAATCACGCTTGGGGCCGAACGAAAAGTCGTGCCGTGGAACTCATGATAGGCGCCCAAAGGGATGGAATGTGGCCCTGGAAATCACGCTGAGGGCCCAAAAGATCAGGCTGGGTCCCTGAAAATGATATTGGGGTTACAAAAATCCCTGGGTCCTAGAAATCACAGTGTGGGAGGGGGCAATACAGTCATCCAGGGTCCTTGGGATGCGCGACTTCGGGGTGTCACAACGGTGACAACCCAAAGTCGGGCCGACCCTTAAAATCATGCTCAACCTGGGGCACAAAAAAGTCGCGCCCAGCCCGTAAAAATCACGCTTGGGACTCGGCAGGTCGTACCGAGACTCCCCCCCCCCAAAAAAAGAAGAAAAAGAAGAAGCAATATCGGGATTACAAAAAAACGAAGCCTGAAGGAATGAAACAACAATCCGGTGATTAGAAATCACGGGTCCCAACAATTGCCCCGGAAGCTCTGAAAGCGCGTTGGACCCCCAAACACGTATTGAGGCCACTAAAACTCGCGATAAGGATCCAATGAAATAGCATGGTTAAAAAATCGCACCTCGACCCAAAAAGTCGTATCGCTGCCGGTCAGGATCGAACTGTGGCCCCTAAAGTATCGCCGGAGTCCCACAAGTCGCGGCTGGCTTCCCCAAAATACGATTCCTACCCAGAATGCCACTCGGCGACCACATACATTGCGTGAGACTCCATAAAACCGCGTCGGGCCCCGGAAAAGAAGTTTGTTGAGGTGCGGACAAAGGCACCGGGAGCCCCAAGAATCGTACTGAGGGCCAAAAACATCACTCGGGGAGTTGAGGGGAGTTGAAAAATTGAGCGACCCCAAACAATGACAAAGGACTATCAAATCAACACAAGCACCGGAAAATTCAGAACACATCCCGGAAGAAAGTTCTCCGAAGGGCCTTCTACCCTCCGGGGCTCCAAAAAATTGAGGTCGATGTCGCCAAATATGCACAGCGTGCTCCGAAAATCGCATCAGGACCCGACAAAACGTCAAGCCGGAGCCCTTCAAAATAGGATAGATTTCTAAAAATAGATGTCCGAGCCAGGAAAATCGTTCTGAAGCTCCAAACATACCACCAGATGCCAATATAAATAACGCGTAGCTTCGAAGAAGCGTATAGACGAAGAAAAAATAACGGATTCAAAGAGAGAACACCTGGCTTAGGCCTCGATTCGGTAGCCAATCTTGGAGGGTATTTAACCAAAGAGATGAGTGCATCAAAGCTCGGTGGGTATTCCAGGGGCGGTCCGTGGCATCCAAATAAGGTGTGGGAGAAAAAAAATCGTAATAGTATTTTATATAATAAGTATCTATTATTATTTTATGGTAAGGTGAGTATCAATAACTTAATTCGGCGCTGCAAAGTGCCAAACCTATCACCAATCGTTCCGAAGTCAGTGGATTTCAATCCTATCCCTCCTGTTCAAAGGCTTCCGAAATTGCCGGGGATTTTTCATATCTGCGAGAGGTTTTCATGTATGTCCATTTCATAAACCGAAATGGTTGGCAAACACACACACTTATTGTATGTATTATCATTATTATATTATATATATTAGCATTATGGTTGTTACTATTTATTATTGATTTTTACTATTTATTATTGATTATTTGGGTTCAAAAATGCATGAAGTTGAAGGGAAGCCCCACATTGATCGAGTGCATGCTCAGTGGTAGCCCATGTTAGAAGTCTAAATTACTAGTGGACGGGGCCAACATTGAGGGGGCATTTGCTGTTCAAAAATATACAAAAAGAACACCCCTGGTTCACACGTATACGAATGAAAAATTGAAAACAATCCTGAAAACCAGCTGCAGGCTTCGTGTCTTCACATGGGTGATAAGGGCGTGCTATTCCAACCAGTATGGGTGCATCCGCCGGTAACCTAAATATAATGCTGGAACCTTTTCCTGGCCGGATGGGTTCCACCTTCCCATGGGGGCACATGCCCCCAGTACCCCCACCCTTGTTTACACCCCTGCACCGAGTGGGGAGGAATTATGTTGCAACAGTTATCTATTACTTGCTCCCACCCCTCTTTCCCGGCCGTGATCTTCAGCTGGCCTGTCTCATCATACTGCTACTACCCGTGGCACCGCGCGATTTCTGCGGCGCTTGACATGAATGCAGTCAGCGTGGGTCCAAGCGAAAAAAATCCCAGTGTTAGGGTGGGCGCTAAATGACCAACCATGGTCGATGCGCCCTAAACCCACAATCACACACACACACACCCAGTGTTAGGGAAAATACGGCTCATATCCGTAGACAAGATTCTTCAAGCTTTCCAATGAACCCGATTTTGTCCAATTTCGATGGTATTTAAGATAGGAAATGTCGTGTGAAGACACGGAAGTTTCGCTGGAGCGCCTACGGGACAGCAATTGTCGAGCCCATATTGACGTCACCGATTGCCAAATCCTATTGGAGTGCCCTGCCTACCCTGCGTTTATTATGAAACGAAAACTCACTATATGGCGAAATGTGCGAAAGGCTAGCCTCTGCCTAACAGTGATAGAGCTGTCTGGAAAGTAGGATGCAATGATGTAAATGTAAATTAACTTCAATTTTCACCATAATTGTGAGTCACCGATGCATATTTGTTTCAAGTTTTTCATGTTTGCCATTTTGCAGTAGATGAAAGCATCATTTTATGAAAATAGCATACAGCAATACTTCCCAGCTCTACTCAGGTGAGGCGCTGCCTTAGTGCCTTACATGGGCCGGCCCGGCCGCCCCTGGGGCATTCAGGATTTCTTAACCATCACAAAATGTGAAAGAAGAAACCTAATCATCGAATTGAATTCATCGAATTCCCCCCCACCCCCCGAGAACCTGCGTGCGGAGCATTCCGCACGCCAAGCATGGCACAAGGCTATTATCTGGCAGCAATAAGCAAAACGGAATAGGCGTAGCAGCAACCAGAGAATTGCATGAAATGTAGCGAATGTGACGAATGCGCAAGCCACTCGTGCACGAACGTTGGCGTTTTGATGGCCGGATGTTATGAACTGGAATGGTTGAGATATAATTATACATTTGTAAGTTCTCTGTACAGGTGCGATTTCGGCAGTGTGAGGCGACTTTCTTTATCAGGCTACAAGGGGAACAGAAAAAAAACTTGCGAACAGGATGGGGCAGTTAAGTTTGAAATTCGCTTCCTAAGAAACGGCAATGGTAGATTGGATTCACTCCGCAGGACATTTCAGTTGGTCACTAATTGTATTTAAAAAGTGGGTTCCTTTGAAAAAAATACGTTCGGCGTCATTGGCGAACATAATACTGGTGGTGCCAATCTGGCGGCGAGTTTGTGAAAGAACAACACCAGAGTGGGCTTGTTCTAATAACCTATATTCTGGTTCCTAAAGAGGGTGCGAGTGATTTGCAATGGTTCAATTTGAACAATATTGAAACAAGCTCTCTTATGATGCGTAGTCCGTTATATTATCAAATCAGTTTACCCTGTCACTTTGCACTTAAATTGAAAGGGGAGCAATTGGCCACCCAACATCCTGTGATAAAAGCGCGTCATATATCTTCTGTGTGATGTGCTGACAATTTCCAATCTTCGTAACTGAACAAAAATCGAACGTGCTACATTTTAATATCATCTTGAATAACTTTTATGTAGGTTTAACCCTGTCACTTTTGCACTCAGTTCCAGAATTTGTGTCCCAAATTATCAAATCGTACTACTCTAAGTTGTATGTCAGATGTTCTACATTATTGAATTACTTTCCAATGGTTTCAAATAAACCGGCATAAACTCAGCTGCCATTTGATGCCATACTCAACTACTTTTATAGGCATTTAACCCTGTCATTTCTGCACTCATTTCCCGGATTTGTGTCTGGAATTATCACATTCTGTTCCGTCAAGTTGAATATTCGATGTTTCTACATTAGCGAATTAATTTCCAATGATCTCAAATAAACTGACATAAAATTAGCTACCTTCTGATTCCATACCCGACTACTTTTATAGATATCTAATCCTGCCACTTTTGCATTGAACTCCAGGATTTCCGTCTCGACTTATCACATTTAATTATTTTGATTTATATATCAGATGTTCTACATTACCGAAGTAATTTCCAATGGTCTCAAATAAACCGGCATAAAATCCGCTGCCTTCTGATGCTATACTCGGCTACCTTTGTAGATAACTAACCCTGTTATTTTGTACCTCTTGACATGAAGCTGTCCGGCATTATTGAAGTTCCGGCATGGCTCTATGCACGTCAAGTGCCAACGGTTGCTGCCCAGAGGATCTGTAGCGCCGCCGAGCGGTGGCATGACGAAAAGTAAAGTTCCACCCTTCAACAATACGAAGCAAAATCGGCTCTACCACGCCGAAATGGTGTAGGATAAATTCACGGCCCTTGATGCATTCTTTCCATTTAACGCCCATAGCGTAAGGTTTTTAAAAGATATCGAAAAAACCTGTCGGCCTAAGCAACAATGGTGGCGTAACTCATGCCAGGCACCCCACCTATCATTTGAAGTCTGAAAATCTGCCTATAACTTTGGCATTGGAGCAGATTAACGTTCAGGGAATGGTCCGCACCCCACCATATTACAAATGACGGCTTGCGGCCGGGGACGGGCCGGGGGCTTCCGGCATAGCCCCGGCGGCCAGCCGTCAATGGTGGGAAATAGTTCGAGAACGAAATACTCAAAGTAACAATATGCGCAATATATCACTGTACTTGGCAATGAAATTGACGTCTGAAGGCAAGCTAACTTTCATAAATGCACTTCTCATCATATTTTATGGAGACAGAGTCTCATAAATTGTAACTATATTCTTCGCGCACACACTAGTGAGCATCCGGGCGCACTTGTCGCGGTTGCATGCTTCAGAGTCCTTGAATGGCATCAGGAACCTACATGTTTTCTTTCTTTACTGGAGATCCCCCTGATGTCCGCATTAACATTGCGTCCGACGCCTAACGAGTGGTCGAAATCAAAGGACTTACAAAACAAATGGGTAGGTAGCCAATTCAAATCGGCTGCCCCCTCCCCCCCCCACCCCAATGCAAATCCTAGGTACACAACCGGCGTCAGTAAGATAGAGTCCCACATGACGCAGCCATGAGAGCGCCATAAATTGAGCTGCAAGGTGCGGCTTGACACCTCGGACCCCTACGGCCCGTGACGCACCAGAATCAGTGGCGACAGCCCCCTGCGTCGACTGGTATCTCCCAGCAGCGGCCGTCACATATTTCCTCGGACTCATCCGGTGACATGTCCGACAGATTGGTCGTCGGCAGAGACGCTGATGGTGTCGTAAATCGTTGATCGTCTCACCTGGTACGGTCTGACAGTTACGGTGCCGCTGCTTTATTGGCACGATTGGTCTTCTGTGCTCTCTCGGGCTTATGAGTGTTTGTCGAATGGCTCCACGCTGTGCTGCATTCATTTTAGCCAGTGTCGGGCCCACTTGACATTTGCGCGCGGCAGAATCCTAAAGCCTGCTGAATCCGGCGGTAGGGCCGAACTCTTTGGTTACATATTTGCACGCGCGCTTCCGGGGGCGGGCAGATATCTGCCCCCTGCGGTTTTTCCTAATTTTCCGCCATACTAATCGGGTTAGCAAGGCTAAACCTCGCATGGCTGCTCATTAGTCTTTTCCGCATGTTCTCATACATTTTTAACTCTGGGTCATCTCAGGTCAGGTCAACAGGTCAGGCGAAGTACGCCACCATCCCTCGGAGTTCTAGGTGGGATAACTTCCACAATAATTGGGAGATTTATTTCAAACTTATAGCACGTCATGATCTCATCAGGGACCATACTATATATCTCGTGTTTTTTTTCGTAGCATTGACCTGAGGTCAGGTCGCGGCCATGGCTTCCCCTATAAGGGCTATGGTAGAATATACAAATGTTTCTTGGTTACATATATCGGAATGACCTCATAACGGTTGTGGCGTGTAGTTGGAAGCTATGCTCAATGCTACCGCTGACATTTTTGCCCAAAGTCATCTGAGGTCACCTGAGATCACTACACACCTATGCGCATTATATCGCACTGCATTTAACTAGAAGGCTGAAATTACCGTCATTGCACTTGTATTCCCAAGACGTGTCGATTGATACATTACATGCCCCCTAGGCTACTTCATGACTTTGACCTGGGGTCATCGTTTCGGTTGACTTGATCTTAAATCACACCGCCTGCTGTCGATAGGAGATTTCAAGGACTGTCGAATAACGGCCGCCGTTTGTTTCTATCTGCTACAGGTCCTGACATATGTGTCAATATCTAAGAGTCTCACCCGATCCGGTCGAATTTAACCTATGTTGACTCAGTGACCTAAATATTGACCTGATCGGAAAAAAATGACCGAAACACTTTCGGTAGAGCCTGTCACCAGCTATCCAACGCCGTTTTCCGTTTGTCTTTAGCTAGCATACTTCTAGAGATCTTATGGGGCAGACATCTGCCCCCCCTCCCGACCGGCAAAGTTGGCGAAGACCGCCGGACTTGCGAGTGTTAACTGTTAATAAAGCGCGATGCATTCGTAACACACAGTGTTCGTATGTTCCGGAAACTTTGAGAAGCCGACGTATAGCTACCGACGTCACAAGGTGTTGTCGGTGGTCACGGTGTTGAACATGGATCAACGCTGGTCCATCCTACTGCGGTGACACGGCGGCCCGGTCTGACAACCTCTGTCACAGCCTCAGCGGCGATACCCCGGCGCTTGTCCGATACATTTTACTGCGGCCTCTCATACACGGGCTCAGCTGTCAGCACAATGGTGGCTGATTGTACCCTACAAAACAGTCAACAGGAAACGTGGCATTCGAAACAGACGAATGCTGGTCGTGAACAAAGGAAGGACGTAATGAGTCAGTACGCGACAGGCGAAATGCTGAAAAGGACATACTCGCAGGGTACAAGTCAATTAACGTGAATTAGAGCACAATTTCTAATGTTACCTCAGTGAACCTTTGATTTCGGTGTGGACAATCTATACGATTTATTAAAATTAGTATGGAATGATCGATATCGGATAATAATACTCGGCTACACGACGTAAATCGTGACGTATCACGGTAACGACATCGCTCGGAGTCCAGCAACAACAAGCATTTCCCAAATTATCCATCCATATTGGTACATATTACTTGGTTGCCGCTGTGACCAACATGCAGAATCCGGATGTGGTAGACGGGGGGTAAACAAAATTAACTCCCATTTTGAGAACCTTGGGTAGCATAGCGGGTAGGAAAGTAAATGGAGGCATGACAAAATATGGTGTGCGCTGCTCTGTGGGGTGCTGTTCTGTGGGGTGAACAAGCTGATATCGTCTCATCGCCTCCAAATGTGAGGAAAGGACACGATCAGCCAAGTGCGCCAGCCACAGCCAACTGCCGGATGTCGGCTCCTTCGCCTATATAGAGCGTTAGCTATCGAAGCGCCAGCCTCCGATGGGGACCACAGCAATGTGATGTCCCTCCACTACATAATCCATGCCACCGACCTCAGCCGACGAGGTCTATGATGGGGACCAGAGTACTGTGACGACGTTCCCCTGCTACACAATTAATGTGAGGGCGAGGCAGGTGCGCCCAACAGGGCGGACCTAGTCGTCCTGTTGCGCCACTAGATCGTGATGGATATCCAGTAGACGATGTTGGTCGCCAGGAAGCAGATTGGGAAGAGCCAGCGACTGCGAGTATCGATCCACTTGGCGATCTGCGGCGGCGTCATCTCGACGAAAGGCCTCTGGAAGACGGACACCCTGCGAGGCGACTCGACGGCGCCGTCGCACACCATCGCCTGTGCCTGCCGGACCGGCCACATGTGGTGTCAGGCACGCCACAGGGCGCGTTATCATCTACTGCGCGTGGTAGAATCTAAAGTCAATGGAGCCATATCTTATCACGGCATGCACGGATGGCCAGAAACAAAGCGCCAAACACAACTGCCCTTTGTTTTGTGTTATGTCACAGGCGGTACGCTCACCTCCAGAGCCAGATTTGAGGCCAGCACTGATGTGGCCGTTGATCCTGACGAGTTGAGACCCGAATCCATCGATGAACTGATTTTGTACTGGTCTTTACTGTCCATTGTTCGACTTTTTGCATTCAGCTCCTGCGAAATTGCAGCGCGTATTGTCGTAGCGGGGCTTTTGGCTTCACGTGTGTATGTTGTATAACCCTTTGGGAAATAATCAGTCCTCAATATGGTCGAAATGACGGTTCTACTAACACTCCATTTACTTCCGTGAGTAAAACCAGACACAAGCTTTGTCTACATGTAGCTACGGGCGAGAACAAACATCGCTTTAAGCGCAACTTCGCCTACGGGGCTCATGACAAGAATTCCATAATATAAAGACCAACTATTACTTAAATACAGAGAAAAACAACGTGCCGCCGCGAACTCCCAACGAATGTCTCCATTCAGTCGTACTGCTCACAGTGAGCGTGTGACAGTGAGAGCTAGCCACTTACCTTCACACTGGTGATGGTGTCGCCAGTCTGGGCGCCGATGAAGAACACACTGGGCCGCTCAGGCGATTTGGGCGAGCATGGCACCAGCAGGTCACCATAGCCCATCTGGCTGTGATCGGAGCCGAGTTTATCCAGTTTACTGCACGAGCTGGACAGACCGGCCCGGCCCAACTGCACCTGGGAGGTGCTCGGTTTGATTGTCGACTTGAGCACGTGCTTAGCGGTTACTTTCTTGAGCTCAACGTTTTTCCTGCCAGTTAAAAATTTAAAGCCGTGTGTGGCATAGTTTCCATTCGGAGATGTTGAAGAAACATGCATCCATGTAGCCATATTTCGGTACCATACAGGCAATATACATATAAATACATACACACACACACACACACACACACCCGGAGGTATATACGTATCGATATATATATATATATATATATATATATATATATATATATATATATATATATATATATATATATATATATATATATATATATATATAATAAGAGCCGCGAGACGCTTCCATTTACCGCTGACAAATATAGCGCTGTATTTCATACCACCATAAGCCATATATGACAGGTGCATGCATGGTACACAACAATAGAGTTCCACAAATCGTGGAGAATGGGAGGGGCTAAGCACCATCATGTCGAGCCACGTACTTCCGTCTATGGATGGTGTTGACGAAGGCGAATTCGACAAGCGAGAGAAAGATGAAAGTGGTGCAGACGAACAGCCAGATGTCCACACGCTTCGTGTAGGAGACCTTCGGAAGTGAGTCCTTGATGATGTTGGATAATGTGATGAATGTCAGCATAGTACTCGTTCCTGAAAGTAGGTCATCAAATGTTGGCACACCGACGGAAAATTGTGTATTGCCAAATGCTTTTTATTCATGCTCGTAAACATGTTTCATGGTTATGCTTTCGCAATCACGTACAGAGTAGCTGAATGTTGATCAGGTTGCATTGCTTTCACTCCATGAAGTTGTTTGGGAAATGGGGTGAACTTTTTTATCCAAGTTACCCGGAAAATATTTTATATTTAGTGTACGTCCATATACCCAATACTTCATCCTCATTAGGTGTGGGGGAGGGGGAATCAATGCTTGAGGTGCCAAATCAATGATTGAGAGGCCTGTGAACCAAATAGCATATGCAACATGGCACGTCTGTGTCATTGTTCTAGAACCTTAAGTTGCATATTTTCTAATTAGTATGCGTCATAAGGCGGCCACAAGTTGGAATATATTAATGCTATATGGTGCTTCAAGCTACAGGAACAGCTCAACATATAATGCACAGTGTACTATGATCGGTTGCCGACAGCAATAGAACATGTCACTGAAGACCATTATCAACCAAAAATACACCATATCAAAGCAATTGATATGTGCATCCCTCTAGGAAAATCCTGGTTGTGATCATGCACAGAAGTGAGTGCAATTTCTCCAAAAATGGACGCAAAATGACCATTTACTCAAGGATGATCCAACGGCTAAAATTAATATTGCTGCATCGACAATTGAAACTTGAAACAGCCTGGGGAAACGACGGAGCATTGCTCGGTGGTTTTGACTCGCGCGCCCACCGTGCTGGAGCTAACTGCCAACCTGGTGCCGATTATCAGCCGACAATACGGGCCAGATGTGCACACGAAGCCGCTGACCTAGCGTGACCCGTGCAGGGGCGGCGTCGGGGCTAAGCCAGAATGACACCCAGGATACGATGACGAGGAAGCCGCTCGGTATGTAGTAGTCGAGCAGATAGTAGCCGGGCTCACGCAGCATGTGGAAGTCGAGAACCAGTCTGCTGTAGTTGAGCGCTGATGGGCGATGGTGGTGCGGTCAGACTAACAGTGACACAGCTGGCGAGGCGGAGCCATGTCCAGACGGTCCAGCCCGCACTCAACAGTCACACAGCTGTTGAGGCGTAGCCATGTCCAGACGGTTCAGCCCGCACTCAACAGTCACACAGCTGGCGAGGCGGAGCTGTAAGGAGGCTTACATATTTCGGCACCAAAATTTGTATACTTTCCTATTCGAACAGGCCGCCAGACTTCCAGCCAGCTCCCGGCCACCTTATCCGTCCCTTTCAAACATTTGCCCGGGAAGCTCACGCGAGTGGCGCCGGCGCCTACATCAAATCGGCGGCTCCGCCAACAAGAGGCACATGCGAGTGGCGCCGGCGCCCAAGATCAAACGGGCGGTCCGACAACAACACGGCGAGCGCAAGTAACGGCTTGTCCCCGCGAACAGCTGGCTACCGGAGGTGCAAACACCACCTGGACCACCTCCGGAAGAAGGGTTATCGGCCCGTGAGGTCGGTGGGCCGGACGTGAAGACGTCGCCACCCAAGCCAGAAAAACCATGAAGGTCCCAGGCAGCAAAAGCCAAAAACCAATCAAGAGCGCGAACTTACCCCGAAGCCCTGGGAGTGGTTACATCAGAAAAAGAAGGCGTGGCTAAAGAAAATTCAAGAGGGCAGACCAGGACAGACGAAGGAAGAGAGACCCAGAGAGAAGGGTCTGGAAGACGCGCGGCGGTGGACACCGGACCGACGTCTCAGGGGTGTACAGCGGTGGCCAGATGGCTGAGTTTTTGGATGGAGGAGAGGAAGCACTCAGCCAAGGCCACTCGCCACTCACCATCGGACATTTGAGTGCTAAACTTCTGGCACGTCATCCTCTTTCCCCAAACCTTTCCGAACCAACCTCAATTCTCTTCCGCAGCTTCTGCCTTCTCACCAAATTCATTGCTGGGAGCGACCTGTCTCATGGGGGGGGGCAAACAGGATAAGTTCAGGATGGGGAGGAAGTTGACGGAGATGTCGGAGATGGTGAGAAGTATGTGAGCAGTGTGTGCGTAATGCGATGCGGTGTATGCACAGGTAAATATATTAGATTATGCATAGAAATTCTCTGGTGGCATCAGTAAGGACCGGTGGTAGCATTTCGGCAGTGACGGACAGGAGGAGCGGTAGAGTAGGGCCGGATAAAATAAGATAGAGTGCAGCAATGGATGAGGTGAGATCTACGACCCTCTTGAAACGGTGTCCGCGTAATAAATACCTCAGCGATCAGGTGCGAGGAGGAGAGAATATTTACGTCCAGAATTGACATGGCGGCCGTGCCGCGGATGATGAGGGGTGCCCGCCGCGCTTCTCGCTCTGACCGGGTCATCAACAGCCGACCCGTACACGGAGATAGCACCATGAGTACTTCCCGACAAGGTGGAAGGATTCACACAATTATGCTTGGATCGTGCCTGATATTAATCTGTACCATGAAGTAAATTTATAAGCGAGGCAGCCGACCTGCGTGCCGTCCTCCTATGGACTGAACGTTTCCGGGCGATGGTGGTGACTGTTGAAGCCGGTTAAATTGCCTATAATATTATTGCTGTTATATATATGGCGTGCGTTTGGTTAATGCCTGATTGCCAGAGGGTGCGATGAACGGACACTTCGGGGGTATTAGTTCACCTGCTCTGGATCTTTGACCGCAAAATCATGCTGGCCTCTGCGATCCAGGGGTGCAGGTGAGGTGGCGAACATGGTATGCATGTGGGAGGGGCCGATAAAGGGGCCACCACATTGCGTTCGACGGAAGTCTGGCGCCGGACTATAGGGGCAAACCACTATAGAGGAAAACCACTGCCCGGTAATTTGTCCACCCCCCGAAGTCTGCACGTGGGCACGGTTGGTGCAGAGATTCGAGGGACATGATGGACGGGTTTGGCATGCCATATGACCCCAGGCTAAAGAGGTAGGGCCGGCTAGGATATAAAGACGACCGGGTACGTGCCCAACGTGGTAGGGATCCGTGCCCGCCCGTGGGATACGTCAGACCTGGTCGCAAGTGTACGACGAATAAGGCCCGGCGCGGCATCGATCGAACTTAAGGCTAGGTATGTCGGTGAAAGACATCAGAGCACTTGTATCAGCCCTCGGAGTCAGTACGATGAGCCCCCTCGTTGCAGTTAAGACTTTGCCAAGGCGAGAAACGCTGTCAATAATAGCTAGGCCAGCCATGATTCGCAGTGAAAGGTTTACTTGTTCGGCCCGGCAATACCATCAAAATTAGAGCATTGGTCTGTAGATCTATGTGTTTATTTACTGCTGAAAGGGGGGGGGGGGTCAGGAGCTAAATTTGTGGACCAAGCAATTCATTAAATAATGAGAGCATGAATGGGGCGAGCGAATGTGAAGCGAATGAGGGGAATGAACGTGAGTAGGTAGATTTAAGGATCAGCGGAGGCCGCTTGGGGCTCAACACAGGCACCTATTTCGTGCGGAACATTGCAAAAAATTATACTATTACTAGCGTCCAAAAAGTCCTAACACGGACATGTCAGTCAAACCAATGACAAATTTAATTGTCATCAATTCTCTCATGCAACCTCTTAATTATAATCTGGCTAAAGACTCTCACTTACCTATATGGTGTTCCCAAAACTTTGACCTCGCACATATATAAATTCGTGTTAGGGACGGCAACTCAAACCACCATCACGACGGCTGGGGCTTGGTGATGTGTAGTGGAATTGGCGGTGAAAAACAACACAATACACCACTGACATAGGCACAACGAACAAAGGAGTGAGTTAGGTCAAGCCTTCAATAAGTCAGTTCAAGTAGTTCAATCAGTTCCAGTCGAGTTTAGGCTGCATCAAGAATACATTGTACACACCCACTTCGCACACCCATTCCAGTTTCAGTTTAGTTTAGGCAATATCTAAAATACATTTCACACACCAATACCACTCAGTCGAGTTTAAGTGAGGTTAGCAACAGCAAAACACACAGTTTATATCACGTACACATTCCACTCACCCACACATCCACTCACCCACACCCCACTCACCACACACACTCCCACCCCACTCACACCCCGCACACCCACACCCCCACTACACCCCGCACACCCACACCCGCCACCACCCCGGACACCCCACTGACTTGCAGAGCCGCCACCCCTATAGAGCCATATCCAGACGGTCCAGTCCGCACTCAACAGACTGACACAGCTGGCGAGGCGGAGCCATGTCCAGACGGTCCAGCCCGCACTCAACAGAGTGAAACCATTAGGAGAACCCATCGTACACCAGCCAGACACCTGAAGGAAATTAATTACCAAACGGAGATACGTAAATCACGCATTTCACAGTCCATATGAGGGAGAAAGCTGCATAGGCGGATGGTTTCTGAGTCCCCTGATTTCCTATTCCTCACTTCAGTCTCCGTATTCCGAAATATTGATAATTGTATGATCTCTGACAATGCTCAGGCAGTACTTACTTGCACATCAGATCTACTACAACTTTAGCAACATTTCGTGTGTCTGTAGCACGTTATCAAAGGTAACCCTCGTGTTTGTCTGAAGTATATCAGAGTTTCATCAAGATTACCAACAACGTTCGCTTACTGTGCTTGTCAACGCGCCAAAAGGCTTTGCCGACTGGACTGGCTTCGGGGAAGCTGAACGTTCTGTTGTACTCTGTCAGTCCGGTGAGCTGGTACTCAGCCAGCGTGATGACGTTGGTGGAGACTGGCGCATCGTTCTCCCATGTCATAATCATGTCATCAGATGAGTGGAGCCCTGGCAGACAAGGCATCCACATGTCACTCGTTTCCAACCACCAAACGTTCCAAATGGAGCCAAACATGGGAGGCACAGCTCTGATGCCTGATGAGCATTGTCTAAATGGAGCCGAACATGTTAGGTGCAGCTCTGATACTTGATGCGCATTATCAAGCGACGAAAGTGACACTACGAGGAGAAATACACTGTAAGAAACGACGTCGTCTAATTTTTATGCATTGAGGACCACTGAAGGTGTGGATTCCATGTAGGACGCCCAAAAATACTGACCATGGCGTCTGCTATATGCGAAAGTATGGATTATCTCTCTCAGTTGTGCACATAGTCGCAACAATGACCGACTCCGGCGGAGGTCAGGGGTAAATGTGCTGTGTTTGTGAGAGGAGGTGTACCGAAGTCTACCGCTCACGGCAGAAGTTTGGAGTGAAATCCATGGGGATCAAGTGGACTGCGTCGAATTGCGCCATTTCAAACACGATATCACAGCGTAAGGATATCGTTGGGCGGATAAATACCTCCTGATTTTCGTTCTTCGCTAGTCGCGCCAGATGCACCTCCGTGGGAATATGCCGACGTGAATGCCGACGTGAATGCCGACGTGAATGAGTAAAACTGTAGTCCTGTACAGAGCAGTGACCTGGAGTAGGACACCGATATCGATAGCGTAGCACGGGGCGCGGGATTGGTTGTAATCTATGCGCCAAAAGGAGGAGACCAAGTGCAGTGGTGATGACATCCACCGTTCAAATTGTAGTGGTGGATCCGACATCGGTTTTTGGAACATTGACCGCCGCGACCGCGGAAGAGATAATAATCAAGACGCACCCGCAAGGTAGGTAGACCTCGGTCACATATGCAGAGAAGGATGGAAAATGCGCATATCTGTAAACTTAAAATATCACAGGTAAATTTTAATGGAATGTTGTACACATACCTACCTGGGGGTGTCAAAGCTGTTGTAAACTAAGTTTGATTACAAATGACGTACTTCGCGGAGTGTTTCGAAGCTAAACATTGCGAATGCAATATTGTCTAATAAACTATCGCTCGCGCCGCAGGCGCGAAATGATCTTATCTAAGATATGACAGCCTTCGATGGACTCAGCTACTTTGGGACAAATTGACCCGAGCAGTTTGTATGGGCGCTGCAGGACCAACGCAGTCGATGAGCCCCTAGGCCCAAATAACCAATCGAGTAGTTTGCATAAACTAGCGCCGCCAAACTGATGTTTCTACATAAAGCTGTGACACCTTAGCCGTGGAATCTCCTTGCCCTTAATGCTCGGGGGGTGTGTGATCCGAAAATATTGGCATATCTTGGCCAGATTGCCATTAAAATCGAGACAAACCAATTAATGGTATGGATAGATGGATACGCATTAGGTGAAGATATATACTACGGGACTGGGCACCACGCACAACGGTGCCCAAGTGTGAATTGACCTAGAGAAAGTCGTCCACATAACGTAGTATCTAAACCTATTCTCCTCTTGTCAGATTTTCATCCAATAATTTTCATGCACGCGAGCAGTTGGGAATCGCAATATTAGGATGCATCAGTCAATAATAATGCAAATGAATCACAGAATGTGCCTGAGAACTTAACCATGTGTGATGCATATATGATAACTAGCATGGCTGGTTTTCATCAAGAAATACCTTTGTCGGGTTTTCGAAAACATGAATAACATATATAAAACAAATCGCAAAGGAAAATAACATGACGTACAGCTTTCCACCTGAACAGAGCATGTCTGGTTGTCAAACGGAAACTTCCTCAGATTCATACCGCAGAATAAAGTTGTCTGCACCCTGCAAAACATAAAGTAAAGTCAATGAACATGACAGACAGTCAAAACAGAAACTGGTGTCCTGAACCAAGTAAATGAACAGGTCATCCAATATAAGGAACGATTGACTCGGACAGCATAGAAAATAACTTTAAAATGTGAAACTTAACAGTGGATTAACAGTGGTTGTGTCATAGCTTAAGAGTGGGTCAAGGAGTGCAACATTGTGTCAGTTGAGTCATCATGGTCACATTCATTACAACATTTTGTAAGTAAATCTTACACTTGCATACTTTTCAGACACAGTCATGGTCATATCAATATGGCAAACACACAAAGCCAACAGCATGTCTGTGCTTCACCTACGCGTGAACATCGCCGCGAAGTTTGCATAAGGGGGACCATAGGATTTTGAAGTCATTTGTACATGTAGTACCACAGAGCACGCGAACACGCGGACGTTGAGATCAGACACGCTTAGCTCAGAGCACGATCTACGCCTGCAGTCAGCAAGCCAGAAGAGCAGCAGGAAAGACCAAGAAAGACCAGCAGAAGGCAAACCTGTAGCAGCAGAAGGAGTGAAGACACGAAGAGCTCCAGGGAGCCTAAAGAAGCACTCCTGCGACTCTAGAAGGAAAACCTCCCACACTGAATCCCCAACTGCTCTGTCCCCAAATAACCTTTACCCCCTGGGGACAGTTAACGGTGTCGACCCCACTGTATTGGGCCAATGCGGCCTGGGCAGGGACCAGAGAGCGAAAGCTCTGTCCAGGTTGCAACCAACCCGGGTAGATCTTCAGTCAGGAGGGACACTTGCGGGGGACGGTACAGAAACCTTACTCACCAATGCGTCCGCCGCCAGCACTACCCAAGGTAGTAGGTAGCACACAGTAGTACACACACACCTAGTAGGTAGTACACAGAAACAGGGTACAGCACGCATGAATCTTCTTTAACTCTCGAAAAGACACTCCGACACATTCTTAATTCAGCATACTTGAAGACCCACATGTACACCACAAACATCATCGTCCAAACGCAGAGCAGCGCGAACACAAACTGTACTAAGCACAACCACCTTTATCAACCAGCGCTGCTCCTTCGCGTTACACCATACTCAGAACACCAGCCGGGGCTACATTTGCACCCCAGAGCTGGAGAGCTTAACACTTGACAGCATCGCCGCATTTTTCGACGCCTCAGCCCTCTTGGATGCCACAGTTAAAATCAGCCAGATTAAACGGGAAGCATGTTCTACCAACAAACTTCTAGTACTAACTTTCGATTCACAACACCTGCCATCACACGTCCACATATACAACAAGGCCTACGAGGTACGCCTCTGCATGCCTTGGCCACTACGGTGCCGGTTCTGCTTGCGTTATGGACTTGGCGAACGCACATGCCTGTCGCCAACTCCAAGATGTAGTCAGTGCGCCGGTCACCACACGGCATCCGACTGCAACTCCTCCAAAGGGAGGTGCACAAGCAGTGATTGGCCGCACCTCGTCACCGATCCCGATTGCTCCAAGTGGGCATACGAGAGGGAGGTGTGCCGGTATACTGCAACTCATTGAGTTCCACATGCAATAGCGCGGCAGCACGTACGGCGCACCACCACCGACACTCACACGACCACAATTGCACCTCCCCACACCGCACATACCGTCGGACGAAGCTACGCAGCGACGCTCTCCACACCTAATCCCACAGCCCCTCCAACACCAGCTCCCACCCGCCCAACCATCCCACCAGCAGCCGGCTCTCGGAGCCCGGCAACCTGACAACCCTGTATGGCATGCTTAGACTAACTCGCTACTAACGACTAACACGCGGCGGCCGGCGTGATAGGCGGTGTGGACAATTATCTCCTTGTTCGCAAGGTAAAGATCCCTCGGTGCTCTTCGATAAGCGTAGGCTAAAGCCGGCACCCTGGCCAAATCAACCTCTCGCCACTGTCAACACACCCGAACCACCACCCAAACTACAAAGTATTTTGTGGAGGGTTAAAGTGAAATGAATGCCATTTAGACATCAGGGAGTTGCCCACAACCCAGTCCCAGTCTTCAGCACCTAAAACATCACACAAACTATAACGTAAAATTATCCTAATGTAAAATGCCCACTTGCCTGCACCGTGATCTCAAACACTCGCTTTTATAGACAGACATGGAACGAACTCGCTTTAAAGGCGGCGCACATGAGATTTATGGTCAAGCCCGCCTAAAAAAAATTACTCCCCTATAGTACCACAAGTGTATTACCAAACTTTATAAACGTTTAGGGGAACGCATTCTTCATCGGCCCCCCACCCCCGCCGTGGCAGTGTCCGTGCCTGTGTGTGATCATGGGATGTGTTGGATGCATCATGCATAACGCATGCCAAACCATTGCCAGGAAGGCTATCGGCATAACATGTATATGGGAAATACTCTACACGATATGTATCAAGCAAGTTCTCGCCGACATGAGTTTCAATCATATTTCATATTATTAATGGTGCGGGTACAGTTCCGCTAATCCGCTGACCGCTGATTAACGAAGGTAACTTTGGCGTTAGCGCATTAGCGTTTCCGATAACTTCGAAAATCATTAACGAACCAATTAGCTTCTGTTTAAGTTGCAGCTTCGCTAAATTAAGTTCCACTAACTTTAAGTTTGCTAACATTTTGTCGTTTATAAATTAAGAGTGCGTCCTTTGTCTTCTTCATTTTGCGGATTCCATGATGTGACACGTTGCATATTTCGTGGACTGCAGCCGCGGAACATTCAATGAAATTACGCACCAAATTACTTATGTGAGCCATCTGTCTCGTTGTTCATAAAGATTCTTACTAATTTTTATGAATAGCATTAATTGCATCCCGTTACATGAAAGCATTGTAGTTGAATCACTTATTGGCAACACCAGTGATTATAGCAAGCTCCTGCCCATGATCTTATTGCTGTTGGGCACTGATGTCCAATACAATGCACATGGTGTCAACAGTAAAAAATAATAAAAATGCAAAACAATTCGGGGATGGTTCGTGAAAGAGGTAGATGAATATCAGATATGTCCGGGGAAGGTTATGACAAACATGTCAAGGACAGGGGGACATTGGTCATTGCCCAGTGTACATGCCGATAGCGGACCGACGTTGTTCCGCTGTTTCGGCGCCGGTGGCCGACTGTCGGCTGACGAGTGGAATGTCCGCAAAGCCGAAATATGGCCGGCACCCAGCCAACGTGGGGCCGCTGTCAAGCTGCTGTCGGGACGCTAGGGGCCCGTCGTCAGTTGGGGAGCGAGATGTCTGACAACGGCCCGACGTTAGCTGGTCGCTATTGATGTGCTGAATTCAACCCGCCATACGCTGATATTCCACATCAGTTTGTCGATGTCGGGCCGAGAGCGGCCTGATGTCGCCATGCCGTTTACGAGATGTCGAGCTCGCCCCGACACATGTGGACAGCGGTCTGACGTCGGCTAGTTTACTGGGTAGAGATGCATATAATCAGAGAAATGTTTTTGAATGTGGTGTCTATCTTAATGCTGCTTCACCACAGAAGTTGAGAAGTTGGCGAAGCTGCGACGGAAAACCCTCTCCGGCGGGCACATGATATTCATTGGTGACATTTTCGCACAATCCAGCCAAGTCGCATCCCCTCCGCAACATTACTTGCGAATTTTCAATATCTTCCTTGGTACGCACGTCACTTCCAATGTGGGTCACCATGTTGGCAGAAACTACACATGATGGGGCCAGACAGTTATTTTGTCGCTCCGCGCGTCCCCCGCGAAATCCACGAAACCTGGCCGCGGAATTTGTGAGAAACAGACAAAGAACGACACATGACGCCAGAGTCAACGGAATTCGTGGGTGGAACGTGACAAAGAACGCAGCCTAAATCGTATCGCTTCGAAGCGGCGAACGTGATCGCAGCTCTTCTGGTGGCTAGCCCGAGCGTCACAGAGGGCGGCGAGCAGTCAGCGTCTGGGCACTGGTCGGCGTGTTTGTTCCTGTCTGCTGTGAGCGTGTCTGCACCAGTCACACACGCTGTTGGTCACGCTGCCGCGATACTGGCAGGAATCGCGAGGAGGTTTGGGACCCTCCTAGACACCAGAAGTGTCAGATGGCCGCTGCGTTCCACCGCAGGTTCCGCCTGTTTTGCCTGGAGAAGCATGATCGCAGCCAGCTCGGCTGAGTAAAGAAGGCCATGGAGATCGCTGTTGGAGGGGTGTGTCTACTGCCACCCTGGCTTGTTGCCGTGCCCATGCTCCGGAACTACCGAACCGAATGTTATCAAACCTTCACCAATCGATGCATTGAGTTCGATTTACTTGGAACATTTTAATATAATGGCTCACCGTTATGTAAAGCTATTAAATTACCCGTGAAATTGGGAGCGTCCATTAAAAAATTGTGGTGCCCATGCTACTAAACGACTGGACTGAATTTCATGAAACCATCACCAATCGATGCATCATGGTCGGTTTACTTCGGACTTTACAATACGGTGAACTTGACCTTGAACTAAGGCAGCAAAATATGTACATCGTTATTTTCAATTGTTGCGGTGCCCATGCTCTAGAACAATTAAACATAATTTCATGAAACCCTCATAAATGTACGTGATATATTCGATCTACTTTGGACTTTTCAACATGGTGAACTTGGCTTTAGGCCAAGGTCACCAAAATTCATACAACCATTTCAAAAACTATTTGCCACGCCCATGCGCGGAAACTACTGAGTAAAATGTTATGAAACCTTCACCAATTGACGTGACGTCGTCAATATACCTGGGGCTGTTGAATGTGGTGACCTTGGCCTCAGGTCAAGGTATTCAAAAATGCTTGAAACTTATTTGAATGGCTGTTGCGGCGTTCATGTTCCGAAAGTACTGAACCGAATTTCATGAAGCCTTTACCAATTGACGTCACGTGATCGATATACTTCGCACTTTTCAAATGCAGACCTTGGCCTCAAGGAAAGGTCATAAAAATGCATCAACTCTTTTTAGCGGTTGTTGCGCCACACATGCTCCGAAAATATTGAACCGAATTCCATGGGCGCTACATGACCAATGTTGTCGATGCGCCCTAAAGTCCTAATAAATAAGAACCGAAATCCATGAAACCGTCACCAATCGTCATGACGTGGTCGATATACTGGGAACATTTCGAGATGGTGATGAAGGTCACAATATTGAAAAGTCAAAAGTATATCGACCCCGTCACGGCAATTGGTGAAGGTTCCATGAAATTTGGTTCAGTACTGTCTGAGCATGCGCGCCGCAACAACCCTTGAAATGAGTTTCAAACATTTTATATGACCTTGACCTACGGCCAAGGTCATCATATTCAAAAGTCCCAAGTATATCGACGACGACACATCGAATGGTAAAGGTTTCATGAAATTTGGTTCAGTACTTTTTGAGCATGGTCGGCGCACCAGCCCTTCAGAAAATCCATGCATTTTTGATGACCTTGACTTGAGGCCAGTCACCATATTGAAAAGTGCCAAGTATATCGACCATCTCCCGTCGATTGGTGAATGTTTCATGAAATTGGGCCCAGTACTTTCGGAGAATGGGCGGCGCAAACACCCTTAAAAATAGTTTCAAACATTTTTGATGACCTTGACCTAAGGGAAAGGTCACCATATTGAAAAGTGCCAAGGATATCGAACACGTCACGTCGATTGCTGAATGTTCCATGAAATTTTGTTCAGTATTTTCTGAGCAAGGTTGGCGCAACAACACCTACATTGTTTTTGCATTTTTCGATGACCATGGCCTGAGGCCAAGGCCACCATATTGAAAAGTCCCAAGTATATCGACCACGTTACGTCAATTGGTGAAGATTTCATGAAATTCGGTTCAGTATTTTCGGGGCGCTGCAAAAACCCGTAAAATAAGTTTGAAGCGTTTTCTATGACATTGACCTAAGACCAGTCACCATATGAACAAGTCCAAAGTATAACGAATAATGGTGAAGGCTTCATACAAATTCCTTTCAGTACTTCCGGCGTACGGGCGTATGGGCGTAGTGGTTATCGTTAGCTTCCGTTGATTTTGTTTAGCAGTTTATCGGTTTAGTGTTATCGAAGTTAACTTTTGAGTCAGCCGATTAGCTGTTATCGAAGCTAACTTTTCAGTTAGCTGAGCCCACCGCTGCGTGTTGCATGCATTGAAAACACCATTTAAAAGGCACAACTATCTTGATTTTAGAATACCCTAGTGCATTTTGGCGTTGCATGTAATAAACCGAGGCCTAATGAAAAAAAAAAATAAATACTTCAACATTCCTCAGAACCAAGAGGACTCATTTTTTCCTCTAATAATATGGTGGGGATGAAATTAGTCGGAAGTAGCGATTGAAATACCACCGTAGCTCGAAAGTTCCAACTTGACCCAAACATACATTTTTAGTGGGCAGCGGTGCGCATTCCCATTCGTCGGCGTTAGGTGTTGTGGTGACGGGATGCATGGCCTCGCCCAAGCACGAAAGGTAAGGCGTTTTATTTCGCTCCCAAGTTGCTCATTTGCACATGTCTTGTCTTGCTGTCTTCCATATAAACATATACTTAAGTGCAGCAATATCATTCTTTAAATGCGGGTCGTCGCTTGTTTGTTGTTTGATTCTGGGTGCTGCGTCACTTCAATTTGCTTTCAATTTTTGTTCAGCGAGACGTTGGGGGGGGGGGGGGGCGAGGGGTGTAGACCACCTTCGCTGGTAATACGGATTTTGACTAATGGAGAGTTTTCCTTATTGACGGGTTTCCCGTCCAAACATTTTGGGATGTGCTCACGGTACCCTTCTAGTCTAGTGAGTTTTTTCTCGTGAGCTTCTCATGAGTTTATCCCGAGTTTCCTGGTTGGTGCTCAGGCGTTCCACCCTAGCTAAAACGTTGAGGATGTCGACTCCTTTCATGTAATATCCACTGACTGGATATTTGTTGCCGAAAACATTGGGGCACGTCATTCTCTCCTTATCCCATCATTCTCCCGGTCCCCAACCCCTGTAGTGAAGCCCTGCTGGTAATAGAGTGAGATTTCGCCGTCGCTACCGTCGTTGCTCTTAACCTGCGTCGTTGTATGCACTTTTATTAGATCATTGGCACTCAACGACTGATTTCCTCACAAAGTCTTCTGAGTTTAGCATGGAAACCTGTGGAATTGGCGCCTTCAATACCGGAAAGTTGATTCACGCTTTGTCCTCCTATCAATATCATATATCGTCGTAAATGCCCCAGCCCCTAGGGAACATTCGGGTATCGGAGTAAGGATGAGGAACAAAGTAGGTACATGCCTGAAACTGTAGTATACGCTTCCATCCGGACAGATGGAAACAAACACGTTCTTGCTGCTGACATCGATGATCTTGGAGTCCTTCTGGTTGACAAAGTAGACGGTTGGCGTCCACATGAGATTCTGTGGACGAATTGTGGACAGTCGTCATGTTTCGATGGTTCAGCGGTGTCGTCCTATAACAAGCGGTATTTTATACACAGTAGCAGCTCCAGTGTTGCATCCGGCAAACACAGCCGTATCAGGTGGTACCTGGTACGTGGGAGAATGGAATACAACACGTCACTGTTTGGGTGGTTTTAGGTGAATTATTTACTTACTTTATTGTAGTTTAGCACTTTTGGTTACACTCTGTAGCCTACCCAAGCATTAACCTGCTAATGTGGCAATTAAAATTGCTATGAACAGAAATATCATGATTGCTATGATTGTCAAGATTCCGATCCAAAAGACAACATGATTTGGGAGAGGTAAGCATATAACTGAAATACGACAGCAAGTTCAAAACCCCAAAACGCCCTCGATTTTGATGCACTGGGGCTTCAGAATACCAATGAAAATTATGCCGTTGCTTTAAGCATAAGTTGAGGAAGTTACAATTATATACATAGATTTCAGAGTTGGAGAGGGGAAATTGTCTTTCTTCACACCCATGGGTCTACCAGTTACGAGCGTTGCTCTTTGGGTGGCTACGGTGGACTGAGCCCCACCCGGTTCTCTCAAAATTTGTTCAAATTGTATTTCTTGCATAAAGACAAGATTTTTTTTTTTTTTTTTTTTTTTTTTTTTTTTTTTTTTTTTTTTTTTTTTTTTTTTTTTTTAAAAAATTTTTTAATTTTTTTTTTTTTTTTTTTTTTTTTTTTTTTTTTTTTTATAATAAAAAAAAAAAAAAAAAAAAAAAAAAAAAAAAAAAAAAAATTTATTTTTTTTTTAAAAAATTATAACTTAGAGGGTTTCTGTTCTTACCAGACCAAACTCATTTAGTCATAAAGTCTTCTTAAGGTGGTCAGACATAGTAAGAGCAACAAGGGCCCATCCAGTGAGGTTAAGTTTTTAGAGGGAAGATACCATAAGCCTGGAGGAAAAGACACTCATCTCCCCAATGAATACCACATCCAAAATGCGAACGAAATCATCCATCATCCCACACACCCATCAATACCTATATACCTTACATATCAAGTCCTATTCACTACCGCACGTAACAAGCGCGTAGATCGAGTGCCTTACCAACAATCTCAAACTCCATCCATGCCCCCTCAAAGGAGCCTACACAGTGCACACCCACATAGTTCAAATCTAACCCCACCCACCACCAACTAGAACTGAAAACAAGATTTTCCAGCTTAAAATGTAAATATATTCAATGAGGGACTCCGCACAACATCAAAAGGCAGCGTACTCCGTTGACCAACCATCCTTTGACGCAAGACCTGCTGTCGCTTATCTGTGACTGAAAGACTTGCTGTCCTTGATTTGTTTAACCTGAGTTGGCGAACCTCATGTGATCTCTAAATATAAGGATATCATTCAGATTAAACTGATCTAACCCTTTAGCGATATTATGCATTTAAATCATTCACCCATTAATCTCTTATGCTTCATGTTGTTGCGTGAACCCTGTCCCCACCACCCGATCCATTCATTCCAGTTCAACGGCAGAATTTAGACCGGAAGTTTAACGTGCCGTCAATGCACCGACACGGCCGCCCATTAGCTCGACCTCGGCCTTATCTGTCCAGCTGCCAACTGACACTCCCTGTCGGGGGCTAAATGCGAGCGCGCGAAGCGACTCGAACCCTGTGTTGCCAGGACAGGGGAGACCAGTGTTACCCAGCGCCCTAACCAACGGAGCTACCGGGGCGGCCTTCGTGACAATATGCTTTCGTATTTCATTCTTGCCTATCCTTGCCCATGCTTCCTTGTGTTACGGGGACACATTTCGATCTAATGGCAACCAGGGCGGATAAATGGTGTGGTACTGTGGGCAAGTGTCCCTCGTGGAAGATGGCGTTCTCAGGCCGGGAAAAGGCGCCCTTCTGAAAAGGTCCAAGAGTGTCCGCTATATTTTTTTTTGCCAGAGGTGCCTCTATGGATGAAAAAACACCTTGGAAGGAAAGTCGCTCTTCGGGAAGGGCTGAGTGCATCTCGCCCCTCGAATTGTGCAGCCAGAGGTGCCTCTGCAGGTCTTCTTGCAGTGGCATCGCTCCAAAGAAATTACGCCCTTCCGGACAACTTCCCCCATGATAATTCCTGGATCCACCCCTGATTACAACATTGCTCTCTTGTGGTTACTAACTCAGGGTGGTTATAAAATAATGCGTATTAACTTCGGGCTTATTTTCCAAAAGTGATAACTTTCGTTCAACCATTAAGAGGGACGAGGAGAAAAAAAGGCAACTTTGAGAAAAAAATGTCAGGAACCGCAAGGTGGCGGTGTAATAAAAAAACAGACGAGAGCGCCGTTCGAGTAGTTTAGGACGGATTTCTTGTGGGAGCTCCTAGTCATATAGGATATTAGTGCCTGCTATCACAACGGTTGCAAACAAAAACAGATTTGATCCACCTATTACACTCAGTCATTGTACACACACTGGACCTTCGGCACCCGTGACAAAATTCGACATCTCAGCATTCTGATACCATAAGGCAAGCCACGTTGAATAACACACACATAATGCGAATTGAAGCCATAGCGACGAAACGCGAGAATATTGGAAAAAGCAACCTTTGGCCTTGAGGCTTGATCTCACATGTCCCGGGTTGAAATGTTCCTCGAGGGTTGCCTACGGGCTATCTCGTGATGCCAAACATACATAGCTTTAGGAGAAAACGATGAAATATGGGGCGACCAAAGAAATGAGCTCGACCATTGACTTTGAAAATAATGTGATTTCAGAACAATTCGCTATAGTACCTCAAAGCACGTCGAATGACTCCCACTTGATGAAATTTGAAGACATAGCGACGAGACGCGATGACTTCGAAAATGCGGCACAAGCCGTATAATGCGGCACAAGCCCCGTCAAATGACACCCACTTGATGCAACTTGAACCCACAGCGACGAATCGCGATGACTTCGAAAAAATCAACCTAGTCTTAGACCTTGAGGTTTGACCTTAATATATCCCGGTTTCAAAATGCTACTCGATGGTTCACCATGGGCTATCGTTTGAGAATGGATTTGGGTAGGCTCGGGCGAAAACAACAAGAACAGCAAAAAGGGAATGTGAGGTGACCGAAGAAATCAGCTTGAATTTTAGCCCCTGGAGATAATTTCGAATTATCAACGTTCTGATATACCACAACAAGCGAAGTCGAATGACATCCATTTTCTGCAATTTGAAGCCATAGCGACGAAACGCGAGGTCATCGAAGAACTCCATGAAATATTTGACCTTGTCATGTTCCGATTTGAAACCTTCCCCGTAAGTTCACCACTTGTTATTGCTCGATACCAGATTTGGATGGGTTTATGTGAAAACGAAAGAAAATTGAGCGGAATGGATGATCAACTTGGCCTATGCTCTTGCAAAAAAAAACGGTTGCTCAGGGTTCTCATACCACATGTCAAGCGAGGTCAAATGATCAAATGGGTGGTTTCCTGTGTTGAATCCCAACACTTTCCCGTATTGAGCTGAAACTCTTGGCTTCAGCGTCAGGAATGTTTTTTTGGTTCTTGGTGAGCCAAATCCGACATTTCACACAAAAAACCACGCCTCTGAGAATGTGGGGATGGCTCACGTTTTCGGTTGTTATTGGAATTTAGGGGCGCGTCGACTGCGTTGGTCGTGCAGCGCCCATTGGCTCACGTTTTCAATGAAGCCTCCGATAGCTCGGCAACACCTTTTGCTATTTGCTTTTATGACGACGACAAGGATCGAGACTGTGGTGCAGTGCAGCATTGCTTGTGGCATCTATGCAAGTCGAAAAAAATCATCACGTCCTCTTTCCACCAGGCGTTGTCCAAAACTGAGTCGTGCAATGCTCCAGCTGTGCCAAGCCTATTATCGTTTCCTCCCCCATGTCAACCCCTCTGGTGTCCGCCGTCAGTAACACGGGCGCCCTTATCTCCTTCGGAACCGTCACCAGGCTGCACAGTACTGAGTTATGGTACGGACGGGGTGTGAGAGAAGACATGGGCGAGACAAACACCTAGGCGTTTATTTGCCTTTAACACACAGTCATCAGCAGTCAACAGAGAAGCAATGTTTTCTTCTTGGCACAAAATGATAGATCCTCCTAACATTTGATCGCTGACACAAATATAGCCTCATGTTCGTTATAGTTACGTCCCTACCGCGCCATATCTAATATGTAGGTAATGTAACCTGATTAAATAGGGTAGGGATGTGTTGTTTCCATGCTTGACGTTATTCAATACCTATCAGTTGTTCTTAAGTATAATTGCATCGCTACGCGTAAATAAAACCATTGCTGACCTATCGGTAATTGGGAACATTGAAATTGGTGAAAGTTGTAAAGGAAAAATATAAGCGCTACATTAAAAAGGCATGAATCTTTTTTCTTCGGAAAACGTTTTCCTATCACGTGTCTTTATGCCATCATTCTACAAATTGTAGCTCCCAAATGGAATCAAGCTTGTCACGATAACCTTTCTACTCTGCAAATGTAAAATCGCGAGAAGTCATGAATAACGGATGGCCACATCGAATATTTATAGGTTTTTTGGGGGTTCGTCAACGAAATCATGCCCATTTTGTTTCCACCGTCAAACTTATCAATTTCGATTGGCTAGTGGTCATAGGTCACGAGGTCCAATGTAAGAAATATTGATTTTATGTTGGGATTGTTTCAGTTGATCCTTTTTCTTCTGAAATATATATCATTTGCCACCCTTTCCCTTTCTTATTGATGACATATCCGTCGTCAAGCCAACCCATGTTATTTCACCTAAGAATAATGCCTGATGCTATGGCTCAAAAACCATTAGCCGAATCCGGCTGAAAATTGCACAGCCGGGTTGTGAGCCAAAGACTACCCTATGAACAAATTTCCTATGACCTAGAAGTTTGCACTTGACATGTACCGGTTTCAAATGTTGTAAGATGGTTCACCACCGGCCATTGCTTGATACCAGATTTGGGCAGGCTTGGGTGAAAAAAAAGGTAGGCAATCGAAGAAATCTGTTTGCGTTGGACCTTGATTGCTAAGGTGGCAATGAGAGACCTATGTAGTTGCTTCCAGGGAGTTCAGTGCAGGCAGACGCATTTGTGGTAATTGATTCAAACGAGCATAAAGCCGCTGCTGAATGCCATTGCCGATACAAATACCCCTCTGGAAAACTGGTACGAATACGACGCCAATAAATGTATTTGTAATTTATCAGTGTCATATATGACAAATTGGTATGAATACAGGAATGCAACGCAAGACCTATAGAGCCTTGCGGTAATGCAAATTTGTTGCCTAGTAGAACGAAATTTTTCACCCAGGCAGAAATAGAACATGGTCAAGGTTCATTATATTCAAGAATGGGCTGGAAACAGATATTTATAGCACCTGCCGATTTACCATTCGATTGTTTTTAAAGTGAGATAGCCTGTGAAGCTCGCTGATTGGCTAGATCGGTTTTTACCATTTTTGGTGATTCTCATGTACATAATACATACCTTTTAGACTCCGAAAAACATGTTCTACGTAGCACAAAATAATAGTATATATTTTCTATGCAATACAAATACGCCAATACAAATATGCCTCTCGCTGAATTCGAATACGACGTTAACTTGACGTACTTACTTAAGACTGCCCTGACTTCCCTCCATGGTCTTGAAGATAACCAAAGACACCCATAGTCACGTTCGTTCAAGATGTATCAATATATGCGCGGGGGAATGCAACCTAAGATTATAGTATTGCCTTGCGAAAATGCAAATTTGTTGCCTGGCACAGCTCAATTTTTCACCGAAGTGAAAACACAGGATGCCAAGGTTCAAGTTAATTTCAAGAATGATCTGGAAGCAGAAAGTTCTAACGTTTGCTGATTTACCATTCGGATATTTTGTGACGTCAAATAGCCTGTGAAACCCGTTGATTGGCTCGATCGGTTTCTAGTATTTTTGGTGATTCTCTTGCATATATATTTTCACTTTATAAATAACTATGTATAATTTTGCGGCGAGCATACTCAGGTGGCTGAGGTTTGGGGGACACGGACAAAATTGAGGGAGACAAATCGCCACTTTACAGAAATTGGGAAGGGGACATGCTGCACCACCCCCTCGGGTGGTTACGCTCATGCTCCCATGCACTCTCCTATTTTTATCTTCATGAATCAACCTGTCTCTGTTTTCATTCTGATCTGGTGGCCTATAGAATGCCCCAATCTTGTTCCATTCTTCAGGATGATATATAACCACAAAGATTCTAACCCTTCAATATGTACCCTATCCTTTACGTTATGACATTCCATTACTTGATTCACGTACAAGAGTATCACACCTATTATTGCGTTCCTTTGATGAGCATTAGGGTGTGTCACGAAGGACCTTTTTTTAAATTGCACTTTGCTTAGTGAAATTATCGTGCAGATCACCTTAAAAAAACCTGTGGTCGAAACCAAATCGAAATCAAACAATAAACAAAATATGCGACAGGCCGATAAAGAAACAAATTTGCCGGGCGCCCGGCGTTGAAGTCTCCAGTGATGGCGCTCCGTTGCGATTGGCATCTAACACCACGCGTCCGGCCACCGTCGGAGCGCCGCCGCGGCGCTGTGACGAAAAAGGCGGCAGTCGGTGCTGTGGATGACTGATGAATGGATTCTGGTGATGAAGCTCATTAATAAAACTCAATGAAAGTGTTTAGTGGGGTAAAAGGCTTTTGATAAGCACCAGTCGCTTAATAAGTTGCCTGGATATCTGACGCATGAAAGAAAGGTTCACTTTACGTCGCTTGTTCGTTCCATTTTCAATCAGTAGATCTATCGGCGTATAATGCTAATATTTTCACTTTTGAAAGCTTGAACATCTTCAAAATTCCTCGTCTGTTTACATCGAAGACCAATTAAATCATTCTGAGACACTTGATATCTTATTGTTATGACAAATAGACCAGGCGAAATCGGCATCATGCTCCGTTCCACTACAACCGAAGGAGACGGGCATACAGCGACGTCACCTTTTGTACGAGCGGCCACATTTTTTGTACGAACTATCATTTTATAACTGTACTACTTGTCTACATGCTCGACAGAAAACCCGACATGAAATCCTTTTTGCTGCTGAGCACTGGCATTGCTGACCTGTGTTTCAACTTCGCCACAATGTAACCGTGGCGGGCCTCTTCACCAATTACCTTCAAAGACGCCTCGGTCACCACTTTCACCATCCGTTCCACCGTCTGACTGTGCACGGGGTATGGCGGTACTTCGAGAGGACTCGCGATGATGTCTAGTAAGTCATCATCGGACAGTTGTTGCGTCAAGGGCGGCTCGGTTATCGCCTCATTACACCAATCAATCAGCTCCATGATGCTGTTTGCCCCCATATTCACTTTTGGAAGCTTGAACTTCCGCACTTCGTCAGTATCACTATCGACTTGAGTTCTGCGACACTGCTGGATTTGAGTGACCGCCCTTTCCCGTGTGGCTTGATCTTGGCCCGCTGCCATTGCTAGCAGTACTGCCTCAGGGTGACACCAGTAGCTGTTGCGCTGTATTACCGGCTGCACCATGGCCGCTATCTCAGGTCGCAAACTTTTGAGAAGTTGCACGCTGTGCAGCGCATTGCCAGGACCGTCAGAACATTTCCAGTTCTTCTTGATGCAGAACCACATGGGAGTATAGTGGCACACGATGAACTCCGCTAGCATTCTCAGACTGTCTGATGGCTGTTCGGTTGATATGTAGAGCCGGAGAATTCGCGCCGCCAGAGTCAGCCACCTGGAGTGGTTTAGTGGACCGATCTTCATTTTCGCAGTTCTATCTGAGATACACACGAGTCTGGACACTACGCGCCAGACTGTACAGAATAGCCTGATCTGAACTTAGGTCACTGAGAATCTCCTGCGTCATTTCTGAAACATTTCCGCCATCGATTGGCTCAAAATCGACCACTGGCAAGGTTTCTACTGCGCCTGCAGCAGCCCGGCCAATCAGCCCACTAAACGACTTAGGTCCTGTTGTGACTCCATCTAACTGGCTAAATACTGCACGAAGATTAAGTTCATTTGCATGAAGTTGGCACACAAACCAGTGGACGGGGCGTTTTTGTCCGAGCTCAAACAAACGGATAACACCACCTTTTTGGCCAGTATTAACTCTCGTGCCGTCACAGCCAAGCACAGAAACATCCGCACCAAACTCATATGCCACGGCGTTCAGGTCCTGAAAAATGTCCTCCGCTTTCCCAGTCTGTGGGGTAAAATGTCCTAAATATGCACTGTCTGGCTCGGATACAACCACAATGTGCTCTTCCGTCTTCTTTGAACTGGCTGTCATAAGCGTGTCGTCTTTTCTACCGTCGAAGTAGAGACCAGATACACGACCTGCATGATCCTCATGGCTCTGGGCTACTACCTCTCTTCTAATCCGATCCCTTGCTCGCCATACTTTTTTGCTATCCACTATGCAGTCCATATCGTCAGAAGTGATCCGACCAATGTCCACTTGGAAACCGTTTATGATCGCAGCACACGCACGATTAGACACTCCGTACCGATCTGCTGCTAGAGCCGTATTTAGCAGTTCGTCTGTGTTACTGTTCACCATATACTCTGACTCATTGACTACAGATGTGAGCGATGATGAATCTGTGGCGGAATCTTGGTCTGAATTAGAATCTAGCTGGGCCATTCCAGAAGGTCCCGGTTGTGGTGATGTGACTCTCTCGGCGGTCAGACGCCTCCTTTCGTCCATGGCGCGTCGACGAGTGGTTTCACGGATATCTGCGGTGCCGATTTGCATTTGGCGAGGTCCTCTCTGGTCTTGGACAAAGGGAAACTCCATTCGTGGCACTTTGTCGGCCATCGCACATTTGCAGCTATCGATATCAGCACATTTGCAGCGGGCTATATCAAACAATTTTCCAAACCACTCATCACCGGACGGACGTACACCTGGTGATGCCGACTTCTTTCCAGCAGTTTTCATGTATCGCAAGTAGCGATCGCGGCATTCTCGAACCATATGTTCGACTCGGGCCCTCCCAACAATTGGTATTCCTTCGCAGCACCACATTTTCATCACACTTTCCGCGACAAACTTTATATGGGGTGCTAGCCTCTCTTTCAACCTTTTGTTCGCAACGCATGAGTCTCTATTCACTTTACTCAAGTAATTCAGAACGTCAATTCTCGTGGGCAGTCGGTTTGTTTTTAGTTCAGAAGGAACCAAAAGCCCTTTGGTGGAAGCGCGGGTCTTCATGTTCGAACTCTTACCCCGATCACACCGACGCAGGTAATATCACACTTCACAGGCAGTGGGCACAACTTGCAGACACCAAACCACTCTTTTTCGGGCCGTCCCGCCGGGTCTCCGCCGCCGACTGCCTTGTCTCGGCGGCCCTCCCCTCCCCTGTCTCCCCTCCCCTCCCCTGCCCTGTCTCGCTCTTTGTGTTCTCTACCCTCACCGTGCGCCGGCCGTCTCCCGCCCCATCCCAGCCCCTCCCCCGCGCCATGCGACGATCGCCGCCGGCTCGTGTCGCCCTCGTTAATAGGTTGTCCCTACTGCTGATAATCCCAGTTTCCCTTGAAACTTGAGTAACGAAAAGGAACAGGAGACTTGGATTGACTAATAAAACAGGGATGTATGGCATGCGAAGCTATTTTGTGTCGTTAGTGCGTACGCAATTTATTCGAATGATGATTCATAGCACTGTGAAAGGTGGAGCACAGACAAAGGAAAGTGGAGCGATCAGTCCTTCAGTGAAGTTTAATCTTTACAATCAGATATATCCCGGCTCCCCTGATCTGTTTTTGAATTACCAGAATCCATTCATAAGTCATCCACAGCACCGACTGCCGCCTTTTTTCGTCACAGCGCCGCGGCGGCGCTCCGACGGCGGCCGACGCGTGGTGTTAGATACCAATCGCAACGGAGCGCCATCACTGGAGACTTCAACGCCGGGCGCCCGGCAAATTTGTTTCTTTATCGGCCTGTCGCATATTTTGTTTATTGTTTGATTTCGATTTGGTTTCGACCACAGGGTTTTTTTAGGTGATCTGCACGATAATTTCACTATGCATAAGAAAAACCGTTCAGGCGACACACCCTAATGAGCATGCATGCTGTAGCCAGTCAATTCAAGTTATATACAAAAATGCTTTCATTAACCCAAATCTTTATAACTCGTGGAGACCTTCACCGGAGCCATGTTGAAATAATTTCTTTGCATGCAAGGTCATAACGCAAATAATATCTGCGAAAGTTGGCATAACATAGTCGCCCGGCATGCCCGATCAACTTAAATAGCGCCCCATGTTTGCTGTGTGGGGCAGAGCCGGCAAGATTGCTACTCTATGTATCTATTTTTCATGTAGCTTTATTTGTGTCGTGCTAAGCGTGAACAAGTTTGCGTGATGCATCTTACCTGCTTCATCTTGACACCACCCAACCCTATGTGAAACCTGAACCGTGCCGGCATAGACCGTGCAGACTCGTATGTCCTTTTTGCATCTCTTCCTTTTTCGAAACACATTGTCTCAGTATTCTACCTCCAGACTCATGTTATCTCCAGGGGCGGTCCGGGGTACCGAAATACCAATGAAGCAGCTACCACTGCACCCCAACTCTTCACCCATAAACAAATTTGTCGTATTTCGGCCACTCTATCTTTTGGTTCTCAAAAATTGGCTCTAAAAAAGTTGTTTCTCCCCCGAAAAAAGTCACCTTCGGACGTTAGGAAACTTTCGAGACAATTCAGTTGTGAATATGTCCACTCAGTGGCGGTCAGAAGTACCGAAATTGGGTGGGGTAGAGTAACCTGTGCAGCCCACCAAAAAAAAACTCATCGGATTTCGGCCACTCTACTTTTCCCCTTCTCAAAATACGTAAGTTGCTGAATTCATCCCCCCTAAAATATCATATTCGGACTTTAGCAACACTTTTTCGAGGAATTTTGGTTTGGCATATGAGGCATGTTGGGCATTAGGCAGTCAAAAGACAACGAAATGTCTTGAAAGCCATGGGACTCACCTTCGCTTTCCAAAGCAGCACTGGCCTCCTCAGTTGTTCCTTGGTGGCAAGTAATTTTTCGTCACATGACGGAGAAGAAAATTAAGTTTGGAGGATTTTATCAGTTAAATTTGTCACGATTGATGATGGTTTTTATTCGCAAGGCTGTTGTTCTATGAAGGCCACCAAATGCATGGTGTAAGGCATGCAAATGGATGCACGTAGTATACATGGAGCTTTACTCCATTTTATTTATTTTGGTAAGCATGAAGCAGACTTAAAATAAGGTAATGGCTGTGTGTAAAATAAGCTTTTGAATGAATGATTCTCATGCAAAACATAACATCCATTAAATTGTGCATTAAAATACTTTTGGACTCTTAAATTTTCCCCAATATAACATTTATGAAAGTGATGAAGCTAGTGTGACCACTCATTTCCTCTCCAAATGCTTACTTTTCAGCTGGCAAGGAAAATAACCCAAAAGAAAGCAGCTTTGAGCGAGGTAACAGCAGAAAATAAGATGTAAAAACTAAATGTAATATACCCATTTCCTAACTAGCGAACATTAATTATAAAAGAACATGATTTCCCACAACAAATTGGAGCATTGTGTTATTTTTTCCAAATTGGCAACATAAAAACCCAATCCAACCTATTACTTTTTAAATGAGAAATCAAACCTCCCAAATGAAAAACATCAAACATAGCCAAGCCTAATACCCTTGTTTGCTTTCTGGATGTGACGTGTGTAAAACATGTGCCGTCAGTACCTTAAAGCACAACAATAATAAGTTCTCCTGCATGAATTATCATCAATGTTTCCTAAAATAGGCATGGTTACAGTTATCCATTGTACAGAAGCATAGCACACCACACAGAGTAATTTAAGAGAAACCCAGTCAATTTGTTTGCAAAACAAAAACTATACATTTCCCAGCCCCATAAATGCATTGGTTTATATACTAAGGATCAAAGTGTACAATAATATACAAATTTACGTTCTTTGGGGGGGGGGTCAGACCCAGTAAAAAGTATCATGGGACACCGTCATTAAATAAAAAAAATTGTCAACCTATTATTCAATTTACTCACAGATAGTTACATTTAGAAATTACCAACGACTCCTTCCATTCTCCATACCAAATTTCATTGTCACTTGCAGGGCTGGATATCTCCCACAAAGTCAGGGATCCTAGTTCATATTTGCGAGGGATACTTTCACAATAAAAATGGAAAATGACAAACTAACATTAGCAGGGTACCAAACCCGCAGGTCCAGACCCAATACCAACCTGGGGTATCCAGGCGTGGGAAGTTCCCCACCAATTATAAGGAACATGAACAATATTATAAGCCCAAAGATGAGAATAAACATTTGGACAGACCAAGCCTGGTTTTGAATTGGGACTAGTTCAACATACCAGTGCAAATTTGATGCATTGGAAGATCCAGAGCTGGTTTTGGGTCGTTCATTCGTGCCAAGGAAAACTAATTCTCAGATTTGTTTTAACATTCTTCACAATATTCTAACTCCTTAAACTTGGCGTCAAATGGTTCCAGTTTTGCATACATTATGTACCATAGACCAATTCTGTTTCAAAGCAGGTTGTTCTGGGAGGGGGGGTGGTAGCTGAGTACCACATCAAAGCCCGGTCTTCGCCCATCGTTCCTGAACGTTCTTAGTTGAGCAGAATGTCTTACCTTTCCTACCCATCTATGCAGGTAGGAAACTTGCTCCTACCCCACAACGTCGCACAATCCCTTAATTTCAGGAATCAATGGAATCTTTTTGTTTGAAATATGTTCCGATGTAGCCCGAAAGTGAAATTGCGCACAATTTCACCGGACGGTACAATGCACTCCACACATAAACGTTTTAGGTCATCTTGCGAAGGCTGTATACTCTACGCTTTGTATGAAACGAGAGCGCAAAATATGGCGACATTTGGCAGAGCCTTGTCTCATTCATACGTATTTCAGTATTAGTGATAGAGATGTTCCAAGTTGAATAAATAAAACGTAGCATAGGGTACGCATAATAACATAATTATTTCACGATAATGAGTAATTATCGTACAAATCCAAATGCTCACGATAATTTCGAATCACCAATGAATGCTTTGTCGACCTTTTAATTTTGTGATTTTCCAGTGGATCAGAGTATCACGATGTACGCAAATAACATACGGATTTTTTTCAGCTCTACTCAGGTGTAGCACTGTCTTAATTTCCTCAGTGAGTGGACCACCTCTGATTGTCTCAGTCTTCTACCTCCAGACTTTGCCAGTGTCTGGCTTCTCGTTTCAGCCTTATGGTGTCATATTTATCTGCATGGATTCATATGACATCATTTATTTCTTGCAAACTCACCTTGTGCCACTCTTCTCCCTGCAGACATTCCTCGGATATGTTGAGTCGCAGTCTAGGGTCGGTCCAACGCAGGCGCACTAACAGCTGGACGAAGAATTCCTGCAGCCAACCACAATGCATGTAGCCTTAAGGTGTCTCGAATGTCTACTCGTGTGTGTGTGGTTGTAGCAACAGGCACAATACAAGTGGCACGCAGCATCAACTTTCGTGCTTCAGAACATCAGCAATATTGCATCCCACGGGAAAGACAATTTCAAAATGTTTTGTCCACGAAGTCAGCACGGAATTGGCGAATGGAGTGGCCGCCCTAATAAGGGGGCTCAATCTACCCAGAACAATGGTAAGGGTCCCCGGAATTCGTTCAGTTTATGTCCAAAGGAAACCACTGCTTTTTTTTAATACAAAGTCGAATATCCACAAAAAGCACGTTCAATGGACCACTCCAGCTTCAATGAGTCCCTCTAGCTTCAACAGACCTTCCTGTTCCCAGTAGGACCTCGAAGAATCCCGGGACTACTCCATCGAACTCAAAAGGGCCCACACATACAAAAGACCTACCAAGGGCCCTCCGTCCTCAAGGAGTCTCTGGCTTCAAGGAACTCCTCCAAATTCAGGAGATCCATCCTGTTTCAAGGGTTACAATGTTCCTCAGCCAGCTAAATACTTACGGACCCCCTCAAATCCCTAACGTCTCATGCCGTATGAAGTGAATACCAGTAATATATTAGTGTACACCGTCGCAATGATACCAGGATGGACAATATTATAAGCCCAAAGATGAGAATAAACATTTGGACAGACCAAGCCTGGTTTTGAATTGGGACTAGTTCAACATACCAGTGCAAATTTGATGCATTGGAAGATCCAGAGCTGGTTTTGGGTCGTTCATTCGTGCCAAGGAAAACTAATTCTCAGATTTGTTTTAACATTCTTCACAATATTCTAACTCCTTAAACTTGGCGTCAAATGGTTCCAGTTTTGCATACATTATGTACCATAGACCAATTCTGTTTCAAAGCAGGTTGTTCTGGGGGGGGTGGTAGCTGAGTACCACATCAAAGCCCGGTCTTCGCCCATCGTTCCTGAACGTTCTTAGTTGAGCAGAATGTCTTACCTTTCCTACCCATCTATGCAGGTAGGAAACTTGCTCCTACCCCACAACGTCGCACAATCCCTTAATTTCAGGAATCAATGGAATCTTTTTGTTTGAAATATGTTCCGATGTAGCCCGAAAGTGAAATTGCGCACAATTTCACCGGACGGTACAATGCACTCCACACATAAACGTTTTAGGTCATCTTGCGAAGGCTGTATACTCTACGCTTTGTATGAAACGAGAGCGCAAAATATGGCGACATTTGGCAGAGCCTTGTCTCATTCATACGTATTTCAGTATTAGTGATAGAGCTGTTCCAAGTTGAATAAATAAAACGTAGCATAGGGTACGCATAATAACATAATTATTTCACGATAATGAGTAATTATCGTACAAATCCAAATGCTCACGATAATTTCGAATCACCAATGAATGCTTTGTCGACCTTTTAATTTTGTGATTTTCCAGTGGATCAGAGTATCACGATGTACGCAAATAACATACGGATTTTTTTCAGCTCTACTCAGGTGTAGCACTGTCTTAATTTCCTCAGTGAGTGGACCACCTCTGATTGTCTCAGTCTTCTACCTCCAGACTTTGCCAGTGTCTGGCTTCTCGTTTCAGCCTTATGGTGTCATATTTATCTGCATGGATTCATATGACATCATTTATTTCTTGCAAACTCACCTTGTGCCACTCTTCTCCCTGCAGACATTCCTCGGATATGTTGAGTCGCAGTCTAGGGTCGGTCCAACGCAGGCGCACTAACAGCTGGACGAAGAATTCCTGCAGCCAACCACAATGCATGTAGCCTTAAGGTGTCTCGAATGTCTACTCGTGTGTGTGTGGTTGTAGCAACAGGCACAATACAAGTGGCACGCAGCATCAACTTTCGTGCTTCAGAACATCAGCAATATTGCATCCCACGGGAAAGACAATTTCAAAATGTTTTGTCCACGAAGTCAGCACGGAATTGGCGAATGGAGTGGCCGCCCTAATAAGGGGGCTCAATCTACCCAGAACAATGGTAAGCGTCCCCGGAATTCGTTCAGTTTATGTCCAAAGGAAACCACTGCTTTTTTTTAATACAAAGTCGAATATCCACAAAAAGCACGTTCAATGGACCACTCCAGCTTCAATGAGTCCCTCTAGCTTCAACAGACCTTCCTGTTCCCAGTAGGACCTCGAAGAATCCCGGGACTACTCCATCGAACTCAAAAGGGCCCACACATACAAAAGACCTACCAAGGGCCCTCCGTCCTCAAGGAGTCTCTGGCTTCAAGGAACTCCTCCAAATTCAGGAGATCCATCCTGTTTCAAGGGTTACAATGTTCCTCAGCCAGCTAAATACTTACGGACCCCCTCAAATCCCTAACGTCTCATGCCGTATGAAGTGAATACCAGTAATATATTAGTGTACACCGTCGCAATGATACCAGGATGGACAACCAAGCGAACAATGAGCCACACTTAGCAAAACACTGCCAGAGCACTGCTGCCTCCACGATGAACATTCAGACGATGTCTCTTGCAGTCTCCGCGACTGGTGCTTCGTCAAATTTGGCACACCGGTAGCGCTCCGCAACAGAGACGTTTTCGTCGACTCAAAATCTGCCACGGAAATGTCAGCTAACTGACAAACACCTAGACATCAACCAACTGATATCGATTGAGGGATTCTGTGCCATTCTGTGCCACCGAGACATTGCTCTCCCTAGATATGGACGACAGTACTCTCACCTTTCCTGGCTTCAACACCAAGCGGAAGGAAGTATCGCAAGTGCGTGGAGTCGCTATTATCTCACGTAATCGTCTCGCTGTTGAGCTACTGTTTGTGCCCACCCCGAACTCATCCCTTGGGTCACTGTGGATCACTGTGACTAATCTAACATCAGTTTGTCATTCGAGTTAACGTCCTTCCCATCCAAACTGTTTAGCGGCACCGGCCAATGAGCAGCTACATGAGCAGCTGGCAGACTTCCTAAGCCTGAGTAAGCCAATTCTTGTCATCGATGACACTAACCTTGATGTGCTACCGCCCGAAAAAAAAACTGGGTGTACAGGCTCAGCTGCATACGCTATGCGATCTGTCCCTCAGTCAGCTAATAACCAACGTCACACACCCACCACGACGAGAAGGAGACAGCCCGAGTCTCCTCGAACATCATATCAAAAATCGATCTGACCTAACCACATAAATTCGAGTAATTCACATCGCCCTCAGACCACCATCATTAGCATCCGCTCAACACGATGCTTAGATCAAAATGGTTAGTACCTGGATCTGCTGTTGGCCGACTGGTCCACCATTTATAAAGCAACCGCCACCTCGAACAAGTGGAACGCATGACCGGCTGCATGTCAGCCAATAAGAGACTTGACCATCGCATGCCCCTTCGTCAAGTCAACTGAAGCACCCGCCGGGGTCTGGTCAGTGAGTAATCTCCGGGGACTGGTCAGTGAGTACTCGCTGGGGACTGGTCAGTGAGTACTCGCTGGGGATTGGTCAGTGAGTATTCATCGGGGATTGGTCAGTGAGTACTCGCTGGAGACTGGTCAGTGAGTACTCGCTGGGGACTGGTCAGTGAGTACTCTCCGGGGACTGGTCAGTGAGTACTCGCTGGGGACTGGTCAGTGAGTACTCGCCGGGGACTGGTCAGTGAGTACTCTCCGGGGACTGGTCAGTGAGTACTCTCCGGAGACTGGTCAGTGAGTACTCGCTGTGGACTGGTCAGTGAGTACTCGCTGGGGACTGGTCAGTGAGTACTCGCCGGGGACTGGTCAGTGAGTAATCTCCGGGGACTGGTCAGTGAGTACTCTCCGGGGACTGGTCAGTGAGTACTCGCTGGGGACTGGTCAGTGAGTACTCGCCGGGGACTGGTCAGTGAGTACTCGCCGGGGACTGGTCAGTGAGTACTCGCCGGGGACTGGTCAGTGAGTACTCGCCGGGGACTGGTCAGTGAGTACACGGCGGGGACTGGTCAGTGAGTAATCTCCGGGGACTGGTCAGTGAGTACTCTCCGGGGACTGGTCAGTGAGTACTCGCCGGGGACTGGTCAGTGAGTACTCGCTGGGGACTGGTCAGTGAGTACTCGCTGGGGACTGGTCAGTGAGTACTCGCTGGGGACTGGTCAGTGAGTACTCGCCGGGGACTGGTCAGTGAGTACTCGCTGGGGACTGGTCAGTGAGTACTCGCTGGGGACTGGTCAGTGAGTACTCGCTGGGGACTGGTCAGTGAGTACTCGCTGGGGACTGGTCAGTGAGTACTCGCTGGGGACTGGTCAGTGAGTACTCGCCGGGGACTGGTCAGTGAGTACTCGCTGGGGACTGGTCAGTGAGTACTCCCGGGGACTGGTCAGTGAGTACTCCTGGGGACTGGTCAGTGAGTACTCTCCGGGGGACTGGTCAGTGAGTACTCGCCGGGGACTGGTCAGTGAGTACTCGCCGGGGACTGGTCAGTGAGTACACGGCGGGGACTGGTCAGTGAGTACTCGCCGGGGACTGGTCAGTGAGTACTCGCCGGGGACTGGTCAGTGAGTACTCGCCGGGGATTGGTCAGTGAGTACTCGCTGGGGATTGGTCAGTGAGTACACGGGGATTGGTCAGTGAGTACTCGCGGGGACTGGTCAGTGAGTACTCTCCGGGTACTGCTCAGTGAATACTCGCTGGGGACGGTCAGTAGTACACGGCGGGGACTGGTCAGTTAGTACACGGCGGGGACTGGTCAGTGAGTAATCTCCAGGGACTGGTCAGTGAGTACTCTCCGGGGACTGGTCAGTGAGTAATCTCCGGGGACTGGTCAGTGAGTACTCGCTGGGGACTGGTCAGTGAGTACACGGCGGGGATTGGTCAGTGAGTACTCGCTGGGGACTGGTCAGTGAGTACTCGCTGGGGACTGGTCAGTGAGTACTCGCTGGGGACTGGTCAGTGAGTACTCGCCGGGGACTGGTCAGTGAGTACTCGCTGGGGACTGGTCAGTGAGTACTCGCTGGGGACTGGTCAGTGAGTACTCGCTGGGGACTGGTCAGTGAGTACTCGCTGGGGACTGGTCAGTGAGTATTCATCGGGGACTGGTCAGTGAGTACTCGCTGGGGACTGGTCAGTGAGTACTCGCTGGGGACTGGTCAGTGAGTACTCGCTAGGGACTGGTCAGTGAGTACTCGCTAGGGACTGGTCAGTGAGTACTCGCTGGGGACTGGTCAGTGAGTATTCATCGGGAACTGGTCAGTGAGCACTCACCGATGACTGAGCGTCGATGTCGCCCAGAAAGTAGACGTACATGCGCGCATGCACGTTCACTGGCCTGTCCTGATCTGGAAACGGGCGAACGTTCTTGTTGTACACGTTCGGGTCTGTCACGTTGGTAAACTCCGCCTGAAGTCGCTCCTCCATTTGCCGGCCGTGACCGCCGCAGACAGTGTTCCTGAACACGAGATTGCATGAAAATGTGGGCAAAGCAAGCCATATAATTTCTCTAGTGAGCTCAACACACTCAATATCATGGGTGTTAAGTTAGTTTTCAAACTTGTGGAGGCGTAACTTTGCAGAAAACAAGGGCGGTTCAAAGGCGGGTTTTCACCAGAATGAAGTGACTAATTTGTGGCGTTGACAATGTCAAAAGTTCACAACCTGGGAAATTTGGACAGAGGGACAGTCAGAGTTTTGTTACGATTGGGAGGTGGTGACGCCCCCCCCCCCCGAAAGTATCATTCGATGTAGGATAAAGCTATATTTTCGAATATTTTTGGGGTTGTCATGACATTTTTAATAGGATGAGGTGAGGTATTTGGCAGTCAGGAGCACAATCGGAACCTTGGAAGGGAAAAACAGTAGTTATTTCTGTGAGACCATCTTCAATACCTCGTCTCAACCACACCAAATATATATATATATATATATATATATATATATATATATATATATATATATATATATATATTTCGGCACTATGGGAGCACCGATGTCTGAAAATTTCGTTGACAGGTAAAAACAAATCGGAAGAGACGGTGCAGTATGACATTGCGAGAACCAAAATATTTGAGACCATGTAGCAAGCTTATGAAATTACTGAACTTATATTCTAGTATTATTCTCACGAATTTCGCCCCTGGAAAAAACTTCACGAATAGGTTGACATTCTGAGCAACTAAAGACATAATTTTAGTCAGGACTCAGATCTCAGCTCTGCATACATCAGAATGCCGAATGTCTTTTGGAGCGCTTCGGCTGCCACTGGCAGCTCTAAGAGTAGACGGCATATATCCTGACAGAGTTGCAATATATTTGAACGTCTTGCTTGCGCTGTCCCCAGTGTGAAATAATTCACCATGTGACCTGAAAATTAATGAATGGACATATGCAATTTCATCCTTGTCTTCGGTTTTGATTATTTTTGCACATATGAAGTGTGACGCAGTCAGGATAGACACACTTGATAGTGTGAAATGCACATAACTGATGTGAAATGCGTATTCTGGTTTTAATCATTGAGTGGTTCTTTATTCTCTTCCACTCATTCACTATCCCCAAGCAACTTCGTTCTTCATACGCACAGTCAATGCAAAAGTAATTTGAGGACATCGGCTACTTCAGTAAAGAACTGTTCAGCGAAGATTTCGCTCTCGATCTTCCATATTGAACTATGAGTGGCCGCAAAATTGCACTAGAACATACTTCTGCATTGGAGGTCTGAAGGGCATGTGCCCTTCCGAAAATATACCAAGATGATACCCGATTTTGTGGGCCTTGAAGCGGACCTTGGCGCCGTCAAAAGTCTCCATAGGTCACCAACGGACCTTATTCGTATCCCTTCAAGCCCCTCGAATGCTCCAAATTCCGAGAGGCTCCGAAACTCCCAGGGCCCCTCAAGTTCCAGCGGTACTAAATCTTACAGGAGCCCTCCAACGCTTGTTAAGTGTCAGCGCACTACAAGAATACGCTGTGCAGTACAAGTACGAGTATGCAGCGAAAAGCGGCCGCCGGACGTTAAGAAGCACCCCAGTTTTGAGGTTCCTCCAGCTTCAAGGCGTCATTCCAGCTTGAAGAGGCATCTCCAACCTCGTTTCCTAAACGTAAACGAACTGTTAGGCGTACGTGCCTTGCGCTTAAGCACATTTGGTTGGGTGCATATTCCATACGTGCATATTCCATACGCTCTTACGTACATTTGCGCATACGTACATTTGTGCATACGTACAATTCCCATACGTGCATTTGCGCATACGTACATTTGGCCTTACTTACATTTGTGTTTACCTACATCTGCACTTACGTACACATGCGCTTACGTACATTTGCGCGTACGCACTTTTGCGCATACGTACATTTTGAAGTGTTTTTTTTGCTGTTTTCGAGAGGTCATATTCTTAGCGCAAACAAGACAATATTATTATAGAAAATATCACCCGTGGTTGAATACATGCAGTGTGCACCTAAAATTTTCCATATAAATACTTTTGCTTTCGTGTCAAATTAGGTCACTTCAGGGGAGGAGGTAATGTTACCATTTTGACTCGGTATGCAGTGCAATTTATATTCCAGGACACATTTTTGGAGGGGTCTTGATAAACCTACAGAAATATTCGCATATGTTACAGAAATTTGCATATCAGTATAGTGTGGCATCACGCTATCAAGTCACAGGTCATGTCAAATGAAAATATTTGACACATTCCAAGAGTGCACATTTGTACCGTGAACACGGACATTATAATAATATATAACAGGTGTTGGTGGATGCACGCATTAGATGTTCACAGCTATCGATCTGAACATGTCCTCAGGTCAAGTGAGGCCATCTGGGAAGAAGATATTCAATTTTCGTTTTGATCTAGTGTGCAATGCGTCGGATGTTTACATGATGCGCTTTCACAAGGAACTCGAAAAACGGACCTTCACGTTCGTATATAATACAGAATCCTCGCTCGCTCTTGTGTTCTGTCGTATCGGGTACGTCATGCTGGATTATGTCATATTTCTAGATATCCACATTGTTCCAAAGCGACCCCAAGAAGAGCGAGTTACTTCGGAGACATGGATTGGTTCCTTCGCTTTATGCTGGCATCGCATACATGCTTGGCGCGACTGGAAGATATCATTTCCGATACAATCTCTTGTTCGATGCACACACCAAGGGTATTGTTACGACACACCACTTTTGAGACAGTACACACCTGATACGCAAAGCCGAGTTCCGGGTCATGTCAGCTGTTATATTGTGCCTGACATTACCTGAGCCGGCGGCATGGAGGCAGGCCTGACAAAACATGTCTAACCCAAGAACTGCTGGGGTATATGACCGAACGCGTCCCGCTGGGAAGGAAGTGCGTGCATATGTTTCCCGTGGTTAACTCAAATATATTGGGATTTGGAAACAACTAAGCATCGCTGGAAAGCTCCCAAGGAGCTCAGCAAGAAACATTTGGCCTATGCTCTTTCAAATTCATATCCTAGATATTAAAAACAGCTATTATGGTATATCGACCTCGAATATTAAGTTGGCTCAAGCTAAAGTGGTTGCTTATTAGTCTAAGCATTCCTTCAGTATGACCTAACGTCATGTCACGGGGTCAGAAGCTGAACAGCTTGCATAGATGCTTCAGTATCGTGTCAGTTCTTGGAACACAAATCGCACACTTAAAAAATAATGCATCGGGGTTATTCAAGCTTGAAATTATTGACCTGGCCATATCGACATTACAGTTTTCCAACATGAGGTAGATCCACGCAGTTTGCTTCGATGGTCCTGTTGAAAGTACCCGGGGCATGCACTTTCATATTTTCCGAGCCATTCCCCAAGATAAGGTAATATCACCGTGTTGACCTATTAAACCCAATAGGTCAACTTTCCGTATATACTTGTATAAACCTATATATACAATTTTCATATGTATAAACTGGGTAAACTTTCAGGGCATGAGGATGGCTGAATCTGAAGAAATAGATGTCATATGAGCTCTAGACTATTTTTACCTCCTAATACCATCTTCCTCGCGCCTCTAACATCCACACTTCGGCAGTTATTTTTCAATCCTGATTTTAATCAAACCTGACGAACCTGTCTGGACATTTTTTTCTTCATTATGATAAAAACGAATGAATCCATCTATGGTCCTTGAAAAACAGCAGCGAGCGAGAACAAACTGTACCACTTTTAACCATTTCTAGCGATTTATGTCGAGTTACGTATACTTCATCTACACAGTGTCATACCATGGACTTACGTCAGGAGGCAAATGGACTTCGAGGGGGGCACTTCTAGCCTCGTTTCATTTTTCCACGAAAAGTCCCCGATTTTACCGTCCACTACTTTTGCAAAGGGGTCATTTTTTCGTAAATTAAATAATTAGTGTCCAACTTACTTTTCCTGTGGAGGAGGCGCCATTGACCACCATCGTCTCGCAGAATCTCGCAAAGTCGCAGAATTTCATCCCCTCGCTCTGTTCAGTTTATTTTTATGGCATCCCTTTATTAATTACACCACGCTGCTGAGTTTACACTCGTATAAATCACCTAAGAATATAAAATCATCTTATTTCACTCATTTCAGTTCATAACGCCAGGTGGTCGCCACCACACTAACAATTGCGCACGTTCATGCCCGCCTCCCGCATTCGGTGCGTTCGCCCTGGGTACTAATAGTTCCAGCCCAAGTGACGTAAGCAGAAATGTGCTAGATTTATAGTATAATCTACCAGGATTTCGGTATATATGGTGACGTCACGTAAACATTCCAAATCGTTTTAAAACCTGGCTAAGATTCAACTGAGGCGCAGTGAAGACATGAGAGTGCTGTGGTTCGGCATACGGTGCTTCTGATTCTTGGCGTGGGCATATGAGGCTGAGGAGTATTGTTTGGGTTCATGGGGTATTGAACATGCTCTTAAGTTTGGTGCAGAATTTCTTCAGCTCATGGGATACAACAACCTTCAACCTGTTATCGTTCATAACGCTTAAAGTTTCACGAACTGAAATTGGAACCATAGCTGGATTTACCAAATATGAACCTAGGCTTACAGGTAAGTGCATGCATTACTTCGTTTTATGAATCCTTGGAATTTATCATTCTAATGCAATGCTTATGAAGGAGACTAAGATGATGGAATGGTTCATTTTCTGTGCAAATGCTTACTTTTCAGGTTGTATGCAAAATAGCAACAGAAAATGACTTATTTAGGTAGTAGAACATTCAATAAAATGTACACAAAAATGCAGCATAACTTAATCTAACCTATCCTAACCTCCGTTTGGAGAAAAAGCTTTGCTACCTATGTCTTCGAATATTATAATCGTGAGTGTGCAGTGAACACCAGATGAAAGCAACATAGGTTATGACAGATGTAACCATAGTTCAATGCCCGTTGCCCAGCATATGGAAACCATTAACCGGCACCAAAATGTAAATATATTTGGCATGCCATGTGCCTCATTATCTGCTCCTCTAGCCCTGTGCTAAGTAATAAGAAGGTAAGGTATTTTGTAGATTAAGTGGGAAGTATCTGATATGCAGGTTATCAGAACTAATTTTCAAATTTTATTTGCGTTTCAATATATGCATGTCGGAGTTCCTCCAGAGGTTTAAGGGCAGCATTAATGTGCATTTTGATGGAAATATCCTCCTTTCCAACTATAATGATTTTGTGAACTCAATTTGCTTATGAATTACCATGATTAATTAATGGAATTTTCTCACTGGAGTACATATTCATTGGGGCATTCTTTCTGCATGGTCACATCCTAGACCATGAATATCAGTAACTTGAGGTGCACTGTGTGCATCAGCTGGTTCACAAAGACATATGACCCCTAAAGGAAGAGGCACACTGAATGCACTTTGGATAAAAAATTAGACCAACTACAGTGCCAAGGATGCTATTAAGAAAAGGATTTGTGGCCATGCATGCCTAAAAAGATTAATAAAGCACTAAGCCACATCTTTTTCTGACAAAGAAGGTGCATTTGTTTTCCTGATAGCAAATAATGTCAGTATTTGGTACAAATACCTGGTTTTAATGCTGGAGCATTAATCATATGTGTTGTTTTCCCGTATTCCAAAATGGTGTGGAAAAAGTGGCTGAAACATGTCTGTGTACATTCCTGCCAATATTATAAGCCTCAGTACACTGAGTATTCAATTTCAGGTCAATTCCAATTGAGGCTTCATCACTTCAGGGAGTGAGTTTGTCACCCTGTTGCCTCACTCTGGGATACACTCATGGTCAGTGCTATCGACAGGCATTCAAGGCTGGTGCAGGGGGAAATTCAAGCTTTTTATCCAGATGTCTCCAAATGCTTGCTTGAAAAATCAAGGTGTCAACAACTTTAAGCTGCAGTGTTTTGAGGTTGTAGGAGGGACTGCTCCTACTGTTCGCACCACCTTCCCTTCCCCAACAACAGAACCACATATATTTCATGAACTGGATTTTACATTGGAGGTCTAAGTAAGCCCCTTTCAGTGATTAAGACTCGGGGTTCACACATCCCAGATAGAGTAGCGTGAACAGTGGCGTACCTAGTATTTCCATGCGGGATCAAACGGATTTCAAGGTGGCTCAAGCACAACTCATACAAATAGTCGCCGTATTTCGATCAGTATATTTCATAGGTACCCATTGTTATCTTATACTGAGATAAATGGGAACAACGTATCAACTTACGCCGCCCCGGTAGCTCAGTTGGTCAGAGCGCTGGTCTGCACTGGTCTCCCCTGTCCTGGCAACACAGGGTTCGAATCGCTTCGCGCGCTGGCATTTAGCCCCCGGCCGGGAGTGTCAGTTTGTTGGCAGCTAGCCCAATAAGGCCGAGGACGAGCTACCGGACGGCCGTGTCGGTGCATTGATGGCACGTTAAGCTTTTAATCAAAATTCTGCCGTTGAACTGGTATTCATCAGGTGGTGGGGCCAGGGTTCACACAATAAGATCTGCTTAGCAATAGAACCCTGGTTCCTAAAGCCACCCCAGCAACAACTCGGACTAAATTTATCATAAAAAACTTTATTTGGCGCTGCAAGATGCCAAACCCATTACCACCGTTCCTATGTCAGTGGATTTCAACCTTCTCCCTCCTATTAAAATACTTATGAAATTACCGGCAAGTTTTCATATATAAACCTGCCGCAGTGTCCTAAAATTACTTTGCCATTAACTGTGTGGATGAAGGAAGAAGTTGCTTTGGAATAGTGAAAGATTGGAAGAAAATAGAGGATTGTCACCGAAGGATTAAAAAGCAGAATGCCTTCCACTTCAGTCATATGCATGATGACTGCCCATACTTCATGTGTAAAATGGTAAAACCTAGGATGAGGATGAAATAACACAACTCCATTAACTGTGAATTTCCAGGCCACATGGTGAATTATTTTACACTGACCTGCCGGGATGTATATATATATATATATATATGCATGTGCATATATGTATATATATATATATATATATATATATATATATACATATATATATATACTATTGTTATTATGATTATTATATCATATATCATTTGGGTGCAAAATTCATGAAGTTAATAGGAAGCCCCACATCGATTGGTCGCATGCTCCGTGGTACCCCTTGATAATTAAACGTTTAAATTATTAGGGGATAGAGGAGTCAGCATTGAGGGGGGCACTTGCCCCTCAAGAATATGACAAAGAACACCCCTGGTCTAGACGCATATGAATGAAAAAGGAAACTAATCCTGGAAACCAGCTGCATGTTCCGTATCTGGAAATGGGTGATAAGGGCGTGCTATTCCAATCAGTATCGGTACCTCCACTGGCAGCCTAGATGCAACGTTGGCGCATTTTCCTCGTCGGAGGGCTTCCACCTTCCCATGGGAGGCTCCCACCCTTGTGTACGGCCCTGAACCGATTGGGGAGGAATTCTGTTGCAACAGTTATCTCTTACTTACTCCTACCCCTCCGTCCCAGCCGTGCTCTTCAGTTGGCCTGTCCCATCATACTGCTACTACCCGTGGCACCGCTCGATTCATGCGGTGCTCGACATGCATGTAGTCAGCGTGGGTTCAAGCAAAACGTCCTAGTGCTAGGGGAAAATAATGGTCATATTCGGGGACAAATTTCTTCACGCGTTCAAATGAACCTGATTTTGTCCAATTTTGGTGATATTTAATATCGGAAATATTGTGTGGAAAACACATAAGTTTGGCTGGAGCGCCTACGGAACTGAGCAGTTGTCCAGCCCATGTGACGTCACCGGGTGCCAAACGATATTGGAGGGCCCAGCGTTCGCCACACTGCGGTTTCTGCTAGGCCTCCTACGGTTTTCCAATTGCTCCCAAATTTGCCACATTTGTCTGGTGTCATATTTGACGTCATGGAATGCTTCGAAGCAGGGTGTGCTGAGAAAATCGGATGAATTCAATTTTAAGATAATTTCAATTTTTACCATATTTTCTGGTGGAAATGAAATTCAGATACCCCGCTTAGCGTTGATGCACCCAATTTCTTTCTTATAATATCCTCCCAGATTGACTACCGAAACTACATGCTAGTTCACTGTTATTTTGGGGAGCCATTGCGCCTTTCTTCGTCTACGAATGCGCTATCGGGCCTCAGCGCATTTTATAAGGTGACCGGAACGATTCTGAGACCCCGGCGGTTTTTAATGGGTTTTGTTCCTTCTTTGTGGACCCACCGTGTTTTTGAGGGACTGGGGCTTTTTTTTTAATACCCTGTGTGTTTATTTTGTGTCCGATGCGTATTTTTATTGTTTTTTTTTAGGACCATGTCGCTTGTTGTGGACCTCAGCTTGCTTTGTAGGCACTTATGCTGTCTCTGCGGCCCGGGGGGTGTTTTGAGGAATTCCAGTGTGTTTTCAGAGCCCGCGTTGGATTTATTTACGGTTCCAGTCCATATTGTAAGGCTCTGTTCCTTTTTCCGAGACTGGGCCTGTAGGGCTTGTTGGAGTGTGCATGCCGTGAGCTGAATATGAAGTCCAGCTTCGCATGATACCGCTAGGTGGCGGGGCTACTAGGTGACCTCACCGGCCCATTAGGTGCTCCCGCCTGCGGCGAAAATGGGAACCGGGAAGAGAATAAGGGCGTGGCAACATTTGTCGTTTGGAGCCGGAGGAGTGAGCAGGGCGGAAGAATAAACCACGGACCGAAGATCCAGTCCCTCTGGAAAGTCGTGTGTCGCGGAATCAAGATGAATCGACACCCGAACAGGGCTTTGCGCTTTCGACCTCCCGTAATGCTCTTAGGGCCCGCTGTGTTTATATGGTGTCACCGACAAAAACGTTTGGGGCCCGGAGCGATTTTGAGCGGTTCTGACACGGTTTCTCGATGTTCCGACGCGATTTGTCTGATCCATGGGAGTGAATCATTGGACCAGACGCAAGCTCTTTGGGTTCAGCGCGAGTTTTTTTCGCGACCTCTTCTGAATTCTTCTAAACCCGGATTCCGGCGTGTTTTTTGGCCCCGGCACGTTATTTGTGCGCCCTGCGGCGATTTCGGAAGCCCTGGTAGTAGGTGCTTTGGGGGAGGTCTTGCGCAATTTTCTAGGCCGCTGGCGCAATGTCTGGAGCTCCAGAGTGTCTTTCCGGCAAGGACATATATTTTTTTAGAATTCCTGCTTGTACTTTTGGGACACCGGTATAAATTTATATATATGTATATATATATATATATACATACTCGTCGAGCGCTTTCCGATGGCATTCATTTCGTTTTCGTGCGATGTTTAGTTTCTAGATTAGAGGGGGGTCTCTATCGAACCCCCTCGAGACGGGTGTGAGGATCTGACAGAAGAGGGCGGGTTAACCTCTCAGCTTAAATTTTTTTTAAATACGGTACGATCATGAAGTATATCATGACCACCAGCTTGAAAACATCTTCGTCACATACACTGAGGGAACTGTTGGAGACATTTCAATATAATTATTAATGCCAAAAGGTCTGTACTTCTCACCATGCTCATCTGGTGCCTCTGAAATATCGTAATGGTGAACACAATCATAGACTGATACAGTGCCGTTTATGACATCACCTGCTCGAGTATTCAGAGTAGCGATATTGGGCGGGTACCGAGAATCCTCGCAGACTGAGCCGTTTATGCTCATTTACGAAAGCCTACTTTGTTGAGTGGGCCGTACCATCTCACAATGACATGTTGCATGATCCTTGAGTATATGCAAGTTAATGAGCATGATACGGATGGTGTTTCGACCTACATACAAACACCCAGGTATTTTTAGATGTCGTATCTTCCTAAAATAACTACGCACATTATCACTACATGATCATCAAGACAGCAATTTTACGTTGGTATGAGAACCTGGCGGATTCTCAAATGTACTGCATGGTTTTTCAGTGTATGTGAAAAGAGCCCAGTAAAATGTTTCTTAAATCATGACCACATTGGAAAATCAGGGATGAATGTCAGCACTTACCAACAAGCCAGTGCAGCAATCGCTGCTACAGACCACATCATTTTGACCATTTAGTTCGCTTTAACAGCTAGCGTCCACCCAGCTGCCTTCACCAGAGCTCGTCAGTGTCTACCTAGCAGCTGCCTTTACCAGAGCTTGTCAGTTTCCACCTAGCTGGCGTCACCAAAGTTCGTCAGTGTCCACCCAGCTGCCTTCACCAGAGCTCGTCAGTGTACACCCAGCTGCCTTCACCAGAGTTTGCGCACTCAGCTGCCTTTATCAGAGCTCGTCCACCCAGCTGCCTTCACCGGAGCTCGTCAGTGTACACCCAGCTGCCTTCACCAGAGCTCGTCAGTGTACACCCAGCTGCCTTCACCAGAGTTTGCACACTCAGCTGCCTTTATCAGAGCTCGTCCACCCAGCTGCCTTCACCAGAGCTCGTCAGTGTACACCCAGCTGCCTTCACCAGAGCTCGTCAGTGTACACCCAGCTGCCTTCACAAGAGATCATCAGGGTCCATCCAGTTGCCTTCACCAGAGCTCGGCAGTGTCTACCCAGCTGCCTTCACCAGAGCTTGTCGGTGTACACCCAGCTGCCTTTACCAGAGCTTGTCAATGTCCACCCAGCTGCCTTCACCAGAGTTTGCACACCCAGCTGCCTTCATCAGAGCTCGTCCACCCAGAGCTTGTCAGTGTCCATCCAGCTGCCTTCACCAGAGTTCGTCAGTGTCTACCAGCTGCCTTCGCCAGAGCTTGTACACCCAGCTGCCTTTACCAGAGCTCGTCAGTGTTTACCAGCTGCCTTCACCAGAGCTTGCACACCCAGCTGCCTTCACCAGAGCTTGTCAGTGTACACCCAGCTGCCTTCACCAGAGCTCGTCAGTGTCTGCGCGCCGCGCAGTGCCAGAGCTCGTCAGTGTCTACGCGCCGCACAGTGCCAGAGCTCGTCAGTGTCTACGCGCCGCACAGTGCCAGAGCTCGTCAGTGTCTACGCGCCGCACAGTGCCAGAGCTCGTCAGTGTCTGCGCGCCGCACAGTGCCAGAGCTCGTCAGTGTCTACGCGCCGCACAGTGCCAGAGCTCGTCAGTGTCTGCGCGCCGCACAGTGCCAGAGCTCGTCAGTGTCTACGCGCCGCACAGTGCCAGAGCTCGTCAGTGTCTGCGCGCCGCACAGTGCCAGAGCTCGTCTAGTCCAGACTCGTCAGTGTCTACGCGCCGCACAGTGCCAGAGCTCGTCAGTGTCTGCGCGCCGCACAGTGCCAGAGCTCGTCAGTGCCTGCGCGCCGCACAGTGCCAGAGCTCGCCAGTGTCTACGCGCCACACAGTGCCAGAGCTCCACGTCGACTGCGGTCCGAGCCGTCTCGGCTCAGCGGCACTGTATGGTCGAGTCGTGACGTTTCGCGAGTCAGTAGCTGAGTTCACCGCAGACACAACGCCGAGCCGACCAGGGCAACCGGCCACCGCAGTCAGAGACCACTCCACACAGCGACACGGGATAGTGTGTACCGCAGACTCAACACTGAGGAGACCGTGACCACGGCAGTCGGAGACCACTCCACACAGCGACACGGGGTAGTGTGTACCGCAGACCCAACACTGAGGAGAACCGGCCACCGCAGTCAGAGACCACTCCACACAGCGACACGGGGTAGTGTGTACCGCAGACCCAACACTGAGGAGAACCGGCCACCGCAGTCAGAGACCACTCCACACAGCGACACGGGGTAGTGTGTACCGCAGACCCAACACTGAGGAGAACCGGCCACCGCAGTCAGAGACCACTCCACACAGCGACACGGGGTAGTGTGTACCGCAGACTCAACACTGAGGAGAACCGGCCACCGCAGTCAGAGACCACTCCACACAGCGACACGGGGTAGTGTGTACCGCAGACCCAACACTGAGGAGAACCGGCCACCGCAGTCAGAGACCACTCCACACAGCGACACGGGGTAGTGTGTACCGCAGACCCAACACTGAGGAGAACCGGACACCGCAGTCAGAGACCACTCCACACAGCGACACGGGGTAGTGTGTACCGCAGACACAACACTGAGGAGAACCGGCCACCGCAGTTGGAGACCACTCCACACAGCGACACGGGGTAGTGTGTACCGCAGACCCAACACTGAGGAGAACCGGCCACCGCAGTTGGAGACCACTCCACACAGCGACACGGGGTAGTGTGTACCGCAGACACAACACTGAGGAGAACCGGCCACCGCAGTCAGAGACCACTCCACACAGCGACACGGGGTAGTGCGTACCGCAGACCCAACACTGAGGAGAACCGGCCACCGCAGTCAGAGACCACTCCACACAGCGACACGGGGTAGTGTGTACCGCAGACCCAACACTGAGGAGAACCGGCCACCGCAGTCAGAGACCACTCCACACAGCGACACGGGGTAGTGTGTACCGCAGACACAACACTGAGGAGAACCGGCCACCGCAGTTGGAGACCACTCCACACAGCGACACGGGCCGCTTGCACGATAGCGTCGCACAGTGGTGTTACAAGCAAGTATTCTGTGATCTGCGGCTTCCACGTATCAGTCGAGCACTAACGACGTACTGAGTGGGCGACTCCTGATATTTATTGCCTGTATTGCGCCACGTAGTCGGGCCTGCTGCTGACTACCGAGCATGCCGCCGGCTACTCCTGAATAAGCGATGACGTGATCAGTGAAATGGACTGGCCACCAATTCGTTTGTGTCGACACTTAGGAGCGTGCTACACTTCGCGCTGACGTGGCTAATGTGAGATCTGCAATGAAGGTCCGACAGTTCGGTAAAGACCAGACAGAGAAGCAAACCATTAGCCGACAACCACGGAAAAAAATATTATGGAAAATAAAGAGATATTGACACATCTCTAATGAAGGCGTGCAATTTCTTAGCTTGACCGTAGATACAATCCTTCATCTGCATGGATACACTTGCCTGTTTCTCTGATCCACTACGCTCAGGTATAGTATAATATGGTGGGTTTTCATCATAAGAGTGGGACCAAAATCATGCGTGAATACCAGTGGGGAAAATAAGTGCAAAATTTGAGGACAGAGGAAGAACTAGCAATATATCTGACCAGCTACGTCCAACACACAGCATCCTGCAAATTATTTTTGGGGGGTATTTTTCCTCAGCCGGTGACACCCGGTCCAGGGCGAGGGAACTGGCACCGTAGAAGAGGCCGCCATCGCAGCTAACCATGGGCTATCTATTTTGTTTTCGCCGGAGCGATCGTAGCTGCTGGAGGAGCTGTGGTCGGGCCACTAGGACAGTTGTGGTCACTTGGTCAGTCGTTATCGCCAGGACGGCTGTGGCTGTTGGGGCGGCCGCCACCGCTGAGGTAGTGGTTGGTGACTTTCCCAGTCCTTGGCAACATTTACGGCTCGCAAAGATATCTGATCTCAGAGGCTGGCACTAAGCAATTCCTCGCATCCATTGCCAGTTCTCAAGGAGACCCCGATCCCTCGGGTGCCCATATCAAAGCTCAGGCACATCATAGTTTAGTCCTATCTGGCTCTCAGAGTACCTATCTGTTCGTCAGGGTCCGTGTACAACTTGCATCGACCATTCCAGTATTATACAAATTTGGCTAGCTTACCGGGGAAACCTGCAGCTCTGAGACGGGTCCCACAATGTCTAGCAGACATCGCCAAGCTCTCGGAGCTCTTAGGTGATTCTGCTTATGCCTCAGTATTCCTCCCAAGCCTAAGGAGCATCACAGTCCAGGCCGCTTTAGCTTTCAGGGGACATGCCAGTCTTCGACAGTTTTTCGAGCTAAAAAGTACATTCTTGCAATGTAGCTGCCTCTCAGTATCCTCACGACCATCGCAAACCCTTAGTGACTCTTTAATTATCAGGGTCCTTGTTATTTGTCATACGGACCCCTTCAAAGTATTTTGGGCATCCTAATATAATTATCTCTTGCGCTCTTTGAACAACTTCATCAGGGGTCCTCCCCAGCTGCTAGGGGCCTTCCCAGACATTTGCGGCCATTAGAGCTTGAATGGCTTTCTAACTCTGACTCTGGCCCTCAGTATTCCCCACAATCACCGTTAGCCTTAGGGATATTTCTAAGCTCTCATTTGGCTCCATTAGCACTCAAGGGCCCTCTCAAGCTGCCAGTTAGTAGCCCTCCCAAGGGCCTTCTTAGTTAATGACAGCTCTTGCGGTTTGTAGAGCATGCGAGCTTTAAGGCTGGCCCTCGGCATTCCTCGCATCAATAGCCACTTCTATTCTCTCAAGGAACCTTGTTCATCCATCAGGGGCCGCTCACAACCTCAGAAGCGCCAGAGTCCAGTCCACTCTGACCCTCACGAGATCCTCTTAGGGATCTCTTGTCTTAAGGGGCCCACCACAGTTTAAAAAATAGTCCTGCCTAGCTCTCATCTCAGGGACATTTTAGATCTGAGATGGGCCCTCACTAGTTCTGCTTAGCTCTTAAGGGTCCTGTTCATCCCTCAGGGGCCTTTTCAAACCCAAAAAGTATCCCAGCCTTTTGTGATATTCAGGTGCTCTGTTTATTCCTGCTAGGGGCCCATACCAGCTGAGAGTGCTCTTTCCAGCTGACATAGGCATCACAGGCCTCTGGCGGGCCCTCTTTTGTCCTCACGACCCCTACCAGGCCCCAGGGCGGACATCTTCAGGTACCAAGCGCCCTTGCCACACAAGCTGTTAGATGCGCCAAATGTTTCCTTCGTTATATGTCTGCCCCTCAGGCCGATCGTCTGCAGGGCACCATCAGACTCACCAGTGAGTCACTGCCCCTTCACCCCGGGCACGCCACTGATTTTTGACAGCCCGAGCCCCTCCGTCGGGTTAGAGGACCTTTGGAAGGGCGGGTATCCCCCCGCGTCGGTCCGGGTCGTCTCCATAGCTCTAGGGCCTCTTTATCGCCCACTGTCAGCTGTGAACCCCTCTCCATCAATGTGAGTCAAAGCCGACCCAATGGCCCTGCGCACCCAGTCCGGTGCCCCCATCCGTCGGCACAGGGACCCTCAGGACGGCTCAGGACACTTTCCGTCCGGCTGGAGTCCCATCTTCAACAGCCTGGGCCTCCTCCATCACGCAACGGGTCCCCTGTCCGGCTCTTGCCCCCGTCGGCCCAGGGGCCCTTCATGCTGATGCTGGGCCATCGCGGACGGTCCGGGGTTCTCCCGTGGCTAGTGGTCACCTCCATCGCCGCATGGGCCCTCCTTTGGTGATCCAGGGTTTCCTCTGTTAGGTTGGAGGCCCTCTTTCATCAATTTGGGCGCCCCTCTATCAGGCTAGGGGGCCCTTGTACGGCTTGGGCTCAAACCGTCGGTTCAAGGGCCCGAGGTCTTCTCCGGAAACTATGTCCCCTCCGCCATCTGAACCTCTTAGACGACCCAAAGCCTTTTGCAGGAAGCCAGAGGTCCCTTTTCAGACGCTTGGACCTTGTCTATCGTGCTAGTGGCACTTTCTTCTTCTTCTTAGGCCGATAACCTAGGGGCCCGTCGTGTAGACCCGGTGCCCTCTTCGTCAGCCCGGGGCCCTTTATACTACCTGCGACCCATCTCGATCTAAAAGCCCATCACTAAAAGCCTAGCCAAGGACTCTCAACATTTTCTAAGGGTCCTCTCCGTTGGCTCGAGGCCTTCTTTATTGGCCTGGAACTCCTTTCGTCAGCTCGGGCCCGTTTTGTCCAAGTCCCTAAACGTCGCCCCAGGGGGCTGTAAAGGCCCCCTGCACCGACGCCTTACGGGACCTTTCCGGGCCTCGCAAGATGGCCACCTGGTGAGCCTCCTCTGACCCCCCAGGGTGGGTCAACCCTTCAACCCCCATTTAATACGCCACTGTGTCTATCCTGAGCATTTCATCACGGGTTTCACCAACGAGGTACCGAACAGCAAGGGTGGGAATAGCAAATCGAGGCAAGTCAACATGAAAAATTGAAGTGTGTTGCCCGCACTGCCTACGGGGCAGATAGGACTACACTTTTACTCTCGTGCCGATCGCCGATCCGTGTCAAACTTGATTATTGCTATTTTGTGTGTAGCTGTGCCAGTAGTGCCGATAAATGTCTTCAATACTGTATGCTCTCAATGCTGCTTTGCGAATAACCACAGGATCATACCGAAAATATCAAACTACAAGCCTTCTGGCGTATGCCGATGAAGCACCGCTCGCCCTAAGACGATATAAACTTGCACTGCATTGTAATGCGTGCAGGGTGAGACAGTTCCCTCTGAATCCGTCACACCAGGCTTCGTTTGTTTGCCGTAGGCTTCCGTTGTTTCGTGGTAGAAGCGAACATATTCTGCCCAATTCTGGGTGCAGTTGTGTGAGCTGATGGACGGGGCGGTACAGATGCTCAGCATTAGCTGGATGGTGCCATGGCCCATTCCCCTCGGCAATGGGATTCGCCGTCAACGGGCACGACAATGTCTGACACTCGGAAGGATTATCCTGCAATGTTTTTTGGGGGCTCAATGATCTAGAACACGTTCACGCCTGCCACACATGAACTCCCACATGCACTGACGAGTCGGAAACTGGTGATGGCGTGGGCTGCGCTTTTGTAGGTGGAGCTACAACCCGATTATTAATCCTACCTCCTCACACAACGATTTATACGGCCGAGTTTCTGGAAATTTCTAAGGCCTTGTGTTTCATTGAAATATCGAATGCTGACAACTGTGCGGTGTTTTTAGACGCTCTATGTAGCCTTGGTGCGATGAAAACGTTCTATCCTCATGATCATATTGTGCAAGATACTTTATTGGATCAAAATAAGCTTAAACGAACAGGAACACGTGTGGTACTGTGTTGGATACAAATCATGCTGGAATAGTGCAGAATGAGTTGGCTGACCAAGCAGCAAAACATGCTGCCCGGAGACTATGAACTAGGGCGCTGCCTCTCTCTGCGCAGCACACCTCAGTCATTTTATCCAGGAAAAGTGGTAGCAAAATTGGGACTCAACTGGCGAAAACAAACTGAGAACCATCGAGCCAAGTCTGGGGCGCTGGAAATCCTCATTCAGAAGTTCACGAAAGGAGGTGATGTTGACCAGGATGCGGATAGGTCATGCCTATGCCACCCACGGCTACCTACTGCGGAATGATGACAGGCCAATGCGCATTCGTCTTGATATCCCACTGACAGTTAGGTACATTCTTCTAGTGGGCGTCCGTTTCTCAGCACAAAGAAGACGATTCTTTTGGACGAGAGGTGCATACGCTAACGATGGCAGATCTTCCAGGTGATGGGTCACGTGTGGCTCAGACTGGATGACTTTCGAGTTTCTCTCGGAAGCAGTCTCGTAGGTTTGCTGTTGTCTACCCAGGGAGATAAAGACATTGTACTGCGTGTATGTGTCAGCTGTGCGTAGCGAATATTCCGTATATTTGGAAGTAAACTTGGCCGGAAACTGAAACCTAGATTGACACTATTTTGGGCGTTATGTGCTCAACATGGTTGATACGCACTAAAACCTAAATAACTAACCAACTGCCCGTGCCTCTGCTTCTATCTATGTCTCTGTCTCGGTATCTGCCTGTCTTTGTCTGGCTCTGCCTCTGTCTCTGTCAACAGATACCACCAGTTACCTGACATCAGGAAGGTTTGTTTTTATCACCTCAGACCTCTGCGCCATCTACCGGCATTGTAGGTGGCGCTACATACCGGCCAGCGCCACCCGGTGTTGGATGCCAGTGCGTACGTACCGGTGCGAACGGCGCTTACTCCCCTTGCTGGCATATCGTCACCGTTTGACGCCACGTGCTAGGCTACGCTGTGTCGGACAGGTTTGCATCAGGTAGCGGGTTCATTATGCTTTTTATTTCTACTGGATAGTCACTGTCTAGTTTATTATTTGTATGAACTTCAACGTGCGCAGGGGATAGTGTTGTGTAATCCTTTGTAGAGGGGGATATATGCATGTCCTTTGTTGATATGTTAAAGATGGGCTCAGCCTCCGCCTTGAATGCTCTTCTCATCCCATTCCCAGTTATGTGGGAAAACAACACATATAGCTTAAATATATTTCTAAGTGGCCCAAACCAATCAAACGTTTCAAATTTCTGAAATTCCCACCTCTGTCAAGCCAACATTCGTCAGGTAAGTACCGTTTAGACATTCGCTAAGAGTATTGTTGTAGCTCTTGGTCGGGATGTATACGACGCATTCAGCTGTTGTGGTCCTACAGCGTGGCCAACCTTTCACGCCGATTGGTCACATGTGGATTCCGTAAACCCGCTGATTGTGGAATTCGAACGCCCGTTCTTACGAACAAAAGTCAAACGCCCTACCTAATGAGTTACCGCGACACACACAAACCAGAGGAAGTCTCAGCTTCATCAAATTTCCTATTTGGCAGAAGCACAAACGATAAACTTCGAACAGCTTCTGAACGCCGTAGCATATGAGCAATACGAACAAAAATAACAGTACTTTCCAAATCAATTACCATTAATTTTTAGTAACAGGACGTACCAGGCACACACCCAGGAGAGGGTAGGGTACCGGCGAACACGGAACTGGCGAGATTGTTCCGGCTCTAACTGTCCGCACATGGCAACATTTGATGACATATGACGGCACTGGAACTGGCACCATATGGATGGACCCATAAGGAACCGTGTTAAAATAAAATACCAGTTGTATATTTGATAAAATTGCTGTATATGAGCAAGATAGATCAGGGCAGTTCTTGATTAGCGTCTGACGCACAGCACTTGCCGTCAGCACGGACGTCAGCACGCGGCCGTCCTCCATCCTCGGTACGGCAGCACGATCGCCAACATCCGGTGATCTAATGGAGACGGTCGCCAACTGCAGCAGCATATAGCCTGTGAAGAATGGGTACGGAGATCACATGATACTGATAAAGATAAATGTAACACAATGGTCCGAAAATCATTGAAACCATTCAACGCATGACTTGGCGACGGTAATCTAGCATCTTCACACGCACATTAAGCCCCTCACCCGGTTTTGGCATTTATATTATACTTGCACATATACGAGATAGTGTGACTTTTGTTCGTAGTTACAGTTGTCCGTTTTCGCTGAAGAGCACAATACCCTCCATGTCTTTTTGGAAGTAACCAAAAGCATCCCACTAATCAACACGGGACTGTGGTACTCTGAGAAGCCTAGCTCGTAAAAACAGACGACAATCGTTGGTACGAACATTGGAATCGCATGCGGGGAGGAGATATTTGTTATCCCATTGTTTTCCTGAATAGCTCCGGAATTAGTACACAAGGGAGGCTGGAACATCGAAGAAATGGAAGAACATGGAAATGGAAGATACCTGGGCAGAAAATTATATTCATTTATGGTTATGTGACTGCGGGGTCGTCAATGCAATTACCGCTGGCGATTCGGCGTGTGAGCCTTACCTTAGTATCTCAGGCGTACAGCCACGTGGAACGTGCACGCACACACATATATACATATACTTACACATGAACATATGCATGCACATGCACACACACACACACACACACACACACACACACACACACACATATATATAGATGCATATATATATGATATATATATATATATATATATATATATATATATATATATATATATATATATACATATATATATATATATATATATATATATATATATATATATGTATGTATATACATATATATGCATATACATTTGTATGTATATATGCATTTATACGTACATATACATGTATATACATGTGTGTGTGTGTGTGTGTATGTATAAGTGTATGCATATGCACGTATGTGTATGTATGTATGCACGTGTACGTACGGGTATGTATGTAGCATGTATATGTGCATATGTATATATGCATATGCATACATGCGTGTATGCATGCATGCATGCATGTATGTATGCATACATGTATGTATGCATGCACATATGCATGTATGTATGTATATGTGCATGTGCATGTGTGTGTATGTGTGTACGTCCCACGGGCTGAATGTACGCGCGACGTACTAAAGTAAAGGCCACACGCCGAATAGCTGGCCGTAATTGCATTGACGAACCAATAGTCACATAACCATAAATGAAGCTACTTTTCTGCTCAGGTAACTTCCATATTCGTATAGGTTTCTGCGATGTTCCAGCCTCCCTTCTTTATCAATTTGGAAGTTATTCAGGACAGCCATGAAATAGCAAATGTCTCCTGCCAAGCCTGGAATTCCAATGTTCGTACCAACGATTGTCGTCTGTCTGTACGAGCTGGGCTTCTCAGAGTACCATAGTCCCGTGCTGATTAATGGGATGTTTTTGGTTACTTGCAAACATACGTGGATGTTAACGTTCTCTACAGCGAATCGGATGACTGTAAATACGAACCAAAGTCACACCATCTCATACATGTGCAAGTATAAAATGACTGCCGAAACGGAGCGCGTGGCTTAACATCCGTGCTGAAATGGCAGATTATCATCACTAAATCCGGCGTTGGGATGGCTTCAGTGATATTCGGACCATTGTGTCACATTTACCTTTATCAGTGGCATGCGATATCCGTACCTGTTCTTCACAGGCTATATGCTTCTGCTGCTGGCGACCGTCTCCATTAGATCACCGGATGTTGGCGATCAGGCTGCCGTGCCGTGGATGGTCGACGGCCGCGTGCTCATGGCCTGTGCTGTGCGTCAGACGCCAATCAGGAACTCCCCGTCTCTCTTATGTGGTTGATATGCCGAGACTTAAGAAAATATACACTGGTATTTTGTGCTATGGAGAACACGTTTTTCTGAGTGTGAACGGCCTGAACGGTGTAAATGGTAATACTGTACGCATGCACGCATGGGTGTAACCACTGGCGGTCTGGGGGGACATGTCCCTCCCCATTTCGGAAAAGTGTCGATTTGTTCCCCTCATTTTTTTTTATCCACGCCCCCAAGCCTCAGTTACCGGAGTATCATCGTCGTAAAATCATTCTTGATCATTTATAAAGTGACAATATGCATATATATATATATATATATATATATATATATATATATATATATATATATATATATATATATATATATATATATATATATATATATATATATATATATATATATATATATATATATATATATATATGTATATATGTATATATACATATATATTTATATATGTATATATATGTATATATATGCATATATATATATATGTGTATATATATATCATTTGTAGCACGTTCCATCACGCCGAGCACTTCCCCTTGGCATGTTGTCCCAGTGAAAACTGACGTGACTTTGTCCTGCACAAAGAAGGGACAGGTAAACCCAGAGGAACTCCGCATGTTTGCATTATAAAAAATACATGAATAACGACTTTTCGCGCATTTACACAGACGGCTCAAAGTCGGCCTCTGGTGTCGGGTGTGCTTTCGTAAGTAGACAAGATGTTCGATCTTTTTGTTTACCGACGCAAACATCGATTTTTACTGCCGAACTATATGCCATTTTGCAAGCCCTCTATTTTATACAGAAAGACCGGCCCACAAAACACGTGGTTTTCACAGACACTTTGAGCAGTCTCCTGGCACTGAACACTTAACCAGGATAACCGACTTGTTCGGAGGATTACCAAAGTCGTAAAATCCCTAGATGACGTCGGCAGAAATATCGTGTTCTGCTGGATTATCAGCCATGTTGGACTCGCGGGAAACGAAGCTGCCGACATTACCGCCAAACACGCCATTGGTAATGGCCGTGTGGTCCGTCTAAGGGTCCCTCCAAGGGATCTATACCCCACTATATTATGAAATATACGGTCAGAATGGCAACGAACCTATAATTCCAAGTGTAGTAAGCACAGAGTTTTAAAACCGACACTAGGAAAGTGGCTGTCCTCTTACCGAACCAAACGCCGGGAAGAAGTAATACTCTGCCGATTGAGGTGTGTGATAATACTCTGTGATTGTATTGCGTATGGTCATACATACGCAACACACAGTTACATGCTTACCGGTGACGACCGACCTCTATGTCCGCGCTGCTCTTACCCGCTTACCGTGTACCATGTTTTAGTTGGCTATACTCTGCTAAATCCTCTACGACGCCAGATTTTAGGGCGGTTGAATGCCGACTCTTCTTTACGTATGATTCTAGGGAACGACTCTGAGGGCGTGGCGTCTGGGAATATTTTTACGTTCATTCGACAAGCTCGCCTTGACGTGATATACCCCCACCCGTGAAGATGAATAGGAAGATATGATAACAGCACCGTATATTTATTAATATTCAGTTATGGGCGCCAAATGACCCTTGATGTCGACGCGCCCCTAAGCTCCACTCCACTAACAGAGGGACGCCTTTTCCTGCCATGAGGGACGCCACCTTCCACGTTGGGGGTACATGCCTTCAGTGCCACACCCTTTATCCCCATTGGTTGTTATTGCATCGAAGTATGTGCCTGTAAAACAGGAAAGCATGGGAAAGGTATGCCCATATATACTACCATAAGACCATCATCCAATATAGTATGTTTTTCCTGCTACAAGAGGGCAACGTTTAACATACAGCATTGCTCTGTGGTGATCGTGAAGCCGAGTCCAGCACATATGACATAAAGCTAGGTGTTTGAAGTTTCGAACATAAACCTATAAAAAATTTAAGAACGAAATGCATTTAATATCGAATTGAAGTAGTTGTAAATGACTTTGGAAAAAGTGGCTGAAATCCAAGGAATTTTGGGGGAGAGGGAGTGGCACTTCAATCCTATTCACGCTGTTCAAGCAATTTCGAATTCATGGTTGCACCCATGGGTATGTACAAAGAAAATAGTCTTCCCTGACTGGGGCGGGTCGGGGCTGCGAAGGGCACGCTGAGTGCGGTCTGATCTCCCTAAATGATGTACCGAAAAAGCAACAAGGGGTCACTCCATAGCAGAGACATCATATGCACAGGTGGTCGCAAGCCAAGTAGCTGAGGCTTCCCCTACTGTGAAGGTGGCTGGGATTTCTCGAGAGGGGAGTGTTAATAGTGAACAGAGGAGGGGTAGTTCTGGTAGGTCACAGGAGGGGAAGTGGCATGAGGTCAGGGGGTGGAGGATTTGGAGACGCGAACCTGAGGAAAGGGTCAGTGAGTGGCAGGTTGCAGGTGGTAGGAGCGGGAGGAAGCCTAGTCGACGGCCCGGCGGGCAGGCATATTAACATCGAATAAGTTTCAGGCATTGGAGGACTGCACCCATGATAGTAATAGTAAGGAGTCAGTGCTGGTCGTAGGGGACTCTCGTGTGCGACATTTAGATCGGTTATTCTGTAAAGGTAGACGGAACAGGAGGTGCATCACCAGGTCTGGTGCCAAGGTGAAGGACCTGGTACCAGTGGTGGCACAGGTCACCAGTGATCACCAGTTTAGTACAGTTATAGTGCACATAGGGGTAAATAACATAGGTCCTGCTAGGAGTGAGAAGCTTCTGCGGGACTACAGGGCCCTTCTGGCCACCTTGAAGAGTAACAATAGAATCATTATAACATCAATTTTCCCTAGGGCTAGAGCCTCCCCACTTTTTTATCACTGGGCTGGAGCCACCCCTGAGTGGAGCTCTAGGGCACTGACAGTCAATGCCAGGGTAGGTAAGCTCTGTCATGAGTTAGGTTTCACTTTTGTAGACGAGTGGAGCAGGTTTTATGCATCGTGGGACCTCTATCAGAGGGATGGTCTGCACTTCTCTGAGAAGGGGGTCCATGTGTTAGGCAAAGTGTACGAGCATGTCCTTCAGGGAAACTAGGAAATGGGGTGGGGAGGGATGAAATTGCAGTGCCAACTCAGGAATATTGCAATAGTGTCAGCCAAGGCAAAAGAACCTCAAAGTCAGCAAATAGGGACAGCAGTAGTTCAAGGAGACAGAGCGATAGTTCATCTAGTGATAAAAGAACTCCTCAGTATGAAAAAACCAAAGGTGGTTATGGAGCATTTGTTAAGTGTATGATGTTTAGTGCTCAGAGTATCCGGTCCAAAGTTGATGAGTTCAAGTGTTATGTTGCTGAGGAGGAAGCAGATTTTGTTTGCATTACGGAGGCATGGGTCAGTGAAGGGTATTTTGGAGATAACTTGCAGAACTATGAGATCCAGGGATTAAATATGTTTTCGTGCAATAGGGGTCCAGCAATGAAAGGGGGTGGTGTAAAGCTCTAGATGAATAGCTTATCCAGTTCTCAAAAAGTAGCAGTTGGGCATAAAAACGTGTCTGTGGAGTCCATTTGGCTTGATGTCACTGTGGGAAAAGGCAATAGCAATACTCTGAGGATAGGAGCTTTCTACCGATCAGGAACACTGCCACATTCTCAGCAACTGGAGCTTGACATGGTTATTTGTGAAGAAATCAGTAGAAACATTAAGAGGAACTGTCTTACTCTTGGTGACTTTAATCTAAAAGGTTATGAAAATGCTGGTGTTGGCTCCCATCATGGAAAATGTTTAGGAAATGCCTTGAAGAGGACCTGTTCTTACACCAGTTTGTATCGGAACCTACCAGGCATGGCTCATTCTTGGACCTTGTATTCTCGGATTTAAGTGACTTGGTTCAAGACTTGACTGTAGGAGAGACTCTGGGAAGAAGTAGCCATAACATAGTTAGATTCAAGGCACATGTAGGGGATATTATTACGGATAATTTGGTAAAGGTTCCAAATTTCAACAGAGCAGACTTCGACTGTATGAGAGCGCCTTTAAGTGCCATCAGATAGGAAGAAGAATTTTCCAATTCTCTGTGCATATGTCAGGCCACATTTGGAATGCTGCATCCAAGCTTGGTCTCCTAGCTATGAAAAAGATTGTTGGCTTTTAGAGAGAGAGAGAGAGTACAAAAGAGGGCTACACAAATGGTTAATGGCATAAGCAACCTGGCATATGAGGAAAGTTTGAAGAAATTGAATATGTTTTCACTTAGATATAGAGGGATGAGAGGAAATCTCATCGAGGTCTTTAAATTTCTCCATGGTCTGGAGAGGGGATATCTTGGAGAAATGTTTGAATTGAACAGAAATGATGCCATTATTTATTTATTTATTTATTTTTTAAATAAATTTAATCCGAGTTGTTGTTGGGGTGGCTTGAGGAACCAGGGTTCTATTGCTAAGCGGAGCTTTTTGCGTGAACCCTGGCCCCACCACCCGATCCATGATCCAGTTCAACGGCAGAACTTAGACCGAAAGTTTAACGTGCCGCCAATGCACCGACACGGCCGCGCCCACTGACCGCTAATGACCTACAGACGGCCTCTTCTGTCCACTGACCACTGCTGACCTACAGACGGCCTCTTCTGCCCACTGACCGCTGCTGACCTACAGACGGCCTCTTCTGCCCACTGACCGCTAATGACCTACAGACGGCCTCTTCTGCCACTGACCGCTGCTGACCTACAGACGGCCTCTTCTGTCCACTGACCGCTGCTGACCCACAGACGGCCTCTTCTGCTCACTGACCGCTGCTGACCCACAGTCGGCCTCTTCTGCCCACTGACCGCTGCTGACCCACAGACGGCCTCCTCTGTCCACTGACCGCTGCTGACCTACAGACGGCCTCCTCTGTCCACTGACCGCTGCTGACCTACAGACGGCCTCAACTGCCCACTGACCGCTGCTGACCCACAGACGGCCTCCTCTGTCCACTGACCGCTGCTGACCTACAGACGGCCTCCTCTGTCCACTGACCGCTGCTGACCTACAGACGGCCTCAACTGCCCACTGATCGCTGCTGACCCACAGACGTCCTCTTCTGCCCGTTGACGTTCGATGGCATAGCATGCTGGGAGGCTACCCCAGCCGGCGAGACGGCCAGCCAGCCATGCCCGCACTACTTCCAGGGATTCATCCCACAGGTGAGCCACCCGCACGCTAGAGCCAGCATACGCCGCTATGGTCTTTATAAGTCGCTGTAGCCATTATGCATAGCTGCAGCCAACAGATGTCACATCAGTCAGCATAGGCCAATGCAGTTAAACGGCACTGCAGTCATAGGCACCAGCGGCCAACAGACTTTACTGTAGTCATCACCAACCACTGCAGCTATCACCAATCACTGCAGCTATCACCAACCACTGCAATCATCACAAATCACTGCAGTCACCAACAACCACTCTAGTTATCACTAATCATTACAGCCATTGCCAACCACCGTATCAATCACCAACCATTGCACTCATCACCAATCACTGCAGCTATCACCAACCATTGCAGCCATCAACAACCACTGCGGTCATCACCAACAACTGCAGTCATCGCCAACAACTGCAGTCATCACGAACCACTGCAGTCATCACCAACCACTGCAGTTATCACCAACTACTGCATCTATCACTAGGCACCGCGTCATCAACAACCACTGCAGTCATCACCAACCACTGCAGCCATCACCAACCAGTGCAATCATCACCAACCAGTGCAATCATCACTAACCACTGCAGCCATCACCAACCAGTGCAGCTATCACTAACCATTGCAGCCATCAACATCCACGAACAATGACCGGTCTAGGGCAAGAATGCGGTCGAGGTCAGGGGCAAGTTGGGATATTGTATCACATAAATGAATGAAGCATATATACACTGATGGGTGGATACAGGGGGGCGCATAGGAAACATGTGATCGCCAAGGAAACTGGCGTTCCATGTGTACATTGTGAAAATAATGTTAAGTTCGTTGTTGGTTCTTGGGACATTCAGCAAGAGTGAAAGAACATAAGTATGTCTTGCATTACAAGCATTATGGCACGAGGAATTGCATGACCTTCCTTTACATTTAAACATCTTCAGGTTTAGGCGTTGCTCCAGGCTGTTTTATTGGCTTTTATATTTGACGATACTTGTGCTCGCTTTACATTCATCATTACGGAGAAATGCACGCTCAGATAGCGACGACAGGCGTTTATGAGTGTCGTGCCGTGACGTAACATCGAGTATTTAATATTCGGAGAAAATGGACACTAGTTTGATTAGCTAACTGCTAAGTCTGCCCGTGATCAAGTGCAATCATGTACGTCTTGGGAAAGTTATAACGTTAGAATGGTAGGACTTTTTGTAACCTTTTGTCTTCACAGAAAGTTTCCAAACTCGCAACGAAAAAAAAAACACTTCAGGACATCGCAAATGACAACTTCGTAAACAAAACTCTAAAAATATGTTGCGTAACTGTTATACAGGCCCCCATGCACCCACGAGCACGGATGTCCACGGTACATCATATGAATGACTGTCGTAGCCATTGATGTTAACCAGAAAACGGCACTGTTCACATTTTGGCTACCTTACGAACTCTGACAAACAAATTCGCGATAGGCTTATTCAATGGTAGGGAAGTTCACTGATTCGTTCGAATGTGCTCCAAGTTGGACCACACTCTGCTGACTACATAATCGACCCTATGGACTTAGGTGCATACTAGTAAACGTGATATCATATGGGTGACATGATTTCACGCAACGTCATATGGGTCACATGGGTATACGTGATGTTACGTTGATCATATGGGTGCACATGATGTCATGTGGATCGCATGGGTGCACGTCAGTATCTTCTAGTCATATACCCATCAATATCAAATCCCTCAATGTTCGAGAGCCTGAGCTGATTCATACCCACCTCCCCATGATGGACTTCATAGGACACCTGCGGCGTGGTTCAGTTCTGTGTGCGGCACGGGTGTTGGCAGTGTGCGCCATGGCACGAGCCCGGCCGGCGCTGACAGTGCGCCGAGATCGCCGACCACGCGCCGTGGCCGGGTCGCCAGCCCGGCGCGAAAACCGGCACGCGCCAGGAATCGCACGACCGCCCGCAGACCGGGCAATTGGACCCGCCGCCAAATCGAAGTTGGACACGGGGCTGGCCAAACGTGTAGAGCCACGGAGCCGGCCACCAATGGCCGGGTCGCTGCGATATTGATCGGCGGGACGACGCGTCCGCTCCGCATATCGGCCGGCCGCGTTATGGCCACACGGCGGCCGTACAGACAGACTGAAGTCACCGCCGTGGCTAGCGCGCTTCCGTTGCACTCGGGCTGGGCCGCAACACTCTTGGCACATTGCGGTGATAGAGTTGCGTCAGCTTGACTCGTCGGCAGCGTCGCTCGACTCCGCATCGTTGCAAGACGCGAACATACTCTGACACGCACAGCATTCCAATTACCAAATTAAATCCGGCGCCGCCTCGTTCGTTGTGGGCGCGGACAAGCACGCTGCGTGGAGGGCAGATCAGTGCGCGTGGTGAAAGTGCACCGGCGGATAATTCACGGTGACGGACGGGGGAGACACGCTTCCCAGTAAAACGTTCGCGTGAGAGACGGTGCCTATAGCATGCCACTCACAGTTAGGGCACTCTTGCGGTGGGGAGACGATCTTACAAAACAGCGTCGTCGCGCAGAGGTGTCGCCTCACGTAATAGTGCCATCTCGCAGGGGTGCCGCCTCAAGTAACAATGTCGTCGCGCAGGGGTGTCGCCTCACGTAACAGTGTCGTCACACAGAGGGGTCGCCTCACGTAACAGTGTCGTCGCACAGGGGTGTCGCCTCACGCAACAGTGTCGTCTCGCAGGGGTGTCGCCTCAAGCAGGAGTATCGTCCCGCAGGGGTATCGCCACAAGTAACAGTGTCTTCAAACAGAGGTGTTGCCTCACGTAACAGTGCCGTCGCGCAGGGGTGTCGCCTCACGTAACAGCGTCGTCGCGCAGGGGTGTTACACCCGGACACGAGCTGACAGAAGTTCCATTGTATATTCTGCACTGTATAATGTTTACGACTGATTGCTTTTGAGATGACTATTTCTTGACTGTGAGCGAAGTATTCCCGCAGCATTTTAACCCTAGAACTGCCAAAAATGAGAAAATATTTTTTATCTCTCCTTGATTCCCGGAATAGTCATGCGATCGGATTCACATTGACACACCTTTTAACGAGTGCACAGCGCGATCTTTGGCGTTTAAATGTTTGTCTGTGGATCCAGGGTCACCGAGCTATCCGAGGTCAAATCAACCAATTTCGAAACGGGTGATGTTTAGGAAATTGTTCCAAGAATTGCCAAAAACAGGGCTTCAAAGATTGATGAAGGATTGGTCGATCATTGAATATTGATGTATTGGTGTTTGTAGAATAAAAATGGCTTGGGTGGCTTGGCCACGTGCCAAGGTCAGGTCAAGGTCAAAACTGATTTGAATCTATGCTCAGAGTTTGGATTCTAGAAGTTATAGTGCAACACCTAACTATATGTGATGGAAGCGCAATGGTGTTTATAAGTGTGCGACACATCTGGTCACTATCATGTCAGGTCGCAAAGTTATGAACAAACATGTGCACGATTGTCCCATCCGCAAAAATGACTACTTGTCGAAATGTCATCTATTCTTCGTTTTAAGGTTATCCTAGGTTTCGTAGGGATATACGATATCTTAGGGAAATAACCGATATGCTCTGGTGTGATGCATGTTGACTTCTTGCAATAAGTTGTTTTCTAAGGTAGCTTTAGATACTCAATTCAAATCCATCACACCTTCTACCCCAGAAATGCACAAATTATATAAATTGGCAGGACGTTAAAAACGTCCCCATGGAAATTGATGACCGGTCAAATGCTATTACATTATTTTTTATCAAGTCTTTGGGTACCGTGTGTTTCCGTGCAGCCTGCCGCGTTCACTTGTCTGCTTCATCGCTTTATCTTTCGTGGTTTGGGAGGCTCACGAGGTGCCCTAAAGCCTAAAAGGCTAACTAACTAACGAAGTATCACGAAACAATTACTTTCGAACGCGGACTAACTGTGTTACTTCCCACGCCTCCTACGCATTACCTTGGACGTCAATTCGCATTTTGTCAATACCATGGTGCCAAAAGCTCAGCTAGCTATTGGTGCCAGGTTCATCTGAAAATGTCGTTTGGGCAGCTGCCAGGATTCGTTAACAGGAAAAATACACCCATCCGTGTGCGACACCCCGACTTTGGCCTCTTTGACCTCTTTGACCGGACCTGGAAGTTCCACGGTACAAGATAAACACAATGTTTATTCGTCATTGGACAGATAAAGGATGGCACTACGTGCCAGTAAAAACCGCACTTCTCTGTGTGGTCTTGATCAAAAGTTGGAGTGAAAGGGAGGGAATCCCATTCCTCTAGCATGTGCTTGGTTTCCTGACACCATGGGGATGGTGTGCAGGTGAACACTCCAGTTAAGGTTTCAATATCTTCGGACATTAATTATGCATATTGATCCACAAATTCCCTAGGACGCTCAGTCACCCACCAAAAGGCGATCCAGAGGGACATGTAGCCGCGTTCCGTGCTTTATCTGGCCAGTTGCCAACTGACCCTTTCGGCCGGGGGCTAAATGTGAGCGCGTGAAACGATTCGAACCCTGTCTTGCCAGGACAGGGAGATCAGTAGAGGCTAGCGCTCCAACCAACTGCTGTACCAATGCGCCCGGGCTGCCGCAGCGCTTCGGTCACTGAGTTGGGCGGCTGTTGCACCATGACACCAGACATGTCAGGCCATGACACCAGACGTATCAGCCGCTCACGTCCGCGCAGTGTCAGCTGAGCGATTGTTGCACCATGACACCAGACGTGTCAGCCTCTCACACCCGCGCAGTGCTGCCCTATGCCGTGAGCTCTGGAAGCCGCGATCTCCGCGGCTATTCCGAACCTTTAGGCCTACTTTGCAGCCGGCTCATCCTCAGCAGATTCCAGCGCACTTACGCATACCCCATGCTGTAACCGTGCCTAATAGAAAGTGTCATGGCCTGACACGTCTGGTGTCATGGCACAACAGCCGCTCAGCTGACACTGGGTGTGTGTGGGCGGCTGCGGTTTTGACCTTGACCTGACCTTGGCACGTGGCCAAGCCACCCAAGCCATTTTTCTTTTACAAACATCAATACATCAATATTCAATGATCGACCAATCCCTTCATCAATCTTTGAAGCCCTCTTTTTGGCAATTCTTGGAACAATTCCATAAACATCACCCGTTTCGAAATCGGTTGATTTGACCTCGGATAGCTCGGTGACCCTGGATCCACAGACAAACATTTAAACGCCAAAGATCGCGCTGTGCACTCGTTAAAAGGTGTGTCAAATGTGAATCCAATCGCATGACTATTCCGGGAATCAAGGAGAAATAAAAAATATTTTTCTCATTTTTGGCAGTTCTAGGGTTAAAATGCTGTGGGAATACTTCGCCCACAGTCAAGAAATAGTCATCTCAAAAGCAATCAGTCGTAAACATTATACAGTGCAGAATATACAATGGAACTTCTGTCAGCTCGTGTCCGGGTGTAACACCCCTGCGCGACGACGCTGTTACGTGAGGCGACACCCCTGCGCGACGGCACTGTTACGTGACGCGACACCCCTGCGCGACGGCACTGTTACGTGAGGCGACACCTCTGTTTGACGACACTGTTACTTGTGGCGATACCCCTGCGCGACGATACTCCTGCTTGAGGCGACACCCCTGCGCGACGACACTGTTACGTGAGGCAGTGTCGTCTGCGCGACGACACGGCGCCCAGCCCGAGTGCAACGGAAGCGCGCTAGCCACGGCGGTGACTTCAGTCTGTCTGTACGGCCGCCGTGTGGCCATAACGCGCCCGGCCGATATGCGGAGCGGACGCGTCGTCCCGCCGATCAATATCGCAGCGACCCGGCCATTGGTGGCCGGCTCCGTGGCTCTACACGTTTGGCCAGCCCCGTGTCCAACTTCGATGTGGCGGCGGGTCCAATTACCCGGTCTGCGGGCGGTCGTGCGATTCCCGTCGTGCGATACGAAGTTGTCATTTGCGATGTACTGAAGTGTTTTTTTCTTTGCGAGTTTGGAAACTTTCTATGAAGACAAAAGGTTACAAAAAGTCCGACCATTCTAACGTTATAACTTTCCCAAGACGTACATGATTGCACTTGATCACGGGCAGACTTAGAAGTTAGCTAATCAAACTAGTGTCCATTTTCTCCGAATATTAAATACTCGATGTTACGTCACGGCACGACACTCATAAACGCCTGTCGTCGCTATCTGAGCGTGCATTTCTCCGTAATGATGAATGTAAAGCGAGCACAAGTATCGTCAAATATAAAAGCCAATAAAACAGCCTTGAGCAACGCCTAAACCTGAAAATGTTCAAATGTACAGGAAGGTCATGCAATTCCTCGTGTCATAATGATTGTTATGCAAGACATACTTATGTTCTTTCACTCTGGCTGAATGTCTCAAGAACCAACAACGAACTTAACATTATTTTCCCAATGTACACATGGAACCCCAGTTTCCTTGGCGATCACATGTTTCCTATGCGCCCCCCCTGTATCCACCCATCAGTATATATATGCTTCATTCATTTATGTGATACAATATCCCAACTTGCCCCTGACCTCGACCGCATTCTTGCCCTAGACCGGTCATTGTTCGTGGTTGTTGATGGCTGCAATGGTTAGTGATAGCTGCACTGGTTGGTGATGGCTGCAGTGGTTAGTGATGATTGCACTGGTTGGTGATGATTGCACTGGTTGGTGATGGCTGCAGTGATTGGTGATGACTGCAGTGGTTGTTGATGACGCGGTGCCTAGTGATAGATGCAGTGGTTGGTGATAACTGCAGTGGTTGGTGATGACTGCAGTGGTTCGTGATGACTGCAGTTGTTGGCGATGACTGCAGTTGTTGGTGATGACCGCAGTGGTTGTTGATGGCTGCAATGGTTGGTGATAGCTGCAGTGATTGATGATGAGTGCAATGGTTGGTGATTGATACGGTGGTTGGCAATGTCTGTAATGATTAGTGATAACTACAGTGGTTGTTGGTGGCTGCAGTGATTTGTGATGATTGCAGTAGTTGGTGATAGCTGCAGTGATTGGTGATAGCTGCAGTGGTTGGTGATGACTACAGTAAAGTCTGTTGGCCGCTGGTACCTATGACTGCAGTGCCGTTTAACTACATTGGCCTATGCTGACTGATGTGACATCTGTTGGCTGCAGCTATGCATAATGGCTACAGCGACTTATAAAGACCATAGCGGCGTATGCTGGCTCTAGCGTGCGGGTGGCTCACCTGTGGGATGAATCCCTGGAAGTAGTGCGGGCATGGCTGGCTGGCCGTCTCGCCGGCTGGGGTAGCCTCCCAGCATGCTATGCCATCGAACGTCAACGGGCAGAAGAGGCCGTCTGTGGGTCAGCAGCGGTCAGTAGGCAGAAGAGGCCGTCTGTAGGTCAGCAGCGGTCAGTGGACAGAAGAGGCCGTCTGTAGGTCAGCAGCGGTCAGTGGACAGAGGAGGCCGTCTGTAGGTCAGCAGCGGTCAGTGGCCAGAAGAGGCCGTCTGTAGGTCAGCAGCGGTCAGTGGGCAGAAGAGGCCGTCTGTAGGTCAGCAGCGGTCAGTGAGCAGAAGAGGCCGTCTGTAGGTCAGCAGCGGTCAGTGGGCAGAAGAGGCCGTCTGTAGGTCAGCAGCGGTCAGTGGACAGAAGAGGCCGTCTGTGGGTTAGCAGCGGTCAGTGGGCCAGAAGAGGCCGTCTCTAGGTCAGCAGTGGTCAGTGGGTAGAAGAGGCCGTCTGTGGGTCAGCAGCGGTCAGTGGGCAGAAGAGGCCGTCTGTAGGTCAGCAGTGGTCAGTGGGTAGAAGAGGCCGTCTGTGGGTCAGCAGCGGTCAGTGGACAGAGGAGGCCGTCTGTAGGTCAGCAGCGGTCAGTGGGCAGAAGAGACCGTCTGTAAGTCAGCAGCGATCAGTGGACAGAAGAGGCCGTCTGTAGGTCAGCAGCGGTCAGTGGGCAGAAGAGGCCGTCTGTGGGAACACCAGATCAATTGAGAGCTTATGTTGGTTTATGAAGCCTTTATGTAGCCAAAGACTCTTGGCAGTATTTCCAAGTATTTGATCCAGTTCCAGCAAGATTTTGCGCCGATCATTTAGCTCATATCGTTTACCATTCAACAGTAGCCAAAGCAATTCTTCACTATAAGCATGCACTTCGACACAAATTGCTTAAAGATACGATGCCGTCCATCAATACCACGCCTAGATTCGGACGCGATATAAGCGTTGATTTCCGACGAGATTACATTGAATGTGGTATCACGACGATCAGCTGCTTGTCAGAACGTCATTGTAGGAATTATAGGTACATAAACGTTAGGTGTATTATCCCTCTCCCCGTATCGTTATCCTAGATAAAACTAGAAATAGTATGATTGTCCCCCAAGCGGTGCTGAGATGATAGGAAGATGAAAGGGAGGGGAATTATTGCAAAACATTTGATAAACTTTCCACCCCTTGTTTCACTAAATGTTACTTCGGGCCATTGCAGGTCCAAATGGATGACATCTGAAAGATAGTCTTCATAAGTAAAGGTATACAACAATGGGCATGATATAAATTTCCATGAAACATGCTTTACAACATGATGTATTCCAAACGTTTTCTTCAGGAAAATACTTATAAGCACAGTTCCCTCGTTTTACGTACATCTTTACAGTAAAATGAGTTGGATTCATCGGAAACTTTCTTTTGGGAGTGTGGTGTAGTGTTTCAAGATGATATGTCTTCACAGACTACCCCACCACTATTTAGCAATACAGGAATAGTACGACAGAACGAGTGAAAGAACTGAGTTCAGAGAAAAGCCTGGTTGCATTGTTCTGGATCGCAAAATTGCGTACTCAAATTGAAAGCACTCAGTTAAAGATACATTGTCTGCAGCTGTATGCTGCAAGGCTACCATAATTCGTGGAATTTCTGCAGCAGACTTAGCCTTTTACAGGTGATGGAGTATTGGTATGAATGGCACCATTGAACTTGCAATGGCAGACTATCATTTTGCTAATGAGAAGATAATCTTATAGTTTACGACTAGCAAACCCAAAATTATCTCAAATATAATTAATATATATGCTCATACGTACCACACACCACACGGTCGCAGCCATTTAATATGGTAGACGATTCAGGTCGGTGCAAATTCGTTGGTCCTTGGTCCGGACATTTCTAAAAAGCACGGCTTGGTGCTGGAAAGCGTGTTTCACTGACACCAGGGGCGTTATTGATGCTCCCGACGCTGGAATCAAACATACGACCATGGTATTAAATCACGTTCAGTTTTCAAATAATTAACGGTGTTTCACACCGACCATGGCAGATCGTTCGGTTAACACGCGCCCTGGAGGGGGGACGAAATCCGCCCACCCTCCGGTTTTTCGTGGATAACTCCCGATTATACCGGCCGATATACGCCATTGTTTGTGCACCTGCTACTAAATGACTGGCGCGTTGTTTAAAGTAAGAAAAATGAAAATCGACAGAAAATTTGTGGAGTTAGCCGTCGCTAAAGTAAAAAAAAATATCAGCGCCAGACCACAAATATCGGCTCTGATGCGCTTCCCGTATATTGGCAAAAAGGAAGTGTTCTTGGCAAAACTAGCGACTTGTTTGATATACATTGTCATACTATATTGCTTCAAAGTCGTGTCAAGTCACCAAGGTCAAGTCAGGTCAAGTTCATGACAGTCTAACAAACGCCCTGGAGGGGGGATGGCGTCCGGGAAGTCCGCCAACCCCTCATATTTTTCGTACCTAACTCCATATTGTGCCGGCCGATATACGCCATTTTTTGGCATACCTGCTTAGAAATGACCGATGCATTGTTTAAAGCAAGAAAAATGAACATCGGCCGAAGATTTTTGAAGTCAGTGGCCGTTAAAGTAAAAACAATTCGCAGCACCAGATCACAAAAATCGGCGCTGATGCGCTTCCCGTATATTTCCAACAGGGAATATGCATTAACAATATGCATCAAACAAGTCGCTAGTGTTGGCAAGAACACTTGCCAACACTAGCGACTTGTTTGATGCATATTGTTATGCTATATAATTTGAAAGTCATGTTGGGTCGCCGAGGTCAAGTCAGGTCAAGTTCATGACAGGCTAATGGAACCAAACTTGGTCAACTGGAATGTTGTCATAAATGCAAGTGACTGTCATGCGATTGATATCACTTTACATGTCACTCCCCACACATCTCGAAATGTACTGTTTGTCATTGTGTGCCTAAGCGTTTCCATACTTTATTCATGTATTTCATTCCTTTCTTTGCGAAGCCTACTGTGCCGAGCCGCCCAACGGAGCAGTTCGGTTGGCAGCCCGGTTCCGGTAACTGGAGCAGATAATGACCTTATAAAGTGATCTTATGTGGGTGACCTGAGGTCAAATGTCGGATCTGGCATCTGTATTGCATCATTAGTCACGTCCAAAACATCATTAATGCCAATTTTGGAGCATTTAAACACAATCGCAGCGTTCCATAAAAATCACAACCCAAGCCACGCAAAACCGGGGAATTTGGATATTTTGACCTCATTTGACCTTGAAGGTATTGATCTAAGGTCTTGAAATTCGCACACAATAGAGACCACTATGGAGCCCATCCACCCTGCGAATTTCGTTGCTTTAGCCTTAATAGGAGCCGAGATCTTAGGGGGCGGAATCCGCCCCCTCCCCACCTCCACTGCGCGTAATTTTCAGAGACCCAGAGATCTTAGGGCGCGTGTTAAATGTCGTTCTGGAGCAATATAAAATAAAATATTTTTATGGTAAAATAGCTGGATGGTATCCACGTGAAGACATATTCTATCCCCACGGACTTCTGAATATGTCGCTTGCAGTTCAGTGTACAGAGTGCAACCAAGAAGGGCCCTTGTGGCTCATAGGTGCACTAATCTTTTATGTCTTTATGTCTATGCAGTACAGTGGACAACATATGCAATAAATAATATGATATCATGCAAACGTGTCTGCACTCATACCCTACGCCCTAAAACGTGTGCTTCTCAATGAAGTAGATACAATTTAGTAAAGTAACTAATTGGCTTGCCAATGAGTCTGAATTAAGGAAGGAAGTGCCTCCTTGTGGCCCTCCGCCTCAATAGCTTAGTTGACTATAGCGCTGTAATGCGTCCATTTCCGCTGTCCTGGCGATGCCGGGTTCGAGTCGCTTCGTGCGCTGGGAGGGTCAGTTGGCAATTGGCACGATAAAGTCAAGAGCGAGCTGTCGGCCTCGCCGTGCTAAATGTATACGGTAAAACTGCAATTCATGAATTAATCGTCAGGGTTCACGCAACCAGCTCTTCTTAGCAATTGGATCCTGGTCCATAAGGTCACCCCAGCAAGAGTTCGAACTACGTTTCTAAAACGTATAAATGTTGGACATTCCATTCTTATTTTGGGGCCGGAGAATACTTTGACGTCATAAACCACCCATTTTCTTTCGCATCCTTTCCCATCTCTATTTTTCATCTAAGCAATTGAGGTTTTTCCATACTTTCCAGCTCATTCCGTGTTGCCGGAGTCAGAAATCCGGAGTGATTAATTGTTGCTTGTCGACAGAGGTCCAGTAACCTGCTCATTGGATTGCCAATGTTGTTTCGTCGTCAGAGGAATGCATGGCGGAAACAGCGAAGACCCGTGTTTACCACTGCATGGCTGCAGGGCAAATGGTCGCATGACGACCACATACGCGAATTCCTATGGCTCGGACGCTGGCCGGTGGCGAAGCTGGTAGACTGTCACGTAATTATAGCTGTGAAACGGCGTAGCCTACCAGTCATTTTTGGTGTGAAGCGTCTCATTCTACGTTCTTAGTGGATCGGCCATGTTCAAGGTGCTCCACACGTTCCACCGAAGGCGAGTGTACATCATCATATTCTATAGCACTTCGTAAATCCTTCTTTTTCCGATTTAGTCCCCCTACTTTCAACTCAGTTCCAAATATGCTGATCTGTCTTCCCGTTGCCGTCTATGAAGCACATTTTCCTTCCAGACAATTTCTAGTTCAACTATGTGGAAATCTTGGATTTCGTGGTCGGGTCCGTTGGAGTGCTTACTCACTGCAAGCTCTCCTCTTCCCCACCGAATGGACGACAGGTGATTTTCGACCCTGGCGTACAATTTGTATCCCGATTTCCCACGTAACAAGCACCATCACACTTCTTGCAGAACAAGAACAAGTTGTTTGTCAGAACAATAACAAGAACATGAATTGTTTTTATTGTCAAATGTGCCGAACACATGGTGCAACGTGCCACTGAAGAGCGTACGGTGTCATACTGAATGCAGATTTAATATGATTATTATTAACCCGCGTCCAGTTTTCATATGTATATATATACATATATCGGCACAAATGCTTAAATGCTTGGGGAAATCAGGCACTCTGCGCTGGTGTGGAGGGTGCTAGACCTTGCGTGAGACGAAATGTACGACCCTCAATATACCAGGAGGTGTTGAGTTTACATCAAAAGTAACGTTAGGGATTATGCTATATTACTCAACGTTTCGGCCGGGGGCCATCATCAGGAGTGATATAAAAAGTGGCAGGGTTGACAATTGAAAAACGCGGGGAAAAAAGCGTACAAAAATATACGTGAATCACAGAAAAGCATCCTCAGTGGTGCAGACACTTCAAGAAACTCCAAACCAGAAATCAACTAGGTCAAGATAGAATCCTCTGAGGAAGCCCGAGCTGATGGTCCATATACATATCGACACATACATGCACGCACATATATAGACATATGTCCAATATAACGCCTAATAGATAAAGTATAATTCATGTTTATGTAATTATATGTGATATACCAAGACATCGTTTGCGTGTTTAGTTGCGGCCGTTGATTACGTATGTGTAGACATTCGAGGACCTTCAGATCAGTGTTGTCCCTGGCTGTTGCTAGAATTTCTACTTTGAAATTCTAGAAATTTTTGTGTTTGTGTCGCTGTGTTCCATGTTAGAATGTTTGTCGATCATGTGTTCGCCTAAAGGTGTGTATTCTCTCCGAAGTCTGACATCTCCCAAGTGCTCATTGTACCTATCCCTGATGCTACGCTTGGTTTCTCCGACATAAAATATTCCAAGACAGCAGTTGCACGTTATGTTATAAAGTACGTTTTTCCGCATGCATCTACCTTTGAGCCCGTTGCTACAGGTGTGGCACGTTCGTCTACCAGCAGGGCATGGCGACAATTCCAGGGCTAAGCGGACCAGGTAAGATTTTAGCGTAGGTCCGCTAGTCCAGGCTACCCTAACATAGTTTAGATGAGACGAACGGATGGCTGCATTTACCTGTCGACATAGTTGGTCATCGACAAAAGGAAGTCTCATGTAGACATAGTTGGGATCGCTACCCGCTCGATGCCGACGTTGCCCATTTATCCTACTCCTATTGTGACGGTGAACAGCACGAGCGGTGGAGTGTACCCGATGTGCTGGGTATCCGTTTTCCAGTAAAAGAGTTGTCATCTTCGCAAGGTTCCGCTCGCACGAAATAGTATCGGAGGGTGCAGGCTGATGGTAGCTACACCACCGAACTGTACTTTAAACCAATGGCAGCCCCCATCATCTTGTACTATGATTCGGCCCACCCGATGGCGACTAAAAAGATCGTTTTAACATCCCAAATGAGGAGAGCAGCACGAGTCTCCTCCGATACTATTTCGTGCGAGCGGAGCCTTGCGAAGATGACAACTCTTTTCCTGGAAAACAGATACCCAGCACATCGGGTACACTCCGCTGGAGGCGGATCGAGGTCGGCAGCGGGCGGAATCGGCCACGGCACCGGATCTGACGGCGACGGCAGTCACTATCCCGCCAACTGGCGATGCACCAGACCAAGCTGACCCTGATGCTGATCCCAGGACTTCCTAACCACGCAAACACAGCAAGACGAACTACCACGTCTGCAGGGGCTGTTCTAGTTGAACAAGACAGGGCGGCAGACATTCAAACGGCCTTTTAATCAAACGCCTGAATACTCAATCACTTAAGCAAAAAACTTGCTGACTTCCGTCATGACCTGTCAGATGTGTACAAGTTTGACATCATGTCTGGAGCATGGTTAATTCTGAACGCACAAGCGGAACTTGCTACAGATGTACGGCTATAGGATGTGCTAGGCAGGCCGTTGCTCAAGCAGCAAGGTTCCGTGTGGTCGTGGCGCAGTGGTAATTTTGGCACGTGGCTGTTATGAAATTGAATATGCGGCGACACCCGCTGTAGAAGCAACTGCGACAGTCAATATTTGGTTTGTGCATGATACCTTTACTTTTATGGTACGCGAAAGATCGCCTTTAAGTATAGATGACGCCACAGTTTTTACTCTGACATGGATGCCAATGATGAGTAGCATTAAGCACGCTTGAATTTCGCTGCGTACAAGACATACACAGTCCATGCAGTTCCCGTATGGTTTTGTGCATTATATGTATTTTGTTCGACAAAAATGAGGAGCACCTCGGATTGGTACTTTGTGTACCAGCGTAGCTAGGTATAGCTATGGATATTTTCATTCAAACGTTTGAGTGAGACAAGGCAAAATTTACCGACAATTACCAGTAGTAGCAGTAATACATACATTTTGTTTAAGTTGGGAATCATATGCCTTCTCCTTGGAAAATATCGTTGAGAATTTTACTCAAGAGGTGAAAAAGCCTGCTACCCGGGCACGAGCGTGGGTGACAGATACAGGAGTTTAACATCTCTTCCCGAATAGATTCACATTTCATGTCTTAGAATTGAGATTGTTGGCATATATGGGTAGCCTGCCATGCATGCCATTTTGTACTTTCGAAATCGGAACAGGCCGTGGAAATCTTGCTCGGCACAACTGCTTCTATTCCCAGGTTGTGTGTAACTCATGTTTATGGCCTGATGTGATGGCTACATTTCTGACACACGGTCGTGTTTATGGCCTGATGTGATGGCTAGTGATGGCTACATCTCCGACACACGGTCGTGTTTATGGCCTGATGTGATGGCTGAATTTCCGACACACGGTCCTGTTTCTGATCTGATGTGATGGCTAGTGATGGCTACATCTCCGACACACGGTCGTGTTTATGGCCTGATGTGATGGCTAGTGATGGCTACATCTCCGACACACGGTCGTGTTTATGGCCTGATGTGATGGCTACATTTCCGACACATGTTTCGTGTTTCTGATCTGATGTGATGGCTAGTGATGGCTACATCTCCGACACACGGTCGTGTTTATGGCCTGATGTGATGGCTACATCTCCGACACACGGTCGTGTTTATGGCCTGATGTGATGGCTACATCTCCGACACATGGTCGTGTTTCTGATCTGATGTGATGGCTAGTGATGGCTACATCTCCGACACACGGTCGTGTTTATGGCCTGATGTGATGGCTAGTGATGGCTACATCTCCGACACACGGTCGTGTTTATGGCCTGATGTGATGGCTACATCTCCGACACACGGTCGTGTTTATGGCCTGATGTGATGGCTACATCTCCGACACACGGTCGTGTTTATGGCCTGATGTGATGGCTAGTGATGGCTACATCTCCGACACACGGTCGTGTTTATGGCCTGATGTGATGGCTACATCTCCGACACATGGTCGTGTTTCTGATCTGATGTGATGGCTAGTGATGGCTACATCTCCGACACACGGTCGTGTTTATGGCCTGATGTGATGGCTACATTTCCGACACATGGTCGTGTTTCTGACGTGTAGGCTGCTTGTAGCCTACACATTGGTAGCTGTAGCCTGACGGCGATGTTTTCTGGCTGACAGATAGCATGGCCGTCAAATGACAGACACGAGCATTAGCTCGTGTCCCTCGTCTGACCGCGTAACCTGTACCCCGAGAGTGTGACGGTATGGCGTGTGGTGGGCGACCTGCTAACCTGGCTGTGTGGCGGTGACGTTTTTGCTCCAGCAAAGTTGCTCCTGCTTCAGCAGCTCCAGTTTTTGGCGATGCGCATCCAGGTTGAAGGGCGCAATGCCCGTTGATTCGCCCATGGTGGTAACGACTGCGCGTGATATTTTGCTTAAGTCGCCACTCGAAAATCTGAAACAAAGAAGCTGGATAATTTGAAGCCCGACCGATAGGCTGACGACTGGTGTTTCGAGCGATACAGTGGAGTGGCCCCAGTTACGTATCGTGGTGACAACTGGTGCGTTTGTATAATTTAGCGGAGAAGCTCCATGGACTTGTCGTGGCGAGCGCGAGTTCCTGGGAGACCGCTGCTTGATGCTCCACGGCACGTCGGTTGGTTAGTTATTGGCTTTACGACACATCGACAGTTGAGTCATGTAGCGTCACCAATCGCTCACGCCGATTAGTCGCGGGCGAAGAATAGCGACAGGTGAGACTCGAACCCACAATCTTTCGATTGGGAGACGAGCAACTTACCCCTCTGGACCACTCGTCCCCATTCCACGTGATATCGTGGAGGGCAAAAAGTGGAAGGTATCAACATATTAGCTGAGAAACATACAAACATAAAAATAGGGAGCAAGTGAAGTTGAGACGCAGGTGCCTCGTGCCGTTGTAATCCCATGTCGTTGAATTCACATTTATCGCATTTCGCCCAGTAAAGGACGCGAGCGTGAATCATACCCGGTGAATCCGACGCAAACCATATTGGTCGCCATGATACCAACCGTTGACTCCAACCATGAAAATTCAGTAATCTAATAAAAGTTGTCCCGAATGCTTCCGAAGATAAGATTTTTAGTTCAGACTTTCGATTTCGTATATGAAATTCCGACGCGACTCTTATTTTCGGTTCAGGAGTGGAAAGGCCACTTCCGCCTCTCTCGCGTTCCGTGTGATAATCAATGTAATTAATTGCATTTAGTAATACGTGGGAAAGTGGAAGCTGATTTAAGAGCGAATAATTCACTCTGGCGCATAATACCACAGGCTAGAATTAACACAAATGGCAGTCGCTGTGCAGCTATATATCAAAATGAAGGGATTATACCGCACTGTGTCTTGGGCTTATACACCATAAAGAGCGCCCAGCAGCCGTAGAATGTAATATCTTCAATCGATGGTTGCGCCGAAATAATTTGTGACACTCCTCGATTCTACTTTAACTCATATTACAGATTTCCGTTGTGTCGATTGCACATTAACGTAAGCGCGGTGATGTTCTTACACAGCAATGAACAGATCTGCTTCGGCGGAACACCTGAGACTGGTGTTGCCAATACTGCTGCTTCACCGATGCCGAATGAATGCCGTGTGCTACCAATACAAAGCTTTGGGTGCTACCTCACCTGGTTAAGCCGAGTCATTGACACGAGCTTGCAGTGGGAACCATAATCACATCGACAGCGCATGAATTCACGGCACAAAGTCGACACGTCCCGCGCACGTCGACACAAATTCCGTGAAATGCCGCCAACCGTCAGTCCACAACAACGTCGCCTGGCTGGCGACAAGGTTGACGATGGCGGGTCAGCGTTTCGCAGTCGCCCAACCATTTGCAGCATGTATTTGTGCTTCACTGGCACCAAGCTGTATCCAGCGAGGCCTTTGAATTGCCACAATTCATTTGAAAGCAGGATCGGCTGCGGATTATTAGGTCGCGACCGTAGTTTATGACCGTAGTTAACTCTAATTCGCCCTGTACAGTAGCATTCTAGAAGTAGGGTGCCAGACACGTGCACTTATGACATTTGCCAATGCGAGCAAAAGAAGCCAGCAATAACGCTGGAAGAATTACGGCAAGTGCCGAAGGCGCATTGTAGTCCATTATGGTCCTGTGTAAAACGGCTTTAGGCGTGACGCAGTCAATAAGTTTTATCGCTAAAGGCATTAACAAAATGAGCTCGACCTCCTTTCGCTGGAAATCAATTCCTCCAGATTGAGGCCACCACTCGCCATCGGAACTGGTCAGATCGGCCTGCCAACCGATGCTGTCGATCTGGCAACAGTGCCAGCCTCTTATAGTGTCAGCCAATCTGCCAACAGTCTCGATCTGCCGCAGTGTCAGTCCATCTGCCAACAGTGTCGGCTTGTTGTAGTGTCAGTCTATCTGCCAACAGTGTCGGCCTGCTGTATTGCCAGCCCATTTGCCAACAGTGTCGATCTGTCACAGTGTCGGCTCGGCTTGTCGTAGTGTCAGCCTGTGTTGCCAGGATAAGGGAGACCAGTGCAGGCCAGTGCTCTAGCCAACCGAGCTACCGGGATGGGAAACATTTTTTTAAACAATGTCGAGAAAGCCTGCCGGCCTCAACTACAATGGTGGTGGAACTCATGCCAGGAACATCGCCTATCTTTTCAAATATGAAAATCTGCTTGTAACTTCGGTGTTGGGGCCCATTAATATTTAAGGAACTATTCCACACCCCGCCGTATTATTAATGGCGAGCGTTCAGGTATGGGTCGCAGGCTGCGGGCGTCGCCGTCGGCGGCTCGCCGTCTATGGTGGAAAATAGTTCCAGAAGCCAGCACGAAGTTTATAAATATGCGCAATAGATAACGGTAAGTAGCAATGAAATTGACGTCTGAAGGCAAACTAATTTTCATAAATACGCGTCGCATTATATTTCATAGAGACAGAGTCTCATATATTGTAATTATATTCTTCGTGCGCACACTAGTTAGCATCCGAGCGTGCCTGTCGCGGACGCATATTTCAGAGTTTTTGAATGGCACCAGGAACCTACCGGTTTTTCTTTCTTTACTGAAGACCCCCCCCCCCAGGTGTTCGCAGTAACCCGCGCCGTCTCCTCGGTCAGATCTTCACACCACGTCTCCGGGGGCGGGGGACGGATAGCAACCCCATTTTAAAGTCCAAACTCAGCGTCGCATGAAAACGAAAGAGGTGTCATAGGCAAGCGGTCGACGAGTAGGGTCTGGATCCACCCCAAGCAATTTTCCCCCAAAAGTGACATAACTACGGGGCTAGATTTGCACGACTTTTTACGACTTACATTATGTTTTTGGCTCTGGGGAGATCATTTTTGTGGATATTTGAGAGAAAATTATTTGAAATCGGAAAAAAGACAGCGAAATCTACCAGGGCCATAAAATGTTTTGGCCTCACAAAAATAAAAAATAAAATAATTTTTTTGAAAATTTCAAAATTGAGTTTGCAAGTTTTCTTTCATTTTCATTCTCTAATGGGTAGAACAGACTAAAAACGTTGCTGGAAGTCAATTTGCCCTAATAATGATGCTTGCTTTAGCCAGAATCTTCAATTTGAACTCTAATAGGCAAATATGAAAAATTAATAGGTAGTCAAAAAACGGAAACAAAATTAAAGATTCCTCTCATACATTTTGTTGCATCCCTAAAGATACGCAAACGCTGAAAAGTTTCATTAAAATATCTGTGTCCGTTAGAGCATGACGACTGGTGGACCTTTTTTCGGAGGTGACCTCATTTGACCTTGACTAACTCGTTGACCCTAAAATATCTGACTCCAACATTTTGACACAGCATGCCAAATTGATGTGGTAAAAGGTATGCCAAATTTTGGTGCGCTGCCTCACGCCATTCGTTCACCATCCGCGGAAAACCTGAGGGGCGGTTGAAGACACCCCCCCCCCTCCCCGAGACGGTACGGGTTAACATTACGTCTGACGCCTAATGCTATGGAAATATTTTGAATTGCAAGCATAAGGTTCCACGTGCATCAACACAAAATACACCTCTCGAAGATCGATGTCCGTTTATAAAATCGTAAGCGTATGTCTCGACATGGAATGCCTTGAAGGAGGGACAATTCCCTCCATGGTCCCTCTGGATCCGCCGGTGTTCCCGGCACTCATTCGACAGAAAAGCTACGGCGCCAGCCATAGCTGTGCGACCAGTAGCGTCATAATGCCGACGTGCTCACGACTCCAACTCGCAGTTTCATAGGACCGGAACGTGGGGACTGAGCGCTCCAGGTGAAGAACGTCCCCGTCGAGGTCCCCGGGGAAATATCCGACAGCGGCCGTGCTGGTCAAGTGCTGACGCTATTATCCATCCGGGTCGCTCCTCCAGGGTAAGAGTTCCGCCGCCCTGAAACAGCTTATTAGTGAGAGACAGGTGCGCGATGTATGCATGATGCGTCTGTTGAGTGCAGGACGCGTCCTGTACGCCTGCTGGGACGACGCCCGCCAGACGCGCACTGTTTGTGGAGGCGTACGATGCGTGATAATGGCTGGCAGAAAGGCAGGGACGCTACTCCTAATCGACTGATCGTGGTGTCAGGACCATGGTGACTGGCAATGAAACATCACGTGAGATTAGCTCAGTAATGTACAAGCTGGCAATGGACATATTTTACACACCAATTCGCCCACGCTCCTCTCGGATGAGCATAGCTCGATGCGGTGGCACAGAGTTTGTATCATGCCAACGCACGCATTGCCGTATCTACTCGATCCTGTCCTGCTATGCTGTAGTGCCCACTGGTCGACGCCACCCATTGGGAAACGTTCCAGCGCGCAGCAAGTAAGCACCTTCCAGCTGCACACATCCAGCGAAAGTGCGGGTGAAGCGTTCTTCTGTTTCATACACTATTTGTATTGCGAAGTTCAAAATCTTAACAGAGGAAAAACGCAAAGTCTGCATCACGAAATATAGATTGCTAAGGAGTGCCCTTACTGCTAATAGAGACTTCACTGGTTATATTCAGAGACCAAGTTTTGAAAATTACATTAATACGTTAGGCGTCGTGAGCGGATATAATACCGATGGTGCCGCTCTGGTGGTGGGTTTCAGAAGAAGAAGAACCTTGGGTTCTTTTACGATGCATTCTACCGCTAGGCTATATAGCCTCGCCAACCTTTCACGCTGATTGGGCGCGGGTGGACTCGATGCATTCCGTCGGTTGTGAGATTCGAGCCCACAATCTTGCGATCAAGAGTTCGACGCTCTGCCAGCTGAGATACCACAGCCCCCCCCCATGGGTTTGAGAAAGAACACCACGAGAGTGGGCTTGCTCTGATTTATGCTATATTCTGGTTTCTAGAGAAGGTGCAAGTGATTTCCAATGGTCAAAATTGAACAACGTGGAAACAAACGCTCTAATGATGTGTATTTCGCTTTATCAGATAATTTCACCAAGTCACTATTCTCCCATAAAGTGAAATGGGAACAATTTGCCACTGAACATTTTGTGATAAAAACGCGTCATGCATCTTCTGTGTGATGTGCTGACAACTTGCAATGTTCTTATCAAACGAAAATATAATGTGCTACATTTTATATCATCTCGAATAACTTCCATGAAGGTTTAACAATATCACCTGTGCACCAAATTCCAGAAGTTGTATCCCACCTTATCACTTTCTTTTCTTTGAATTGCATATCAGATGTTCTACCTTACTGAAATAACCTTTACATATATGTTATCCAGTAATTTTTGCGTTCTATTCCAGGATTTCTGTTTCGAATTATCACAATCTATTCCTTCAACTTGTATATCAGATGTTCTACATCATCGAATTAATTTATTTGAAGAGACTGGTTTACTTCGTATCGTAGGTCTCTCGCTAACACCTTGTCATAACCATAGGGCATACAATCTACAATGTCATTAACCACGTGCCGGATTTTGATGTAACTTTTAAAAGCACTGGTATGTGATGTTACCTACTCATTTTCACCCATAAAATTAGCACTTGTGTTCCCAAATTACCCTCATGGATAACAATGCTAAGTTACGAATATGTGCAGTGAAGAGTTTGTCCGACCAGTGACCTAACCCAGTATAAACCCGCCAACCTGCAATTGGCCTTCATCGTCAGTGCACGCGGTCACACGATACTTGCTCATGCATAATTTGCCTTTAGCATCGCGATTGGCGAGAAAGCAGAACTAGCATGGATTCGTCAATGGGAGTGCAGTACCCACTTGTCTTTTGCAATCTGCTCCCTAAGACCAGTAACGACCTAAGGCCGGGAAAATGCAGTCGAATCGACCGGAGCATTTACCCCGCTTCGAAGCTGGGCACGTTTGGAACACTAGTTTGCTTACATCTGGCAGCTTTGGCTGTAAGTGAGAGCCCATCTTACTTACAGCCGACAAGACGAGCACGGGCTACTTTATTTGGCGGCTACCGACACTCCACAGGAGAAGTGTCGGGCGGAGGGGGGCGTTGAGTGTACTCAGAGGCGTGCCGAACAACAGAGTTCAGTTGCACCACCTTTAAAGTGAATTTGTTTTGCATGCAAGATGAAGGCAAGTGTACATTTACGTTAAAGGAGATTTGCGTTATAGTGTAAATGACGTCAGGTGCTGAAGGCGGAGAGGGGTTAGGGGTGACCGTTTTCCCGATGGTTGAATCGGTTGTCATGCAGCTTAGTTTACCTTACCTACTACTCCACAAGATAATTTGCACTTTGGGGTGAGGAGGGTTGGAAAGAAAGTTGATCTTGATAGTGTGCCAGTACTAATCTACTCTTGTTGAAGAGCACCGAGGGACATTTACCGTGTGGCGAAGGAGGAAATGTCCCATACCACCTCCCAAGTTAGCCGCCACGTGTTAGTAGTAATTAGTAACATGATTTCTAGTAAGGGAGCCCTGGGAAGATTAGTTTACCTGCACACGAAGGGCTAGGATCGCTTTGCCGGCTCTGTTGTTATGCAGCTTTTTACCATGTTCGTGCATAAAGACATGGCGGCTAATGAGTGCACTTGTTCACTTGTTCACTTCACTTGTTCAGTGAAGGTGATGTTGTCCCACGTGCGATGCTCCGCCGATTGCTCCATGTTAGCACACGAGCTCTGAAAAGCCGGAGCCCGCCGTGCTTTCTGTGAACGATTACCTAGGGAAACTTTATTCTAAGACAAATGTAAGTAGGGACAAATGTACGCATGACGGCGGTACGTAAGTGCAGAAGTGCATATGTAAGTGCAAATTGACATACGTAAGTGCAGATGTACATACGTAAGCGCAGACATACATACGTAAGCGCACAAGTATGCCGTTGCATCAGTTGATGGAAGAGGGTGCTACGAGCCACTCGTCAAATTTAGTCACACAACATGCGGACGCCATCCTTCAGCGACTGGTGGTGCCAAAGACCTGCGCGGAGTGAACAAGACTTCAACAAGTGCATTACGCAGGCTAGTAAGCGATGGCTACATGCTCAGGGTAATGGTGTATGATCCTACCGTGATGTGGTTGCATAGGCAGAGGTAACACAGTTGCATCTATGAGGAGGGACCCATCGAATAATAATGGCGCTGTCTTTCTGACTTTCACTTGTTAAGCCTTGCTTGGTGAGGAAAACTATGGCATAAAGGAATGAATTTGCAATGACGGGAAGTTTGTGGGTCCTGTACTGTGTCGCACTGATTATATCACATAGTTTTAATTCCCATCGCACATAAGATATTGAATGACTTTTCCAGATGCTGGTTGTGACGAGGGGCAGATCCAGGAATTATCAGTACTCGGTTCTGCAGCTTTGGGTGCTTACGGGGTACGTTTTGCACACGCATTTCACCTTTAAAGAAAAACTAACGCTGGGCTGGGTTAAGTCATCCTAGGCTATGGTTTTATAATTGTATACTTTCGATTTTTGCTAATGATGTTGTCTTTTAAAAAAAAACACGATAGCAAACGCTAGATTAGGTTAGGTTAGGATAGGTAAGCCATTTCAATCTAAGACTATTCTTCCTTATATATCTTCACTAAAAGCCTTTTTGGCTAAGCATCAACAAGCATTTCCGATGGCTTCAAGAAACATTGGCCAAATGGTTCTTGTCACATTCATAAGCATGGTTTTCGGACACTTTGTTCACAATCTGAGTGGCGGTACACTCAAGCCTTCCCAAACGGGCCTTCTGGTATAAATGCATACATATGTATGTATATTTGTATGCATGTTTGTGTGTTTGTATGCATGTTTGTATGTTTGTATGCATGGTTATATGCTTGTATGTATGTTTGTGTGTTTGTATATTTGTATACTTGTATGCATGCTTGTGTGTTTGGATGTTTGTATGCATGCTTGTGTGTTTGCATGTTTGTATGCATGCTTGTATGCATGCATGTTTGTATACATGTTTGTTTTATGCATGTTTGTTTGTTTGTGTGCATATTTGTTTGTTTGCATGTATGTTTGTTGCATCCATGCTTGTTTGTATACATGCATGTTTGTTTGCATACATGTTTGTTTATATGCATGTGTGTTTATTTGTGTGCATGTTTGTTTGTTTGCATGTATGTTTGTTGTATGCGTGTTTGTTTGTGTGTGTGCATGTTTGTGTGTTTGTATGCATATGTGTTTGTTTGTATACATGTTTGTTTGTATGTATGTTGCTTGTGCGTATGCATGTTTGTTTGTTTGTTTGTACGCATGCACGCATGCACGTTTGCAGGCATGTACACATGTACGCATGCACACATGTATGTATGCATGTATGCATGCATGTATGTATGTATGTATGTATGTATGTATGTATGTATGTATGTATGTATGTATGTATGTATGTATGTATGTATGTATGTATGTATGCATGTGCGCATGTATATATGTATGTATGCACGTATGTATGTAGTAGATTTTGTGGCAACAACAAATATTCGCTCCACGATACGATCAAACATACATCAACATCAGGAGCTATGTTTTCTTGTGCGCTACAATGGCTCCCACGGCATGTCCTTCAGTATTTCATTTAATATTCATTCAAATGTGGGCACCCGCGAGAGCGAGTGCCCACATTTTGTTTGCCATTTCATGCATGTGCTGTTCGGCATTCTTTACACGGACCCTCAGAGACGCAGGATCCAAAGGGAGGTTCTGCGGAGGATCTGTCATGTTGTCGAAAATGAACGATGGTGTATCGATGGAACTCCAAGGATGACGTACGCATTTCCCCAGAGTTTGCACCTGTCACATAGCCACTGAAGCGCTGCTTATGTGAATCTCTCTGATGGCGTGTGCAAACTCAGAATAGTCCTTCAGACGCTTGGATGGGAGCTTTCAACTCGAACGTCTTTCCGCCCGAGGCGGTTCAGCTCATTTGACCGCTCGGTCACACCGCCGTCCATGTGGCTGATTCCTCATGATCTGAGTGACAGCTTGTCGAAAGTCTTCGTAGGATCCAGGATGCAAACCTTATTGTCAAAGGACCTCTGAAGCTGACATAATCTTGGGACTTATCTGCTCTGAAGATGATACCATGCAATTAGTAGCCCCACACACTTATTGCTTTATCCAGGAAAACAAGGCATATGCAGGCAGAAAACATTTTGAAGTATCGAACAAATAATGATAACAATAACTTCTTTCTATCCATTCTCAGAATATAACGAAGCCGTTCATGCAATGCATGTCAGATGTATGCATCGAGATGTAACACATGGAGCAATAGCTCAAATATCAAATATAATTACGAAGAAAAAAAGGCCTTCTTTAGCAAGTGTCAAAATATCGGAATCCGACAATCCGACATATACCCGATAGTGCATGACGAATATTAATTATATTTCAGTGGCCTGGGGATATTCGCCTCAACCATTCTGTCCTTGAATGCAAACTGGTGAATTATCGAGTGTTCATCGACGGGTCGATTTTACGCATCGTCAAGTTAAGTTCCACACCATGCGAGGAGCACATTCCTCACCAAACTGATCAGGCTCCATCAAACATCCAACTCCCCCCCCCCCGCCAGGTAAGTTCTTTGTCGAAGGATCAACACGCGCCCTGGAGGGCCACTGAAAATTACGCGCACTGGAGGGTGGCGAATTCCGCCCCCTAAGATTTCGGCTCCTATTAAGGCTAGAGCAACGAAATTCGCAGAGTGGATGGGCACGACAGTTAACTCTATTGTGTGCAAATTTCATAACCTTAGATCAATATCTTCAAGGTCAAATGAGGTCAAAATAGCAACATATTCTGGCTTTGCGTGGCTTGGCTTGTCATAGTTATGGATCGCTGTGATTGTGTTTAAATGCTCCAACATTGGCATTAGTGATGTTTTGGACATTAATAATGATGCAATACAAATTCCAGGTCCGCCATTTGTCCTTAGGTCAAATGGGAGCACTTTACAATATAGGAGCACTTTATCTGGTCATTGCCTGCTCCAGTTACCGGAACCGTGCTGCTCACCCGGCTGCTCCGTTGGGCGGTTCGGCACAATCGGCTTCGCAAAGAAAGGAGTGAAATACATGAATAAAGTATGGAACCGTTTAGGCACTCAATGACAAACAGTAGATTTCCGGATGTGTAGGGAGTGACATGCAAAGTGACATCAATCGCATGACATTCACAACAACATTTGCATTTGCATTCATGACAACATTCCAGTTGACCGAGTTTGGTTCCATTAGCCTGTCATGAAATTGACCTGACTTGACCTGGGCGAACTAACATGACTTTCAAATTATCTAGCATGACAATATGCATCAAACAAGTCGCTAGTGTTGTCAAGAACACTTCCCTTTTGCCAGTATACGGGAAGCGCATCAGCGCCGATTTTTGTGATCTGGTGCTGATAATTTTTTTACTTTGACGACCCCTAACTTGACATTATTCGGCCGATTTTTTTCTGCTCTAAGCAATGCGCTGGTCTAATTTCTAAGCAGGTACGTAAAAAATGGCGTATATCGGCAGCTACAATATGGAGTTATGTACGACAAATCGGAGTGGTGGGCGGAATTCGCCCTCCCCCCTCCAGGGCGTGTGTTAACCTGTAATAAACTTGACCTGACTTGACCTCGGCGACCTAGCATGACTTTTAAATTATCTTGCATAACAATATGCATCAAATAAGTCGCTAGTGTTGCCAGGAACACTTCCTTTTTTGCCAATATACGGGAAGCGCATCAGCGCCGATATTTATGGTCTGGCGCTGAGAAAATGTTTGACTTTAACGACCCCTAACTCAAAAAATAATTATCTAGATTTTGTTTTTCTTACTTTAAGCAACGCGCCAGTCATTTCTAAGCATATTCACAAACAATGGCGTATATCGCCAGGTGTAAGCTGGTGTTATCTACGAAAAACCGGTGGGGTGGGCGGATTTCGCCCCCCCCCACCCTCCAGGGCGCGTGTTAAGACTGAAAACGATGCTTCCAGGTTATTCGAATTTTGAATTTTCGTGGAGTAAAGACTGAATACCTGCAACGGAGTGGCTTCATTGCTACTATTAAGCTTCGTAGGGTATTTGAAAGGGGCGTGGATGGCCGAGCGGTTAAGGTGCTGAGCTCTGGGTATCGAAGGTACCGGGTTCAACACTCGCACTGCTCAGAACATTTCCCAATCCCGCGGCCTACCGGCGAAACAGTGTGGTCGGCGACATTAGACATGAATGGGCATGAAGTTGCGCAAACCACGCATTACAATAACAAACAGGGCTATTACAAGAAACTTGTTTTCATTTTAAAGTCGCAAATATCAAGACGATAGTGAAGCTCCGGCGAAAGCATGATGCGAGATAATCCCTTCTCGGTTCGGATCAGATGAAGGGAAATATAAATGCTGATATGTCGGGTGCCCCCATGCTTCATTGTATCTTACATGGGTACCAGACTATGGCTACCACGGACTTCAACGCCATGGTGCAGTGCTTATGGTTTACCCTACCGTTACCATTACCATACAGTTGGCCTGAGCGCGGCGCAGTTGGCCTGAGCGCGGCGCCGCGAGCAGACGCGTCTCGGACGCTCGCCCAACTTTTTCCTCTCCCTCTTTGTTGCCTTTGTATGCAAGCTGTGTGAAACTGCAAGGTGAGAGTGAGAAGTGAACAGAAAGAGTGAAAAGTGTACGAGCAAAAAGAAGAAGAAAAAGTGAAATATTGAACCACATCGGCGTACTAATACGCTATACGTGTGCGAAGTGAATTCCTGTCTGAAAAGGGAGTGAGTGGGCTTCTCGTCTTTCTGGACTATTTTCGATGTAATGCAGTTGAGCTTTAGCTCCTTCTTCAACTTCACGTGGATTACTTCTGACCTCAGGTCCCATGACACGCTGCCCCGTGAATTACATCTGACCTTGTGTCCCATGGTGTTCTGCCTCATGTATTACGTTTCACCTCAGGTCCCATGGCCCGATACCCCTGAAATAAATCTGACTTCAAATCCAGCGGCATGCTTCCCCACGGGTTACGCTGACCTCGGGTTCCATGACATGCTGCCCAGTGGATTACGTCCGACGTCAGGTCCCATGACATACTGCCCAGTAGATTGCGTCTGACGTCAGATCCCATGAATACTGCCCCGTAAGTTACGTCTGACTTCGGTGCCCATGGTGCGCTGCCCCGTGAATTTCCTCTGACCTCGGGCCACGTGATGCGATGCCTCGTGGATTACGTCTGACCTCAAATCCCACGGGAAGCTGCCCCGTGGATTACGTCCGACCGCGGGCCCCACGATTCCCTGCCACGCGGATGACTCCTGAGCGCTTGATCTTGATCATGAAGTGAAGCCTTGATCGGCCGTCAACATCTCACTCAAAATCGTCATTCAGGGCAGCAGCCCAACCTGGTCGTGCAGTCGCGCTACTGGTCGCGACGCGATGTCTGAAGTCCGAGCGACAGCGCACGGTCACGGCGGCGCCCGGCTGAGTTGTGCGCGTGCGCCGATGACACGGCCGAGCTGCCTCTGTTTGTCGGCAGCACGCGCTTTGGCGGGCGCTTCTGGCGGGTGACAGCAGCACGGTCAGCTGGCGACCAGCACGCCGGCCGACCGCTGACGCGTGAGATGCGATCTGAGACGCGCCCGCCGGTCCCCTGACGCGTGAGATGCGATCTGAAACGCGCCGGGTGGTCGGAGCTGTGCAGGCTCTGCCGCCGTCTGGCCGGCCTGTCACCCGCAGAAGGAAAAGCAGCGAAAAGGTCGCACCATTATCGCCTGCATAGGGCGTCATTAGGGGTACTGACCGAGCGAGAGCAGAAGGCAGGCTGTGACGTCGTAAGGGGCGCTGGGTGAGCGAGGGCAGAAGGTTGGCTATGACGTCATTATGGGCGCAGGATGAGCGAGGGCATGAGGCGGGCTACGAGCTCTTCTGCTGCAGGCACAGGATCGGGCACCGCACCGTGACATAGAACTTGTGGACCGATCGCCACTGCACTCTCTTGGCAGTGCATGTGTTTGGTAATGGTAGGTACTACGGGAAGTGGAGGAGCCCTAGTGACAATTGTTCGATTTCGGCATCCATGCATTGCAAATAATGCGATAAGAATTTGGCCGCAATATTTCCAAAATATGGCTCATCTGTGGAATATGGTGTACGTACTCGAAACATAAGTGCACTTTTGTCACTAAGAGCTACGTATGTACACCAAGTGCACAATGCCGAATTACCGAAAAGCACAAGTGTGCCACGCTTTGCCACGACTCTTCCTTCCTGGCAGCCTTCCCGCTTAGGTTATGCCAGATGCAGCCGTTCCGCCCCGCGTCCTCCATCGGCCTGATACAATACAAGCGGTCGCGGGGCATCGGGGCGCGCAGGCTGCGAGGCATGGCGACAGAACAACATTTCTGGTGGCTGGCTGGCTGGCATTTAGTAGACGTCGGCTGAACTAGTTTAGACTAAATTCCACCACATGGTGGCGGAGTTGGGGGATTCTTTTTGTGCAAAGAAAAGGTTTTGAAAACATTGTTTTGAAGAAAAACACTTTCCTCAAAGCAGACATTGTAGTGAAAACTTATAAAAATCAGAATGAATAGCACAGGATTGATCTTCATGAAGGAATTCAACTTGAAGCGTTCTAACAAAAGAAAAAACGTTATTAAGGTTTCAAAAGGGTGATGGCCGGACCACGGCATGTTGGGTCTGGCTACCCAAATCAACAGTCTGTGTCTCAACCACCTCAACAGCCTGAACAACTTCAACAACCTCAACAACCCGATCAACCCGTGACATATGCAGGGCAGACTGGCTCGGGTTTAGCTCTCGTTCACCGCCAGCTGGGGGACGGTTCCGAGGAGTACGATCACGTGACTACCATGGGGTGGAGGACGGTCCCAGACTGGAAAACCGTGTGCAGAAGAACCGAATGTCTTTGATCGATGATGTACACCAGCGGCGCTAGTTTCTAAGAATACTTCGGTTGAGCGGGAGAAGGGGGTAGCGCTACGGTGAGCGGACATTCGTACGTTTGAACTAACCACATTTCATGTCTGGCCAAGCTCCTGGTAGTTAGTAAAGGGGTTTGATTGGTGTCCAGAGGATATCCGAAATCGGAACAGTAATTGCGGAAGTCTCTGATTTACGATATAGTTACGTGGGCAGCATGTAAAGGCACGAGTTTCTGACGTATCTTCGAGCCATGATGTTGTCAGAACTCACCTGTATGCGCATGACCTGGTTTGGCACCTCCCTCTAAATTCCATTTACGTAGTAAGTCAGCAGCGTCGACTGAGCCAGAAATAGCTCTGCTGATCGCTCAGCGTGCGCACGTGCGCAGATTCATCGCGCGCATGCACTTCCGAAACAATAAACGGCGAGTTTCCAGGATTGGTTAGTAGCACTGGCTGATCCCGGGTGAAATGTGATAGTAGCACTGGGTGAAAAACCAGCCGATATCACCAAGCGGTGGCAGGCTGGCAAAACTCACACACACACACACAGGGTGAAACTGTCCCTCTCCTCCAATGCCCCTCTCCTCCAATTTTGGGATGTGACACCAATGCAGAACGCTGGAGTGCACACCCTCTTCCCGGGCTCAACGAACGTATCTGCCGATGGCGCCTCTCAGGGTAAAAATAGCGTCCCTCAAGAGCAAGTGCTGCCAGATCAAGACTCACGGATTAGCCCCTGGCAGGTAGGTATGTTATTGTTATCGTTATCTCTATAGCATTGTTATCGTTGTCGTTATCATTATCGCATCGTTATCGTTATCGTTATCGTCATCGTCATCGTTATCGTTATCGTTATCGTTATCGTTATCGTTATCGCATCATTATCGGCGGACGTCGTGTGACAGTGCCGCTGAGATCGGGATCTAGCATAATGAACTGGTGAACGGGAATGCACAAGGCGGCTTTCGGCGATATTTTGGCCGCTCAGCAGAGCGAAGCGCTGCCCATTTCTGACGCGCGCCGGCGGCTCCCACGCGCGCCGTCGATCTGCGTCTGCCCGTGCGTTCTTCATCATTCGGGGTTTCCAGACAACGGAAGTCATGGCTCGGACCTGTAGGCTTTGTTTCGTCTCGCCGCGCGATTTCAGAGCGAGTTTCCAGCGAGTCATGGGGCCAGCCATGCTGCCACCTGGCAACATGGCTGACCGACATGACACGGAGCTGCGTTGGTACGTTGTCGCTAATGTCTTTCTGAACAAAATGACACTTTCAATCAAAACCTTGTAAACTAAATTAGACCAGGCTAGAGAAGTTTCCACTTTGCAAGAGGTACGCGGAAGCTGTCCTCTTCCCTGAGCAACCAGCACTCGCCATGGGGTGAGTGTAATGCACATGATCCACATATGGCACATGATCCACATACGGCCGCGTTCACAAGTTTATGAGCCATTGGTCTGAATGGCGGTCTGGATTGTTGGCGTACGTTCGCATTGAACAGAAGAGCAGTGCAATGCGAGCCGCTCATCGGAATTACGCCGAACTATTCAGTGCCCACGAACTGCTCCGTGGAAAAATAATACTCGCGCTCATGCGCTGATTTGCAGGTTGGATTCATCGTTGGCACTGGAGGTAGCAAATGGAGCAATGAGCAGCAAAGAGCCGAAAGCTCGGTCAGGAATCTCGGTCAAGAGCGACGAATTTTTCGACTGGTTTCCGGTTATATGCTGATCTTTCAAACGGCATGACACTTGATAATATAATTTGTTTAAAAAATAAACATAAACTTAATGCGAAAGATAATGATGACAATAGTCAAAAGTGAGACCTACTTCAATATTCCAGCATGCAAGTTTCATACGCAAGTATTCATTTGATGATCAATTTTAAAATATTTCCAAGATTTTTGCAATTCTAATTTCTGAAAACGGTAGCTCTTCAATCCTATTTGACTGAGAGGCCAAGCAGATCAATGCCATGTGGCTCTTAAAAGTAAGAATTGCAACATCAATAAAGCAAGAATTGTTAGTTTATTTCACCCCTTATCAAACAGTAGGATATTGCTGACGCCAGGCTAAAACGGCCAACACCTTGCATAAGACTAGCATGGCAGCCAACTGCATAAACATCAGGTATCAACATCATTTATTTTTGTGCATGGATGTAGGACACATTTGTGGAATGACAATGCGAGGAAAGAAGTAAGCTTCTCCCAGAAAATATGTATTTCCATATTATCATCTTTCCATAGCTAACAACAAGATATCAAAACAGTCATGTCTTAAAATACGCCGCTTCATTTTGCTTCAAATCGCAAAATTGCAGCCATGGACAAGGTTTGATTTATTCAGCTGTGATCTGTAACACACTGCAAATCACATGCGGGGGTATCAATCGCCATTCTACTCTCCAGGTGTGTCATTTCATGAGAATGATTGTCACGGCTCAGATTTTCCAATGTGGATAGATGGTGCGCTGGATATGGACGACGGCCTAGAAAGCCTCGCTGAGCACATAAACACGGAGAATGTGTCCTAGCCGCGATAACGCGCAGCACTTGACTGAGACGGACATTGAGTACGCACACTGTGAATGTTATTACGGTATTTAACACGCGCCCTGGAGGGGGGAGGGGGCGAAATCCGCCCACCCCTCCGGTTTTTCGTAGATAACTCCAGATTTTACGGGACGATATACGCCATTGTTTGTGCACCTGCTTATAAATGGCCGGCGCGTTGATTAAAGGAAGACAAATGAAAATCGACCGAAATTTTTTTCAAGTTAGGGTTCTCTAAAGTAAACAAAAAAAATTATCAGCGCGAGACCACAAATATCGGCGCTGATGCGCTTCCCGTATATTAGCAAAAATAAAGTGGTTTTGGCAAAACTAGCGACTTGTTTGATGTACATTGTTATGCTATATTGTTTAAAAGTCATGTCAGGTCACCGATGCCAAGTCGGGTCAAGTTCATGACAGCTTTATGCCCTGGAGGTGGGATGGCGAAATCCGACCAGTCCTCCGATTTTTCGTACATAGCTCCATATTGTACCGACTGGTATACGCCATTTTTGCGTTCCTCCTTAGAAATGACCGGCGCATTGCTTAAAGCAAAACAAATTAAAATCTGCCGAAAATTTGTCAAGTTCGGCCGTTAAAGTAAAAACAATTCGTAGCGCCAGACCACAAAAATCGGCGCTGATGCTCTTCCAGTATATTGGCAAAAGGGAAGTGTTCTTGACAACACTAGCGACTTGCTTGATGCATATTGTTATCCCATATAATTTAAAAGTCATGTTAGGTCGCCGAGGTTAAGTCAGGTCAAGTTCATGACAGGCTAATGGAACCAAACTTGGCCAACTGGAATGCTATCATAAATGCAAATGACTGTCATGCGATTGATGTCACTTTGCATGTTTTTTGTCACTTTTTTGTCACTTTGCACTTTTGTCATTGTGTACCTAAGCGTTTCCATACTTTGTTCATGTATTTCACTACTTTCTTTGCGAAGCAGATCGTGCCGAGTCGCCCAACGGAGCAGTCTGGTTGGCAGCCCGATTCCGGTAACTGGAGCAGATAATGGCCTGATAAAGTGCTTCTATATAGGTGACCTGAGGTCAAATGGCGGATCTGACATCTGTATTGCATCATTAGTAATGTCCAAAATATCATTAACGCCAATTTTGGAGCATTTAAGCACAATCACAGCCATCCATAACAATGACAAGCCAAGCCACGCAAAACCAGAAAATTTTGTTATTTTGACCTCATTTGACCTTGAAGATATTGACCTAAGATCATGAAATGTGCATACTATAAAGTTCACTATCGTATCCATTCACCCTGCGAATTGCGTTGCTATAGACTTAATAGGACCCGAGATCTTAGAGGGGTCGTAATTCGCCCCCTTGCAGTGCGCGTAATTTTCAGAGGCCCTCCAGGGCGCGTGTTAAAAGACCAGCACACATTGCTATTGCTGTCGTTGTTGCCGAGTTTGTCCAGCCGATGCCACCTTGAGGTGATATCGGCCGTTTACGATTGAAGAGAAGGGTCTAGTTGAGGGGTCGTGGTCCGGGCGGTGCTGGAGTAGAGTGGGGGTGCGGGTAGTGTCATCGCCGTTTGAGTGAACATTTCAAGAACATATCATATATATCATACATGTCATTCACTGCCCAACAGTGCCAGGCTTCCTTTTTTGGGGGAAATAGTTATGCCGCGCATCAGGGTGTCCTTTTCGTCAGAAGGATGCTTCACATGCCACCGGTTTGGTCACACTCATGCAGCCTGTCGCCAGCTCAGTCGGTCTACGCAGCAGCAGCGCAGAAACAAACAGTTGTAATGTAGCATGTATTTGTGCCCCTTTCTGTGAACGTGAAGAACTAAATATATGCAAATATTGGCAATTGACAGCCTAACAAGGGAGCGGAATTGAAGAGGATGACCACGCAATAAGCGACCAGAAAGCGGGACTGGTGAGCAGAACCGCAGTAAGCGATTGAGTAACGGACTGCTAAACGAGATCAGATTCTGTAAAATTGTTTTAACACAAGCACCGGAGACGCGGGGATTCCGCCCAACTCTTCTGACTGTTGACGAAACACACGTACAGGAATGTTGTAATGATTTCTGACTCGATATTAATTGCGCATCGCATGCAGAGCGAATGTGTGACGCCTGTTGGTAAACATGGGTGTTGTGGGGGGGGGGTGAAAAGTGGGGGGGGCAGTCGCCGTGGCGCCGGCTCATCGGTCAACCTCATTTGACCTTAAAGGCATTAACGTAGGATCATGAAATATATGCTACAGAGAAGTGACCACAGTCTTTGTCTTTCAATTTTAGTTGATTTCAATATATATATATATATATATATATATATATATATATATATATATATATATATATATATATATATATATATATATATATATATATTGTTCACCATCGCTGAAATTAAATAAAAGAGAAAATGTCCGAGGCTTCTATGGAACACTAGTTATAAACGTAATCTTACAAAGACATTATCACACTTCACGATTTATTGGAATGACTCAAGTTGAACAAAGGACTATAATCAAAGCATTTAAATCCTTAGCATGTGCTGACTACGAAAAACCTGTAGTGTCATAAGGCATATTGCACTTAGTTAAGTGTTACGCGATAATACTTGCAAAGTGATACAAGTTAACATTAAATACTGACATCAACAATTGCAGCATATCACTCTGGAGTGGTTGTTCGCTTGCGGACATACCGCTTCCTGGTCCTCGTACCGAACTCTGATACTGATAGCGGTTCCACCACTTCGTCACCTCCTTTACGCTACTTCCAATTATTCTGGCGCATTCACTGTCACTAAATCCTAATTCCTTGACGTTGACCAGCTTTCCCTTTTCAAAGTAATTTAGGTGGTCGGCCATGCCTGCACGATAAACGTTAAAATATTGTCGGTACGACTGTGGTGCAAAGGCAAGAACACCACTGGACACGTGTCACGTGGTCAAAATGACCGATGACTCGGTTGCACGCCAAAATGAAACATAACTTAAGAACTTATTATCGCAGAATAATTTGAAAATATCCGCTTCAAGATTTTGTTTACCCGCGGAGAAATCTGAATATACCACATGTAATGCAGTGCATGATACATAAATAAAAGATAATATATCATATATACCGTAATAAGATATGCCGTAGGCTCAACGACGTGTGATTCTGAATGAAACATGCATAAGTTAGACCAGTAATCAATTGATTTGTCAGTGAATCTGAATTAAGGAAGCAAGTACCGCCTTGGGGTTCGCCATCCCAGTAGCTGAATCTGCTTGAACGCACTGGTCTCCTTGTCTTAAAAATACAGGGAACATCCACGGTCTCAGGGAACCTTCGGGTCTCTTCACGCGATCCCTTTTAGCCCCCGGCTTGGCGGGTCAGTTGACAACTGGCACGGTAAGGTCGAGCACGAGCTACCGTGGTGGCCGAGTCGGTGCATTGACAGAACGTGAAGCGTTTTGCCGAAATTATACTGTAGAACTGCAATTCGTGGATCGGTGGTGCGGCCAGGGCTCACGCAGCAAGCTCTGCTTAGGAACCGGATCCCGGTCCATGAAGCTACTCCAGCAATAATTATAATTACATTTGTAAAAAGTGCAAACGTTGTGAACCATATAATTATTTTAGAACAAGAGAATGCTTCATTGACATCATAAACCTCCCATCTCTTTTCGCTACGTCTTTGCTTCCAACCTTTCCAGCTCATTCTGTGTTGCCGAATTCAGAAATCCGCAACGATCAATTTTTGTTTGTCGACAGGAGTGCAGTGGTAGCCTGCTCGCTGAACTGATAATGTTGTTTGCTCAACTGAGAAATGCGAGGCGGGAACAGCGTAGACCCGTGCTACTTACTTCATAGCTGAACGGCAAATGGCCACGTGAAGACCGCACAAGCAAATTCCTATGGATGGGGCACTGGCCCGTAGTAAACCTGATTGTCACGCAGCCCATAACTGTGAAGCGGTACAGCCTACCAGGAATTGCTGTGAAGTGACACAGCCTACGCTCCTATTTGCCAGCCTTAGTAATGGTGCATTGTAAGATTTTTCGTGGCCGAATGTACAGCGGACTTTAATGAGCGGAACTCCAAAACATCCTGCTAACCTCGCACGCAATCCTGCATAAATACGTGCTGCTACTAACTACTACTAACAACTAGCGCGAAGCAGCCGATGTGGTAGGCCGTGTTGTAAATTACCTCTTTGCCCGCACGTTAAAGATCCCTCGGTGTTTTCGGCAAGAGTATGCTAATGACTGCCCCCCTGGTAAGATCAACTTGATTGTCAACCCTCCCCCAGCCCCACTAGAAATAATCTTACGGATGAGCAAAGTAAACAAAAGCTCTAAACATCTGGTAGATGTTCGGCGCCTTAACCCGTCCCGTCTCGGGGGTCTTCAACCCCCCTCAGTTTTTTCACGGATAGTGGACGAACGGCGCACAGCAACGAACCCAAATTTGGCATACCCTTTTCCACATCAATTTGGCATGCTGTTCCAAAATTTTGGAGTCAGGTCGTCTAGGGTCAACGAGTTAGTCAAGGTCAAGTGAGCTCACCTCCAAAAAAGTTCAACCAGTGTCACGCTTTAACGGATACAGATATTTTAATGAAACTTTCAGCGTTTGCTTATCTTTAGGGATGCAACAAAATGTACCAGTGGAATTTTTCTTTTTTTTCGTTTTTGACTACATATAAATTTTGCATATTTGCCAATTGCAGTTCAAATGGAAGATTCTGGCTAAAGTAAGCATTTTTTATGAGTGCAAGTTGACTTCCAACAACGTTTCTCGGTCTGCTCTACCAATTTGAGAAAGCAAATAAAAAAAACTTGAAAACACAAAATTTTTATATTAAAAAAAAATATATATAAATTTTGGGGAGGCCAAAAAAATATATGGCCCTGGTCGATTTCGCTGTCCTTTTCTCCTTCCAAACAAATTTTCTTCTTCTTCATATATCCCCAAAATGAATTCCCCAGAGCCAAAAACATAATGTAAGTCATAAATGTTTAAAAAAAATTAGCCCCCCTAGTAACGTCACTTCTATGGGGAAATTGTTTTTGGGGTGGATCCGGACCCTATTCGTCGAGCGCTTTCCGATAACACCTCTTTCGTTTTCGTGCGACGCTTATTTTTGATTTTAGAAGTGGTTACTATCCGCACCCCGCCCCCGAGACGGGTGTGAGGATCTGACCGGAGAGACGGCGCGGGTTAACGTCACATGCACTATAACGTAAAGCTCCTTTAACGCAAAGGTACACCTGCCTTCAAAACTTGCTTGCAGAACCCTCTCGCTTTAAGGACGGAGCAAATTATCTCGATGGTCCGGCACGCCTCTAAACACTCTTCACCACAATCCAATATTTATCTCTCTCTCTCTCTTCTGTCTAACCCCTTGACAGATGGGACTCTCTTCTTCCTCCCTCTTCGTCTCCGTGACGAAGAGTTTGTCTGCGTATCTTACCCTGCAATCTTTTGTGTGTGTTTCATTGTCATTTGTCAGTGTATCCTCTCTTTGTCATGTCGTTGGTGGCAGCCTTCAGATGCGAGGTGGCATCAACTCGCTGCGTGTAATCGACTGAGAAGTTGTCATATGCGAAGCCATTGGGCACAACGAGCGGTCAAGCTTCCTTGCAATATATTGTTACACAGTGTCCTATATCTTGCCACTGCAGAGAGCTAGAACAACGGTCTGAGGCCTTAGGTACCAAACGTGACAACATTTCACAGCGACTTTACGTGAGACACGACTTTGTGGATAACAAAATTCAAATGCACAAGTCTCACGAAAGGAATCTACAGATCTGTTTTCAGTCTCTTGACATAATTATTGAGATTGATGCGAATGATGCACACCTGTTGGAGATCAATAAACAGTTACCGATGCGTACACAGCTGATAATTTGACATCCCGAAGCAATCAGCCACTTCATTGACAGCAGGTGCTTTGATGGTGTTGGGAAGGCTGATCGATACAGTTAGTATCAGCCGGCTGTCTCGGCTGTCAGTATGCTGTCGGTACCGACTGTACCACTGTACCACCGTACTCCCTTGGCCGTGGGCATGGTGGTGCTAGTCCGGCGGGAAGGCTGATCGATATATTTAGCTTTCTGCTGTCGGTATAGTGGTTGTAGCTGCGACTTTGAGCTGCTTGATTCCCATATATTCGTCGCTGCTTTCAGCTTCGATTCATAATCTAGCTTTGGTTGTCTGAGGCTCATCACGAGATTGCTGTGTTGAGAGCTGATGCTCTCTCTTGACAAGAGACACTGGCATTCCCACTCATTGTTGACTGGCGGGTACCCGTTGATCCTCGTATAATTGTGTCTTCTTCTGTGCCCTTGTCCGGTTGAAGCTGACTTTTGATTAGCTTTTCAATATCATCGGATATCCAATGTCCCAAAGCGTGTTTAGATTTTCTGAAGACTTCTTTCTGCCTTTTCCTGAGTCACCATCCCTCATCCTGTTCCTCTGTATCGAGAGCTACTCCTTCCACATTAGGTCCAGTTTTCTTTCGCAGTTGCGTCTCGTGATCGTTATTACACGCGCCATGTTTCAGAATGTCAAGACATTGTCCACCGTGCCTTTGAAGGCGGCCTTTCTGTCAGTGGTTTATGGCTCTTCATACAAAAGAATACTGGATAAATTGATGGATGGTTGGCAACATAGAAGACTACTGGATAATTTGATTCATGGTTAGCAATTATCGATCGCAGAACATGGCCGACCGATGAAGGAGACGGCCGTGGCAAACCTTAGAAAATGTGGTGCGGTTATTGCTCGTTTTTCATTTGCAGAATGAATCAAGTTCAAATCAAATCAAGTCAATCAAATGAAATCGATCGACCAATTAATCAAGCATTCCCATTCATGTAGCCCGTGTCATAAAGCAAAATGTCGTGTAATTATTAAACGGTAAGTTGTAGGCGTAAAGTTGTGTTTCATGAAACAAAATATATGATATTAATTTACCACCTTAAATATACTACGCACAACTCACTATGTATCATTAACCTGGGCTAAGTCCAGGCCGGCTGCTTCACAAAAGTTCAACAATATACTAATTACAACTGCAACTACAACTCAGTACAAAATACGAAGGAGAATTTACTACAAAAGTTTACTTTGCTCTGAGCCACCGTAAATGCATGTCAGTGCATTCCAAGCTGAGTATCTGAGTACTTCGAAGTCATGTCAATAACACCATTCCATATCGTGGAAATAGGCAAAGAGGAACACGAAGGTTCAGATCACGGAAAAACATGAACAGGGATCTGAGACTTTCTGGTAAGGGCTGTAAATGATAATGTTTTTGTAAATGACAGGCAAGTAGTTTGCATTGATGGTGTCAGATCAGCTCCTGTCTCTCAATGAATTAACTAATGAGGGAGCACATTTTCTAGGAAGGGCGCCTTCGGCGGAAAATTTGTTCACTGGCGAAGATGCACTCGAGCATACTAAAGGGTGCGTTTCTTCTCAAGTGGATTCGCTTTACCTCTGGAAAATGCAACTTTGAGAGGAAAAGATCGTTGAGGGGGCGGGGCACTCCCCGCCCGGAGGGACATCCTGGGAGGACATGCCAACTACGCCATGGGACGTCAAGTGTTCCCTGTATCCACCCCCGGTCCAAATTTCCTTGAGGAAGTTGAATGCGGCTATTCCATTGAGTTGAGCAGCTGATCATAGTTGGCACAGCCGCTGGTAGTGGCCGTGCCGCAGCAATTACGCGCACGCGCCTATTTCTCCCCTCTTGGACACTTTCTGGCAGTTACCGTAGCCACAATCAGTTACAGTGAAGGTGAATTATTGTATACATTGACACATATATGTATGCATATATGCGTCAATGTAAAGCGTCAATGTAAAGTACTGGATCAATGTAAAGTACTGGGTCAATGTAAGGTAGGTTGGATGTCTAAGAAATAAAGCGTGTTGTTAGTGTCAGCATATGTGTGAGTCACGTTCTGACAGGATATTTCAGGAAATTGGAGAGTATCTGACATGTATATCGAGCGGGCATATTTTCGTACTGCTTCTGTCTTCTCGTTCGCGGCAGTCATTTGGCTTCCGTGATGGCGGCGGTGATTTGGCTTACTCTCTTACGTATGCGACGAGAACTGCACCACTGGTGCCCAAGGCAAATTGTAAGTAGACCGGATGCCAGAATTTCTGGTTATTTTGTCATTTGCTTAGCGTCAGATGCTTAGTTTCTTGCCTGCCCACATCTTAATTTATCCAATGATGTCTTCGGTGGTGACAGTTTCACCTGCATAGTCTTTTCCAAACATGGTACGAAGCGCTATTTGCCTTTTGGTCGCTTCACGCACCCAAAGGAACGTGCAAAAGGTGTCCTCCGCGCTTGCTTAGAGACCGCAAGAACGTAGATACACATAAATACACACACATATATATATATATATATATATATATATATATATATATATATATATATATATATATATATGTTTAAGCGTACATATATATTATCCGGGACTTGGTATATGAAGACTAATCTCCTCCCGTCCAACAATTTTCAAGGACATAAAGACCCACTCCCCCATCAAGAAAATGCAGTGGTCTTCGCCCATCTCACCTCCTGCATTCCTTTAATTTGCCCATCTGTGAATAGGATGACATACTTCATTTTAAGTAAGTCGAAGTAAATTTACTCCACTAGCAAAATCGTTCGGTTGAATAAGTGCGTCGCGTTTGCCACGAGTTAATGAAAAAAATTATCATCAAGACTTCCAGAAAACATGCGTATGATGGATTTGTTCGGCATTGCATCAAACTATTGCAAAGATGCATATGTGATTATAAATAAATTAAGTAAATAAAATAGCAAATGTAATTATAAACAAAAACTCAACTGCAGGCAAAAATATAGCTGCAGTTTGAATCATTAAAGTAAAAGAGAAAAACATCAACATCAAAAGCACATTGCTATTTTGAGGCATATTTTTTACTGACTTGTGAAAAAAATGGCTTCGTGAGCTCACCTTTGCAAATTATCAACTGTGCCAATTGGTACTTGTTTGGAAAGCCCAGACTTTAGTATCACGGATACACTGTAGACAACCAGTAGCCTGCTTTATATACATTTTTGCTACTTACTACATCGACGTAGGTTTTAGTTTACTACTTGCAAGCTTACTCTGTTTCATACCAGGATAACCCAATATACCCCAAAGAACTCAGACAACGGCAGACTACATATGGAGATACGGAGAAATACAATATTCCACGCGCCCTGGAGGGCCTCTGAAAATAACGCGCCCTGGGGAGGGGGGGCGGATTCCGCCCCCCCCTAAGGTCTCAGCTCCTATGAAGGCTAGAGCAACGAAATTCACAGGGTGGATGGGCACGATAGTGAACTCTATTGTGTGCAAAGTGCATGACTTTAGGTCAATATCTGCACGGTCAAATGAGGTCAAAATAGCAAAATTTTCTGGTTTTGTGTGGCTTGGCTCGTCATTGTTATGGATCACTGTGTTTGTGTTTAAATGCTCCAAAATTGGCATTAATGATGTTTTGGACATTACTCATGATGCAATACAGATGTCTGATCCGCCATTTGACCGCAGGTCACCTATATAGGAGCACTTTATTTGGTCATTACCTGCTCCAGTTACCGGAACCGAGCTCCCATCCCGACTGCTCCGTTGGGCGGCTCGGCACAATCGGCTTCGCAAATAAAGGAGTGAAATACATGAATAAAGGATGGAAATGCTTAGGCACACAATGACAAACAGTAGATTTCGGGATGTATAGGGAGTAACATGTAATGTGACATCAATCGCATGACAGTCATTTGCATTTATGACACATTCCAGTTGACCAAGTTTGCCTCCATTAGCCTGTCATGAACTTGAACTGACTTGACCTCGGCGACCTAACATGACTTTTAAATTATATAGCATAACAATATGCATCAAACAAGTCGCTAGTGTTGTCAAGAACACTTCCCTATTGCCAATATGCGGGAAGCGCATCAGCACCGATTTTTGTGGTCTGGAGCTGTGAATTGTTTTTACTTTAACGGCCCCTAAGTTGAAAACTTCTCGGCCGATTTCTACTTGTCTTGCTTTAGACAATGCGCCGGTCATTTCGAAGCTGGTACGCGATACATTTGGCGTATATCGGCCGGTACAATATGGAGTTATGTACGAAAAATCGGAAGGATTAGCGGATTTCCCCATACCCCCTCTAGAGCGTGTGTTAACCTGTTATGAACTTGACCTGACTTGACCTCGGTGACTTGACATGACTCTGGAACAATGTAGCATGACAATGCACATCAAACAAGTCGCTAGTTTTGCCAAGAACGCTTCCTTTTTGCAAGTATACCGGAAGCGCATCAGCGACGATATTTGTGATCTGGCGCGGGAAGATTATTTTGACTTTAGCGACCCTTAACTCGAAAACATTTCAGTCGATTTTAATTTTTCCTTCTTCAAACAACGCGCCGGTCATTTATTGGCAGGTACACAAATAATGGCGTATATCAGCCGGTAAAATCTGGAGGTATCTACGAGAAACCGGAGGGGTGGGCGGATTTCGCCCCCCCCCCCCTCCAGGGCGCGTATTAACCCGTCTCGTCTCGAGGAGGTCTTCAACCGCCCCCCTCAGCTTTTCGCGGATGGTGGACGAACGGCGCGGGGCAGCGCGCAAAAATTTGGCATACCTTTTCCACATCAACTTGGCATGTTGTCACGTTCAAAATTTTGAAGTCAGGTCATGTAGGGTCAACGAGTTAGTCAAGGTCAAGTGACGTCACCTCCAAAAAAAAAGTTAAACCAGTCGTCACGCTTTAACAGATACAGATATTTTAATGAAACTTTCAACGTTTGCTTATCTGTAGGGGTGCAACAAAACGTACGAGTGGATTTTTTTCCGTTTTTGACTCCACATAAATATTGCGTATTTGCCAAATTGCAATTCAAATAGAGGCTAAAGTAAGCATTTCTTGTTGGGGAAAGTTGACTTCTGACAACGTTTCTCAGTCTTCTCTACCCAATGGGAAAGGAAAATGAAACGAAACTTGAAAACTAAAAATTTTGAAAATTCAAAAATAATTATTCTTGGGGGGGCAAATAAAATCTAGCGCTGGTCGATTTCGCTGTCCTTTTCTCATTCCGAATGAATTTTGTTTCTTCATATATACCCAAAATTAACTCACCAGAGCCAGAAACATAATGTAAGTCGTGAAAAGTCGTGAAAATCTAGCCACCCCTCCCCCCCTGGTGACGTCACTTTGGGAGTTGTTTTCGGGGTTGACACGGACCCTAATCGTCAAGCGTTTTCCGAGGACACCTCTTTTGTTTTCGTGCAATGCTTAGTTTGGATTTTAAATGAGATTACAAACCGCCCCCCCCCCGAGACAAATTTCATGATCTTAGGTCAATATTTGCAAGGTCAAATGAGGTCAAACTATCAAAATGTCCTGGTTTTGCGTGGCAGATCTCGGCTCCTAATGAAGCTGGAGCAACAAAATTATCTGGGTGGATGGGTACGATAGTGAACTCTAATGTGGGAAAATTTCATGACCTTAGGTCAATATTCTCAAGGTCAAATGAGGTCAAACTATCCAAATTTCCTGGTTTTTGGTGGATTGGCTCGTTATTGTTATGTATTGCTGTGATTATGTTTAAATGCTCCAAAATGGGCATCAATGATGGTTTGGGCATTACTAATGATGCAATACAGATGCTAGACCCGGTATTTGACCTCAGGCCACTTATATAGCAGAACTACTTTATCAGGTCATTACCTGCTCCAGTTACTTGAAACGGGCCGCCCACCCGACTGCTCCGTTGGGCGGCTTCGCGCAATCTATTTCTCAAAGAAAGGAGTGAAATACATGAATAAAGTATGGAAACGCTAAGGTATACAATGGCAAACAATAGCTTTCAGGATCTGTAGGGAGTAGCATGCAAAGTGGCATCAATTGCATGACAGTCATTTGCATTTATGACAACATTCCAGTTTACCAAGGTCCATTAACCTGTCATGAACTTGACCTGATCTGACCTCGGTGACCTAACATGACTTTGAAACTATGGAGCGTAACAATATACATCCAACAAGTCGCTAGTGTTGCCAATAGTACTTGCCTTTTGTCAATATACGAGAAGGGTATCAGCGCCGATTGCTGTGGCCTGGCGCTGCGAAATTATTTTACTTAGCACCTGAGATGACTTCTTTCGACAGGATTCAGAAGGTATAGCTATTTCGTGTCGTATCTTGATCCAGTAGGAAGTTGCCATTTGGACAAAGTCCGAAAAATATGCCATGGTCGATGTGCAACCCCTAAAAATTGATCGGCTTTGGTACAAATGGTTGTAAGTGTGCTTCCACTGAGCCAAATCATTGAATACTTTGACCAGCTAAAATGCTATTTTTATTTGAAAAGTGATCTGCCATGCTGTGCATTCATCATTGCATAGGCGAGGTGCTTTTCAGAAGGCACAAGCACGTTGCCTAACTCCCGAAAGTACGGCACTTCTTGCTGTGGTGCGCTCTGCCGCGCCTGACAACACGACTAAAAAATTAAGGATTGTAGCTTCACATCCTATCCTGATTGTTCGAAAGTAGGCAAATGTGAATCCTGAAGAGTAATTTGTGTTTGTTAACTGACGGGAGGCAATTGACGACAGCAAGCAACTCAATACCAAGATCTATTTTTATTGTATGAAAAAAAAAATTTCCATTGGCCGTAATAGTTCCAATACATAATTTAATTGATGGAGAGAGAAGAGCCTATATTTGGAGGAGCAGGACGAGTGAAATATGTGCTCGGAATAACTTTTCGTTATGATACATCATACCGCTGAAATGTCGATTTTGCAATACCCCACCACTCGTACTGCACCCAACGCATAGTTCGACAAGTGGGAAAACGGTCAACATTGGCTGGAAATCATAAATAAAAGCACCTGATTCGTTTTTTACTGGAAAATTTCGCGGCCATCACACTTGGCCGGCCACATCACACCTCTCGGTCTTCCGATCAGAAGAAACTTTGAAGTCGTTTACAGCTCCGGGCGGGAGAATCTATTTGCTGCTAGCCCCCAAGTGACCATCGAAATATTAGTTTTCAGGTAAGGGCCGGATTTGATACCGGGAATTTCTGACCCTGACCTCGTTAGCGAATTATATTCACCGCTAAAACAGTGTTCGTCACCTCCACCAAGGTCGTACGAATTGCCTAATCAAACCCCTTTGAAGATTACCACATCGGTGCACTGTGCCATGAATTTGAATATCCAAAACATTGTAACGCTATGGCCTATACTGTCTACTGTTACCGGTCATCGAAATAAAGTTTACTTCAAAAGTTATAGATTATTAACTCTATCGACGGGATATGAAGTCCATCCATACACTCAGCTCGCGTTTCCACCACGAGGCCAGCCGTGTTGCGTGTGTGTTGACTCATCAAGGAGCCGCACCGCTCAGGCAGCTCCGCTGTCAGAGCGGTGCGTGACGTGCGCGACGTGCGTGACGTGCGTGACGCGCGCCAGATCGAGCCAGAGTAGCCGGCGATCGGTCACAGTGATCATCCAGAGGCTGGAGGAGAGGTGGCCCGGTTTGAGCGCCGTAACTCGCGGCGCTGTCACAACAGAGGTATTTTGAGTCTGGTGTCGAAAAGGTGGCAGGCTGCCGGCCCACTCTCCGCCCTTGCCTCGCCGGCCGTCAACATTCCACCGACACCCCGTCGACACCTCGTCGACACCTCGCCGACACCCCACCAACATCGCACCTGAACACCGCCGACACATCGCCGACACCCCACAGACACCTCGCTGGTATCACATGGACACACCGCTAACATACCGCCGGCACACTGCGACATCACACCGACACCCCGCCGACACCTCACCGACACCCCATCTGCATCATACCAGCACACCTCCGACATCACACCTCGCCGACACCTCACCGACACCCCACCTACATCATGCCGGCACACCTCCGACATCACACCTCGCCGACATCACACCTCGCCGACATCACACCTCGCCGACATCCCGCCGACACCCCACCGACACACCTCGCCATCACGCAGGCAGGAGCACAGTAGGGTACCTGGCGTACATAACTATCAGTTCCCCAACTAGTGAGTAAATACTCTGAACGACATCAGTCGTGGTGGAGGTGTTGCGTCGTTCCACTCCTGTTAGAGCGCCAGTCTCCCCTTTCGTACACTGGCGTCTCTCGACATGCTAGCACCTGAATTCGACTATTGTAGCAACGCATCCATTACAACTCAACAATTGTGTTACACTCAACAGTTGATTCCTCTTGTCACTCACTTAACCGAAGGTTGCGTTCTGTCATGGAGGGTGAGACCGTTTGGAAGCTCCGTCATATTCTGCTGGTCCTGTTGTAGGCTCCGTCATATTCTGTTGGTTCTGCTGCAGCGTGCAGCTCGCAGCCGATCTCGCGTCTCGCCTTGTCAGCGCCCTCGTACACTGTGACTCACAGCATCAACAGGTCTCCGGCGCGGGCGCCGCCGGCCTCGCAGCTCTCCATCAACTTGACAGCTGATTGCCGCAGGTGTATAGTATTTCAAGTTCAGGAGAATCATAAACATCCGAGATACGGCAGACATCGGCCCGCCTGGAGGTCCAGCCCGTCGTCACTGCTGGGGAACTCTGAACGGTCGGGCGCAACAGGGTCTCACACGAGTCGGCAAACGTTTAGCAGCGAAACAACCATGTGGATTCTGGTGCAGCGGAAAAATATCCCAACACAGCTCTTTCACTAACTTCACTTTCGCGTTTGTGCTGATCTCTTCTTAATGCTTATTTCTGATTTGTATGCAAAATGGTTATTCCTAAATTCTGCACCGTCACTGTTTTGCATACCCGAATACTATTCCAGATTAGCATTCCCTTTACTTTCAAAAATGTTTTAGCCCAGTAACACACAGTACCAAAGAAAAACGATGCATTCACTTTCCATTCCTAAAACGTATTACAACATATAGACGTGTTGCAACCCGTAAATATGCAAATTGTAAGTAACGCAATTACTCATCAGCAAGCCGGAAGATTCCTCGCTCAGAGGCGCAGGAAAGGTAGTGCCGCCCCCACCCCATAAGAACTTTTGGGGTTTACAATATGCCAAACTAGGTTTTTTCAGCGCGTGAAGCGCTCCGATGTGGTTCTCCGTAGAATAACATGTTTGCATGCCCCTCCTTTTCAATAAAATCCTGGCTGTTCCCCTGGCCTATCACTGTTATTTTTTATACGCGCCAATGGTGTGTGCTGCGACATATATAAATTTGTCGGTAATACAGTCTGGCGTTGTCGATCGTTCCTTGTCACTCAGACGACAAATTTAGCTGCTCGACGAATGGTTAGCTGGAAAGTGTGGTGCCGGATCGCAAAGTGACGCCACTGATTTTGGACCGTGGGACGAGAGAGGTTTAGGTTGGTTTTTCGTGCAAGGTCACGATGGTATTGATATATTTTTATATACGACTACTTTTCACTTGACGGGAAGACACATTTTACGCTGCTTGCAGCACTGGCTTGTAAGCGAAGGCTGTCTCATAAATGCGACAGCATTTCCTCCACGATTTTTCATCAGCGATAAATATCAGTACTGTTGACTTCTGAACTGCCAGCTCTCCTGGAGTGGGACCGAAGACCATCACGGATTTTCATCATTTGTCGCCAATGACACAGCGTGTCTGGCTCGTGCAACCGGTACTCTGGTGAGGTGCATGCCCTGGTTAGCTTCCTTGGGCGAAATTTTCTGCCTGCGATAGGTATCGAACCCGCAATCGTCCGGCGATGGTATATTGCGGCCATCGAGATTTAATGGCAATGGGCCCAAATTCAATTCCGAAATTAACGTTGCAGACCTGGGCTGTATCTTGAAATACAGGTAAAGAGTAAACACCGAAGCAGAAATATGCGCATCAAAACGTGGTCATGACCACGCAATATTATTGGATCATATTTGAATGAAAACCATGGAGGAGCAACCATTCGATTTGACAAGAAGATTATATCACTAAATCACCCATGGGGCATACGTAAAGTTATGAAAGTATGGAAGACGAACCAGTATTTGTGTCACTCGATGACGCATAAATCAATACTCACAATGTAATCTCCGCTCACGTAAACACGTGTCAGCATAGATTCTCGAAACATAGCGCGTGGATTTGAGTGGAAGTTGCCGCTTCAAGACAACCACCCCGAGTTTGCCACTTCCTCCCTCCGCATCCCTCCGCATCCCTCCGCATCCCTCCGATTGTCCGCTCTGGACGGCCACGCTGGCCGGTGTCCTGGTAAGCAGCAGCTGCTGCTGGGGCAGCTGGCCAGGCGCTTAGCTCATGGTGAGGAGGATGGCATTGGGTATCAGTCGTATTGGCAAGTAATTGGACGATAGGTTGTCAGTGTTTCAGCTGTCAGTGTCATGCAGTCACTGCTGTAACACTGACAGCAGTGAAATGATCGCCTGATTGGGAAGGCAACTGCTGCTGAATCAATAGGCTAGGTGAGGTGAAACTTCTGCTGCAACTGGGCGGCCAGACAGCTACACAGCTATCGCTGCTGTGGAAATTGGCCACGTGAGCACCTGCGGAGCGAGTGGAGCTATGAGCTGCCGGCCGGATGAGCGGACCAAGGCTGCGCGGCCGTAACAAGCTGAGGCCATTAATATCTGTGGCAGGTGGCAGCGGACTCATCCGTCAACTGTCGCTGCTCCGCTTCTCACGTAATTGAAAGCGTCCGCGCTGCTCCCGCTCATCCCACGCCGGATTACGTCAGTGGCAACCCCCCCCCAGATTACGTCAGTGACAGCCAAACACACACACCCAGCTACGTGGCAGGGGACGGACTATGGGGAGGGGAAGGCTAGGGTCCTCACCAGAGGTGGCATATGGAAGGGCAGGACGCCCAGTCAGAAAGCCCGGTCAAAACCAGTGGGCTTTTTGACTGATCTTTGAGTATATGCCGGTCTTTCAACCGGTCTTTCAGTTGACTTTTATAATTAATCAATGCAAGCTATATAAATAACAAAGTCATAATTGCAATCACCACCCATCTTGTGAAGCACAGTGCAACGATTCAGCTAGCTTGTTTGTCACGCACACTGAACAATTTGCTCATAAATCCCGAAGAATTTCAAAGATTCCTGGGTGAAAGTTGCTAAAAACAGCAGATTATCAACAATAGTGGTGGAACGAGTCGCGACGGCAAGGGGAGGGGCGCTGTACTCAGACGTCTGTTTTTGTCTTCTTCTCGGTAGCGTAGCAGCTGACACTGGAGACAATTTGTTATCACTCACACGACAAACGTTTTAGACGCATGGTCAGCTGGGAATTGTGCTGCCCGGTGGAAAAGCTACGCTATTGATTTGGGATCGCGGGCAGAAGGGCTTACGTTGGTTTTGTCGTGAAAGGTCATAGGGAGACTATAGCACTTCTGAAATCTGATGTCTTTCCGCTTAAAAGAAGCTAAATTGTATATGCTTGCAACAATCGTCGGTGCGACATATTTCCCATCCATTTTTCGTGACTTACAAATCTGAGCATTTACTGATATCTCGCTGCACTTCCACTTGGCTTCTGACAGGTATCTTATTCGTGCACATGGCTCACAAGTATCAATGCACTTGGCTGGGAAAAGCCAAGGAACTCTACACCGAAGACGAGGCTAGAAATGGTCAAGCGCGTCGTCATTGTCTCAGATAGACAAGCTACTGCTAGAGCCGGGTTTGTGGACCAGCAACGGACACTGCCCACGTTACCAGCTTGCATTGGGACAATTGGGAAAGCAAGAAGAAGAAAGCCTCATGTGGGAAACTTCCACGCTCCCCACTGCCCTGCGATTGTTTTAATTATCCAAAGTTATGACTGCCTCTAATAGCTGCGGAATAAGAGTTTTTCTTCTTATTGTTGGTGTTAAAAATAAGAAACCGTTGTAACAAATTAGCACCAGAACTTTAAGAAGCAGACAGTTTTATGGTTAGTTTTACAGGTAGTAAGGGGAGATAATCTGCGCTCCGCCCTCCCCATTAAGCACCAATAACGACAGATTGCTCTGCTAAGGATGGTCAAATATGTTTAAGTGTGTAAACAGGGAACTACCGAATTGCAGAGGTGATTCGTGCTACCTTTAAAGCGAGTGGGTTTTGCATGCAAGTTCAATACCTGTGTATATTTACGTTAAAGGAGTTGTACGCTTGTGCATGTGACATCAGATACTGAACGCGGGGAGGGGTGATGCATCTTCTCTAAGATGGTTGTGACGGTTTTGATAAAGCTTAGTTCATTTTATCACAAGATAATTTGGTATTTGGGGTGGGGGAGGGCTGGCAAGAAAGTTAAGTTTGGCATGCTACCGGCATTAACCGACACATGTCGAAGGACACCGATGGCGCCTTATCGTGTGGCCACAGAAGTAATTGCCCACAGCGCCTCTCACTCTGGCTGTCGCGTGCTAGTAGTGATTGGTAGCATGCGCTCTAGTAGGGCAGTCTGGGAGAGATTGGCTGACCGACTCACGAAGGGCCGGAGCGGCGCCTGCACGTGTGCCACGTCACATGGAGCCCACGTGCCACATCGCATGGAGCCCACGTGCCACATCGCATGGAGCCCACGTGCCACATCACATGGAGCCCACGTGCCACATCACATGGAGCCTACGTGCCACATCACATGGAGCCCGCTTGACGCTGACGCAACTACGCGTCAGCTGTGACTGACAGGGTGGACCTGTGGCTGACAGGGCGGACCTGTGGCTGACAGGGTGGACCTGTGGCTGACAGGGTGGACCTGTGGCTCACAGGGTGGACCTGTGGCTGACAGGGTGGACCTGTGGCTGACAGGGTGGACCTGTGGCTGACAGGGTGGACCTGTGGCTGACAGGGTGGACCTGTGACTGACAGGATGGACCTGTGGCTGACAGGGCGGACCTGTGGCTGACAGGGTGGACCTGTGACTGACAGGGTGGACCTGTGGCCGACAGGGTTGACCTGTGGTTACAGGGTGGACCTGTGGCTGACAGGGCGAACCTGTGGCTGACAGGGTGGACCTGTGGCTGACAGGGTGGACCTGTGGCTCACAGGGTGGACCTGTGGCTGACAGGGTGGACACGTGGCCGACAGGGTAGACATGTGGCTGACAGAGTGGACCTGTGGCTGACAGGGTAGACCTGTGGCTGACAGGGTGGACCTGTGGCTGACAGGGTGGACCTGTGACTGACAGGATGGACCTGTGGCTGACAGGGTGGACCTGTGGTTGACAGGGTGGACCTATAACTGACAGGGTGGACCTGTGGCTGACAGGGTGGACCTGTGGCTGACAGGGTGGACCTGTGGCTGACAGGGTGGACCTGTGGCTGACAGGGTGGACCTGTGACTGACAGGATGGACCTGTGGCTGACAGGGTGGACCTGTGGTTGACAGGGTGGACCTATAACTGACAGGGTGGACCTGTGGCTGACAGGGTGGACCTGTGGCTGACAGGGTGGACACGTGGCCGACAGGGTAGACCTGTGGCTGACAGAGTGGACCTGTGGCTGACAGGTTAGACCTGTGGCTGACAGGGTGGACCTGTGACTGACAGGGTGGACCTGTGGCTGACAGGGTGGACCTGTGGCTGACAGGGTGGACACGTGGCTGACAGGGTGGACCTGTGACTGACAGGGTGGACCCGTGGCTGACAGGGCGGACCTGTGGCTGACAGGGTGGACCTGTGTGACAGGGTGGACCTGTGGCTGACAGGGTGGACCTGTGGCTGACAGGGTGGACCTGTGGCTGACAGGGTAGACCTGTGGCTGACAGGGTGGACCTGTGACTGACAGGGTGGACCTGTGACTGACAGGGTGGACCTGTGGCTGACAGGGTGGACACGTGGCTGACAGGGTAGACCTGTGACTGACAGGGTGGACACGTGGCTGACAGGGCGGACCTGTGGCTGACAGTGTGGACATATTGACAGGGTGGACCTGTGACTGACAGGGTGGACCTGTGACTGACAGGGTGGACCTGTGACTGACAGGGTGGACACGTGGCTGACAGGGCGGACCTGTGGCTGACAGTGTGGACCTATTGACAGGGTGGACCTGTGACTGACAGGGTGGACACGTGGCTGACAGGGTAGACCTGTGACTGACAGTGTGGACCTATTGACAGGGTGGACCTGTGACTGACAGGGTGGACCTGTGACTGACAGGGTGGACCTGTGGTTGACAGGGCGGACCCGTGGCTGCTCCAGCGCAGCCGGCCCGTCCACCGCAGGCTGGCCCATATACACGGGCCCATTGACGGGCGCCGCCAGCCCAGCCGGTGGCCCGTGTGCGCCCGTGGCTGGCGCAGTAAACACGAGGCAGGCCGTGTGCGCCCGTGGCTGGCGCAGTAAACACGAGGCAGGCCGTGTGCGCCCGTGGCTGGCGCAGTAAGCACGAGGCAGGCCGTGTGCGCCCGTGGCTGGCGCAGTAAACACGGGGCAGGCCGCGTGCGCCCGTGGCTGGCGCAGTAAGCACGAGGCAGGCCGTGTGCGCCCGTGGCTGGCGCAGTAAGCACGAGGCAGGCCGTGTGCGCCCGTGCTTGGCGCAGTAAACACGAGGCGGGCCCGTGTCAGGTGGCGGCAGGCACTGTCGGAGGCGCCGGAAACGCCCAGCGGTCCGGCACCGTCGCCTGCGGCCGGCGCTGGGCAGCGGACACCCGACAGCGATCAATGCTCCCTCATTACACCGCGGATGTATTCCACCGCACCGGCGCGACCATCAAGCCGACTGTACGTTCTGTTCCTTCCCAGACGTCTGGCTACAGTGTGACAACCGAATTGAGTGTCTGGCCAGCCCTTTGCTCTCTTCTGTGATGGATCCGTGGGCGTCGCTCTGTGGCTGCGTCTCCCCGTTTGAGTTTCTCCCACGACAAATTCGCTTCTCAATCGGCTGGCGACGAGCCACCAAGTCTTTGACGCCCTTAGAGTGCAGGAACGCTGTTCAGCAAGACCGAAATCAGAAATCTGTTTTGTAGTTGTCTATGAATCTTCTCTTGCCAGTGGTCGAATCATTGACACCAACTGGTCAATGATTAATTTAGAGTGTGCCTTGAGTAACGTTTTCCCCATCACTCAGGACTTTCGAAGGAACCAGTGAAAGCAGATGTGCTATGTTTGTTATACGGGCGCAAGCATATGTATGGAAGAATAGGGGGAAAAAAACCTCTAATTGCATCATTTCTGTTAAATTCAAACATTTTCCCTATTTTAAATTTTATCCCCCCCCCTTTATATCTAAGTGAAAACATATTCAATTTCTTCAATCTTTCCTCATATGCAGTTCTTATGCCATTTTCAATCCAAATTCCTACATTCTTTACCTACATGCATGATTTTGCACTTATCAAAGTTAAATTTCATTTGCCATTCTTCGGACCACTTCACAAGTTCGTCTAAGTCTTTTGCAGCGAGATATGCTCATCCTGACCTGTTATTGCCCTAAAGACCTTCAAATCATCTGCAAATTTCAAAACTTACTGCTTAGGCCACTTTCAATGTTATTACAAATATAATGAACAGTAATGGCCCTAGTACGACCCCTGGGGGACTCCACTAAGAACATTTTGCCATGATGACTTTGTACCATTTAGCATCACTCTTTGCTGTCTATCTGAAAGCCACAACTCTATCCATTTTAAGATGCTACCTGCAATACCGTGGGACTGAAGCTGTATCATTAACCGTTTATGGGTACCTTGTCAAAGGCCTTACTAAAGTCAAGATATGCTACATCAACCTGATTTCCCTGATCAAATTGTTCTGTGGCGAAGTTCAAAAAGTCCAAGAGGTTTGTGAGACACGATCGTCCTTTCTAAAACCATGTTGAGTATCTTGAATCAATCTGCTACCTTCCAGATAACTAACTATTCTATCCTTGATAATTGATTCGAGTACCTTGCAGACTAGGGATGTGAGACTTATTGGCCTATAGTTTCAACTTTCCCTCTTCTCCTTTCTTGAAAATAGGAACTACATTTGCCCTTTTCCAATCGGTTGGAATTTCATTATGTGAAACTGATCTACAAAATATTATACTAAGTGGAAATGCCAGTTCCTTTTCATTTTCCCGCAACACCCTAGCATAAATATCATCAGGTCCTGCTGCCTTATTTAGCTTTATTTTCCTGATATGATTGTAAACAACATCACTACCAATGAAATCAACATCATTTGTCAGATCCCATGTAACTGAACTATGGTGTACGGTCGGCAGATTGGTCATATCTTCCAATGTAAACACTGATTTGAACTGCTTGCTCAGCTCCTCAACCATCTCACTATCCTCACCCAATGTAGTCCCGTTTACTTCCAGTGGACCAATTGTCTAGAAACTTTACTCATCTTGTAGAAACTAAAGAACTTTTTACTGTCCCCATTACAGTTTCTAGCTAAATCCAGTTCCTTTGCTCGCTTTGCTGCTCTGGTTTTTGCTTCACAGTGTCTCTAGCTTTTCGATACGCCTTTAGATTAATGACATTTGAGGCTTCTTTAAAAACTCTAAATGCAGTTTTCTTAGCCCTAATTGCTTTTATCACGTCTGGTGTAAGCCATGCTGGCTTTCCTACCCTTCTTTGCGTCTTTGCTTTTGGGGGACATGTCCAATCTGAGTTTCCTTTAAGTAAGATTTGAACTTTTCCCACATTTCACAGGCATTTAAATTGGAGAATTCTTCTTCCCATCTGATGGCACTTAAAGCCGCTCCATGCCGTTAAAGTCTGCTCTGTTGAAATTTGGAACCTTTACCAAATTATCCTTGATAGTTTCCCCTACATGTGCCTTGAATCTAACTATGTTATGGTCAGTTTTTCCCAGAGTTTCGCCTACAGTCAAGTCTTGAACCAAGTCGCTTAAATCCGAGAATACAAGGTCCAAGAATGAACCATGCCTGGTAGGTTCCGATACAAACTGGTGTAAGAACAGGTCCTCTTCAAGGCATTTCCTGAACATTTTGCATGATGGGGAGCCAACACCAGCATTTTCATAACCTTTTAGATTAAAGTCACCGAGAATAAGGCACTTCCTCTTAAAGTTTCTACTGATTTCCTCACAAATCACCTTGTCAAGCTCCAGTTGCTGAGAATGTGGCAGGGTTCCTGATCGGTAGAAAGCCCTATCCTAAGAGTATTGCTGTTGCCTTTTCCCACAGTGACATCAAGCCAAATGGACTCCACAGACACATTTTTATCCCCACCTGCTACTTTTGAGAACTGAATAAGCTATTCACATAGAGCATTACACCACCCCTTTCATTGCTGGACCCCTATTGCACGAAAACATATTGTATCCCTGGATCTCATAGTCCTGTAAGTTGTCTCCAACATATCCTTCACTGACCCATGCCTCCGTAATGCAAACAAAATCCGGTTCCTCCTCAGCAACATAACACTTGAACTCATCAAATTTGGAACGGATACTCTGAGCATTAAACATCATACACTTAACAAATGCTCCATAACCACCTTTGGCTTTTTCATATTGAGGAGTTCTTTTATCACTAGATGAACTATAACTCTGTCCCCTTGAGTTGCTGCTGTCCCTATTTGCAGACTTTGAGGTTCTATTGCCTTGGCTGACACTATTGGAATGTTCCTGAGTTGGCAATGCAATTTCATCCCTCCCCCACCCCATTTCCTAGTTTCCCTGAAGGACATGCTCATATACTTTGCCTAACACATGGACCCCCTTCTCAGAAAAGTGCAGGCCTCACTACCACGTAAGTATTCGTATTATATTATATTCGTATTCGTATACCGTATTCGTATTCGTATTCGTATTCGTATTCGTATTCGTATTCGTATTCGTATTATATTCGTATTCGTATACCACGTAAGTATTAAGACCTCACTACCACGTAAGTATTCGGATGTGGCATAAAGTCGGGAATGGTGGTAATAGTGGCGGTGTGAGTTGACGTGGGCGCGCCAAGCCTGCGTCCATGGGGTGCGGAATGGTGGACGGTGGCGGTGGAGTGACGTGGCGCCGCCCGCCAACAGGGCTGCTGCGTCCATGAGTGCGGAATGGTGGTGACGGTGGCGGTGTGAGTTGACGTGGGCGCCGACCGCCAACAGGACTGCTCTGCGTCCATGGGGTGCGGAATGGTGGTGACGGTGGCGGTGTGAGTTGGCGTGGGCGCCGCCCGCCAACAGGGCTGCTTTGCGTCCATGGAGTGCGGAATGGTGGTGACGGTGGCGGTGTGAGTTGGCGTGGGGCCGACCGCCAACAGGACCTCTCTCCATGGGGTGCGGAATGGTGGTGACGGTGGCGGTGTGAGTTGACGTGGGCGCCGCCCGCCAACAGGGCTGCCATGCGTCCATGGAGTGCGGAATGGTGGTGACGGTGGCGGTGTGAGTTGACGTGGGCGCCGACCGCCAACAGGACTGCTCTGCGTCCATGGGGTGCGGAATGGTGGTGACGGTGGCGGTGTGAGTTGGTGTGGGCGGCGCTCGCCAACAGGGCTGCTCTGCGTCCATGGGGTGCGGAATGGTGGTGACGGTGGCGGTGTGAGTTGACGTGGGTGCCGCTCGCCAACGGGGCTGCCATGCGTCCATGGGGTGCACAACCTTTATCGGAATCTTGCATTCTACATCTGGTCTAAAGCTTCGTATCTAACACTGAAACGCAAGCCCACATCCTAGATCCGACTTGATAAGCCACATGATCCCCGTTCCTTTCGCCATACATAGGACATCAGTGCGATTTGAAATTATTCAGGAAATGCGACACGTAGGATTCGCATTGATTATACTTTGAAACGTGTCCAATTGGTCGAAAACATGCATGATGTACATGAGAGAGACTGCAAGAATTATCCACTGAACTGTTTATCGCATGTGGGCTTCGGCTTTAAATATGGCAGTGCGTCTTCCACAGAGTGCTGCCCAGACATATGACCTCATGCGCCTATAATTCCTGGAGGCCAAATTGTTTGTCCCACCCGTCCTGAACTCAACGAGATTTACTGGGCACTAAGATCAATTATGCGATACCCATAAAGCTGCTCACTCATCTGAATGACGAATGACCCCAAGTCTTCCATCTGTATATGAGGTGAGGAGAAGCATAAACAGCTCCCTGTTAGTTTGTTCTTGGGATGGACACTACCGAGCCAGGCTCGCACGACAGACGTTTTGATGTTGCCTCTTGACAGAATCAACACCCATATGAAAGAGCGTCCGCGACCAATCCGGCGTTGGGGATGCGCCGACGCCCCAGCACGAGCGTGGCCGGCGGATGCGCCGACGCATCAGCACGAGCGTGGCCGGCGGATGCGCCGACGCATCAGCACGAGTGTGGCCGGCGGATGCGCCGACGCATCAGCACGAGCGTGGCCGGCGGATGCGCCGACGCATCAGCACGAGTGTGGCCGGTGGAGGTGCCGACGCATCAGCACGAGCGTGGCCGGCGGATGCGCCGACGCATCAGCACGAGCGTGGCCGGCGGATGCGCCGACGCATCAGCACGAGCGTGGCCGGCGGATGCGCCGACCATCAGCACGAGTGTGGCCGGCGGATGCGCCGACGCATCAGCACGAGCGTGGCCGGCGGATGCGCCGACGCATCAGCACGAGTGTGGCCGGCGGATGCGCCGACGCCTCAGCACGAGCGTGGCCGGCGGATGCGCCGACGCATCAGCACGAGTGTGGCCGGCGGATGCGCCGACGCCTCAGCACGAGCGTGGCCGGCGGATGTGCCGACGCATCAGCACGAGCGTGGCCGGCGGATGCGCCGACGCCCCAGCACGAGCGTGGCCGGCGGATGCGCCGACGCATCAGCACGAGTGTGGCCGGCGGATGCGCCGACGCATCAGCACGAGCGTGGCCGGCGGATGCGACGACGCATCAGCACGACTGTGGCCAGCGGTACAGGGGATGCTACGTACACTGCCATGTTGAAGATATGTGCATGCACATTGATGTCGTTTTATGAATATTATTGGGGGGAAGTGCTACTGAATCCATGTAGGTATAAGTTGGGCTTGTCTAGCACGCACACCGGGGGGCTGCGTAATCCGCCCTCTTCTCCTTTTTTGTGCTTCATCTCATAAACGGCGACGATGTTGTAATGCAATCTTGTTACATTAGCTCATACTTGGAACAAAAATCGAAACCCGTTGGCATACATAGAAACTGTGGGGATGTCAAATCGACCGACTGGGCGGCGGCTGTTCCGCGTTCACGATCATTCGGCCTCTTCGGTCCGGTGACGACGGCGCGGTACGGCGTCCGGACTCGACCTCATAGGGTCACGAAATTTGTACTGAAGTGAGTTCACAACATCCGTAATCTACTCTCCAAATGTTGTGCTTGTAGCTTCAGTAGTTTCCGAAATCTTAGGGTCATGGTCCGCCCCCGCCCCCCCCCTATGCGCGGTATGTGAGAGGCCCTACGGAGCGCGTGTTATTCGACCCTGTCCTCAATTATGTTTGCATGCTGGATTTAGGACAATTAATCCCCTGATATGTTGGCGCACATACCCCGTTGCAGTTGATGCACAATAATAGCGCACATAATGCACAATACCCTGTTGCAGTTGATCAGCCCCTAAGCCCAAATAATCAATAAATCAATTTCCTGCTAAGAATATTTATCAATTGGTGTGATGCTCAATATAAAGATACAAATACAACCATACATCTAAAACACCAGCTTTTCGCTTCAGCGATAGGGCATAGTCCTTCGCAATTTAAAGCCCGAATAAAGAACAGCGAATGCAATTTTCGCAATATTCCGCTCCATCTGTCCGCAAGGATTTACTAGTCACGTTTGCTGCGTTGCTCATATATCAATGAGCAAAGCTACGTTACATTCTACGAGCCCACCCACATACATGCGTGATGACGAATTATATACATATTATCAATGTTCCTCTTTCTCAGCTATTGACCTGCACTGGCACTTTTTATGTTCAGTCTGTAGCTGATGTGCAAGACGCACATCAGCTGTGAAGAGTCGGAAGAGTCCGATCCAGGCGTGCAGGGTGCCCAGACCGAGTCGCAGGTGTTGTGAACTGACGCACACGGTGAAGTGCGCTTGCCGATGCGCCTTTCACGTTCACGACATCTTGCTTCAACCACTCTTCATTATCTTCGATGGATCTTTTGTTGTGCCAACCGGATTTGGCCCATTTAACCTTTAGTTCATTAAAACAAATGTTTATCGAGCAACATAGATGGCGCTGCTCAGAACATCAATCTGGTTCAAGCCAGTTTATCCCTGTTAGCGAAAAAACGCAGCAACATACAACCAAGACAATGTAGTAGTATGGCCTTCTGTCTCTTCTCCGTGGATGCATTACCTCCAAAGTAGGTAATTGTTTTTTAACTGGATTCACGTTGCCCATGCTATACGCGGCGTACCTGGCGCAGCGAGGAATGGTGGCGGCCTTTGGCTGGCGTCCATTGCAAGTATTCAGCCGTAAAAGAAGTGAAGTAAGCGCACCTCAATTATCCTGGTCGCCAATTTGTTACGACTCTTGTAGTTAACAGCCGTATAGTCAAGGTCTACAGTCTTCGAGGTCGAGCAAGTGGAGCCTCTTGTATTTTCAACAACAACAAAAAATACACGCCGATCACAATGATGTCACTTCCTCTCACTTTCTCTCCTCTATTTCTTCATAGAGGTAAGGTCGTCGAAACACATATTGCATACAAACTCACAACACGAGCAACAGTAATGCGGATAATTCAGGACCATTCAACTGCACACTAATTTCACACATCTCACAATCACTTCGGGACAAAAGGTTCAATATCTCCAATAGCAAATACCTCCTCAGTTTGACACCACTAACTGTTGAGTTTTAACTTCACCATAAGTGGCGCAACGCATTCATATGTGACGCAGATCAACAATGATCAAGCCCCAAGTAAATCCTTGCATCACGATACAACAATTATTGATGCCCATTTTGGAGCATCTGAACACAATCGCAGCGATCCATAACCATGTCAAGCCAAACCACGCAAAACAAGCCGAAAACGATATATGTGACCGCATTTGACCTTGAAGATATTGACCTGAGGTTATGAAATTTCCAAACAATAGAGTTCACCATCATATCCACCTACCTTGAAAACGTCGTTGCGCTAGCTATAATAGGAGCCGAGATCTTAGGGGAGGGCGGAATCCCCTCCTCTCCAGCTCAAGTCATTTTCAGACGCCCTCCAGGGCGCGTGTTGAGAAGTCTTGATAATTTACATTTGATATTGTCGGCTATGCTCACGCCATGACTGTTTCCATGGGCAGGCGGATTACAAACGGCCGGGCAAGGCTCTGTTGCATGCCGGCAATCGGCAAAATAACGAGCGTTCCCGTAAATAATCCGCCACTTAGTAGCTCACCGCTGGTCGCCGACACAGTGGATCAGCGCCAGATCAGCGGGGACATTTCTCGCGCAGCCGATACAATTGCTGACGTTGTAGCTGGACTGTTGAGGATTTGATCAGGAGCGTGTGTCCCAAGATACGGTGTAAGCAACCACTAAACCTAGTCCATAGAGAGTAACGTCTGGCGCTGTAATCAGGACCACGGTCGCAATGCCGAAGACGCGGGAAGTTCTGCAGGATAAGCGTGGTGACCGGTATGGAAAATATATAGATATAAACTGTAAAGACCAAAACGAAAATAATGAGAATATAGACCTAAAAGTCAAGTGCATGTAATATGCAAAAAAGTGCTGAAACATATAGATATATTGGAATAATTTGCAAAAAAAACTGTTTACACAAGAATGAATGAGATAAAAATTAGTTCAAATCGCGATCGAACGCTCTGAGCTTCAACGCTTCGGGGACGAGTAGTCTAAGGATAAGTTGCCCGTCTCACAATACAAATATTGTTGGTTCGAGTCTCACTGTCACTACTCTTCGCCGGCGGCCAATCGGCGTGATTGGCGACGCTACATGACTCAACGGTCGACGTGTCATAAAAACCAATAACCAGCCAACCAGCTCCAACGTTTCAATGGATTAGTAACAGGATTACTGGCCGGATCCCGGGTGTTCCCATGGCCAACGTGATCGCGATTGGCGCTCTGATCACGATCAGGGGCGATTATAGTTTCCCATGGGAGCAGGGTCCGTGTCGTCCCATTGTCGAACCTCTCGATGTCTCATAGGATCATAAGTTGTATGACTAATGAAGTCGATGTCTCATAGGATCATAAGCTGTATGACTAATGAAGTCGATGCGCCCCTGATCTCCGAATAAGGTCGCGCACCTCAAATATCATCGACAATTTTTTAGGGAAGTAAGTGAATTCTAGAGCTGCAGTTGGCCGCAATTATAATTCCATGACCATTTGTATCTTTGGAAACCAAAAGGCATTCCGGTGACAGCCTCGGTCAACATTGTTATATCAAGCCTGATTTCAGTTGCGAGTATTTGATGTGATTTGGCGTGTTAATCATGCAAGTTACGAGTCTCATTGCCGTCACCACTGCCATGCACCCCAGTCTGGTTCTCTCATCACTGAGTTGTCGATGCATGGCTGCTGAGCGCACTAAATCAAATACCTCGATTATCCGGTGATGGAGTCGTCGTTGTCGTTCTAAAGCGTTTTCGCATGCCTGTAAGTGGTTAGTTTCCAGCGCTTCAGAATTCCCGGATGTACAGCATCTATCTGGCAGCTCTCGCATGAAATGTGACGGATAATGTAGAGAGGTGAGTTACTCATGTTGTGTCGATTCTTGATGCTCCATATGGTGGCCGCAAAGGAACGCCCGTCTGAAAACTCCAAAGCGCTACCGACTCCTGAATAACTTTCCTACACAAATTTACTGATTTTATTTGGAAACGACTCACCTAGGTGAGTTTAAAATGAGAGTCGCCTGTAACTCGTAGGAGTATGCACTTTTTCAGTGTTGTTTAATGAAATGCAATGCATGGGGCAATAAGAGCAAGGAAGGGGCCGCGACCATCACATATTGTAAGCTGTTGGGCGACAGTCTGGGCGTAGCCTGTGTAGTCAGGAGTGTACACATCGATGGGGCATGCATGGCAGTGCCACACAAAGATATTGGTGTGGCATACCGCATAAATGTACTGAAGCAAACTTGACAAGGTATGGTAAAAGCCAAAGATTAGTAGCAGGAAACCAGAGCGTAGTCCCCCCCCCCCCTCTCACTCAACATGTTTCGTATTATCAATGAGATACAGCGATAAAGTTGCAATGCCCCGATTCAGGCTCAGGTTTTATTAGGGAAATTTAATTGTCATGCGCTAGTTGTTTTCCACGTGTGCAGTTGTTTGAAATGACCACATCCAGGACCAAGCAGGGAGCCTCTCGCAATATTATTCGACTAATTCATCCAATTACGAAAGCATAGGCATGTTTGGCATTTACGAATGCGCTTCATAGGCATATTTGGCAAATAAACAGTGTGAGACTGTAATGTACCACTCCCAAGTGCAGTCGGTACGTCATTATAAACCTGATATCAAGCTTCAGGATTTCCTCTTTGATGTAGAACTTCACAGCTGGACCCAGGGGCGAAAAATCCTGTCAAGCTTAAGGGGCGGTTGCTTCCTTAACTTGAAAGTTTGTCCGCTCCCAACTTTGCGGTATTTCCAGTGTCCCTTGGACAGCCAGATAAAATATTTAGTTGACCTATTTTGATGTCACAGGCACGATTCTCAAAATACACCACATATCTGAATTGTCCTGTTGACCCACGACAATAATTAAGATAGCATAACATTGCAATGGAAACAACAGACAACTATTGTGACGAGGACGAATAAATAAGTTCTTGCATGTCTACGTTGGCGCATATATTTATATTTTGCCGCGCCAACTTGAAATTATGATCCATGTTCCCATCTTATGTTGCGAGATCGCACCCTGGGGAGGAGCTCTCCGTCTTTTATCGGTCTATAAAGGCCTTAAATGATGTCATGCTTCTGGTATTTTAGCCTTGGACGCAATGAACCTCACCTGCAGTACTAGGAGTTGCCACAGGTAACAGGATTAGTAGGAGGTGGGCATGGAGATACCGCCTCAAAAGGGAGGGGTGATTTAGGCGGTTTTTATATTGTTCAACTCGTTCATCGGGCGTTCGCTGATTGCCTGCGCGTCGGATATATCGCAAGGATGTCACGACTCGCAGCCAGGATATATCGCACAAGAATGCCCATACATTTATTGTCGTGATATTCACTGTATGCACATATGTGAACGACTGCACATTTGTTTGTCTGAAGTTCACCGAGAATGGGAAAATCGAGTGATTGTCATCGCAACTATTTACTATTTTCTAAATTAATTACTAAACCGGTGTGGGTTCCAGCATAAAATAGCATGTGCAACAATTTGAACTTATTTTTGTGTGTATATAGCAAAAACGCATCGACTTGATTTTTAATCGCGTATGATCATCAACGGTAGCATACAGCGGTTGAACATACGACCAATTAAGTAGTGAAACATCGTTGGAGAGTGCACAATTTATGTTTTATCTTCGATAGGCAATTATTTTCGCCAGCTCCCAATCCACCTATGACCGTGAATTAAGGTAGCATACCAGTAATCTCTTAGGTGTACAGGAGTACAGAGCCATTGCTCGTGCTGGAGTGCTATTTCGGTCTCTGGTTATTGAAGAAGCCGTACGCCATTGATAGTGCACACACTCAACGACAGAGCTTTTGGCTTGTAGAAATGAAGAGCATAAGGTTCTTCAGAGAAGCGCTCGCTTCCTTGTATTATCGCTTCGAGGTTTTATCAGCTTCAAACCTTTCGGAGACACCGTTGCATGCGAGGGAAAAGCCTACTAGACTGAAGGATAAAAACATATTTTTTAGAGGATTCACTTCTTAAATCGAGGAGCCAAATTACAAAGAAAGGCTTAGCCAATTTTGATCAACGTTGATCCGCTGTCTGTTGGTTTTTAGAGGCGTCCTGATCTGATAATGAATAAGCGTCGCCTTTTCAACCTACACAAATTATGTTTGCAGTTGCAGGCATGTATGACTCATTCTTTTCATACAATATCCAACTTAAACCGCGTCGTCTTTCCGGTCGGATCCTCACACCCAGTCTTTTGCAGTCATTTTATACCCCCCCAGCTAAATTCCAAACTAGGCATTGCACGAAAACGAAGGTGGTGTTAGTGGAGAGCGCTAGACGGGTATGGTCCGAAACTACTCCAAAGAAAGTATCCAAAAAAAGTTGACGTCAACAGAGAAGTATATGAGTTCACGACTGACATGTTTTTGGCTCTGGGGAGTTTGTCTTTGAGGAAGTTAAAGCAATTGTAACCAGAAAAGGAAAGCGAAATCGACCGTGTGCACAAAATGTACTCAGCAATCAACATTATATTTTTAGCCCACCCAGCAATAAAGAACATGTGTTCAATTTTCTTGAATTCTTCTTTTTCTAATGTGTTCGAGCGGGCCGAGAATCGTGTAAAGCCAACTTGTTCGGATAACAAGTTACTTTAGTTACTAAAGTGCTTACTTTAGCTAAAACCTTTGATTTAACCATAAGGGATAAATATGCAAAGCTAATAAATAATCCAAGACGTAATTTTCAAACATTCCCCTGATGCGTTCTGTTGCATCTCTGAAGATAAGCGAACACTGCAAATTTCATTCAAATATATTCATCCGTTAAGGCGTGACAACTGGTTGAACTTTTCTAGAGGCGGCCTCACTTCACCTTGGCTTATTTGTTGGCCGTGGATGACCTGACCTCAAAATGTTCACACAGCATGCCAAATTGATGTCGAAGAGGGTATGCCAAGCTGCTGTGCACTGCCGCGCAGCGTTTTTTTTTTCACCATCTGCGGAAGACCTTAATGAAAGGGTAGAGCGTAGATCTCAGAATGACTGCAAGGTACTTCAGTGGCGGCGTGCAATCTGTAAATTGTGATTGTTTTCTATGGAATCACGACGCATCTCCGCCGTAACTCAGCATTCCAATGCTAGTGCATCATCTCTTAGCGACCAGGAGCTATATTATCTGCCGAGTGTGAAACTCGACTTCACGTGATGTGAATCTGGGACAATGCTATGGCGATCCTATTATGCCCACTCTTGCTGCTTATGTGCAAACATTCTGAACAGGATGTGTAGCCAATGCCCAAGCTTGTATGGCACTTTCGTCACCTACTTCTTTGCAAACGCCAACCGACATGTATGTAGTTCGCGCTTACCGAATGAACGCGCGAGTCCGGCTCAGCCGCTTAAGCGGATGTTAAGTCCTGTTTTACGTCGTATTTAAATCAGTTTTTTCATAGGCAGGATCGTCGAAAGCTAACAATCCAACCGATTTCAGTAAAAATAGACATACAACAATATATGAAAACAAATTACGATACCCAACATTGTGGCTACATTAAGCTTTCGGTCAGCACTGCCACAAAATGGGTAATTTCTCGATATGGCGGTAAGTACATAGTCGACGCAACAAGATCACAATTGGCATTGGCTCCGATTCCGCAAAGCGTTTCATTCAACCACTCAGGACATTCTATATCAAAAGTCATACCACAAAGTGCAGCCAGAGGCCAATTTCATTATTGCATTTCACCTACAGTTTGCTAACAAACAGTAGCATGTAAATCACAAGCTGTGCTTAGTCACATTTCACAATGATCTTGGTTTGTAACTACAAATAGTGTAATTCGGACAAAATTATGTCGTTGGTTTCCAAACGATGGGATTTTACTATGACTTTCAGTAATAAAACAACATTCATCTTCCAAGATATTATGATGTATTTCCAATAGTGGTTGAGTGATAAAATACTATAAAATGAAGAATAAAATGAAGAATGGAAATGCATGCGACCAACGATGTAAAACAATATATTTATTTCGAAGCAATATGTCATTCAGTTCAATAAACCCTTCATAAAAATATCAGTTGAGGTCGGAATGTAAACAAAGAAGCCCGCATTTCATCGCAACCGCCACACCATTCAAATATTGGCACTTACACTGACAGTGCAGGCATGGAGGCCAACGTCGAAAACAGGCTTGAGTTAATTTTTTTAAAGCTATATTAGGGATTTTACTTCTGGTAACAAGCATTTAGCAACAACTTTGTTTATGAAAGCAAATAGTTAGGAAAACATGGAAGGCATATTATATGTATTAGAGAAATAAAATATTTGCAGGACATAAGTCGGTCTTACAGCGGTGATTTTTTATCCCGTGTAGTCGCTTGTGATCCTTCCAAGTCATTCCTTCCTTCAACTAAACAGTTCAGAAAAGTACATCGAAGAACATTTAGTATTAATAAGGATTTATTTCAATCACTTTTCCGCTTTTTCATTGACAGAAACTGTTTCTTAGTGGTGAGAATAATGCAATTTTAGACGGATTATTTTAGTGTAATTTTCCTCAAGCCATTTTATATTCCGAAACCCGTATCCCAGCGATACCGGTGGTGAGCGACACCGAGCGCGCCCTACCTGAGCTGACCAGATGGGCGGCACGGAGCGGGCCCTACCTGAGCTGACCAGATGAGCGGTACGGAGCGGGCCCTACCTGAGCTGACCAGATGGGCGGCACGGAGTGGGCCCTACCTGAGCTGACCAGATGAGCGGTACGGAGCGGGCCCTACCTGAGCTGACCAGATGGGCGGCACGGAGTGGGCCCTACCTGAGCTGACTAGATGGGCGGCACGGAGTGGGCCCTACCTGAGCTGACCAGGTGGGCGGCACGGAACGTGCCTCACCTGAGCTGACCAGATGGGCGGCACGGAGCGGGCCCTACCTGAGCTGACCAGATGAGCGGCACGGAGCGGGCCCTACCTGAGCTGACCAGATGGGCGGCACGGAGCGGGCCCTACCTGAGCTGACCAGATGGGCGGCACGGAGCGGGCCCTACCTGAGCTGACCAGATGGGCGGCACGGAGCGGGCCTACCTGAGCTGACCAGATGGGCGGCACGGAGCGGGCCCTACCTGAGCTGACCAGATGGGCGGCACGGAGCGGGCCCTACCTGAGCTGACCAGATGGGCGGCACGGAGCGGCCCTACCTGAGCTGACCAGATGGGCGGCACGGAGCGGGCCCTACCTGAGCTGACCAGATGGGCGACACGAGGCACCTGAGCTGACCAGGTGGGCGGCACGGAGCGGGCCCCACCTGAGCTGACCAGATGGGCGGCACGGAGGCCTCCTGAGCGACAGATGAGCGGCAGGAACGGGCCCTACCTGAGCTGACCAGATGGGCGGCACGGAGCGGGCCCTACCTGAGCTGACCAGATGGGCGGCACGGAGCGGGCCCTACCTGAGCTGACCAGATGAGCGGCACGGAGCGGGCCCCACCTGAGCTGACCAGGTGGGCGTGACGTCAGCCGTCAGAGGTGGTGGTGAGCGGCACGGAGCGGGCCCTACCTGAGCTGACCAGATGGGCGGCACGGAGCGGGCCCCACCTGAGCTGACCAGGTGGGCGTGACGTCAGCCGTCAGAGGTGGTGGTGAGCGGCACGGAGCGGGCCCTACCTGAGCTGACCAGATGGGCGTGACGTCAGCCGTCAGAGGTGGTGGTGAGCGACACGGAGCGGGCCCTACCTGAGCTGACCAGATGGGCGTGACGTCAGCCGTCAGAGGTGGTGGTGAGCGGCACGGAGCGGGCCCCACCTGAGCTGACCAGGTGGGCGTGACGTCAGCCGTCAGAGGTGGTGGTGAGCGGCACGGAGCGGGCCCCACCTGAGCTGACCAGATGGGCGGCACGGAGCGGGCCCTACCTGAGCTGACCAGATGGGCGTGACGTCAGCCGTCAGAGGTGGTGATGAGCGACACGGAGCGGGCCCTACCTGAGCTGACCAGATGGGCGGCACGGAGCGGGCCCCACCTGAGCTGACCAGATGGGCGGCACGGAGCGGGCCCCACCTGAGCTGACCAGGTGGGCGTGACCCGGCAGTCTACAGGTGCTGGAGGTGGCCGGGCCGCGGGTCGCCGCGCGCCACTGTCGGAGCCGCCGCTGCGCCGCTCCAACTGTTCGGCACCGGTCGTGCCGCCTCTGACCCTGCCGCCGCCCGAGGCACTGCCGAGCATGCGTGAGGGTGGGTGGGAGGCGGCACCGCCTGTCGACTCCCGACTGACACATGGCTGACACACGGCCGACTCACGTCTGACATACGGGTGACATACGGCCGACTCACGTCTGACATACAGCTGACATACGGCCGACTCACATCTGATATAGACTGGAAGGCCACTCACGTCTGACATACAGCTGGCACACGGCCGACTCACGTCTGAGTATGACCACGGCCGACTCACGTCTGACATACAGCTGGCACACGGCTGACTCACATCTGACATACGGCTGAAACACGGCCGACTCACATCTGACATACGGCTGACACACGGCCGACTCACGTCTGATGTATGACTGGCACAGGTCGACTCACGTCTGACATACAGCTGGCACACGGCTGACTCACATCTGACATACGGCTGAAACACGGCCGACTCACATCTGACATACAGCTGACACACGGCCGACTCACATCTGACATACGGCTGACACACGGCCGACTCACGTCTGATGTATGACTGGCACAGGCCGACTCACGTCTGACATACAGCTGACACACGGCCGAGTCACATCTGGCATACGGGTGACACACGGCCGACTCACATCTGACATACAAGTGACATACGGCCGACTCACGTCTGACATACGGCTGACTCACGTCTGACATACAGCTGACATACGGCTGTGTCACACGGCTATTGCATATCTGATTCACTGCTGGCACATGGCTGTTATGCGGCTGTTGCATATCTGCCTCATATGGCTGTGGTCAGAACTTTAGGCAGTCGGGTTTTCGGACGTTTTTTTAATTATTTCTATATGGATTGACTGATTTTTTTAGTTAGAGATAATTGGCTCACTCCTGGTACAAACTGTGTGGAAATTTACCACTATTTTCCTCTCTCTACTGTGGTGAAGTAAAAGAGTTAAGTTACAGGTGCATCTAAGTCGTAGCAGCTGCACATCAAGTGGTGAAGTAGTTGCTACAGCTAAAGAACCAAACTAACTGAAATACACATGACAACTAAGCTCAAGCCAGCCTCCAACATCAAATAAATTCTGCCTCCAGTTGGAACCGAGATTAACCTGAGGCTTCTGGGGAACAGAATGAATAAAACTAACCTCTACCATCAAAAACCGACCAACCATGAATGTCGTGATACAGTCGATCACCGAAGTTTGTTCCAGCATACCTTGACTATGAGTGGCCACGAGGAATGTAGGCTGTGCCGCTTCATAGCAATCATTAGTAGATTGCGCCGCCTCATAGTAATTATTGGTAGACTGCGCCGCTTCACAGTTAGGCATTTCGCGACATTTTACCAGGTGCCCTTCAAATTTACACAATGCACCTTAACGAAAGCTACCTCTGCAATGGGGTATTCCTTAGCTAGGATATTCAAGCATGCTTTTTCGTTTACAAAAACACCAAATTTGCAACCGAGGTAATCTCACATAATATGATCAAATTTTCGTATTGATCCATCGCACAACTGGCACTTGGCGATCTCAGCGACCATTAAAAAACGATCCAGGGCTCTGGCAAATGGCACGAGTGGTGCTGTTCTGCTATGGTAAAATCCCAAATATAGGAGAAAATGCTAGTGTGCCATTCACTGAGCAAGCCTGGCTAATAGAAAGTTGGTTGATAGGTTACATATATTTTGCGTGCCAATGACGTATATTACCAAAGTAACTTCAACACACGAACACATCTCCGCTTGATTAGGTCATTGGGCTGCAAAAGTCTCCTCGTCTTAACACAACTGGTCGAGTCGCCTCGCGCACTTGTTCCTCACGCCTCCGGCGGGAATGGCCAGCTGGCAACTGGCCAAGCAAGGTCGGGACCAGGCAACAGTTCCTGATCATGTGCTCATGCCATGACGCATAGTCGGGACGCATATGAGTTATGACACATAGATACGTCATGACACGGGCACCGGGCGGTCGGCCGCCTGTTGCCAACATATGCTGAACATAATGCTAATCACATGCTTTTTTTGTTGACCCGCAGAACTGAAAGGAACGTCTTCAGCACGCAAGTCGAAGTGCTTGCTCCATTTGTTTTGAGATAAAATTAATTTCCTTCCCGCCGGGTAGTACGATTACTATTGGGTCGCGTACGGTTGCAAACCCGTGGTTTAACAGCATGTGTTAATTGCATGGTGGATGCTAATGGTACGGTGCAATAGCATTAATAGTGTGCAGTGTGTGAGCGTAATGGTCTGTGAAGTCAATCAATTTACTGTTCACTCTCCACTACTGCACTGGTGGTTGAACTGGAATGAAAGTAAAATTGCCGTGAAAGCTGGGATGGGATGCAATTATGAAGCCACTTGTGAGTTGACACCTAATAATTTCACCACTCTCCTATGGCTCGTTGTTGATATAAAATGTTCCGCTCACTCGTGGTTTAAGATATATTATCACACGTCAGAAAGTACGATTCATATTCGGTCACGTCTTTTTGCAAAACCGTGGTTCAACAGTGTGTGTTCATCGCAATCGCATGGTGCAATGACCTTTATATTATGCAGTGCCTGAGTGCAATGACCTTTAGAGACAGTCCATTTGCTATTCATTTCCCAAAACTTCACTGGTAGTTAAGCTGGAATACACATCAAATTTACTTGAAAGCCGGCATGAAATACAATTATTTAACCAATCGTGACTGGAACATTTTATTTCTACAACCAACCGTAGGCGTGTGGTTGAAATGTAATAATTAAATCACTCCTGGTTTAATGTATAGTAAATCATATACGGCTCCAATGATGGTTGTTTATTACAGTTCGTACAATTATTATGCCGTGCACCGTAACCATTGGGATTAAAATCATATCCGCTGCAACTTTGTAGCTTTCAGTCAGCAGCGCGAGGTCCAATAACTTACGGTCAGCTCACAGACGGTATTGCAAGCAAGTGGTATGTATCGGGCGGACTATCATCCGTCAGATACGTTGGCCGCATAATTCAACTAAAATGTACACAATTGCATTTCTCATAATGTCAAGGCACCATTCTGAATGAAATGGCTTATTCTAGGATGAAGAATAAGAATGTGAGAAAATGTTATTCTACATTCTCGCTCGGCATCCCTCAGTAAAGCGTTCCAATTATGCTACATGTTCAATTATATTTCGCCATTGCTCATTCATTCCTGCATGCTGATGGTACATCTCATGGCTTCTTTACTTAACACGCGCCCTGGAGGACCTCGGAAAATTACGCGCACTGGAGGGGAGCGGATTCCCCCTAAGATCTCGGCTCCTACTGAAGCTAGAGCAACGAAATTCTCAGGGTGGTTGGGCACGACAGTAACCTCTACTGTGTGCAAATTTCATGATCTTAGGTCAATATCTTCGTGGTCAAATGAGTTCAAAATAGCAAACTTTTCTGGTTTTGCGTAAATTGGCTTCTCAGTGTTATGGATCACTGTGATCGTGTTTAGATGCTCCAAAATTGGCGTTAATGATGTTTTGGACATTACTAATGATGCAATACAGATGCCAGATCAGCCATTGGACCTCAGGTCACCTATATAGGAGCACTTTAGCAGGTCAATACCTGATCCAGTTACCGGAACCGGGCTGCCCACCCGATTGCTCCGTTGGGCGGTTCGGGACAATTAACCACGCAAAGAAAGGAGTGAATACATGAATAAAGTATGGAAACACCTAGGCAAACAATGACAAACAGTAGATTTCGGGATGTGTAGGGAGTAACATGTAAAGTGACATCAATCGCATGACAGTCATTTGCATTTTTGACAACATTCCAGTTGACCAAGTATGGTTCTATTAGCCTGTCATAAACTTGACCTGACTTGACCTCGGCGACCTAACATGACTTGTAAATTATATAGCATAACAAAATGCATCAAACAAGTCGCTAGTGTTGTCAAGAACATTTCCCTTTTGCCAATATGCGGGAAGCACATCAGCGCCGATTTTTGTGGTCTTGCGCTGCGAATTATTTTTTATTTTTTAACGGCCCCTAGCTTGAACAGTTCTCGGCCGATTTTCATTTGTCTTACTTTACACAATGCGCCGGTCATTTCCAAGTAGGGAAGCAAAACGTGGCGTATATCGGCTAGTATAATATGGAGTTATGTACGAAAAATCGGAGGGGTGGGTGGATTATGCCATCCCCCTCCAGGGCGTGTGTTAGCCTGTCATAAACTCGACCTGACCTGACCTCGGTGACCTGACACGACTTTAAAATAACATGGCATAATAATGTACACCAAACAAGTCGCTAGTTTTGCCAAGAACACTTCCTTTTTCCCAATATACGGGAAGCGCATCAGCATCTATATTTGTGAGCTGGCGCTGATAAACTTTTTTGAATTTAGCGACCCCTAACTCGAACAATTTTCGGTCGATGTTCATTGTTCTTACTTTAAACAACGCGCCCCTGTCATTTATAAGCAGATACATAAACAATGGCGTATATCGCCCGGTAACATCTGGAGTTATCTACGAAAAACCGGATGGGTGGTCGGATTTCGCCCCCCCACCCCTCCAGGGCGCGTGTTAAGACCCTAAAACAATGTAATGTTAATTCGCCATCCATTGAAGTGAAGTAAGCGACGATACGAGAAATGCCTCACTCTGGACGGACACTCTGGACGGAATCCTTCCATTTCGTACTTAAAAAATGCACTCGACACTCGGCTAAAATGAAAACGAGAAAAATCTTCTCGATTTTCGAGCTCGTGTAGTGTTTTGTTTTTAGAACATGACATCAAAGCTATTTTCCCGACACCGTTTGGCAATATACAAAGCAGGCATTGAATAACTGAGTATTTATGTGAAGTGCATAACCGCGTCAAGAAAAATGTGATACTATTGTATTGTTAACCCTCAGGGGTTAATGGGTTGACTGATTAAAATCGGGGATCATTTAATGCCCCCCCCCCCATAAGGTTCCCGCGGGTGGTGAAAAAGCTGCGCGCGGTAGCCCTCCCAAATTTCACACACTTTTACCGCACCAATTTTGCATGTTGTGTGAAAATGTTAAGGTTAGGTCATCTACAGTCAGCAAGTTATTAAAGGTCAAGTGAGGTCACTTCAAAAAAAAACATAACCAACCAATCAGGCAATAATGGATGCAAATATTTCAATGGAACTTTCAGGGTTTTATTATTTTTAGGGATGCAACAAAACGCACCATAGGTTTGTTCCGTTTTTGATGACGCATTAGTTTTGCATATTTGCCAATTCGGGCTGAACTCGAAGATTCTGGAGAATGTAAGTAATTTGTATGACTATAGGTTGACTTGAAGCAACGTTTTGCGGTCTGCTCTATCCATTAGAAAACGAAAAAGCACAAGGAACTAGAAAACTCAGAATTTTGCACATTTTAAAACTTAAAATGGGCATTTGTGGGTGGTCAAACATTTCGGGCCCATGGTCGGTTTCATCTTCCTTTTCTGATTCTAAATAACTTTTGGTTTTAGAACCTGCCCAAAATGAACCCACAAAGCCCCTCCCCCCCACCACCAAAAAAAAAAAAAAAAGCAAACAAACATGTAAGTCGTGATCACATAGTTCCTCCACCCACCCCCACCTGTTGACGTCACTGTTGGGGGTACAATTTGGGATAGTTTCGGCCCTCTCGTCGAGCGCTTTCCGATGACACCACTTTTGTTTTCATGCAACGGCTAGTTCGGAAACTAAAGGTGGTATAAAATCCCACACTCAGATGGGGTGTGCGGATCTGATCGCATACACTGGGTGGGTTAAACAAGTTGTGTCTTTGAGTATGAAGATTTTGTGATTGAAAGCTGTTCATCATAGTACAGTGTGACATTTATCGGGTCGGTATAACCTTTTCTGACGCCTCCTTACCTATAACAAAATTCCTTCATGGTATTTAGCCGCCCTTGCTTACTCGCTCCGAGTGTCACATGTAATACCGCATGTAACGGCCACCCGACATTTATTATTACATTATGGCGTGCAGAGGATAACATTCATTATTATCTTGCATGATAATTTAGTTCGTTCTACTCCGATATGGCATCCGAGCTAATGCAATGTGTTTGTAAATTTGTCCGCTCAAATTCACGCAATTCTTGCTCACAATCTATTCTCACTTGGCCACAATCTTCCAGAGGCCACACCGGAGCACGCAGTCCAAATCGCTCGACACACGTCAGCACGGTGCCAGTTCCAACCGCAGTCTTCCGTGTCACACCCAAAGCTCCTCTTTCAACCCCTCGGGCAAATGACACGTATGTTACGCATGCGCAGTGAGCGCCACGTCGCACGCACACACAACTGGTCGCAGCAGAAAGCAGTGGTTGCAAGGTCCACCACTAGATGGTGGTACGCATCGGCCTGCAGCCAGAAATAGCCGGCCAAGCACCCGCGCACATAATTATCGACACAATGCCTCCCTCCAAATATGAATGAATTATCATGTATCGTCCAGTTCTTCTTTGGATGTTCTGTGTCGACCGCGACTCAGTGCATTGACAAGTGCAATTCGTTGACTATTTCCTTGTAATTGATCTTGTTCCAGGATATAAAAGCATTACATCTCTGCAATGGTGTAAGGCAGTGCACTGCCAACAATACGTGCTTTTAGCAGGAAACGAAACCTTGTAGGGTACACAAGCATAGAACATCAGTGCTTCAGCTGCTTAACATACACAAAACATACATACACACACACACACACACACACACACACACACACACACACACACCCACACCGTTGATTTACGATCATGTCATTTGATCTGGTAAACAATCGCGGTTCGTGCGAATTGGTTTGTCATTATTCCCGACAGTTCTCAAACTTACGACATTGGTGTCGATTTACTCGATCGAATATAAATTCCCAGAATGCCTGTCGCGCTGAACTTTACAAGATTGGCTTCGTGAGGGCGGAAAATTATGGCAAGATCTTGGTCCTGGAAAGTGCATTCCATCGGCCTCATGGAAAGTTATTTATGCTGGCCGTGCTCAAAATTCTAGCATGCAAAATTTGCACTTAGATGTTGCTCCATTTTTAAATGATTAAGAGTGGGTTCATATAGAGAATGACGGATGGGCTGGTTGCATTTCGTGCTGAAGCAATACAAAACAGTTTGATTGTAGAATATGTTGGATTGTATCTGCTTGAGAAAAAAAATTTCAGCCTCACATAATATGAATATTTTGCTTCCCACGCAGCGACCAATGTGCACAATAATACAATAACATTTCCCTGACTGCGTATGATATACACCGAAAAACTTGGGTTCCTCAATGAAGGATTTGTAATTTTGTTCCGTAGTGAATCGATTTGTCAATCAATCTGAATTCAGGAAGGAAGTGTATAATTTCGAAATTATATAATTACTTTAGGACAAGAGAATGCTTTGTTGACAGCATAAGCTTCTCCTCCCCTTTCGCCACACCCTTTGCAACCAAGCTCCTTCCAGCCTTTCCGACTCATTCTGTGTTGCCAAAGTCCGAAATCCATAGCTTCTTGTCGACAGGAGTCCAGCGATAGCCTGCTGACTGAGCTGCCGATGTTGTCTGTCTGATTGAGGTTTGTAGGGCATGGACAGCACAGAACAGCCTCTCCCACTTCATGGCTGCTTGGCGCGTGCCGACCGCAAGTGCTAATTCCTGTCTTTGGACACTGGCCCGTGGTCAACCTAGCAGACTGTCACGTATCGCTTAATGGTGAAGCGGTGCAGCATTCCCTGCCGATAATTGCTGTGAAGCGGCAGAGCCTAGGTTTCTAGTGATCAACCAGAGTAAAGGTATACCGGAACATATTTCAGTGGCCGATTGTACATCCCTGAACGCATGGCTGTAAAACATAAAGTATCTGGCCTTCTTAGAGCAGACAAAGATCGAGCAACGCCCTCAATACGTATACCGGGCCGTGATCCGCACCTTGGGGAAAGCACTTTACTGTTCATATGATTTTCTGGGGGTTGTGTCTGAGCTATTGCGCTGAAGAGCTCTTCCAGCACCTTCAAATACATGCATGCGGTGTCTGGTGATAAAAATATCTGGTCAACATAGGCATAGTCACATTGGTGACATGATGTAATACTTATATATGTGTTTTCAGGGCATGTCTGCGATTTTTGTCATTGTTGGCTGTTGCGAAAATACTGGTGTACTGTATTATATAAACTGAGATGGCTTTAGTTGAAATACAGCCATCCGATTCCCTGATATCCGCCTAATGGTGTGGAATAAGGCGTGTTGTCTTGGCTGAAACTTTGTTGGTGCCTAAAATGGTGGAATTGTTGTCCTATAGCCGTATCTGTTGATATCTGACCTGTAAGTATTGCTATCATTAAAAAATAGATTGACTTCACACTACCTCGACAGCGAGAAAAAATGCAGACCAGAGATGCCCCACAATTAAATATCGGTTGCGATGTTTGACTATTCGCACTTGATTTCGGGGATGAAGGGCCAAAAAGCGTCATTGGGCATCCCTTGGGTAATTATTTACCAGAACCGAATCAATGACGAGAGAACAAAAATATGCCAGTCTAATATCCTGAAAATTATTTTGAGCGAGGTATGAGGGATGGAATGATTAGACTTCGTCCCACATGCTTTATTTCACATTCGGCTTCGACGCTGTCGTATGTGTCGCACGTTTGACACTTGTACGTTTGCGACAATGCCGGAAGGGGAGTCCATGTGGCGACGACTGTCCGCTGACGTCAGCGCGGCCCCATTTCGCCATTGTCACCCGGTCCCGACCAGCCACTTCCGGTCATGCGCTATTCAACAAACTCCGGCGCGGGAAATAGATGAAGCAATAAACAGCCGCCAAGTGGTCGGCGCGGAGGCAGTGGCGGGCGGCGGGAGCGATAGCATCCGACCTGCCGATACAGGGCCAGCCACTTGCCCGGGTCGTAGCCAAGTGTTAAGTCAAGTCGTCCATCAAATAGTAAGTTGTAGGGGTCGCCTCGCGTGACCTTTATCGACGCGGAAGCCAAATCCGTGCCTCTGAGACTTCCTACGCATGGATGTGCTTGCACGTGAGTGTCAGCTAATTAGCTGAAAAACGGCATTAGCTAATTAACTGTTCGAACATCTCACCGATTAATAAGAACATGTCACCAAGCACAGAAGGTTAATAGCGAAAACAACAGCCCCTGACGTATTTCGCTTCAGAACGTATTTCAGCAGAAACGACACGCATGGCAGCATGTTCCTCCCGAAGTCTTACATTGTACCCAGCCATATCCCCGCCTCTGGTAAGACTAGGAATGATTTATCTAGGCAGGATGTATATGCAATGGATAGGAAGGTCGCTCAGTTGCAGAGCCCTCGCACAGACTGTTCGTTTATGAAACGAAAAACGTCCTCGATCAACAGTAAGGACACGTGATCTTATAGTTGTATTCATGAGTCAACCAAGATGTCTGTTGAAGCCAAACTAACACTTGCTTGCGTATGAACTTCGTCGTCCGCTTCAAGGCGCCGATCTCCGGTTTCAGTTCCAGTCCGATTTCAGTTCAGGGTGTCCTTTATACGTCCTCTTTCTCTGGACGAAACTGGGAGCTTTTCCGAGACCGCATGGACTCGCGTTAACCTGTCAAAACCTGTTAACAACATGGCCACTGGACTCAGTTGGTGTCCTGAGCTTTGCATGCAAGCCTCAAGAGGTTGGAACTGACGGTTGTGCCTCTGCACCTCATTTGACAGCTCCCATAGCAAACGAGATGGCCCTTGTTCCTCCCTGATAGGCCCTTAGACGTACTTGGAGTGAGTTCAGGACTCATTGGAGAGCTATGAAGTCCTAGGCGAGGCCTACTTGAACATACCACGCCAGTGAAAACGGGACTGGTTATCCCAATACTGAAGGGTGCTGATGTGAGTAATTCCTCGAATTTGCGCTCTTTTACTCTATCTTACCAGTTGTTGACAGACTGATAGGATATTTGTGGATATTTTGACCCCCACAGGTATTTATTATGTCGCATGCAAAGTTGATTGACGGAAAAAAGAATGATTTTGGGGTACTTCGAAGCCGATTCTTAAGCAAGTGGGATTGTGTTTAGCGAATTTACTTCCACGTCACATCGGGTCACCTTGAGAACGTGTCGCTCACCTGAAGTCCGCTTGTTCGCAGCAGGTGACCGACACGGCTGCGATTCGGGTGCGATTCAGCCGGGCCCAGCCCCGGCCCATCTGCCGGTAGTGCCGGCCGCCCGCGCACCGCGGCAATCGCGGCTCTGAGCTCGAGGTTCAGGTCTGGCTGCCGGACTGCCAGACTGCCGGATTGGAAACGCGTCGGAGTGTTCTAATGGGGCGCTGCATGACCGATGTAGTCGATGCGCCCCTAAACTCCAATAGTCAACCAGTGTTCTAATGCCGCCGAATGATGTATAAGCAGCATCCTCGATGGCATTGTGGCCGCTCCAGACGCGTCCCGCAAGAACCCTCACATCGACGACGCTGGCTGACCGGCTATACTGCTGAGCCTTTCGTTAGGCTGACCTAGGAGCATTTGAATTGCAGTGGCAAAGCAACCGGTGGTGTGGAGGTCAGACCGCCTGCACTTGAGGTCTTGCCTGAGGTCAATGCCCCGCACCCATGTCGGAAATGAATTGTCACATTGACCCTATTGACGTTACGAAGGAGGAGGATTTCAGCATGGTTCTGTCCCGACTCTAGCTCTGTTGTGACCCGATCCGTCTATTAAAAATGTTGAAGATGTTGCACCCTTCCTCTTCCTTCACTGCTGTGCGATTCGACTGGTCGAGCGGCCCGACGTGCCTGGAGTTGTCGCTGGCGAGAGGTCGACCCGTGCATCTATGAGGTATTTTATCGCCGGTTCACCCACAGGAACTCCGGGATGCAACAGGCCAGTGGTAATTTTGGAACAAGCTTACCTTTATCCACTGGTTCTGTAATAGATGAAATCCATTTTTTTACTCTGACAACTCATCTCAGTCTGACAGGGGAATGAGACGATAATTAGACGAGGGATGAGTGAAAGAGTGGTCTGTCAAATGACCATCTCCTGAGAAGTTAAAAAAGTGTTCAATCTTAATTTACGCTGATTTGATATGAACTCCTGTGGATGACGGAATCACAAACCGCGTGCTTGGTATGAATTTGATATGATTTTTTATTTGATATGAACAGAGTTGCCCCAGGCAACTCTGGTTAGTATCACATATTCCCGGGTCGCGCATGCTTGGAGCATGCATCACAGTGTTGCGTTCTGAAAGGCAGGATGTGGGAGGAGACGGTGCATGTCACATAAGTTCTAGGAAATGGGAGTCGGATGTTGTAGCTGCGTTCTACGCTACTCACTGAAACGGCGGCAATGAAGACTCCATGAGGTGTTGCGAACATCTTGTGGAGCCGCCGGTACGAACAATTGTTACGAACATCACGTGGAATTACTATTACGAACAATTGTTACGAACATCACGTGGAATTACTATTACGAACTAATGTTGCGAACATCTTGTGGATCCACCATTACCAGCCCTGAACCCACGTACAACAAAACTCCATTACCACATGTATAAGAGCAGGTCAGCCGTAAACGGAAATTTCCAATCCGGTCGATTCGCAAAAGATCCGATCGCGCGGCCCGTTTACAAGAGCAAGGCAGCCACCTAATCGGATTCTTGCGATTTGATGGCTGACGCAATGTGGTGAAAAGTGTCGAATATTTAACCCATTTGTGCGCTTCTGATGCACCTGCTTCGAGCAATGGGGTACACAAGCACAAGGTGTCATCAATGATCCACGTAGGTAGAGGTTGTTGGGCAGAAATATAGGAAATCTGCGAAGTTGAAAGATTCACGTAGCCGACGACACATTGTCAATGACAACATAGCCCTTTCTTCTTCGTGAATTAAGTTTTCAGGTCAGTTTATATTATATAGTGTAGGTTGCAGACTATGTAATGGTGCATTGTTCCAGACGGCCCTGTTTAAGACTGTGCAATAGTCAAATATACAGGGTAAATCAGGTTCACGATGCAACACAACATATACATATTAGCAAACCCAAACGCTGTCACAAATCCGCAAGTTGAACAATCCGCCACATGGTATGGCTCACGGCTGGGGCACACACTGATAATGTGACTTCTCAGCACCGCTTTCAGCTGTTACTTGTGTAGTTTTTGTGTTTTATTACGAGGCATGCAATTATGATAAAAAACAAGATGTTTATTGTTCATAATTACTCTAAATTTACTAAGAAATTAGCAGGGAATAGCTTCGAGAAGTGGCAGCCGTACCGTTATTTGTTCATGATTGGCGTGTATCCAAAACTTCCACCTACTGAAGCGTAAATTTACGGTAATGTTCTTGCATGTTTTGCTACGCAAAAGCACGTTTACAAGAGCATCATTTTCACAAGTTTTCCTAATCGCATCGTATTCAGAAGTCTTGCTGCTCATGTAAACGGGGTATATGACACGATCGAAAGGTGGAAAGGTAGCGCAATTGCCGAAATAAATCTTGAAACATTCCCTTGGAGCATCCAGGAATATTGAAGCTATGACAAATGCTGATCATCAGCTGATGCCAGCTGTAATGCGCGAACAATCCGGTCCCATTAATTACACAAATTATCTTTAAATATTTTTTTTAAAGAACTACCTTGGGCTATTGTTTCCCCTTTTATCAGAGCCTATAGTCTTGTTTATCACCAAAATGTCCCACCCGTCACCTAGTCCACCGCATTGCTACATTTAAGCCGCTGACTTGTGCAGCGTCTGAGGCATGTATTTCACGTATCAGATATTGGGAGATAGCTGACGCATTAATTATTCCAACAGCCCTGGGCAGGCGCTGCGCGATCCGCCCGCCGGTGGCTGCCGGCCATCGATTCGTCGAGCGATCAGCCGCCCAACTTTGACAAGGCTTCAAAATTAAACCCACCGATATATGTTCTCGTTGCCTGCATAAGAGGATGCACCGGGTGGTCGTTCGATGAGTGTCGTACCTCCGTTCCATCGCCAGATACACCCAGAAGATAAAGGCGATGCCTCCACGCTACGTACCCGCAGCTGAAGATGGTTCGTGTTTGACATTTTCAGTCAACGCTGTTGGCCGCGACTGGGTATTGGCACTGAATACGATTCTGCTCGTATTTGAAGGATTGTTTATTTAAATGGCAGGCAAACGGTTGTCATTCTTGTATACGGCGCTGAACCGGGTCTCCTATTGTAGCGGGTCGCGCCGACAGTAGTTCGCCATCACATTCGTCAGCGTATAAAGCGTCGGTGCCGACGAGGGCCGCCGTCAGTCGTCACCGTTCTTCGGCGCTTGGCACCGACACTGACGTGAGTCGCCGTCTGCTCCGAATGCCGCCGCCCGGTCGGGTCTCGTCGGAAACCCGGCTGTTTCGCCGGATATTGGCGACAGGCCGGCTGCTGTTGTGACGGGGGACGGGATTGTGCAAGTAACCGTGCATTGTAGGATAATCTCCGTCCCGCCCCGTCGAACAATATTTTATTATGGTGTGATACCACCATTAGTTGGAATAGAACCAAATCCCAGCATTTCGAGCTGATCTCGCGTCATGTTCAAGCAATGAGAAATGCAGTTTGACGAGAGAAGAATGGCGGGTGGGTGGGAGGTAGTGGTATACCTCTACCTACCAGTTAGTATGCTAAAGGACGCTATGGATGAATGCGCGGGAGTTGAAGCAACAACAAAACTGTCAAAACGTCCTTTGAGTCCCTCATGAATGGAAACGAAGTTAATGCTATCGAACTTGTACGAAGCGATTTTTGTGGGGTCGGAGTTCGTAACTTTTCCGCACTTTTTCTGTCCGGAAACAAAGCCTGGACATGGCCGGTTGAAGTGGAAAGCGGATTGAAGACTGAAGTGGAATGGCGGATTGAAGCGGAACATTAGATTGAAGTGGAACATCAGATTGAAGCGGAACATAAGATTGAAGTGGAACGGTTGATTCCGGAAATAATGCGTAAGACAAGGGGATTTTGAACCGAGTAAGTCCCTGGGAAGGAAATGCTAAAATCAAACGAACTTTCAGAGATCGCACAATGGGGACAGCAGAAGACAAAGTAGAAGCAGATGCAATATACAATGTATATTGTATTCTGCACAGAATAAATTATTACTCTTGTATGATGCAATTTTTTTTAATTCATGAAACCTGCGCCAATCAACATGACGTTGTCGATATACGTGTGGTTTTGAATATGGTGATCTTGGCTTTAGGTAAAGGTAAACAAAACACAAAATCGTTTTTGAGGCCACGTCACACCCATACTCCAAATGTACTGAACAGAATTTGTTGAATCATTCACCAATCGATGTGAAATGGCCGATATACTCGGGACGTTTAAATATGGTGACCTTGGAGTTAGGTCAAGGTCATCAAAAATGCTTAAAACTCCTTTTTAAGGGTTGTTGCATCGCCAATGCTCCGAAAGTACTGAACGCAATTCCATGACGCCTTCACCAATCAGGGTGACGTGATCGATATACTTGGGCTTTTCAACTTGGTGACCTTGGCCTTAGGTCAAGATCATGAAAAACGGTTGAAACTCATTTTGAAGGTTGTTGTGGCGCCCATGTTCCGAAAGCACTGGACCAAACTCCATGAAACTTTCACCAATCGACGTGACGTGGTCGATATACTTGGGACTTTTCAATGTGGTGACCTTGGTCTTAGGTCAAGATCATCAAACATTACTGAAACTCCTTTTAACACGCGCCCTGGAGGGCCTCTGGAAATTACGCGCAGTGGAGGGGACGGATTCCGCCCCATAAGATCTCTGCTCCTATTAAAGCTGGAGCAACGAAATTCGCAGGGTGGATGGGTACGGTAGTGAACTCCATTGTGTGCATATTTCACGACTTTAGTCATATTATATAATATAATTCAATATCTTCAAGGTCAAATGATAGGTCGCAATGACAGGTCCTGAGATATGTGTCAATATCTGGGAGTCCCACTAGATCTGGTCGAATTTGACCTATGGTGACCCAGTTACATGAATATTGACCTGAGCGAAAAAAAAATAACTGAAATACTTTCGACAGAGCTTGTCACCAGCTACCCAACGCCACTTTCCGTTTGTCGCTAGCTAATACAATTATATAGGTCATAGGGGACAAACATCTGCCCCGCCCCTGGACCGACGAAGTTGGCGCAGACCGCCGGACGTGCGAGTGTTATTTTATCAGAAAAATTTTCAGAAAAAAAAACAGACCGGCGCGTTCTAACAACGCGCCGGTCATTTATCAGCAGAAACGCAAAAAGGCGCATATCGGCCGGTAAAATCTTGAGTTATGTACAAAAAACCGGAGGGTGGGCGGATTCCTTCCTCCCCCTCCCCTCCAGGGCGCGTGTTAAGGGTTGTCGCGGCTCCCGTGCTCAGAATGTAATCAACCCATTTTCACGAAAACTTCACCAATCGATGTGGAGTGGTCGATATACTTGGGACTTTTTTAATATGGTGACCTTAGTTTTTGCTTACGGTCAACAATTCATTATTAAGGAGTGTATTGTAAGTACTCGCGATGGGAATCCCTACGTTAATGCTACTTTCGAGGTATATCTGGATATGCTTCACACACAAATTTCTTATTGATTCGTTAAATTGGTGTAATGTGCGACATTGTGGCATAGGAGCAAGTTACTTGCCTGCTTATGTAAGCTATCTATCTGCTTAGGACTTTATTCAAGCAAACATCATACACGGACAGATGATTTGCCATTGAATGGTCGATAGATATGGGTGATAAACTTCAAATGCATTCTTAATGGAAAATTTGAGAAGGCAGACTGAAGGAGCATGCAAAGCCACCATATTTCCTTATCGTTTAGCATCACGTGTCACACATTGCAGATGTATTTGCTAAACTTCTAGTGCCGTTCTTTCACACTGAAAAACAAAAACAAATACTGCTTGCACATGCCAGGAAGCTCCAGCCAATTATTTCTGATTTTCTATGTAGAGTTCAAACTTCTTGAATTTGCAGTGTAATAATATGTGTTCCCCTTGCATATTGCATAAATTGATACTTCCATGAGCTATCTTTAAGAAATAGAAGTAAAGTGATGTAAAATGATGATGAGGTGTCATCTGCCTTCAAGAAATCAATTGATACTTCCATGAGCTATCTTTAAGAAACACAAGTAAAGTGATGTAAAATGATGATGAGGTGTTTGCCTTCAAGAAACCAAGCTAGCACCAGATGACAGCGTGACGCTCAAATACTGCACGCTGTTCTGCCACGGCGTACCATATGAGCACGTCTCCCATGGGGCCGTTCGTCCATCACAGCCTACCAGCAGGAGAGCTCGCTCCCCGAGCCATTCTGCAGGCAGTCGCAGCGCAGGTGACATTCGACCAGAGGTTTGAGCTTGTGCCCTGTATGTGTCCCTGGTGTCGCTTTCTCCATTGAAGACTTCAAGCGGTTGCTGGTTGAGCTTTCACCACCAGTACTACTCGGCGATCTAAACGCCCACCACAATGCTTGGGGATGCTCAGACATCAACACACGCTGTCGAATCCTAGAAGCTTTAATCCTACACGGATCACTGTCTCTTAAATGCAGGCGCACACACCCATCGTACCCTGCCACCAAGACAGATGTTAGCACTAGGTTTGAGCTTGGCCGACCCCCAACTGACCGAGCAATTTTAATGGTCAGTTGACTGTCACGGAGGCGACCATTTTCCGGTGTGGCTAACCTTTCGAAGAGGCGCTCTTTTAGGCCGCCGCGCTGGGATCTTAAGAAAGCAGACTGGATCCGGTTTGAGTCAGGGGTACATGCTGTTCTTCCACGCGACACCGATAATTATTGCATCCATGTCGATGATTTTACAGCACGACTCTTTGGGCGCTATATGACCAATGAAGTCGATGCGCCCTAAAAGCCCAAACAACTAACTAACAGCACGACTCTTCCAGTGCTCTCGGTGTGGATCCTATGCACTTCTATTGTCCTGCACCGCACCCCGGTCACCTGGTGGACTGATGAGTGCGGGACGGCTATCCGCGCGCGCAAGAGGTCCCTTAAGCTGTTCAGGAGCCACAATACATGCTAGCATTCAAACAGGCCAGAGCTGTCGCCCGGCGCACGATATGGCCAGCGAAGAGAACTCCTGGAGGAAATATGTAAGCAGAATTAACCGTTTTACACGCATTTCACTCGAATAAAACGTATCTCTGATCACATTTCCTCCAGTCCACTACTTGTGTTGCAGATCCAAAGTCGAAATATCGCTCGCCCCCTTGACGTGGCCAACTAAATCGCCAATTGCAGAACAGAGTCAAAATAGCAGACTTAACCCCAACTTTCTGCACCATAAACTTATATGCGAGACAACTCCTGTCGACTTCTCCATCACGATACAACACCCTATAATCAGCTATTCACTTTGGCGGAACTGAAGCACGCAATTAATATGCTCAGGTGTGCATATGCGGGACCGAATGCCATGCACAATGGCATGCTGAACCAATGGCATCCAAGTGCTATTGATGTACTCCCGGCGTCTTTTAATGGCATAAGGGAAAATGGGAAAAGGGAAGCTTTCCGTACACTTGGCACGAGGCCACAATAATCTCGATTTTGAAGCCTGGAAAAAGTGGTCTGGAAGCATTCCACTTTCGATCCACCTCGGTCACATCGTCGCTATGTAATCTGATGGAAATGGTTCGTCTGGCATGGTTTATATAATATCAGGACTTCTTCACAAATTCCCAGTGCGGTTTCCGGAAAACTTGATCCACAGTGAACCATGTTTTCGCCTTGGACACTGTTGTTCGCGCTGGTTTTAAGGATCGCGAGCACGTAGGTGTTGTGTTCTTCGACGTGTAGGGCCCTATGACACCTACTGGCGTCACGGTATTCTGATAAAATCGTGGGACTATGGCGTTAGAGAGCCCATGGGAGTCTTCGGCAAAAACTCTTTGGCGAATCAGGACTTCCGCATCCAACTTGGTTGCCAGACATCAAGGAAATGCGTATCGACAAACGGCATTCCACAAGGAGGTGTCCTCGGTGTGTTCTGGTTCAGTGTGCTAATCAATAATATTTGAACGAGAATATCAGAAAATATTGGTCGCTCACTCTTCCTAGATGATCTCGCACTCTCCCCTCATGCACCATCTTTGAACCAGCAGCTACAACTGGCCATACACTACTTTGAATATTGGAAGAGGACAGGCTTCCAGAAGACCCTGGCACCAAATATAACACTCCTGATCAGGATTCACAGTTTTCATGATCATCAAATTAAGTACATTTCAAAAGAAGCTTTGACTTCAGAGGCAAGAAGTCAGCGTACAATCAATAATTGCCCACAGGTCTGGAATTACACCGTAGTCTTATGGCATTTAATGGTGAGTTTCTGGTGTACCTTTCAAGACCCTCTGACCCAAATATATCTTTGTCGTCTTTGCTGGTCACTTCCCCATACATTTCCGCAAACTATTTAGATTTCGATGAGAGGTGACACCTTATTTTCTGTTGTTTTCTCACAATTTCGTATATAATTTTCCACTCTTGCGTTCAAAGGATTTTTTTAATGCTGACTGAGGAAACATAAATCGTCTATTTGTTCTAAAAACGCCTTGCATAGTTTACTTTCGGTCTGACTGAACCAGAATATTTCACTCTCATACTACATCTTGGAGGATAATTTTCCAGGCTTACAGCCTCACACTGAACTGACTTTGGGCACTGCCCCAGACCAGCAGCTAGTCTGCAAATTATGGCAGAGGAGTTGACAGAGCATGGGAGATGGGCATTTTCTTAATTGCAATTGTTTGCTTTTCCTATTTTTCCTTGCCGTTTTTTTAATGTACTGCACCCAACAGGACCTCACCTTACCACACCATGACATAGCACAGCACATTTCACCCCACCATCAAAAAAGCATACCTGCAGCCTGTCATCACACCAACTAGACATCAGCAAAACATGCGATACTTTACAGACTGGTCCCCACATAGACGCCAAACTGGAAAATGTGGCAAGTTTTGATGAGATTTTGTTGGGGAAACAGTTCTCTTCCTTTGGGGAAGATTCTGGTGGGATTCGGGCAAGGCATATTAATCTTAGGCACGTTTTGAAACCTTATAGTTTTGTTAAAACCGGTGCACAGAACAGCAATAGTATTGCTGCAAAGCTAGCTTCCCAAATGGACGTGTCGTTGTTCTTTTCGGAGGAGGACTTTTGCTGCCCCGAACATCTTATTCACGCCTGTGACACATTCCTGTCTTGATGTCTGAGCAATGCAAAACAGAGTTAACTTTCATTACTTTGCTTAGATTTATTGCAAAATATACCTTATGCTCTTTTACCTCAATCACATTCCTGTCCTGTTCTGTAGAACATTAAAATGTTTCCTATCCCACTCATCCTGCTCGTTCTGAACCCGGGCCCGGGGACGCTTCAGTTTATTTTTGTACTCCTTCCTTCCCCAAACTAAGTTTTCTCAGAGCCTCTGTAAAATATATGCTTAAATCCGCCGACGCTACCTAAATGCTCAGATGAATTGTTGAAAGGCGACCGCGTTTGTCACGGTGTCTTGTGATTTTTGGCACAGTAAATCAAGAACAAGCAACTTAGTTATTTGGGCTTTCGTGTGCAAAGACTATTATGGTCACATTGCGCAACTAGTCCAGGCAGCAAATTGTTTAGGTGGCAAGTGATGAACCACGACAGGGTCATGACCGAGCAGCTGGCGCTCGACAATTACCTGTGCTCACCGTTTCGTTACCGGGTTTTCATTGCTGGATGTCCGAAAAGGTAATCGCGCCGCTTTATTTGACCCTTTCGTGATGAAACCCAATATCGCCGCCTCGTCAACCGCCCGAGGCTCCGCGACGATCGCGGTGCACATCATCACCTTCGGCGATTGCGCGCAATCGTACGGCCGGGAGCGCAATCAGCTGCTGTTAATATCTGCGCCCCGATACGCCTCCGTTATTGCTGGCAATGTTGGCCGGCTGTGTTTGCGGTCGGATCCTGTCGATATTGAAGCCCCTGCCGTCGCCTGAACTCTCGGCCGGCTGCGGGACGTGGCGTCGCGGAGGGCGAGGTGGCGCCAGGTTGGTGGGTTGTATCGGACTGTGTTGTCACGGGGATGCGAGGATCAGACTGCGGTGTCAGAGGGACGCGAGGATCAGGATGTGGTGCCACGGGAGGTTGCAGAAGACTGTGGTGTCGGGTGCGGTTGCATCAGGCTGTGATGTTAGGGAGGATGGTGGAAGATCAGGCTATATGATCGATGGGATTAAGTTGTAGTATCAGGGTAGGATGGATCTGGCCATGGTGTCAGCAAGTATGAGATCGACACGCTGTGGAGTGAGAGGGCAGATCTCACTGCATCAGTTTCTCCATTTTGGGCAAGGCTGGAAAACTCTCACGAAGCCAGGAGATCCAAATCCTCACCTTCAAGACGTATTTTCGGATTGAATAATTGAATAAAATGTCAAATCAGCATTAGCAGGGTACGAAACCTGGGGCTCCAGAATACCGACCCACCCGGGTCTCCAGTTCAGGCATTGGGAACCGACAAGACTATCCGCACATTTCCATGGAGGTGGCGATTGGCGACAACAAAATTATTTCGCAACAATTGAATGAAGCGTGTTCGTTCAGAAGTGATAGCGTTCCTTCTTCTATTTTTGTTTCGTTTGGTTCATCCAGTGGGGAATGAATACCCGTGAGAATGAGGTACGCGACGTTAGTGCTACGCAATTAATCAAGGTTAGTTTTTTTAAACATCCAATGATGGTACTGAGAAACACGGGCGAAAAATAACACCTTGCTGCATTTTGATGTACTTTGGTAGTGGCTTTGAACTGTACGATCCTGTGCCTACGCGGCCGACTCCATGTAGACGAGCACTGAGCAACTGTTGAATAATGTTGAATCGCAAGTGAAAACGCTTCTTCGTGACGTGAATGTTATTGTGAGGCACTCGAACAGTACAGGAGCTTTATTCCGCAACATGGGTGTTCTCGTGATGCCCTTGAATGGTCCGGGTGCTCTATTTCGTGACATGAATGTTGTTGCGATGTCCTCGAATAGTGTAGGTATGGTGGTTGCGCGCCAACAAGTCATTGACCACATGCTGTGAACGAAATCGCCATATGGATAGTGGGACCACCGTTTCGGTGGAATAGCTTCCCCGGTGTAAGCTCGATTATTGGAAGAGCAGATTGCATATGTCAACACACTTTCAAAATCGCTCACCAGTTTTAATGAGCGAGTCTAGTTATAAGTGACGAGAGCGGGGCTTGGAACAGCTTAGCAAAAACAAAAGTTAAGGCTACGAGCCGCGCCGGTTGGACAGCGGAAGTTCGCCGGGTGAAGTTCTTCGTAAACACTCTCGATAGCAGTGCACTGTCTCGACTGCACCCGGAATCGCCCTCGTCAATAACCAACCAATATCTTTTGGCAGCGGATCGAGCGTGTCCGTTTTATTGCGGCGTGAAAATTAAGTTAAACTAAAGACAGTTTTGTGGCGTCCGTTGTTGATTTTCTTTATTCTTCTAGATTGAGTTGCAAGCAGACAGGTTTACTGTGTTGCTCTGTGCGCTCATGTAATGGGATAAGTAGTACGCGGTTTAGATCACTCGCTTCCAGATGGAAAATAATACATGTGTCATCAGTTATGAATGAACGGTTGGTTAATATAGTTGTGCTATTCTCCAGATGGTCAGATGGAAATATACAGCATGGAAACTGAATAGGGTTGTTTTGAGTCAATGCAAAGAAAACATTTGGCACTTTGATGCATACAAACCGTGTACATTCACCCACCATTGTCCCTTCCATTAGACCAAAATTGCCTAGTTGTTGCAGAAGCCTAAAACGATGCAATTTTCCTCTTTTGTGTGTGCTGTGGTATATTTTCGTGATATCGTGCAGTAGCGCAGATTAAATGTGGCCCTCCATCCTTGTGTGGTCAGGAGCTGACCAGAGCTGCCATGTAGCTCGAATGAGGAGCTGTCATGCAACTCGAATGAGTCGCCGGGTGTGATGGATCATGAGCGACGCGCGGTCAGGGGTTCTCAATTATTGCTCGGTCAGGAGCCGGACTGTACACCTGGAACTATGAAAAAGCGCATATGAAAATCCAGTGCTCCGAGCCAGAAATAATGCAGACCTTGCATGATATTTTGAGCAGCAGTTTTTCCTTAATTTTAAATTCAGCGTCAATATTCACTCTGCAAAAGCAAAACTTAAGTCCCTCAATGCTCAACTTCAACCAAGGTCAGTGACGCAAGTTAGCTTCGGATGACATTTGCTGATTTGAAGCTACAGTAAATTACTCGTTGACACCTAATTCGAATTCAGCCCCATTTTTACCCTCGAAAACTGAATAGTAGCCATATTCAGAAAGTTCTCCGACAATTCGGACATTTCACATTTGGCCTTACCTAGCACCTTCCCCGTACAGTAAAAAGCCACCTGTGACATACAGTTATAATTGTACGATCGAACAGAACACATTGAGTTAGAATCTTGGGCATTAGCTCCGTTATAATCCGGAAAATCTTATCCAACAATTTGGTCTTTAGCCACCTCTCCGAGGTCAACCGGTGACACCACGGGGTGACGTTTGGTGTAAATCTCGCAACTTCGTAGCCGACTATACGCTGGTCGTTATTTCATTTCTCTATAGCTTCCTTGGTTCTGGATCGCCAGCGGTCGCGCGTGCAGACAGGTCGCAGGCACGTACAGGTAGCGAAATTACGCAATTGACTGAAAATATATTTAAGGTACGAACAAAATATTTTCCTGTCGTGTGTGAGTTCTCATGACTCACCCACTCACATTGCCACCTTTGAGTTCCCCGTTCGACATCTGTTACCAGACCCCGACAACCCGATTACCCCGACAACTCGATTACCCCGACAACTCGACAAACCGTATTTTAGATACTGTAAAACTTGCCTTGAGCCGGTTAAGACAGCGTACAAGTGACTGGTTCTAATGGTGCCACCTCGATTGATCAGAGTTAGTTAGTTATTAGGGCTTTGGGGCGCATCGACTACATTGGTCATGTAGCGCCCATCCGATTGATCAGATCACACTCTTTATATTGATTGCATTTTTCTTTTACTTTTACTTTTACATTCTTCTGGGAAACCTATTCTCTTTGACTTTAAGCGAATATACACCGTCAAGGGCACAGCCAGGATCTTCTTTCGAATATGGCCCAACCAAAAACAAGATGTGATGAAATATCGAACGCTATTCCTTATCGTTCTCTTCCAGAAATTCACGAACGAAAATGTTCAGTTATAGTTGTGAAAACTTAACGTGATGAAAACCTCAGCATTGCTTGTTTGGCCTAGTGTACTTTTCGTTGCTACATCCCCCAGGGTGAAAGCAAAAATAAATATTGCTTGATCTAGTGGATTTTGTCTTGCTAAGGGGGCGCCACTTCCCATCCTTTGGTTGCGCATCTGCACACCATTGACCACCTGCCATGTCGAGGATACCTGGTGCAGTGCTGGCGAATCAATGTTGCGTGCTCGACAACACTGGAAACTCATAAGCTGGAGCTCTGTGATCGCGGGCGCCTCCACTATAAACATCCGCCCGCCAGTCGCCAGTTCGTAGGTCACTCGCCAATGACGTATTGCAGAGATTGGCTGGCTGCGTCCGGCACACGCCGACGGTCCGACGAGGTCCCCGGGTGGGGGGGGGGGGCTGTCGCGCTAATCTCGCCCGGCCGAGATGAATATTCCAGCCGGTGGGGCGGACAGCGGCCGGCGTCCGCGAGCCGCCATAAATTGCGGATTGGAAACTGCGCCCTGCCGCCGAACTGATAGCGCGCGGCTATTCGGAGGAAAATACGTGCCGGCGTCGCGCATTTCCAACGTGATGGGGCTTTTGGTTTGGGGTAGGGCGGGTTGTGGTCGGCGAGTGGCCGGCCGTGGTCGGCGACTGACCGTCGTGGTCGGCGAGTGACCGGTCGTGGTCGGCGAGTGACCAGAATTATCGTTTGCCTTCATTAAGCCGTGACTTGCAGGTGGCGCGTGGCACCGGTCGTGGTCGGCGAGTGACCGGTCGTGGTCGGCGAGTGACCGGTCGTGGTCGGCGACTGACCGGTCGTGGTCGGCGAGTGACCGGTCGTGGTCGGCGAATGACTGGCTGTGGTCGGCGACTGACCGACCGTGGTCGGCGAATGACCGGCTGTGGTCGGCGAGTGACCGACCGTGGTCGGCGAGTGACCGACCGTGACGGTCGTGGTCGAACCGTGGTCGGCGAGTGACTGGCTGTGGTCGGCGAGTGACCGGTCGTGGTCGGCGAATGACCGACCGTGGTCGGCGAGTGACCGGTCGTGGTCGGCGAGTGACCGGTGGTGGTCGGCGAATGACCGACCGTGGTCGGCGAGTGACCGGCCGTGGTCGGCGAGTGACCGGCCGTGGTCGGCGAGTGACCGCACGTGGCCGCTCTGCTACCCGGGAGTGTCGTCGGGCCCAGTTGGCTATCCACGGAATCGCTCCGCGGACATTGTTGGCACAGCGACAGCGCACGCTGGTCGGGCGGAAGGTTGCGGTGGTGGGCGTCCCGAGCCGTGTCAGTGCCACTGATCCGTCTTCATCGGCGACGTCCGGTGTCCGCAGCGCTGCACACGCCGGCTGCACCTCCGACCCGACCCGAGTGGCTCTCCGGCACACAGATGGCACCTTGGTTCTCCCGCTTAGCCAAAGTTACGTCTGGGGTCAACGCCACACCTCACACCCTCACACACCTCTCTCCGCCCAAACACTGTCCTGGGCCGGCACCACGCCTCACACATCTCGCCCTGCCAGGGGTGTCGATTTTGGAAAACATTTGGGGCCGAAGTGCACTGACCCCCCCCAAAAAAAATCGGATTTCGCCCACTATATTTTCCGACCTCAACAATTCTGATTTTTATTTCACGATGTGTATGTTTATGTTTATACAACATCCTCGCCAACGGTGAAAATCGTCTAGTAACAGGTGAAGTCACATAAGCAAAAGAGCAGTGCACCGTGCATGTCAACATAAAAACTGGGTCGTAGCATGCAACTACAGTGTCATACAGTGTATTCGGGTTCATCGTCATCGTCAACGTCATCGTCATCGTCGACGTCATCGTCATGGTCATTGTCAGCGTCACCGTCACCGTCACCGTCACCGTCACCCTCCCCCCCCTCCAAACACCAACAAACACACAACGACTCAAATAGAATATTGTTCCGCCCATATGCAGGCTAAAACACACCGGCCTTGATGGAGCATCGGAGCGCAGCTGGTATTTCCTTGGTGCCTAACATTAGGGAGGGACGAAGCCAACGTTTTGGAGGGGTGAGTTCAGGGTCGGGAAGTCCACTACCTAAGCCTAATCTGTTTCTTTACAGCACAAGATATGCTGGTTAACATCAATTAAGTTTTCTATGTAGCATGGTGTTTTTCTTCTTTCTTCATTTAGCTTTCTCATCAGCACAAAAACAGCATAAGTTATTGTGGGGCCCAAATGAACATTGAGGGGGCCAAGATCAAAATTGGTGGGGCCATGGCCCCCACAAAAGGATACAAATCGACACCCCTGATTGACAATGTGTTATCGGCTCCGTGAACCCTTCGAATTCACAGATTCCCTATGTATATACCCAACAAACTCAAATTACGTGGATCATTGATGATACATTGTGTTGGTGTACGCCATTGCTCGAAGTAGGTGCGTCAGAAGCGCAAAAATGCGCCAAATATCCGAAACTTTTCACCACATTGTGTCAGCCGACAAATCGTATAAATCAGATTAGGTGCTTGCTTTGCTCTTGTAAACGGGCCGCGCGATCGGAACTTTTGCGAATGGACCAGATCGGAAATGTTCGTTTACGACTGACCTGCTCATGTAAACGGGGTAAATGAAACATCCGGGTTCCGATCTGGGACGGCGAACATCCCCTTATCTTGTGTCCACGGGCATGGGCACGACACCAGACCTGAAAGAAAACTTTACCTTGCTTGATATAGTGTAGCGGGAGCTTAACAAAAAGATATGTCACACTGTGAAGGCGAATGACCACAAATGTGCTTGTGCATGTTTCCTCCATGTATTTTTGAAATATATGGATATTTTCTGCAGGCTGAAATCCTTCAATTTCATTGTAGTCGTTTCTTGTTTAATTGGAGAGCTATTTCGTTTGGCGTCATTTCCATCACTCGGCACTCGCGCGCAAACAGCTGATTGCCGAATAATTGTGCCTACTGCCATGCTGCCTCGTTTCCAGCCCATCTTTTGCATTGATGGTCGTGCGCTTCTTGTGTTTGTTGACTGGAGCATCACTTGGCAATGATTTCAATGCTTGGTGCGATTTCGAGTTCACTGCTGTACATGGCAATCTTGAATGGTTACCTGGTGCCAGTGGCATACCGAACGGGAGGGCATTGGGGGAGGTTGCCCCCACCCCACCCCACCCCCACTCCACCCCACCCCACCCCCACCCAACCCTCTTGAGAGGTTTTGGGACCCAAAAAAAGTATCGCCGGGTCTCGAAAAATTGGGCTAAGCTCCCTAAAAAATCATGCTAGGTCCCCCGAAAATCGCACAGGGCCCCTAAAAATCACAGTCGATACATAAATAGTTCGAGGAGGGGCCCTCAAAATGACGCTGGGCACCCTAAATCGCAACGAGGTCCGTGGCAATGCTATCGGGGCACTAAGAATCACATGGAGAACCCCAAACATGGTTCTGTAGCCACTGAAAATGACGTTGACAGTTCCAAAAGATGAAACCGGGACTCAGAAAACCGCGCCGGGGCCCGGGACAGATTCCTCGACAGGCTTGACGACTACGAACGAGCCAGCACTGTCCAGGTAGGGCTCGATGGGTTGGATGGCTTCAGATGGAGAGGGCATGGTCTGGTTCGAGCATGGGTCAGCGGCGTGGAGAGTGATGGTTTGGTCTGAATTGCGAGGCGAGGTCGTGGTCTTGGGACGGGCAGGGGTCGGTGATGCACAAAGGGCTTGCATGGCGTCATCCAAAGGAGTGGTGCGACGCGAGTCATCAACAGTTGCATCGAGAGATGGGGCATAACGTGCAATGTCCGGAGTCTAGCGATGGTCAGCAGGCGTGGCCAGTGGAGGGAATTCCGATTCTGGGTCCGGTGGCAAGCTGGGATCGGTATCCTTCTTTCGATTTGTCCACATCGCGGGGAAAACCTACCTAATGAAATATAGATAAACTAGAACACGCAGGGAGCAGAAATACGACTAGCAAAAAAGTTCGCGCGGGTTACAGGTGTCATCCCTAGAAATGAACGAAAAGAGCGACGGGTGTCACCTCACGAAAATGAAAAATTAACTGCAATAACCAGCGGCAAATCGCGCCAAAACTGGCAGGGCGGAGTGTACAGCGAGCTTTAGCAGGTGTGGTCGCGCTCAAATAGTACTGACACTCCTTGCCCTGCAGCTCATATTGCAGCCAAATTTGTTTCTGCAGCCCGGCATTCTTCAGTTTTATTTTCACACTCTGAATTTTCCGTTCCGTTGTCCAAAAGCTTAACCTCTTCCCATGTCCACATACTCCTGTCTAACCTAAGCGCAAGCAGCTGGAGAACACCTTGCCACCTTGAACACTTAAACACCTTCACCTTCTCACTTCCCCGTCGTAGAGACGTAACAACTCTTTTCCCGCGGTCATCAGTGGGTTATCGTGCGAGTCCTAACCGCAACCTTTACGGACTGGTATTCCTGCCATACCAATGACTATTGTCATCGCTGGCTATTGCTGGAGAGAAGGCATTTTATTCAGCAGCTGGCAACCCAAGTCGCAATGAAGACAACCGTTTCAGCACTAGCATGCAGGAAGAGAGGCATCATGTTTGGCACTGCGTATTACGCAATGCTATGCAATAGCTGCACAACCTTTTCAAAGTTGGCAGTTCCTTCAGGAGAGGTCAGACAGACGGGCGAGCCTATCAGTCTGTGTTTCCGCGGCCACAGTGGCATTGACCGCGATGGATCCCATCGAACTCGTGGCGGTACCATCACACGAATCCATACACCCGACTCAGGTGTAGCTCGATACAGAAACTGGAGAACTTCATGAAGAGACGAAATGTGCGACCCTCAATATACCAGGAGGTGCTGAGTTTACATCAAAAGTAACGCTAGGGATTTTGATGCAAACTCAGCACCTCCTGGTATATTGAGGGTCGTACATTTCGTCTCACGCAATGTCTAAAACCCAGGAGCACCTAAGAGCCATTCTTCGTTGTATTAAGCAACTTCATGAAGATGCATTATTTTTTCCGAAACTTACCGGTCTTTCAGCTGGAGTCCGACCCCACCAGAAAACATCAGGTGGGGTCCAGACCCAGGAATTCCAGTGGTGCAGCAATAGTAATGAGAGTTCGAAAACTGACTTACTTTTGGCTTAGGATGTCCATAATTCCACTTGTCTCATCAGCTAGGTGTTTTATCCCACCGAAGCCAGGCAATTTTGAGGCTCGTAGAAACGTCGGGGAATTTGCATACACAAATGCCGTATACGTATTCTGAGCGTTTAGTTGCCAGTGCCATGGAGTGGAAGGGACGGAGATGACTACCTGAATAAGTTTGTATTCAGCACTACATTTATGCGTATGCTGTGGATGCCTTGAATTGAATTTAAATAAATGTGTGCTCAGATCATGGGCGTATGTTTTTGCATCCACTATGTGGGAGGCTGTAATTAAAACAGTGCAATGCAGCACAATATTTTGTTGTTCACAAATAATTATTTTGAGTTCGTTAGATGTATTAATGACCCCGTTCTGAAATTCTGCCAAAAAAGACCCAACGATCTGGCATTACCCTAACATTACGAATCCGCCTTTGATCCAATTATTCTGCACAGCACAATATCGTTAACAGTGTCCGAATAAGGAAGTTGGCTAAGTTGTGGTGTTCACGAGCACGGCAACGAACTCAGTTTTCATCGTTCGGGTTCAATAGATTTTGTGTGGTTTCGTCACGGTGTGACACTGCTACTGTTGTTTGTGATACAACATGATATGAAAAGAAATGCTATCATGCAATAATGATTCAAGATTGGTTGCAAGATGAGCTGGTATGCTACTTAGCATCCAATTATTTTATTGTACAACTTTTGTAACCTAATGCATCATGAATGATGAAAATGTGTGCATAGGTACTTGTCACATTTATATCAATACCACGGAATTTGTAGAGAAATACAGGGGCTTTTTAGCACTGGTGAATATAATAGAAGTTACCTCTTGAAGCAAGATGGCACATTTATTTCAAAGTTCTACAATCTTCCTGAAATCCTCATGATTTTGTATGCACTAGGGTTTCGTTATTTTCGGTAGTGCTCACTGCAATTATACTCCTCTCAGAGCGATGCCAGTTGAGTGAAATGCATTTCTGTCTCGACACAAAACGTTTACGTGAGCACTTCCTTCTCCATAGAATCGCCAGTATTTCTTGCAAGTACAATCTAGCATGCTTCGACATTCGGCAGAATCAAATAGTTCTCTGACGTGCACCATGAGCAGCCTAAACGTGCTCAGCTGAAGACGCCGTGACGAGTCGCGTAACAACATCCAGTCACGACCAGGGGAAGAGAATGAAAATGTGCTGCCCACGAAACGTTTTATCGCGAATACTTCATAGACTTCGATGCATGCAGGGCTGTTGCCAATAGGGTGCTTGGACATGAAAAACATGATAGCAAGTATAATAAATATGTGATTAAGGTACGAAATTCAACGTAATTTCATGATATTATATTACGTCAGCTTACTTGTATTTATGCGTAATGCTGCTGTATACAATGCTGCAGATCGGTCTGAGTTTAGTTGCGACAGTGCAAAGATTGCGCATGAAATGCAAATTCTAAATTATACTAGTACAGATATATTACTATCCTTACAGCAAAGTATACAGAACAGCGTCGCCAAATACTAACATTCAATTGGTGTTTGATGCGCAAGATATGCATCCACCGCAACCATATTCAAAGCCGATCTTCACCAACACATTCGTCGGCGTTAAAAAAAAAAGAAGCATGTATGTTAAATATGCTTGACATTTCATGATACTACGTATGACCTTGTAATTACATAGCTCATTTTTGTTTAGAAAACTATTTTCCGGCCTAAATGCTCTTTTGAAAAGCTACCATTCATTACTCACGGTTTCTGAAGTGTTCTCGTCGAAACACGGTGCGGAGCTGCAAAATCTCGTTGCAGACCGCATCTACAAGTGCCGTAGTCACAGCGCTGGCAGCCAATCACGCTCGCGGTCTTCTGGCACACCTAGACGCCTGCTCGTCACTGGCATTGTACAAGTCGCAGGTGCAGGCAGCAAGCGTACCCGCCCAAATGGCCACCTCTAGAAAGATCATCGAATCGAAAGAAGCATCACAAAATACGGCGCCGACCACGGCAGTTTGTCGCCAGCCTTCCTTCCTGCGTCACTCCTGAGTACTTGGAATATTTCCAGCGAAACGGTTCTGATTTGTTCAATTTGCGCCGCGTCAGTCTGTTTCTCGTCGCCCAACATCGAATTGGCTGACCGAGTCTCAATCAGCAATAATCAGCTGACCGAGTCTCGATTGACCCAGTCAGCTGAGTTCAGCCGCCGATGTCCGCGCAGTGAAGTCCGTACCGAACTCCCACAATCCCGTCTCTGGCAGCCCGTCGCCAACAGACGGACCAATATCCGATATAAAGGACTCCTTTGATGAGCTACGTTGCTGTTGTTCCCGAGAACGCCGTGGCAAATGACAGCTGGGTGGCTGGTGCAGCTGGGTCTCTATGGAAAAACATGTGTTGCGATAAGCACAATAGCCTGCCTCCGGCCGGAGTCGCAGCATCACTACGTCACGCCAGCACACCACCGGAACGTCTGCTACGCGTGTGACGCTCCGACACCAGGGCGATATACGCGGACGGTGCGCTCCGCGACAAATCGACCAATGCACCAAAATTGGTGCAGCCAAAAATGCTCCAAACAATGCATCTCGCCATAATTTGGTATTCGGACCAAAATTTGCACACAGGGTAGTCGTTGGCTCTGAATACAGCTGGGCAAATTTCAGTCAGATCCAGCAAACGGTTTTTGAGCTATAGCCTCCGGCAATATTTTTAGGACAAATAACATGGCATGGTTTGACGGTGGATCAATATCAATAGGAAGCAGAAAGGGTGGTAAATTGCATATACTTCAGAAGAGAATGGATCAACTGAAGCATTTCCGAAATAAAATATCGGCATTTCCTGGTTTCATATCGTGACCTCATGACAGCGTGACCTCATGACACCGTAACCTCGTGGCCCACCGTAAACCATAGCCCATCGAAACGGACAAATTGGAAGGCTGAAATAAAAGTGGGCATGATTTCGCTCACCAATTTTTTTAAAGCATGAGTTCTTATAAATGTCCGATGTGGCCGTCCGCTCTTCATAACTTTTTGCGATTTTGCGCTTTCCGGGTAGGATGGATTTCGTGTAAGTTTTCTTCCATTGGAAAGATACATGAGCTAGAAATGACATGCAGACATATGTTTGTAAAACGTTTTTCTAAGGAAATACATTTATACAAATGTATGGTACATTGTATAGTTTCCCTTAAAAATCGATCACGAATTTCAAGGCCACTAGTTACGGATAGGTCATTCATGGGCTTATTTACGCGTAGCGACGCAATCATGGTTTGTAACAACTGATGTGTATTGAATAACATCAAACATGGAAAAAACGCAACCCGATCATATTGCATTAGGGTCTGTTACCTGCACATTGCATCCGGCGCAGTAAGTAGGTACCCATAACAAACATGAGGATCACTTTGTACCAGCGATCAAGTGTTAGGCTGGTTTATTATTTTGCGCTGAAGAAAAAGCATCGCATCTCTGTAGACTACTGATGACTATGTGTTAAAGGCAAATACAATCAGAGGTGTTTGTATCGCATATGTCTTTCCTTTCACCCCATCCGTACTTCGTGCATATATCCGTACTCTCCATCCGTACATAGTTCAATACCCTCCAGCCTGGTGGGTGGCGGTTCCGAGACAGATAAGGGCGCCGATTTGGATGCCGGCGGGCAACAGAGGGGCTGATATCGGGGCGGAAACAATAACAGGCTTGGCATAACCGGAGCAGTGTACGTATCAGTTTACGAAAACGCCTGGTGAAAAGAGGACGTGCGAAGCGTTTTTTACGTACATAAACACTATCAGAAATTGTGATAGTCACTGTGTCGGTTCTTATCGTCGTTATGCAAAGCGTTAAACTATTTTGTAAACATCTCGAGTTTTAAAGATTTGTTTTTCACAATCAGCGTCAGGAATGAAACGTATCAGAAGGATGCATCGAAGGAAAACTTAATGGAAACAAAATTCAGTACTCTGCCAGGCTTAGAAGAACAAAGCATGCAAAAATCGATAAATATGTAAAATTCCTTTTGCGGAAATGTTTGAACTCAAAATAGGCTTTCATCGAGGATGTACCTATTGACTGCTGGCAATATGTACCTATTGACAAGTCCATGAGCTATGCCATATTCAAATATCGACATAGTTCCGAATGCACACGCAATTTCAAATATAGCTCGTTAAGAAAACTTGTGGTTTAAAAAATCCTGGACCAAAGCGATGCGCCAGGACGCGTTGTTTCAGATGCCATCTTAAAAGCATTTGTCAATTGATGTTTAGTATATCAAATGCCATTTCCGGAAATCCAAGCTTTTTGCCCCACTTGTATTACCACGTTTGATACCATACTAGGCGGTGCAGTGACCAGAAATCACGGAAAATGGTTTTAATACGTCCAATTTCACTAATCACGCAAAAATACAACGTTAAAAATTTCAATTTGTTTTCGGAATTTCGACAATAGTTTAACAATTATAAACGTGACCACGACCCCAAATTCCATATTCACCCCAAAATTCGGTTTCGGCGAACTTCGAAATCGACGTCGTTTGTAACGATTTGGTTATCACAGCCAAATCGACGTCGTTTGGTCTGCTCAAATTTCGTAACATAGGCATAGGCGTAGGTACGTCTCAAAAAGTGCGGTCCATGGCCAGCAGCATGGGCGCATCAAGGCATTTCGCAAAGTACCGTGGTTGGGCACTTTTGGATAGAGAGCCTGATAAATTGAATAGAGAACACACAAATTTAACCGCGAAAGGGGACAGACCCCTGGGCGTGACTATGGCCGACAACCACATGCGCTACTGAAAAAAACTATCATCTCGGTATAGGCACTTGAATTTGAGGCACTCAAATTCACATTTCTTGCTGGACTTGGAACTCTTTTCATGACTGATGTATTATTTTGTGATAATAGGTTTATCTTCCTGGTGTGAGTGACTTATATCTCTAAAGGTTTCACTAGTATTACTTTATTTCTTCGAACTAAATGTCCCCAACTCCCGCTATGTGCGAGTGTGTGACGGGGTGCAAGGCCATTACAGCCTCACTGAAGGGTATGTGGTGCGCCCCAGTTTCCATGATATAATGCTATACGCCTTTCAGATGTTCCCCGTTGTAAATGTTCACCGAAATTGGTCAGAAGAAAGAAAAAGCAAGAACGAAGCTTACTTGCTTACTTGCTGGCTCATGACAAAAGAAGTATCATAACTGATACTGGGCAGGATGAGAAACAGGAAAGGCGGGTGATCGTCGGTTGAAAACTGTCTGATCTGGGGTGTGGAAGACCAAGGTTGGCAATCTAACAACTGGGGCAAAAAACGCAATAAATACAAATGCATGGAATGGTGTTCGTTCTCAGGGTCTAACTCCAACACAGGTTATCAGTCACCTCAATCATCTCTGTGGTGTACATCTTGAACCTTAGCATACCCGCTGCTTAAAATTAAATGAAACGGAATGGAAGCGCTTATTATGGGAGTCAGGTGGTAGGTAACAACGCACGGCACCTCATCAAGTCATAGCGATTCAGAATTAAGAGCTACAAGGGTGCATCCATAATTTTGTGTAATATTTTTTTTTTAATTCCCCTACACATTAATAGGTAGGCAGGAGTGACCTTCCATACCCGTGCGACATAATTACGTTACATTCCAAGGGCGAGAGGTTGGTCGTGGTAAGCAAATCAAGGCAGGTCACACCACGCCCCGCTCTTGTTTCTTGCTGGACAGATCCCGCCAACAGATATCAGTAAAAGATGTTCCTGAAGCCCTCTCAGACAATTAGTAATGCTAGTAACGTCTTCGAGAGCTCCAGGAAAATAACTGCTATAAGTGTTAATGGGAAAATAATACAAAATCATAATCTTGCACATGCATTTCCTAAACTACTACTACACTAAGGAGAAAGGACGAACCAAGTATGAAGAAGAAGAAAGAAAAGAAAACATGATTCTTAAACGAAATTGTCCAAATGATACCAGAGCATATGCATAGCACATTACCATTACCAACATTCATTGAAAAAGTTAATATTTTATAGCAATGTATTGTCTGATGTGTTTCTTCAAGACTATTTTACTCTTAGGTACATCGTCAATCCTGTGGAAGTGAGAGCATAATATTTTATTCCAGGCTTTTGGTGCAATAAAGGGTAATGAAAACATTATAAAATTGATATCAGAAAAGGGTGTTTGAAAATGTTGCCTAACTCTGAGGCCACCTTGTTCATGAAGTTGAAACATATTAGAAAGAGGTGCTGGTAATGATTGATTTAGAAAACCTAACATGATGTAAATACATTGTTCATCAACTATGTCCAGAAACATTATAGCTCTATGTTTAATAAACAATTCATTTGAATGGTATAAGTAAGGTTTCTTATCAACAATCCTAATAACACGCTTCTGTAGCTTAACAATCTTGTCGAGCCTAGAGCGGTATGTACTTCCCCAAACAACAGCACAGTAATTTAGATATGACAATATTAAAGAATTATACAGAAGAAGCAATTCAGAAGTTAATAAAAAGTACCTAGACTTGCCTATAATTCCAATATTCCTGCTAAGTTTTGAAGAGATGGCATTTATAAGGCTTTCCATGTCATGTCTTTATCAATAAATACACCTAAATATTTTATACATCTTTTTTTTTTTTTTTTTTTTTTTTTTTTTTTTTTATTTTTTTGTTTTTTTTTTTTTTTTTTTTTTTTATTTTTTTTTTTTTTTTTTTTTTTTTTTTTTGGTTTTTAAAAAATTTTGAAAACCGGGGTGTTTTTTTTTTTTTTTTCTTTTTTTTTTATTTTTTTTTTTGGGTTTTTTTTGGGGGGGGGGGGGGGGGGGGGTTTTTTTTTTTTTTTTTTTTTTTTTTTTTTTTTTTTTTTTTTTTTTTTGGTAGGATAAATTTTTGTTGGGGGGGGGGGGATTTTTTTTGCCCCCCTTTTTTTATAGGGTTTTGCTGCTATTTTGTGCACCGACGATATTTGTATAGGTATTGGCAGGTTTTGGCAGACCCCGAAGTGTTGATTTGATGCCCGGTCTTTTTGTTCATTATCTACGACCATGTCGATTTTTGAGGGGCCCAGCCTGTTTTTAGACCCCATGCGGGCTCAAGGCCCCGGCGTGCTTTGAGGGCCCCATTGTGAGTGCTTTAAGCTTCCAGTGCGTTTATTTTGAGCTGCAATCCATAGTTTAAAGCACTGCCGCATGTTACCAAATTCCGTACTCGTTGGAGGACCCTTTGCATTGTCCTCCAATTGTGCTCTTAGGATCCCGCTACGTTTATTTGGGGTTCCTCGCTCAAATTTGTCGGACCCTAACACGATATTTGGGGCTCCGGCATAATTTCCCATGGTCCCGTCGCGACTTTTCGGACCCATGCGCATGGTTTCAGGGAATCTGACGCCGGTTTTCTTGGCTCGATGCAATTTTTGGTGACTTCTGAATTATGTAAAGTCCGATCCAAGCCCTGTTTTTAGGACCTCGGAGACATGTTCTCGTGTCCCGCCGCCATTGTCCGAGCTCCGGTACGTTTTTTGTGCCGTGTGCGATTTGTTAAGGAATCTGACGATATGTTTGAGCAAATGAGCGATTTTCCTGGCTCGGGCATTTATTTTTCTGAGTCTCTCTTTATTTCTGAGGGCTCCGGCTTGACTCTTCTCGGGTCCCGATGTGATTCTGTGGCAACATCATAACCAAATAAGCTGTGCTTATTTGGGGCCATCGACGCCCACTCTTTACTCAAGGGAATATTTAATCTATTTTTGGGACCCAACCAACAGGAATTACTAGTGGTCCCCCCAAGCGCGATACTTAAGGGACTTGGAGCTAGTTTGCGGGGCGCGTGGTACTAATCTGGGCCCAGCGCGAATTTGGCATTTATTTATAATAAATATAATTGGATTTTTAGGAGCCAGCCTCTTCAGGATAGATGGGGGCATTTGCCTCTTTCATATGCCGCTGCGGCTGATCACCGAGTTTTGTTTTTAGGCGATGGCACCGTTCAGAGCAGAAAGGCTCTTACCAGAACTTTCTTTCGGGACCTGTTCTGAATTCTTCAGTACTCAGATCAACTCGATGGAGACCCCATGTGATTTTGTGGTGTCCACTTCTATTTTTGTAAGCCTCATGTGCGATATTTTTGGGGCTCTGTATGATTCTTCGGGCTCCCAGTGGCTCCTTTTTTAGTGTTCCAAAGTGCTTCTTTTCCAGCGCCAGACGTAGTTTTGGGGTCTTTGACGCCAGTTTTTGGGCTGCAGATTGACATTTCCGGTAGGAATGGACTTTTGGTCAGTTCTGGGGTCAGTCTTTGCTAATGAAATGCTTTAACGTATACCATGAGTCCACTATCGGGCCGAACAATTTCTGTTGAACGACATAATTTGAAGTCAATATATATCGTGCTGCCGGTGCCACTACGCAGTTACCCAGCTGAAGATCCACTCGGGTCAGTTGTCATGCTCGTCATGAGCATGATCAGGCCACATGACAAGCATCACCCGTCACTCGTCACATAATCACTCTTCATATCACTCCTCATGTGACCTTGTCAGGTCACATCATAAGCGCCTAATCCTCTCGAGGGATTCTGAGATTCTGAGATGCGTTCTCGCACTTGGAAGTTTATATAATAGGGTGTGGAGTTCATTATTGTATCTATACTACCATAACTAATGATGGTAATACATGTTTTGCTGTTTGATACCAGTACCGATTATAGCCAGACGTCTCACTCAAAACATTGGATGCCTGTGTGCTTTGCACAACTGTGAAAATCCATTGAAATGTGGAAATTATATGTTCTATTCCATACTAGTCATGCAATGGATATATCGTGAGTATTTGTTAGGTGGAGTATCTTCAATAAACAAAATGCATGTAAATGTTGAAGTCGAGCAACTAGAACCAAGGCTATGTATATTACATGACAATGTAACATTAAGGTAAGGAAGGACCTGCACTTGTGAATTGTTGTCTTACCTTGATTGTGTTACGTTTCTGCCTTCAGCCTTTATACTTTTCTACTGTAGGCAATATTAATGAAATTGATGTTAAATATGCTAACAGTCAAAGAACCACCGTGAAACTCTAGCATGAATGCATTCTGGCACTGGCTGGCACATTACCTGCTTTATAGTCTTGTTATAGCACAATATATGGCTTGAATATCCACACATCTGTTGCATTACACAAATTCATGAATTAGTTGCGTTGTTGTAAGGACATGTCCAAGTGTGCATGAGTTAAAAATGAAGTGGTACTATATGACATGTGCAGCTTTTACTTAGTTATAGATTGCAGGGAGCCTTCCAGAAATTCAAATGTATGCATGCCAGTGATAAATTATTCGAAACTCGTACCACACCACCGTCCTACAATTATCTGTATTCCGAGCCGCACATAAATTATCGGCTATAACCACGTAGAGACAGCAGCAAAAAATGTCCGCACGTCGCTGCACGCTCACACAGCCTGAACACCACGCAACACCTTCACAACCAGAACACCACGCAACACTCAGACAGCCTGCTTCACAACCAGAACACCGCGCAACACTCAGACAGCCTGCTTCACAACCAGAACACCGCGCAACACTCAGACAGCCTGCTTCACAACCAGAACACCACGCAACACTCAGACAGCCTGCTTCACAACCAGAACACCGCGCAACACTCACACAGCCTGCTTCACAACCAGAACACCGCGCAACACTCAGACAGCCTGCTTCACAACCAGAACACCGCGCAACACTCAGACAATTCCGCTCTCCCACGCACAAACCACATAGGACCACAGTGGCACAATCAGAGGCTGGTCCAGGGTTTGAATGAGGGAGCGGCGGGGTGGAGCGGGAAGCTTGTTCTGGTACACCCCTCCCGTAATGTTTTCCTCCACGAATTTTGGCTGCTTGTGACGGGTCCAAAATAGCTCTCATGTCTTCATAATTATTGGCCATGCTGTTGGGGACGTGAGACACGTCGCTGTCGTGTTCCTGGGAGGCCATACTGTTGGGGACGTGAGGCACGTCGCTGTCGTGTTCCTGGGAGGCCATTCTGTCGGGGACGTGAGACACGTCGCTGTCGTGTTCCTGGGAGGCAGTGCTGTTGGGGACGTGAGGCACGTCGCTGTCGTGTTCCTGGGAGGCAGTGCTGTCGGGGACGTGAGGCACGTCGCTGTCGTGTTCCTGGAATGTTGTAGCCGATTGAACCATGATAGCCAAGTGTCCATTGAAACAGTGATTCGATTTTCCAACTGTCGGTTCCAATTCCAACAGTTCTGTCGGCATGAAATGAAAGTGAGCCCATGCAAAACAGAGGTCATGCTTGTTGGAGACCCACATCAACTGGCCCTCCTGGACCCAAATAGACTGTTTCTTTCATGGGGAAAACTTTTAGCTTTGCAGCCAAAGTGTAGAATTTTGGTGTCATCATGGACGGAAATTTGCCATGGAAATTTGCCATGGAAATTCGCACATTGCTCGCTTACAGAACAAGCATTTCGGAATGGTTCTGGGACCGCCACGTGTAAAGCATGTCTCACCGCAGGCTTTGCTTTCTGCTCCGGTGGGCGACTTGTGATGTGTTATGTGCGCTGCTGCCTCCAGTATATGCCGGCGCCACTCTAATGAACTGATTGTGATACAGCGCGTTGTTAACTTTGCCGTTTGAGTCACAACCGGAAAACGCAAATACGATCAAATCAGCGTTTTGTGGGCAGACACCTGGGGCTGCTGACCAGCCGGCCTGTTGTGCTGACTTGTGTCTGCAGCACCCTGTGATCGTGACGTCGACAGCGCACCATATGACTGGTGTGCTTTCGGACTGACTCCCATACTTTTTTGGAGGGGTACTGCCCCATGATGATGCTGAGATTTAACGTGGGACGTATTGAGGGTGCCTGGAATGAATGGCATGACAAAAGCAATTTTCACAAAATCATCTCGGGGAAATGTCCCTCCCTGGTGACTGGCCATTTTTCTTGAAGACAGCAACACAATTAGTCCGCTTGCCTTCTGTGGTAAATCACAAAGGAGGCACCATTCCATATCGTGTTGGCTTGCAGTGAAAACAACAAAAGGACATGGCACACATTACGGAAGTGAAACAGGAGACATAGCTAGGAAGGCCGATGTAAACCGGCCGGCATGCTTTCTTTCTCCCCTGACTTTGGACCCGCGTCTGGCAACAGATATTCCACCTTCACATCATGGAACAGCACCAATCAACGCACCAGGCGGAGCCAAGTGGTGTTGCACCAAATACACACCATACCTTCAACCACTCACACACCACTGCACCAAATACACACCATACCGCCAGCCGCTCACATACCACTACATCAAATGCACACTATACAGTCAGCCAACCACATACCACTACACTAAATGTAAACCATCCTACCAGCCACTCACACACCACTGCAACCAAATACACACCATACCGCCAGCCACTCACACACCACTGCACCAAATACACACCATACCGCCAGCTACTCACACACCACTACATCAAATACACAATAAGCAGCCAAATACATACAACATACACCAGCCACTCACACACCACTGCAACTAAATACACACCATACCGTCAACCACTCACACACCACTACACCAAATACACACCATAACGCCAGCCACTCACATACCACTACATCAAATACACACTATACAGTCAGCCAACCACATACCACTACACTAAATGTACACCATAACACCAGCCACTCACACACCACAAATGCACACCAACGTCAACCACTCACCACACTCAACCAATGCACCATACCGTCAACCACTCACACACCACTGCAACCAAATACACACCATACCGTCAGCCACTCACACACCACTACAACCAAATACACACCATATCACCAGCCACTCACACACCACTGCAACGCACACATTACCTTCACAATCGCCCACATACTCGGCGATAGCCGCCTTTCACGCCACATTTTCTATTCTATTCATCATTCACTCCTCTTGCATTTGGTGCTGTTGATGCGATATTTAAAAGTTCTCGTTATAATAATGTAAAACGATAAAAGCAATGTGAGGACATGTAGAAAAGCTGCCGTATCATTCACTCGCTATCGTAGCGGATATTGTAGAAGAACTAACGCACAGATGGCAGAATAGCCTGGGACTGGCTGTTACCTACCTCGCTCTGCCGCCAGTCGGTTGGTGCGACCAGCAATGTGTCGCGGGGCTTGTGACACGTCACGGTCACGGCGGTGGTGCGTGCAGCCGAATGAGTCAGGCTGTCGGGTGTTGGCCGCGGAGGTCAGCGGACTGTGTCAGCTTGTCGCCATGTGTACAAGGTTGGTGCCGCAACAGTGCTTTGGCTGAAACTGGGCTGGAAGAAGGTGACATATTTTTGGGACTGGTTCTAAAAAATAAAGAGTCAATATTGGTTCTTTTGGTTCATTTCGGTGACATCGTTGTGGCAACAACCAGCCTGAGAAGACGGAGAGTCCCGCATGCCCTACTGAAGTTTGACGCTGAACGCCTTGCCGCTGCCCAGCTCGTGCCAACTGTTCAGGGCGCGTTTCGCCGTCGTCTGTGCGTAATTTCACGCCTGCGTGGCCAGGCCACTGGTGCCGGCGGCCGGTCTCCACCTGTCCGACCGCTGGCGGGATGTTCTGTCAGTCTGTTCTGTCAGTCTGTTCTGTCAGTCTGTTCTGTCAGGCTGTTCTGTCAGTCTGTTCTGTCAGTCTGTTCTGTCAGTCTGTTCTGTCAGTCTGTTCTGTCAGTCTGTTCTGTCAGTCTGTTCTGTCAGTCTGTTCTGCCGGCCTACTCCTGTCCGACCGCTGCCGGGATGTTCTGTCAGTCTGTTCTGTCAGTCTGTTCTGTCAGTCTGTTCTGCCGGCCTCTGCCGGGATGTTCTGTCAGTCTGTTCTGCATCTGTCTGACCGTGCGTTCTGCCGGCCTACTCCTGTCCGACCGGTGCCGGGATGTTCTGTCAGTCTGTTCTGTCAGTCTGTTCTGTCAGTCTGTTCTGCCGGCCTACTCCTGTCCGACCGATGCCGGGATGTTCTGTCTGTCTGTCAGTCTGTTCTGCCGGGATGTTCTGCCAGTTTGTTCTGTCGGTCCGCTTCTGCCGGGCTGCTCCTGTCAGCCCGCTGCCGGGATGTTCTGTCGTCTCCTGTCAGCGTGTTTCTGTCAGTCTGTTCGGGTTCTGTCTGTCACCGCTTCGCCGGGATGTTCTGTCAGTCTGTTCTGCCGGGATGTTCTGTAAGTCTGTTCTACACCGGTCTGCCTCTGCCGGCCTACTCCTGCTAGTCTGTTGCTGCTAGACTGCTGCTACCGCCAATTCGGCTGCTCAAGGCTCATGATTTACCACAATATGTTCCTAACAAGTGGAGCTTGCAACAGTGCGTGAACCAGCCTCACCTAATTGCTGCTCCATCATTGCACACGAGGCATCATTTTACCATCAACATATAGTGGTGTCTCTTGGTTTTACGACACTCCGACCGTTGGGTCATGTATCGGCGCCAATCTGTCACGCCGATTGACTGCGGGTGAAGAGAAGCGACACGTGAGGCTCGAACCCACAATCTCTCGATTGCGAGACGAGCAACCTATCCCTAGACTACTCGTCCCCAGCGTATAGCGAGCGATGCAACATTGTGCATGATGGACGTTATCATCGGTCCAGAGTCAGTGCTCCACACATATTGATCACGTAGGTGAGATCAGTGAAATATGTTTTGGCCTTAACATGCGGCCTAACAGAAATATCTGTTATAAATACTTGAGTTTTCGCTGTGTTTGTGAATTACCCAGCACGTACCAGGGTTGCTATGGTTTCGACGAGTCAGCATAATGGGCAAAACCATTTTATGTCCTCGCTCGGTTGCTTGGAGTATCATTGGAGTACTCCTTGAGTTAGGGCAAGCTAAACCGGGAGGAACACCAGGATAAGAGTGAGTATGGAGAGGGAACGATGGGGTCAACCCACTGTTCTTCCCCAGGAGGTAAACACTTTTTGTTCTTCAAAGTTAAGGTATGTAGTTTTGAAGTAAACTCAGTTGCTTGGAGCATCATTGGAGTATTGGAGCTAGGGCATGGTAAACCGAGAGTAACATCAGGATAACGGAAGAGGGTATGGAGGAGGGGAACGTCTAACCTACCCCATTTTACTCCCTTCGGAGTAAAGACTTTCTTCTTCGGTATAGCTGTATATATTGATCAATGGTTCCACATAAGCTTGATGTGATTTTGGTTTTCCGACCACCATCAGCTAATCTTAACCACTTTTGTGAGAGCTATGTATTTAGGAAACTGAAAGAAGGGAAATAATTTGAAGAAATGCTTTTTCGACGTCAAGATGTGGGATTGCTAACCGGCATCCAATTCAGTCCCCTTTATGTTGTTCGCATTCCATCCAGTTCGCATCGTTATCCATACTAAACGGATATTCGTACCGATATTCAGTCCTAAATCTGTATTATGCTCTGCCTTCACTTCCTGGCGAATTTAGAAAGAACGAAACTTCATGGCTGAAGAACTGAATGTTGAATCCAACGCTGCCGGTACGTGCTTCTCGCCACGTCCCGCATTTCTTCCTAGCCTGACTGGTTTGCAGATAGCCGCTTCCACTCGTTACTACAGTCTGAGCAGAGCGGGCTGTTGGTGATAGCATCGGACGCCACCGATGCAGCAGCACCAGCAGCCTTGTACCGCGCAGACTTCACAGGATAAAACACGAGCCTCCACCGCATTGCTGGCCACCGTACCACGGTATCTCCACATCACACGAGCATCCACTACACTGCTGACCACTATACCATGGTATCGACACACCACAGGAACATCCACTACATTGCTTACCACCGTACCATGCTATCTCCACATCACACGAGCATCCACTACACTGCTGACCACTATACCATGGTATCGCCACACCACAGGAACATCCACTACATTGCTTACCACCGTACCATGTATCTCCACATCACACGAGCATCCACTACACTGCTGACCACTATACCATGGTATCTCCACATCACAGGAACATCCACTACATTGCTTACCACCGTACCATGGTATCTCCACATCACAGGAGCATCCACTATACTGCTGACCACTGTACCATGGTATCTCCACATCACACGAGCATCCACTACACTGCTGACCACTATACCATGGTATCTCCACACCACAGGAACATCCACTACATTGCTTACCACCGTACCATGCTATCTCCACATCACACGAGCATCCACTACACTGCTGACCACTATACCATGGTGTCTCCACACCACAGGAACATCCACTACATTGCTTACCACCGTACCATGCTATCTCCACATCACACGAGCATCCACTACACTGCTGACCACTATACCATGGTATCTCCACATCACAGGAACATCCACTATATTGCTGACCACCGTACCATGGTATCTCCACATCACAGGAGCATCCACTATACTGCTGACCACTGTACCATGGTATCTCCATATCACAGGAGGCTCAACTATATTGCCGAAACGCAATCAAGAACGAATCGATGCGAAAGTTCACCGATAGGTGGCAACCACTTGTGCTGAATCCATATTTTGATATATATATATATATATATATATATATATATATATATATATATATATATATATATATATATATGTACTCACCTGCGTGCGTGACGAGATGCGGAAATAAAGCGCCGGTGCAATCCGGACAAAGGCGAGAAAGGCATTGCTGGTGCACCACACCGTGGCGACGTTTCCACTTCACAGGAACATCCACCACACAGACACAGAAAGTGCTGGCACAGCACTTTCTGTGTCATTGGATCTCGTGGCATGTCAATAGTATAGGAGTCAAGCAGTCTTTTTTTTTGCAGGCGGTAGCTTGAGCTCTTCGTCTGCGGAGGAGGGGAGCTTCAGGGCATCTGCTTACCGGTAGTGGAGGGTCAAGACTCAAGTTACTCGTACGCGGGAATGGGAGAGTCGGGTTATCTGTCAGCGGGGTCGGGTTATCTGGCTGCGGGGGTCAGGTATTTTGCATTTCCGGTGAAAAGTTCGCTGCTTCCGGCCTATGATCGAACAAAGCAGACAACTTAGGGACGAATCAGCCCGGCAGATGGAGCTGGCTGGCGCGACACCAAGACCTCCATCCGAGGCCCATAGCGAGACGCAGCACCAAATATTCACGACCGATACGTAGCTCCAAAGACTCACAGCCGATGACTAGCACCAAAGCCCAGCGATAACGTAGCACCAAAGCGATTCGAGGTTCAGTTGCGTCGGCGTGGATCTTAAACAAAGAACGTTTTTCGACCGGTTAGTTGCGTGCAATGTCTTAGGCGTGGCCAACTTCGCCGAGCTTGTGAGAACGTCGCCCCTCCCCACCCCCCGCGGTGACGACACCCTTGCGAGAGTGACGTCAGTGAATCCTTCAACAGTTCCCGGACGCCCACGATGCAACCGCGAGGAGCGTTTCAAACGCAGGAGATGTCCGCCCACCAGCCCACAACCTCCGCAGAAGATGTCCGCTCACCAGCCCACAACCTCCGCAGGAGATGTCCGCCCACCAGCCCACAACCTCCGCAGGAGATGTCCAGCCCCAACCCGACCGCCCACCAGCCCACAACCTCCGCAGGAGATGTCCGCCCACCAGCCCACAACCTCCGCAGGAGATGTCCGCCCACCAGCCCACAACCTCCGCAGGAGATGTCCGCCCACCAGCCCACAACCTCCGCAGAAGATGTCCGCCCACCAGCCCACAACCTCCGCAGAAGATGTCCGCTCACCAGCCCACAACCTCCGCAGGAGATGTCCGCCCACCAGCCCACAACCTCCGCAGGAGATGTCCGCCCACCAGCACACAACCTCCGCATGTCAGCGCCAATGCATGCGTGGCGGGGAAGACACCACTGAAAACATCGCGCGACGATGAAGCTGCACAGAGGGTCTTGGCCACCCAGTCAGGCTGCCAGACCATCGTCACCACAGGATCAGCATCCCGAGCTCGCACCAAGAGGGAAATTAGGAGTGTTACATCGCTGCTGACGCAGGGTACCACGGTCTCCTCATCCTTAGTGTATCATTGGCCAGTGCCTGCGTCACCATCCAATCGCCTGAGGACATGTCGCTTGAGGCCGGGGGCCCGGGGATACTCTTATGTTGCATGGAGAGATTGGCCCGGGCAAACTGCAATGCGCATGTATAGACTAGTGGGACTCACCTAGTGAAGTCCCACTAGGAAGCTGAGTCCCAGGCTAAGTAGTGCCATTTGAATTTATTGCCAACTAGGTCTAGTTGCTTGTGTGCAGTGGTATGTCAGTTGGCACGGCCCGTCTGCAGTGGTATGTCAGTTGGCACGGCCCGTCTGCAGTTGTATGTCAGTTGGCACGGCCCGTCTGCAGTGGTATGTCAGTTGGCACGGCCCGTCTGCAGTAGTATGTCAGTTGGCACGGCCCGTCTGCAGTAGTATGTCAGTTGGCACGGCCCCTGCAGTAGTCAGTTGCACGTTGCAGTATGTCAGTTGGCACGGCCCGTCTGCAGTGGTATGTCAGTTGGCACGGCCCGTCTGCAGTAGTATGTCAGTTGGCACGGCCCGTCTGCAGTAGTATGTCAGTTGGCACGGCCCGTCTGCAGTGGTATGTCAGTTGGCACGGCCCGTCTGCAGTAGTATGTCAGTTGGCACGGCCCGTACGATTGGGAGCCTCTAGTGAGCTTCCTGTTGCCAGCCATGCCAGAGAAAGCACACCGGAGCGTTCAGTCTACGTCATAACGTCCCAGTAAAAATGACCGCATCCATGAAATTAATTGTAGCACACAAGTGTCGTTATTCACGGAATGCGAGTGGGTGGTTGATGGTTGCGCCGAAGCAAAACACACAATTTTATCTCATGTCTTGCTGGGTAGTTATTGTTGCATCACGAGGCAGAGGCGAGCACGAGATCTGTCCATGGGGCACTACTTTCCAGACAAAAATGCATAGAGCAGCAAGCAAAACGTATGATTTTTTTGTAATCTCTCAATCATCGTCACCGAAAATGCGTTGGTCGGTTGCTCCCCGAGATTAGTTTGCTAACTTTCCCAAAAACCACCTCAGGCACAGCACATAGTTATGGATACCTTACCTTCCGGGCAGCCTCGCCCTGGAACCTACAGCCACCGGCCACTTCCGCTTTTCGGACACGGGGCTAGTTCGTCGCGATGCTTAACATCGACGTCTTTTAAATTGACAGTTAAGTTGTTTGTGTTCGGTTTTTACCTGTATGCTGCTGCTTTACTGCTCCCATTTTTGCTTATGTTTGTGAAATGTATCTGATTGCAATCAGACTCGAACCAAATATTAATCAATTTTATGAAATCGGTTTGTTCAACTCGCAAACACTAAACTGGATTGGTCACTAAGGCCAGAACAGTGACGACTTCCAGTGGAAAAACAAGTCGTGTGCCGGCGCCGTGCTTCCGTCAAATGGCCTTTGTGTGTCTCGTGGGTGCCGTCTGTGCGAAATGCGCAGATATTTTGTGATTGACTTTTGGAAATATGCCTCCATACGTAAGCCTTCATCAGCGCGCATTACATATCGACTGCGCTAGCTACTGCACGTGTCATGCTAGTCCTGCTAAACCAATTATCGGCCGCCAGATGGCAGGAATTACGCGCCCTTGCAGGGAACAAGAAAAGAACGGCGAAGCTTCCCACCCAGCATAGTAGTCCGCTGCAGAGCTCGTGACGTCTCCGAGGAACCAAAATTGCGTTGGCATTGGTAGATAGATTTCGAAATAGTTGAGCACGAAGCGTGAAAAGTGAGTTCATTGAAGGAGGTGGAATTCGGCGAATGGTCCATGTCTTGTGTGTGCGCATGACCAGGAATGGAGCAATATTGATCGGATGAAGGGGAGGCACTTCTCTGAAGTGTCACCATTACTCCGAAGTGGCACCGCTGATTTTGATGACTGTTTTAAGTGGGGGGAGGAGGGCCACTCAAGCCTCCTGCAGGGGCTCCTCGAACCCCCAGCCCATCACAAGAAGTTTTCTGTCGGCCGTGGAAAACGAAGCGCGACAGCTTGCGTCATTTTGCTACAAATCAGAATAAATATTTCATGGTTGAAAATTCATATTCCTGGATATTACGGGATCGTTAATTTCACCATTAAACTTCTCTCGAACAATCTGACGTCATTGAGTTCGATTGTCTTCAAATAGCTTTTGTTTGGACAAAAACGCACTTTGGATAGTTGGCATGAATGCCGGCTTGTGAACTTCTCGGGACTTTGCTGACCAGATGGAACAATGTCACTTGAAACCTGCCCCCCCCCACCTCACAAGGACCTGAGTGCACCTCTGATTGTGTTTGATGTCGCTTCTTGTAAATTGTATTTGCGTGTCCGTACTTTTTACTCTACATGCAGCAGGTAATCATTTGCAAATATTTCAAGAGATCTTAGTTAACGCCTGGTAGCCAGTTCACTACCCCATAGATATGATATCACAAAAGGTCTTGAAACTCTTTCCATTTGCCGAAAGATTTCGTTGTTAAGACTTCGAAGTCACATATATTGCCAAGCGGTGTTGCAATGGCCTTCTTGAGTAATTCTGCAGAAACTTCGTGTCAGTTATATTGATCTCCACACTACTGAAGATTAATAAATAGTACAGAACATATTTTCGAATTAAGAATTACACCGTGTCCCTAATCAATAGCAACAGCAATATCTACGGCGAAATCGCTCAAGTTATCACAAAGAAGACTGGTGAACATAAATGATAGAATGTGATAAATATAATATATCGGCGCCTGCAGTTGAACAATGTGATTTTGACGAGTCACTGCGATACGTCTGCTGCAATCACAGTCCTGCTGAGGAATAACACGGGACCACATGAAAACCAAAACTCGCAGAGCACATTGGGAGGGAGAGGGAGGGTAGTGAGAGGAAGTGGTAGTGCGAGCACGAATATCAGGGCGAGGGAAGGAGATTGAAAATTCGGTACTGGATAACAATTCAAGGACGCTTTGTGGAGGCACAGTGCACGCATGCTAGTCTTACCTTAAAATTCCACTCCTCCAGTTCTGATTTCGTGCTCACGACTCTCAACATTTTTCGATGCGGAGGAGCATCACCAAGGCGACTTGACCTCGGGTCACCTATATAGCAGCATTTTATCAGATCATTACCTGCTCCAGTTACCGGAACCGGACCCCCGCCCGATTCCTCCGTTGACGGCTCGGCGCAATCGGCTTCGCAAAGAAAGGAGTGAAGTACATGAATAAAGTAAGGAAACGCTTAGGCACACAATGACAAACAGTAGTTTTCAGGATGTGTAGGGAGTAACATGCAAAGTGACATCAATCGCATGACGGTCATTTGCATTTATGACAACATTCCAGTTGACCAAAGTTGGTTCTATTAACCTGGCATGAACTTGACCTTACCTACCTCGGTGACCTAACATGACTTTGAAACTATATAGCATAACAATATACATCAAATAAATCGCTAGTGTTGTCAATAACACTTCCTTTTTGCCAATATACGAGAAGCGCATCGGCTGCGATTTTTGTTGTCTGCCGCCGACAACTTTTTTTTTACTTTAGCGACCCCTAACTAGAAAAATGTTCGGAAAATTTTCGATTTTCTTGCTTTATGCAACGCGCCGGTCATTTCTAATCAGGTACACAAGCAATGGCGTATGTCGGCCTGTAAGGTCTGGAGTTATGTGCGAAAGACCGGAGGGATGGGCGGATTTCGCCCCCTCCCCTCCCTCTCCAGGGCGCGTGTTAAAATGTTGAACAATGGGAAGCCCTAGCCTGACCACGCCAGGCATAGCCAAAGCCCTAGGGATGTTGGATTGCATAGAGCCAATGGATGTTGGACATCGTGAAGCCTGCCGGCGTTGAGTCACGTGGTGAGCTTACAGCGGAATCTCACTCTCCTGCTAAATCTTGACGTGGTGTATTTACATGAAGAGGGAAAATGAGGGATCCTTCTCTCTGATTCTTGCCGCGAATTATTGTCGAATACGGTATGTCGTGATCGGATCGGATCGGATTTATTATCTACCCTCTCAAAATGCTGCACTGTGTCATGCCACATGCCATCATTTATCTCAACGTCTGAATATCGTGAATGGAATGGAATATGTTGCAGTGCAACCTAAGTGTACGGAGGGATTTCAAAATGTTTCCCGAGCTGAGGAGACGCAACTTACCCGCGCTGACTGCTGATCGGCTCAGCCGAGTGTGTTTCCTCGTGCCACTTGCGTGTGACTCGTGTCGGCTTTGGTACCACTGGGCACACACGGATGCCGTTTGGCACACCCTGGGGCCGTTTGGCACACACGGATGCCGTTTGGCACACTCCGGTGCGGCTGAACACCTGACCAGCCTCAGTGGTCGACCGCGGCTGCCACTGCTCCACTGTGTCGGGCCTCGCACACCACCGCACCGCCGGCGGCCGGCACTGTCACTGCGGGCTGGCTGCGACCACGGCACAGCCGCGCCCCAACCCGCCCGACACTGGCCGCCCACAGATGTCCCGCGCCCCAACCCGCCCGACACTGGCCGCCCACAGATGTCCCGCGCCCCAACCCGCCCGACACTGGCCGCCCACAGATGTCCCGCGCCCCAACCCGCCCGACACTGGCCGTCCACAGATGTCCCAACCCGCCCGACATTGGCCGCCCACAGATGTCCCGCTGGCCCCAACCCGCCCGACACTGGCCGCCCACAGATGTCCCGCGCCCCAACCCGCCCGACACTGGCCGCCCACAGATGGCCCGCGCCCCAACCCGCCCGACACTCGCCCACAGATTCCCACCCGCCCGACACTGGCCGCCCACAGATGGCCCGCGCCCCAACCCGCCCGACACTGGCCGCCCACAGATGTCCCAACCCGCCCGACACTGGCCACCCACAGATGTCCCCCCAACCCGCCCGACACTGGCCGCCCACAGATGTCCCAACCCGCCCGACACTGGCCGCCCACAGATGGCCCGCGCCCCAACCCGCCCGACACTGGCCGCCCACAGATGGCCCGCGCCCCAACCCGCCCGACACTGGCCGCCCACAGATGTCCCGCGCCCCAACCCGCCCGACACTGGCCGCCCACAGCTGGCCCGCGCCCCAACCCGCCCGACACTGGCCGCCCACAGATGTCCCGCGCCCCAACCCGCCCGACACTGGCCGCCCACAGATGTCCCAACCCGCCCGACACTGGCCGCCCACAGATGTCCCGCGCCCCAACCCGCCCGACACTGGCCGCCCACAGATGGCCCGCGCCCCAACCCGCCCGACACTGGCCGTCCACAGATGTCCCGCGCACCAACCCGCCCGACATTGGCCGCCCACAGCTAGCCCGCGCCCCAACCCGCCCGACACTGGCCGCCCACAGATGGCCCGCGCACCAACCCGCCCGACACTGCCGCCCAGATGTCCCCCGCCACTGGCCGCCCACAGATGTCCCGCGCCCCAACCCGCCCGACACTGGCCGCCCACAGATGGCCCGCGCCCCAACCCGCCCGACACTGGCCGCCCACAGATGGCCCGCGCCGCAACCCGCCCGACACTGGCCGCCCACAGATGTCCCAACCCGCCCGACACTGGCCGCCCACAGATGTCGCGCGTCACCGGCGTGCCTGCGACGGAGCGACTGTCGCCTTGGGCTGCGGCCATTCCCAGCAGGCGCGCCTGTCAGCCGCCACCTACACTGACGGGTCCCCCGCCCGGCCACCACTGAACGTGACGGGTCCCTCGCCCGGCCACCACTGAACATGACGGGTCCCTCGCCCGGCCACCACTGAACATGACGGGTCCCTCGCCCGGCCACCACTGAACATGACGGGTCCCCGCGCCCGGCCACCACTGAACATGACGGGTCCCCGCGCCCGGCCACCACTGAACATGACGGGTCCCTCGGCCGGCCACCACTGAACATGACGGGTCCCTCGCCCGGCCACCACTGAACATGACGGGTCCCCGCGCCCGGCCACCACTGAACATGACGGGTCCCTCGCGCCCGGCCACCACTGAACATGACGGGTCCCCTGCCGGCCACCACTGAACATGACGGGTCCCTCCGCCGGCCACCACTGAACATGACGGGTCCCTCCGCCGGCCACCACCTGCACGTCTGGACAATGTACCCACTCCTGTGGTCTACTCCGCTGACAGCTGAAGACCGCTGATGTTGAGCAGTAGCGGGTGGTGGCAGTGCTGAAGTCTGAGGCCCACCACCGGCGCAGACATGGCAAACGTCCACCGGCCAGTATGCAAAATATGCCGGCAGACGCCACGGTCGGGAGATTTTGAAATATGGCTTGCTGATACGGCACAGTGCCTTAATGCTGATGTGCGACATTTTGGCTGTGAGGTGTGATTGCGCATGGCAAGTAAAACGTTCAGAATCACTTTCAGGGAAGTCCCATGAGAATAAAAGACAGGCATAGCAAGGAAAAAAGTTCCGCACGAAAACTCCGGAATCAACGTACTGAAATAGGAAGCGCGCACCTGTTTCGATGGACGAACCTGGCACCCAAGTTGTCTCACCATGAGACTACGGCAAGCCGGCACGATTTGGGACTAGTGAACAGAAGTTGTCTAGTCATTTATTCTGTGCCAAGGATGTTTTACTAGACGTATTAACTTTCGGGCTACGTGAATAGCAGCAGAGCCGGTGAATTCCTTCGGGGAAGGTCGTGTGTTTTTCTGCGCGTCAATTTTGTTTGCTAACGATAATTTTAACTTCTGGAGAGATCAGTCAGCCTCTTCAGTTGGGTATTATGTCATCTCTGACAGACTGTTTACTCTCTCCTGACTGTCTTAAATCAATTGCGCAAAAAAAACACATGAAGGCAGAGCGAAATGTAATCCATTTCGGAATGACTCATTGCAGGTACGATTGGATGTATTTGTATTTTGGATGCACCTTTTAGTTTGACCTAAGCACTTCGCTCTTCAGGTGTGCGCTTGTCAATGCCCAGTTCTTAACCCCCTTCTGCCCTCCTGTTCACACACACCCATTCGATCGATTTGGTCCGCTTCGTGTCTATGTGAACTATTTGAACGGAATATAATTTGCAGCATCTGATTGCTTTTTAAATGTGGACAGTGGGTACAGATTCACCACATTTTTACCTGTTCCATTTGCGGGGCAATTGTTTTTTTAAGCCCCAGATCCTATAGAAATCTGACCCAGATCCGATTTAAGAACAGCCGATTAAGAACAGCTTCCGTGAGGATTATTTATAAGATAATTCTTAAAATGTTCCTCTGAATTTACCTTGCACATTAATATATTTACAGCGGGGCGGTGCTATCGCGCTCTTGTTATCCACAATATTTTGTGGAAACGTATACGTTCCAGGGCTTGCAAATAATGTAACAGCGAGCTGCTTCTGCACCGTGCTGAATGGTATGCGAACAACTGGGCTCCGCCACTGCTACGACACTGAGCATACACAAAAGCAGCCTCAAACATTTGCTATGTCCCATTGGGATATAGCAAATGTTTGAGCATGAGCCACTAGCACCTATCCGTAGGGGAGATAGCAGCGGGTCCGAAAGTGTAGTGACGATTGACGTACGTTGCATGCACTTGCCTGAGTTCAGCTAGATGTGCTACATTCACTTTCCTATTATTCATGTTATAGGACGAGGTGAATGATAGTCAAATGTGCAATGCATTGCTGAAAGTGTAGTTTTCGTCTTCAATGTAGCGTGATGTTCACCATACAATGTGATATGACCTACGATATATAGCCTGAGTCTCTGTGTACCACAAATTGAACAGCCTATCTAGCATGTGTGGGAAGATTGTCACCATCTAGTTGGTGCAGCATTCCCGCACATTCACCTAGAAATATGTGGTGCTGGTGCCTTAGCTCGTGTGACCTAATGCATCAATGGTCGGAAGTGTTTTTGTTTGTTCGTGGAATTTGTAAAAAAATTGATGAGGATGATGATGATGATGATGGTCAGTGGCAATCCAACTAAATTGGAAGTGTGTTTCATAGGGCGAGGCAAGTGCTTATTTGGGCTTAACCAGATTGTGATGAAAAAGTGAAAACATCAACAGGAAAGGTGCATTTTTTTGGACGACCTAACTTTGAACTCAGCACATGAAGCAATGACACGTTTGGCCGTGGGTTCAATGTGAACGTTCAATGTGAAGGTTCAATGTGAACGCGGGACGTGACTCGAACCCTGGCTAGTAATAAAATACTGACAACAAAAGTACAAATAATAATAAGAAACGAAGACGATGCATATATGTATATATATATATATACATTGCAATGGCACCAACTCACAAAATCCTACTTTAAAGCTATGCATGCAAAATGTGACTTCTCATGACGAAGACTGTGCTAACTTGTGTTTGCAATATGGATGACTATAATTGGAAGTGAATATATGGATTCTTGCATAATGCTACCCTATGGCTTTAGAATTATTGAAAATATATCCCCTCTGCTCACGCATAGCACGAACCTATGAGCTATTCTTCTAAGCAGCCAAGGCGGGAAGCCGCCAATTTAGCAGAGCCAAATTCGCGACTATAATTCACTCTGACTTCGTTTTTCACCTTAGGTTCATCAAGCAGCTTGGTGTTTTCATCCGGGTATTGCCAGCCTCAACGTATGCCCACATTCGCATGCAAATTTGAGGTCGGGCCACTACGATGAACCCTGGTAGGCCGGGCTTCCACTTCGCTGGAGGTAGCAGATGGTCAGCGGAGCGGTTCGCCGCTACGCTGGCCCATCTGGGTAACCCCGGGGCCGGGCAGACGGACAGACGCAGTGAAGCTGGCCACCACCCAGGCGTTAGTAAACAAAGGTGTACTCAATGAGCACATATTTGATGTTCGTGTCTGCGTTGATGTTTTTCTTCACCACAAGAAAAACCCTTAGTTTGCGAACATAGCATTATAGACGGATGTCGCATTAGCCGAACAACGCGAAGCATGACCCTTTAACTTCGCCCTCAAGCGACCTCGGTTCCTGCTACAAAATGGAGAAAAACAGTCGTGGTTTTTCGTTGCAGTTAGCGTGGGCATCGTGGATCGTGTCAGTACTTGCGACGGGTCGTTGTTTGGTGTCAGCCGTGTCACGTGTCACTGCTGGTACGGTCACTGCCAGGGTCCGACCAACTTCCATCAGATGTGAAAACGTCCAGGGCTGCACATTATCTTCACTCAAAGACGGACCCTAAATTACGCTAGGTTCAATCGCGTACAGATCTGAAAACCGGTCCATTAGGAAGACAGAGGAGGCACCGGAGTGCATCATGAGGCCACACGGGCTGCATGGTATGCATAGTGTGCCGAGGCATGGTGTGTATGGTGTGTCGAGTCACGGGCTGCATGGTGTGTCGAGTCACGGGCTACATGGTGTGTCGAGTCACGGCTGCATGGTGTGTCGAGTCACGGGCTGCATGGTGTGTCGAGTCACGGGCTGCATGGTGTGTCGAGTCACGGGCTGCATGGTGTGTCGAGTCACGGGCTGCATGGTGTGTCGAGTCACGGCATGCATGGTGTGTCGAGTCACAAGCTACATGGTGTGTCGAGTCACGGGCTACATGGTGTGTCGAGTCACGGCATGTATGGTGTGTCGAGTCACGGGCTGTATGGTGTGTCGGTCGAGTCACGGGCTGCATGGTGTGTCGAGTCACGGCATGCATGGTGTGTCGAGTCACGGCATGCATGGTGTGTCGAGTCACGGGATGCATGGTGTGTCGAGTCGCGGCATGCATGGTGTGTCGAGTCACGGGCTACATGGTGTGTCGAGTCAGGGGTTACATGGTGTGTCGGGGCATGGTGTGCATGGTGTGTCGAGTCACGGGCTGCATGGTGTGTCGAGTCACGGGCTGCATGGTGTGTCGAGCAGATCGCAGAAGCAGTATTTCGTTTACGTCCGTCCGGTATCATGCATCGTTTACTAATCACCAACAGGAAAAGCTCAACTGTAGGTGAAGCCATATCAGAATGAACCTACGCTAACTCATAAGTGATACAAAGTAGGACACAGCATTGCCGATAAGTGACACAGGTGGCGTCGTATTCTGCCACAATTGCAACACTCAGCAGTTCGCTTTTTCAACCAACGTAGCCAGCATAGGTCCAATTGGCGGAAAGGCACGGGCTGGGCTAGTCACCCCCACCTTTTGGGGGTGCCCCTGTGAGAGGCGCCGTAATGACAGGAAAAGGTCGTCAACACAGGATGTTCGAGCACACCCACCCCCTCTTGAACTTTTTTGCCAAAGGCTGAAAAGAATGGCGCATATCCAGAGGCACGGCAATGCACCTCCCAGTTGCAGTTTTCTCAGTCAGTTACGCTTCCCTGAAAATCTTCCCCCTCGCTTTTCCTGTCACTGCTACACCCCTGTCAGTATATATTTTATCAACTAATATTGCCAAGGTAAGTCATTGAACACTTATGTTGTCTCGGTAACAGAAGTTGTTCAGCTGGGACATGGAGATATCTGAGAATGGTTCGTTCTGCTTCCAAATTGGTAGTTTTGAATTGTTAGCATTTGAGTATTAAAGCATTTCCTTCGCCAGATCGGGGACGAGTAGTCTAGGGGTAAGTTGCCTGTCTCACAATCGAAAGATTGTGGGTTCGAGTCTGACCTGTCGCTGCTCTTTGCCAGCAACCAATCTGTGTGAGAGATTGGCGACGCTGCATAGCTCAACGGTCGACGTGTCGTAAAATCAATAACCACCACCTTCATCAGATCGTGTTTTCGGGCCAATCGATCAGTCCGAAAACGTCAGCGATCGTGATCGTTGAGGTTATGAAAATAAGAGTAAAGTTCCATAACCGGGGAATCCATTACTCGTGAAGTATTTCTGTTGGATGTTTCCTGGCCAACCAGCTTCCTAAGCCATTGTGCCTACATATGAGCCGTAGGATTCGCATTTTTGATGTACATGAGCATATCTGGCCTTGCCTTTGCGATGAAAATACTCTTAAAATGGTGCACATAATGCCGGATGAGGGCGATTATATGCCCGTTAACGTCATCATCTATGATGACACCATATTCACCCTAGCGACAAATATCTGACGTCCCTGAATTGACACATTCACAATAGCCTCCTGGGGACAGTTTCCTTGGGAGACCCTTGAAGAGCTACCTGAAGTATCACTTCGCCGCCAATACTCCCTAGTGACGCCCCTGAGTTGGCTCTTCCACTACAGTCCCTAGGAACAAAATCATGATCACGGCTCTGAAATGCCATCTAAAGAACCAACATCAAGAGAAGATTATTCATGCTGTCCCCACAGCGGCACTTAAATCTCCACCCTTTCGAGAGAAGTCCCTGGTTACGTCCATGAATTTGCACCTGTACGCCCTCACTGTGGCGACAAATTTTCAGTCGTGCCTTTAAGGTGCCATCTCAACTTCCATTCTTCGAACAAAATGCCCTGTGACGCCTTCAATTGCCACCTCCACAATCGATCCAGAGAGATAAATTTCTGCTGACACCACTGAATTAGCACCACATTTACCCCTCGAAACAAATCTCTGACAACGCCTCGGAAGTGACATCTTCGCCACCACTCCCTGGAGGAAAATCTTGAGGACGCCTTTCAAGTGACACCCGGATTGGCCACACCGAAGTGACACCACTCTGTAGATAAATGCATTGCTACTCATACAGGGGCGCAGCTAGGGTTTTCTTGAGGGGAGCAAACCCAAAATGAAAAATGTGATGTAATAGAGACCTGGTTCGGCGCACTTCCCACAGCAAAAATGTATGTTTTTGCGTGGTGAAAACCTAAGTATTTCTGGTTTGATCTAGTGTATTTTTGGTCACTGAAGGGTTCTGAGACCCTGCCCCTTGGCTGCGCATCTGGATGATTTTAAATTATTATCCCGCTTGTGGAGAAATCTTTGGTGACGCCTCTGGACCTATTCTGTGCACCCGGCTGGAATCCGTTCTAGATGCGGTCACGTGACATCACCGTCAGCTGTCTAGCAGTCAGCTCACGGATGGTGGGTTGGATAGCTTGTTGACATGGAAAAGTTTGAGGGGTAATACTTGAAATATCATTTCCATATCGATAGGATGTATGAAAACGTGCTGAAAAGTTTTAACCTTGAAAATTAGGTAGTCTTGCTATTAACACTCGCACGTCCGGAGGTCCGCGCCAAATTCGCATGTCTGGGGGGCGGATGTCTGCCCCCCCCTAAGATCTCTAGAACTATGCTAGCTAGCGACAAACGAAAAACGGCGTTGGATAGCTGGTGACGGGCTCCATCGAAAGTGCTTCGGTCATTTTTTCGCTCAGGTCAACAGTCAGGTCACTGGGTCATCATAGGTCAAATTAAACCAGATCAGGCGGAACTGAGATATTGACACATATCTCAGGACCTGTAACAGATATAAACAAACGGCGAACGCTATTCGACAGTCCTTGAAATGCGCTACCGACAATCGGCGGTGCAATTTAAGGTCAGGTCAACCGAAGCTCAGGTCAAGGTCATGAAGTCATGACCTCAGGTCAAGGCTTAGGGAAGTCATGTAATGTATCAATCGACACGTCTTGACGATACAAGGACAATGACGGTAATTTCAGCCTTCTAGCTCAATGCAGTGCGATGTAATGCGCATAAATGTGTAGTGATCTCAGGTGATCTCAGAGACCTTGGTGAGGTCACTGAGCAAAAATGTCAGAGGTAACATGGAGCATAGCTTCCATTTACATGCCACAACCGTTGTGAGATCATTCCGAGCGCAAATATGTAACCAGGAAACATTTGTACATTTTACCATAGCCCTACAATGGGGAAGCCATGGCAGCGACCTGACCTAAGGTCAATGTTGCAAAAGAAAAACGATATACATATTATGGTCCCTGATGAGATCATGACATGCTATAAGTCTGAAATCAATCGCCCAATTATTGTGGAAGTTATGCCACCTAGAACTCCGAGTGTAGTTGGGTCACTTCGCCTGACCTGCTGACCTGACATGAGAAGACCCAGGATTAAAAATGTATGAGGATATGCGGAAAAGACCAATGAACAGCTATGCGAAGTTTGGCCTTGTTAACCCGATTATCTTGGCGGCAAATGAGGAAAAACCGAAGGGGGCAGATATCTTCCCCCCCCCCGGACGTGTGAGGGTTAATAGCTGTTAAAAGCAAAGGTGTAGCTAAAGGAGTTCGGTGCCCCCGCCTAGCAACCGAAAATGCACTAGATCAGACATGAAATGTATATATTTTTATCCACGCAAAACCATAAATTTCCGGCGCGCTTCGCGAACCGAAAGAGGTCAGTTTTTCACGGATTTGTGTTTTGATCATCCTCTCTTCAGAAAATCCTGGCTGCGCTGCTGGTTAGCAAATATCTATAGCAAAGATTCACATCAATTAATAATACAAGACAAAGCATGAATATTGGCTTAGGTTTCTGAAAATTATTCGAAGGGCGCAATACATGAATGCAATGAGGGGGCAAATGGATTTGGAAGCTCAGAAAGTCCCATGTTAAAAGTTGTAATTATTCGGAGGACAAAGCCAAACCAAACACTGAGAGCAACCTCCAAAAGGAAAGCTACATTCCTGCGCAAGAACAATGCTGTGGACAATAACTCGACTTGGGCTCGGCTATAAACGTTTTGTTTTTTGCGCCTCGTGAGTTCGCCAGGTACGAATCTGCGCAAAACATTGTCCTTGAAGATTAATTCCATGCTGTCATGTTTATACTAGTTTAGTTCATGGCGTAGACTAACTCTTCATTGAAAATACTTGTTACTTTTCACTTCTATGGATAATTGCGATTTGGAACAAGTTGCTAATCATAGCGCTAGAACTTAAATAATATCAAATATCAATGGTCTATCTAATAACATAAAAAGCTACTTCAAAATCTCACTTGTAACTAATTCCATTCCGGATGTTAGGGTAGGTATGTGCTAATAACACGGTGCAGTTGATAGATCCAGCATGCGTAGAATAGAATACGTAGAATACGACCCGAGGACAATGAAGGGAATTCAAAATACAAGCGTCATTTATCTCCGTGCCAGTCAGCGTAAAAAAAATATTGTAGGTGGAATCGTGCAGGAGCCTAAGACCAAGAAGAACATTAGGATTCTAGGAGCTTCGTCTCGTCTTGGCAAACTAATCTAGTATCCGCGGTTAGCTAGTTTTATCAAATAATCAGTTAGATTTGAAAAGGCGTTTGAGTTCATTTGAGTTGAGGGTCTACGTCAAATCAGAGTTCATTTTCGTTCAGTTTCAATGATTTTTTACCACTGTCATCAAGATATGACAGAGGTTGAACCCGAAAGGAAGTTCTGGAATCATGAAAACTTGATAAACTAGTTTCCTCCGGTGACCTTGAAAACCGCCCATGTGTAAAACAGCTTTTCAAAGCACGCTACGAAATAAAACTGTGCAAACAGGAGTCAGAAAACTTCCCGGGACCACAAACCCTTGGTGCTCATACCATACGTAAATTGAGTGACTGAAATGATAACTAGAATACGTGACGTAGAATACGTAGAATACGACCCAAGGACAAGGAAGGGAATTCAAAATTCACGGGTCATTTACCTCTGTGCCAGTCAGCGTAAAAAACATTGTGTGTGGAAACGTGCAGGAGCTTAAGACCAAGAGGAACATCAGGATCCTAGGAGCTTCGTCTTGGGGTGGTGGAAGACGCTTTTATACAAAAATATTCCCTGGTAATCGCATAGAGTCATTGTTCAGGCTGTCAAGTGGAAGTTGTATCCACTTGTTTTCCTGCCGTTCTCCGTTCCAAAGTTTGCACGTGGACTGAGCCCGGATTGCTCAGGCCTACTGACAATCCTGATTGCCGGATTGCTTACCGACTAAGCAACGTTAGTCGGTAACCTGTCGGCCTTTTGGTGGGCAACGACTAGTGTGGTCATGCAACACCCATACGTTTCCATGTGGCAGGAGAAACAACGGTTGAATGGAGAGATGAAGATATGGCGGGAGGGAGGGAAGGAAGGAGGATGGGGATGTGGAGGGAGAGAGGCAGAGAGAGATATGGAGGGAGGCAGTGATGCAAGAATGGAGGGGGAATAGGGAGGGAGGGAGTGAGATAGGGAGCGAGGGAGGGAGGGAGATATAGATGGAGGGAGTGAGATTGGGAGGGAGGAAGGGAGATAGAGAAGGAAGGAGTGAGATAGGGAGGAAGAGAATTGGGAGAGAGATAGGAAGATAAGGAAATAGGGAGTGGAGGAAGATACCCAAGGACAACGTTGGTGTCCCTCGTGTGAATAAGCCGCATGTCATTTGATTACCATCACTAACAACTGAACAAGAATAGACTGAACAACTCGTATAATATTTGCATAATGCACCCAGTAATGTGGCTTCGTCGATTATGCAAAGCATCGTTGCTACATCACTCCACACCATTGGATGCATAACCGCTACTAAATGGCACTTTCGTGGCGGACTGGAAATTTCTCGACAAACAATGGGGGTGCGGGTCCGAAAAGTTGTCAGATCGAATATGGAATATGACAACTTAGCAGTAGTAGAGTACCAAGCAAGTGGGATTTGCACACCTCCCGCGACCCACTCGGAATCCTCAGCCATGGCTTGGGGGTCACGGGATCTCATTTGATGTGAACATGCGCGTTTCATCTCGATTATGTTTGATTTTCAGCTTAAGGTTTTGTGAATTAACTGACAATATGCATCCGAGCTATATATTACTATTCCGTAGGATTAGACACTCGCAGAGGTGATTTGCTGCCTCAGAGTATGATACCTGTTCCATACACCATTCTTGACCGCGCCACTAATTATGGCATGACTACCCGCGGGCCACTAATAATGGCCTCACTATCCACCGGCCACCAATGATTGCCTGGTTACCCGCAGGCCACTAATGATGATCGGGTTACCCGCGAGCTACCAATAATGACTTGGCTACCATCGGACCACTAATGATGCCCTGGCTACCAGCGGGTCACCAATGACGACCAGGTTACCCACGGGGCACCAGTGATGACCGGGCTACCCTCGAGTCTCCAATGATCGGATTATCTGTGGCGTTACCTTTTCCGTGGACGACAGAGGTCAATTTGAGGTAGTTGAGAACGCAACGATTGTGATGACACGTTTTGGTTTTGCATTCTTTTCACATCACGGCATGACATGGCGGTATTTGTCCAACTGTGAGCTCTTTTTTTTCGCTTGGCACTGTGGATCTTGTGGAAAAGGTGTTTCGGCGCATCGTGGTAACAACGTCGTACCATTGTGTTTGACTAATTGCTTACGCAGTGTACCTACGGAGCCTTCTGGGCGGATTATATTTGCAGGATCCCAAGTCCAGGACGCCTGCCTGAACCACCTATTCATCCTGTTTTTGCTTTCAATTTTCTCCGATGATTTACAGGTTTATTTTTAGTACTCGCGAAAATGCGATATATAAGTCAACATTCACTCGGCCATGAGTGGGGAAATAGACCAAGTAGCTACGAGTTAGTGTTCCACGTTTTTCGAGGGCCCATCATAATTCTAAACTATGGGACTTCTAACATCCTTTGCGACACACTTTGACGTCGTGAACCCATTGTGCAATCATGCCTCTTCACAGATCTGGATGGAGTTTGATGCTCACTTCACAGCAACAAAACAAACGTCAACTGGCTTAATGTCTTCCTTTGTCCTGCGTGGAGACGACTACGCCCGATTCGTGATGAAGCTGTTGTGCATTGCCGGATGCATGTCTCCACCCGGTCCCCACCGGTGAACGACTCCATGAGATACAATGTCTGCTGCGAGTGCCCTGCCTCCTGCTATTCTGTTTGGCGAGGACAAGGCGAAAACAAATGAGAACGCGACCCGGCATCCGCCCAGTTCCATCCCCTTGTGCCTGGCGAGTGGTAGCTTTGCATGCAGTTTAATACGTCGATATTTGAATTGCAACATAATTGTATTCGTTAGCTGACATAAAACAAATTGTTTATTTACCACTGAGTGCTGTACACGACGCCTCCAAAACTTAACGATCGATCATGCAGAATGCTTGGAAGACCGTAGCGCCGGATATGAAACATTCGCCCTCGCCAACTCTTGCCACGACTGCGGTGCCGCCAATGTGAAGACAAACACGACACTGAGTTTATCAGATTGGCGATGTGGCCGGGCTCATCAGCACGTGTACCACTAGGTCTCCCTCATCTTAACTTTCATGTTCCGCGAGGTCGCAATCAGCCAATCAGTAATCAGCTTTGTGCTCTCTTTCGGTAACTACAGTGTTGATGTTATTACGGTGATTATCTCTATGCCTCTTTCTTCCTTGTCGTCGCATTTTGTCACGCTGTCTCTTTTCAAGGATCACAATGTAGCTTTCCGTGACTTCGATCGGTTATGTTAGATTGGCTGCCTCAGTTATTTTGAAGCTCATAACTCGCCTCTTCTGTGCGCCTTCATGATCACTGCAAAACCGGCAACACTGTGACAATGATGCAATGGGACGCTCATTCCATGTCGTGTACTCCTCAGTGTTGGAATCAGGTGTGTTAAACATGACAGGTTCGTCCGAGTATGCTATAGGGATGAGCTCCACCATAGGGGGATGCATCCTCTGAACAGTCAAATTGGTGGGATTATGCTCAATAATTGTGGGCGTATGGGCCAATATGTATGCATGAAAGAGTATGTTGCAACTGGACATGGTAGAAAGGTTGCTTGATATGCAGTTATTCCTTCGCTCCGTCGAATATACCAGTAAATGATAGCCTTGTTGGCACTCAAGTATGGTGTAGGTCAAAGCAGTTATGCAAAACACTTACGATGCAGTTTTTTCCCCGCCGCACGTTGGCACTGTTCTCCAATGGGCATAATCTAGGGACATTACCTTTCTGATGCGGATGCATAATCTTATTAAAAATAGCAAAACGAGAGTGCGTAGAGTGATGCGAGTACGCCAACTACCGACACCACCCTGAAAGCTGATTTCACCTGAAGTTGACATGTCCTTGTAAGCCATTCACAAAGGAGACCTTCCGTCGGTATTGTGTCGGTTGAGAACAATTGAACACCTGTACTTTTACCCAGGACACACAAGGATTTTTGCTGATGGTTCCAAGAGTACCACAGGAGCAGGGTGTGCTTTTGTGTACGGTACTACCGTACGTTCGTTCAGTTTGCCTATATATCTATTGGTTCATAGCTCTGCACTCAGTGCGATCGTGAAGGCATTGTCTGTTATAATATTTATCAGGACAAACTATATGTGATTCTATCTGACCCCCTTGGTAGCCTTTTGTCACTGTCAGCACTTTTTCCCTCAGACCCTCTACAACTCGACATCCTCGTATGTCTCACTACATTAGAACAATACGGAAAAACGGTTCGCTTATGTTGGGTCCCGAGCCACATCGTGGTGTGGGGAAACGAGTGCGCAGACACTGCGGCGAAGCGGGCAGCTCAGAATACCCACCCACGCATATGCTTACTTCCCGTCAGGGTCCACTTCTCAAAGATTACATATGTTATACTTACTAAGTGGCAAATGGCATGGGATAGAAAAGAAAAGAAAAGAAAAGAAAATTACATGCAATTAAGCCACATCTAGGACTTGACGAGTCAGGCCTTCGTAGATCCAGAAAAGAGGAGGTCACACTGCAGGATAAGCATCGGGCACACTTACTCCACCCATAGCTACCTCCCGTGTGGGGAGGAGAGACTGCGGTGCCCCCTGTCTAGAAACCCTGACTGTGCGTCACTTCCTTCTCACGTGCAAGCACTGCACTAGAGCGCTGATTGTTTTATGGAAGACACGCGGATCAGTTTGTATGCGGACATCATGGGAAACAACTCAACACTTGTGCATTCTGGAAACTTGTTCCGATACTTGTCGGCAATTTGATTTCAAACCACGTGCACACCAAGGTAATAGTTATCAACGACAGTGAAGCACCAGAATATATGTTACGGGCGCGAATGATCACTTCTGGTCGCGCCCTACAGCCCAGTTAACTAATTAAATAAATGGAATTCGGTGAAAATGTTTGCTTTAACCTTCATCTTGTTTACTGGAGAAGGATTTCTATAGATATCTACTCAGTGTCATATGCATTGAAACATTGCCTTTCGAGTTGTAATGTTTTTGTGGCGGTGTAATAAGCGCTTAGCTGTACGAATTACAATCTTGTTAGATTATTCAGCTCTTGGGCAATTGAAGAAGAAAAAATGACTCCATCTTCCATGATTGTCATTTTGGTCCATGTCTTGTTCATCTAATATGGATTTTTAATGCTATCCACTCGGCTTCATATGCATAAAAATATTGCTGATCACGTGGTACTGGCTTTGCAGTTTTAATGTAGGTATTTATAGGGTCAAGTTGCAATTATGTTGCATAGTTTAACTCTGTTTGATGACGAACAATCTCTTTTTGCAACCTAACCTAACCTAACCTAACCTAACCGTTAGTTGCGCAACATTAGCGTTTGTCGTTGTTGTAAAGATCTGTGCAAGGATCCGACCACGGCGATTTCCTGGTCGATTCATTCGTCGATTACCGGAATTGCCTGATACAAATGCCTGGCGCCTGAGCTAAAGCGACAAGGCACGACGTCATCTCCTGCACAACCGACGCAACGGCAGGCACGAGGCGGGTGTTCGAGACGGCCAGAGGCAGCTGCTTCCAAGGGACGACGGCCGGGAATCTAAACCTCCTCCACGTGCATGCTTGCCGGCGTCTCAGCAGCTCAGGGGTGATGGCTGACCGGGTCACGCTTCGTGACACCTTGGAGCGGGCTCGAAATATGTCACGTAGAGCCTAAGGGTCCGGGCCGGTGACGAGTATCTTAAACACTATAAATCCTGTCCACCATGCACTCGATTCGGCGCGACTCAAGGCTTAAAGCCAGACCTATGTGTTCCTATCGACGTGTTCCCGTGACAAGGATGGCTCCGGCTTAAACATTTGTATCCACCCCTGACCTGGCGATAGCTCACCGTTAGTAGTCTGCGCAGGATGCTGGATCAGGAAGTGTTGTCGGTTTAGCAGAATACCTTCCGACAAAGCAAGGCTACGATTAGAAACTGATGTAGCAAACAAGTTTCGCAAGTCAGCGGGAGAGTTACTCAGTTGAGCGGCCGCAGACTGGCACGATAATGTCTACAGGCATACCACTCCCCAGTCATGCTACAAGCACGTGCGGTTTGTTGCAATAGATATGTTGATGTGCTTATGGCGGTTTCGCAACCAGGGTACTGCGGGGGCTATATACAGCCCCCTCGTGCAAGAGAGGTCCCATTTCGAGGCGCGAGGCGCGCCGAAGTTTAGCCTACTTTTCCAGCTAGTGACCAATAACAACTCAGAGCCCGATAGGGGTGATGGGCTCCCAAGAATAGTGTCTGTATTCGGAATAATTCCGCCGGGCACCCGACGAATCGCGCTGGTGCTACGAGGTCCAAGTCCCAACCAAGTACACTGGGACCCTGAGAACTCGCGTCGGGGCCCAAAAACCGCGCCGGACTTCCAAAAATCGCACTGAGTACTAAAAAACTTCATGTTAGGCCCGGAAAAATATCGCGTTGGGAACCAAAAATGAATGCAACGTCACCCGAAAACTCGTGCGGGAAATTGAAAATCGCCCCATGGCTCAAATAAATCGCGAATAGCCACCATACTTTCCTTTAGGACATTAAAACTCTCGTCGGGGCCCCGAAATCAATAGAGCGAAGCCTTAAATCCCCTCATGGACACGGAACACCCAAAATTCTCACCAGGGCAAACAAGCCAGAACACCGACAAATTAAGCAGGGAATATCTCAAATCAATGATGGCCTGGAAAATTGCTCTCAAACATTACAAATCGCTACATAAGACCCTAGAATCGCGTAGGGCCCCGGAAAAATGTACCCCCCCCAAAAAAAAAAAATGACACGCGGAGTCTCAAAATTCGCGTCAGTTCCAAGCATGTCGCATTGGGACTCCAAAAATAAACCCGAGGCTCCAAATAAAAAACTATTTGGGAGAGACTGTGAATAGGAGAGCAGATATATCAGATCTAACCAACTGAGCCGCCCCGGTAGCTCAGTTGGTTAGAGCGCTGGCCTGCGCTGGTCTCCCCTGTACTGGCAACACAGGGTTCGAGTCGCTTCGCGCGCTCGCATTTAGCCCCCGGCCGGGAGTGTCAGTTGGCAGCTGGCCCGATAAGGCCGGGGACGAGCTACCGGGCGGCCGTGTCGGTGCATTGGCGGCACGTTAAACTTTCGGTCTAAATTCTGCCGTTGAACTGGAGTTCATGGATCGGGTGGTGGAGCCAGGGTTCACGCAACAAGCTCTGCTTAGCAATAGAACCCTGGTTCCTCAAGCCACCTCAGCAACAATTCGGATTAATGTTTTTTTAAAGAAGAAAAAAAGATATAGGTGAAATTGGGTAGCTCAGAAACGATGGCGGCACGTTGGGCCACCTCCACAGGGAAATTATGTTGTCACTATTTATTTATATTTAGAAATGGGTCGTTCGAAAACAAAATGATGGTCCAAATAGGACACTTTTTATGATAGGGGTTGGTGGGCACCCTCGAAATAAATTGGATCCTCCTGATACGAATTCTAGGAACGCGACTAGGGAGCATTAATTAGCGTGTAAATATCCTAGTGCGCTAGAATCGTACCGATAGCCCTAAGATGTTCTGGGTACCCTAAAATGTGTTTGAAGTCGCTTAAAACGCCCTGATGCTTTCAAAGCGAGCACACGCTTATAGGTACACGCCTAGAGGTGCTCTATCACCTATAAGCGTGCACTTTAGAACATCCAACTCGCTCTATGGAGCCAATCGCTCCTTAGGAGCGACACGATATTAGGGGCCCCAACATGCCTTAGGGGCCCAAAATGGCTTAGGGCCCCCAGCACGCCTAGACGGTCCTTTAGCACGCTTTAGAATGGGGTCGGGGTGTTATTATGGCGCCCGAGCACAAATTGTCACTGACACCCCAAGAGGGCAAAACAGCTCAATTTCACCGCCCGAAGGCCACCAAAACAGGCTCTTTACTAATTGGTGGATTTAGACTGAGGAGTTAGGTGTAGGGCAGTGTAGTACCCAGGACTTGCGTCAGGGGAGCAGAGGGTAAACCGACTCAGATGGGGCGGAACCAAGCTCCATTTCAATTCATCGAATTTCGATCACTATTTCTTTTTCCAAAGGGAGGCATTTTGAATGAATGTAGGAAATGGTAATTTACTTTTCCTGTGGTGAGACCCCCAGATCAGGTTTCCCGGTGCGCTTATTCGAGCTTCCGATACGACTTTTCAGCACTCCAACGAATGTTTCGTGGAATCTGTGCGATTGTTGGTGGCTCCCACGTGATATTCATTTTTTTAGGGGTTTTCACGATTTTCCAGGATCACAACACGATATTTCTGGGAAGGCGGCGCAGTTTTTGGGGGCCACGGCGCGATTTTGGGGCCCCGATAGGCCCTTCTGGTAGTGTCTAGAGCCCACAACCTCTCGGAGGGTGGGGAGCAGTTGTCCTTTCCACTCCTTCGGGACACCATGGATGAGCTGCGGGTACCAACTGCCCATATTCTCGCAATTTTAGTTCATATTCGGCACTTCTTGGATTTATGATGGTGCAAAACATTAGCCGGGTGACAGGATATGGTCGTTTGCCAGGTTCCCACAGCCATTTTTGATCGACCGTACATACAAATCAACATGACAAAAATGGCAAGGAAGAATCGTTACCACACTAACTCCTTTTCTCCTGTTCGATGCTAGCGCATCGTCTAGCGGAGGAGATTGCTAAAGATCTCCATTTAGCTTGCAAACTAAGCGGTGCACAAATGCGAATCGGATATCATCGAAAAGCCCTGGAAGAATATGGCCAGAAAATGGCCAGAAATTGATTTCAAACACATATCCAAGATTACGTCTTGTAAGCGCTGCCAAATTATAATCATGCAGTAGGCTTTTTATTTCACTACATATTCACATGTATAAGCCTCTACAAAAAATATAATTATCGGACAATGACATAGGATGACTTCCACCTTCACCATGATCCAGTTTTGGTTCCATTGCATAATTTAGGTCGTGGAGTGCAAGACTATCTGGGCAATGCTAACTCTAAACATATCATATACACCGTGTTTCCTAAATAGGTTTTGCCCACTGAGCTCATTTTAACTTGACCTGCCCTCAGGTCACTTGACAGGGGTCAATCAAATTAGATAAGGAACTTCCCATGTTTCTTCATGCACACCAACTCAAAAATGAGGTTTGACGAGCATGCATGTTGCAAAAATAAGAAATAATCTGTCACATCAGCCGCAAAAAAAAATGAAAGAAAAAATATTAAAAGCATTATGGCTCTCCACGACGCTGATATTCTCTAACGCGGCAAAACCTTAGGGGGCATAAAAACGTAAAATGGGTAAACCTATGGTCTCTCGATATATTAATTAAGGTCAAGGTTAATGGCCTCAGGTCCGGTAAATTTCCGCTTTTTTGCCGTATTGAGTGATAAAAATTGAATTTGTAGTTATTGTTCACGCCGAAAATGACAAAGAGCATATAATAATCGTTTGGAGCGGCGCCATTTCCTTGGATGGGAGTTATCGTGAAAGTTCCTGGCCCTCGGATGAAAATTCGTTGAGATGAAAAAAGGGTGGGAGGGTGCACTGCTGCATGCTGAATTGATACCTAGTCCTCTCAAGAGACATCTATTCCTCTGAGGGGGTGCCAGCCAAAGAGGGTGTCTTTGACTGAAACAATATCCCAAAGATGAAGTGCTGCAGATGACAGATATCTGATTATCACTCTGACAATGATGATGATGATGATGATGATGATGATGATGATGGTGATGGTGATGGTGATGGTGATGGTAATGGTGATGGTGATGGTGATGGTGATGGTGATGGCAATGGTGATGATTCGATGATGACGAGATAGGGAATTGGAGGTGAGTGAGGTGGAACTGATATTGCCATTAGATGCGACCTGTGCACTGTAAAGGTTCCTGTATGATGAGCCCTCTGAGTTCTTGTTGGGCTTTGAACCTTTTATGCCTTGGATCATCCTTTTACATGGGGAATTATGCTTGGAACAGGCGTACCTGGAAGTTAATTCTTGAATGGCCTTTGAGTATGTGATGCTAAAGAGATTGGCCATGACAGCACAATTGAGTCAATAGTTTCTTCAGAACTCGGGATACAGCATCGACTAAGATATTTCAGTATCTTTGTTTCCGTTGTTCTATACCGTTTCATTATAGGTTTAACACAGATGACTCCCTAGGCTCGTATTAAGCTTTTATCCTGTGTCAATTGATGATGATGGTGGTGACTACGATGATTGCGAGGATCATGATGATGGCTATAATTCGTACTAGTAGTAGCATCCCCAGTTTTTTGGTAGCATTACTGTATTAGTGTTGTAGTAGCATTGTTAGTCGAAACGATGAATAGTAAAGCTGTACTGACAGTCCCTGCAATCACTAGGGCATTGAAGCATATGTCGTAATAACGACACTGGGTCCCATGGATATGAATACAGTTTATTTGTCATGACATCCACGAAGCACCGAATGATATGCAGTGTCTTTACTATATAAGGAATGGTATATATAATATAATGCAACAATATTGAGAATATTGACTGAGAGACCTGACCATTGGAAGTTATTGGACCGACAACCTAGCCAGTCACTCCTCGCCCCCTGCCACAGCAATGTTAAGGATATGGGGAAGATCGTTGACTGGGGAGGGAATGGGCACGTGATGACTGGGGGCGCTCTTACCGGCTAACATGCTGGAGGAGAGCCTGGCGATAGCGACCGGAACCCCAGCTGTGTGCAGACTGAGAACGTGGCTCGGAGCCCACATTGTTGAAGGATGTCCGTGTAGTGCAACTACGTGTCAGGTACAGTACTGCCGCACCTGCGCAAGCATTGCTCAGGTGTTCTCTGCTTGGTGAGGTTCCACAAGGCTGACGCGATGTCAAACTTACCACGATAAGCACTCGTCGGCATAGCTGTATGTTTTTGGTAACATCCGCCTGTTCCCATGCAGTGGACGGAGAAATTGTGCAAGTAATGAATTCAGTCTTGCACTCAGGGTTTCGGTGCAGCCAGAAGTCTTGTAGATCTCGTTACACACTTCCCCAGCCACTCCAGGTGAATACGTATGCATCCCATCTCCGTCACCTCACCACCGTTCCCGTCACATCTAATCTCTATCACCTCGCCACCGCTCCAGTCACGTCTCATCTCTGTCACCTCCCGTCACGTCTCATCTCTGCCACCTCGCTACCTATCCAGTCACGTCTCATCTCTGTCACCTCGCCACCGCTCCCGTCACGTCTCATCTCCGTCACCTCGCCACCGATCCCCTCACGTCTCATCTCTGTCACCTTGCCAACGCTCCAATCACGTCTTATCTCTGTCACCTCGCCACCGCTCCCGTCAGGTCTCATTTCTGTCATCTCGCCACCGCTCCCGTCACGTCTCATCTCTGTCACCTCCCGTCACGTCTTATCTCTGTCACCTCGCCATCGCTCCCGTCACGTCTCATCTCTGTCACCTCACCATCTCTCCCGTCACGTCTCATCTCTGTCACCTCGCCACCGATCCTGTCACGTCTCATCTCCGTCACCTCACCATCTCTCCCGTCACGTCTCATCTCTGTCACCTCCCGTCACGTCTTATCTCTGTCACCTCACCATCGCTCCCGTCACGTCTCATCTCTGTCACCTCGCCACTGCTCTCGCCACATCTCATCTCTGTCCTCGCCTCACCACTGCCCCAGTCAATCATTCCTCCTTTAGAACATGATAAATACATTTGGATTTGTCCATGTAGTTTATGTAACTTCACTTATTTTATTTCGACCCTGCATCATTCTGGGATATGGCGAATGCACCTGTGGCGATACATGAAGGACAAAGAACCATCCATACAGCTGTGTGGAGCTTCCCAGAATAACTTACATTGGTGCAACAACTACCCAGTAGAACTGCCGAAAAGAAAAAGATGAAGAAGGAAACAGAGAAGAGCAAAAAGAAAAACGAGAAGACTGGGAACGGCCGTGGTGTGTGAAGGATCACGATGTTGAACCCGTCCCGTCTCGGGGGGTCTTCAACCGCCCCCCCCCCTCAGGTTTTTCGCGGATAGGGGACGAACGGCGCGGGCAGCGCGCCCACATTTGGCATACCTTTTCCCACAGCAATGTGACTTGCTGATTCAAAACGTTTAGGTCAGGTCATCTAGGGTCAACGAGTTAGTCAAGATCAAGTGAGGTCACCTCCAAAAAAGCTCAACCAGTTGTCACGCTTTAACGGATACAGATATTTTAATGAAACTTTCAGCGTTTGCTTATCTTTACCGATGCAATAAAACGTATCAGTGGAATTTTTCTTTTTTTTTCGTTTTTGACTACACATGAATTTTGCGCATTTGCCAACTTGTAGTTCAAATACAGGATTCTGGCTAAAGCATTTTTTATTAGGGCAAGTTAAATTCCAACAACGTTTCTCGGTCTGCTCTACTGACTGGAAGAGGAAAATTTAGGAAAACTTGAAAACTCAAAATTTTGAACTTTACAAAAAAAATATTGGGGGGAGGGGCAAACAAATTATAGCCCTGATCGATTTCGCTGTCCTTTTCTCATTCTAAATAAATTTTGTTCTTTCATGTATCCCCAAAAATGAACCCTCCAGAATAAAAAAACATAATGTAAGTCGTGAAAAGTCGTGAAAATCTCCTGGTGACGTCACTTTTGGGGAAAATTTTTTTCGAGGATGGATCCGAACCCTACTCGTCGAGCGCTTTCCGATGACACCGCTTTCGTTTTCGTGCGAGCTTAGTTTAGATGTTAGAGGGATCTTCAAGCCCCCCCCCCGAGACGGGGTGGGAGGATTTGACCGGAAAGACGGCGCGGGTTAAGGTGAGACCAATACATTACAACATACAAATACATTTTATTCACCTGATCTGCGTACCGTGCTGATCAATTCTCCCCTTCCTTTTCGTGCGGCAGCCTTGAGAAAGTTCTTTTCCGGACGAAGCTAATCACGAAAAAAAAACTTTCATCTAGGACGACCCGGTTCCACGCTGTTGTAACACTTGGCCGTTGTGTGGTGTCGTGGTCTCGCCGTCAGGGTATTGGGCGGAATTATTGCGCACCGCCGAGAAATTGGATGTTCGCACGGCTGAAAGAGAATGCCAAGCGGCCAATGGGAAATGTGCGGCGGAATTGAGGCGTATGATCGACTGGACTGATGAGTCGTGCTGCACGAGCATGCCCATGTCGTCCAACTGATCGAGACCAGGTGTCCCAAGGTGTCGCCAGGTGTCACCACGGCAATCAGACACTGTGTGCCTGCTGGAGCCTCTCTCCTCATACTGAAGGCAGGCTCGCAGTGCATTTCTGATGTTACATACACACACACATATATATATATATATATATATATATATATATATATATATATATATATATATATATATATATATATATATATATATATATATATATATATATATATATATATATATATATATATATATATATATATATGTATACATATAAGAATCTAAGGGCCGAATGTTAAATGGATTTCCAGCAGGATCCCATAGGCTTCAGTCCTAGCCTATCACAAGTTTCCATTCATAAAGAGACGCTTTGACAATCTGTCACAGCGACGCCATAAAAGCCAGGTAAGTTGACGATCTGACCATCCAACACCTCGACACCATAAGAGTCCGGTACGTTGACGCTCTGACTCCCCGACACACCGCCACCGTAGGAGTCCGGTACGCTGATGTTCGGCTACTCGACACTTGACACTCCACACTTGACACTTCACACTTGACACTCCACACTTGACACTCCACACTTGACACTTCACACTTGACACTCACCGAACGCCACGGCTAGGGCCCGGTAGAGCGAGTGCCTGATGCAGCCGGCTTTCCCGCCGACTCCGGAGGAGCCGAAAACAGATGGTAATTGTCTCGACTCAGCGACGGCTGACCTTGACCTCCGTCGGCCAAGTGCGACGTGGCGCGCCCCGGAACTGAGTGGGCCAATGCATGCCAATCGAGTGCACCGGTCACACCTATTGCCCCGCTCGGACAAGCATGGATGGTCTGGTGCATAGTTCATACATTCGGCAGTTCAGTTCACACATCCGGCAGTTCAGTTCACACATTCAGAAGTTCAGTTCGCACATTCCGCAGTTCAGTTCACACATCCGGCAGTTCAGTTCACACATTCGGCAGTTCAGTTCACACATTCGGCAGTTCAGTTCACACATTCGGCAGTTCAGTTCCATCATGGGCTGGCCACTGGAGATGGACTCCATCAGTTGACGAACGCATTGTGTGAAATACTAAACTATTTCACAACACTGCCATGCCAGGTACAGTGACTTTTTAGTGTTGCGTTCGCTTTTATTGGCATAGGTACAAAATAAAGTAACGCAAATTTAGAGCCTAATAAGAGCCTCAAGCAGTGGTGTTGTTTTATATACTTTAATGGGAAAAGTGCCCCTTGATGTCACACCCCACCCCCACCCCAGTAATTTCAACTTCTGCATGGGGCCCTATGGAGTGCACCGCAATCCGTTCGGGTCTGACCATTGCCTTCATGTATCCCCCCAATAAGTATCGGAAATCAAAACCCGTGGTCACAAGGGTTCATCTGGGCTAAGTCCATAAATGGAAAACATACTATAAAAGAAACACCAAATAACTGCTAAATTTTCAGCTTCAAAGGCACTATCAATACCATTGTGATACCATGGCCACCCTCTTCAGCGTCACATATTCTGAGGTCGCGGTTCTAAATCTACCGCCGAGTGCACCTGCTACTGACATAATCATCCTTTTGAAGCATCATCTAAGACAACCTACCTGCATAAATCCAACCTTATTTACCCAATTCCGTTCCCCTACCGCTCAACTAAGAATAAAAATACGACTCTTGGATCTAGAGAATTGCGTCCACCTTATTTTAAAATGTATTCCACGAGGAGCTCTCCACTGCATCACCAGGGACCCATTCCATTGATCAACCACCCTCTGAATGAAAGCTTGTCGACGTATAGCTGTCCTACGCCTTGACTGGCGTATTCAGAAGTGATGATTCTTATGTGACTCCCTATGTAGATGAACACCATTCAGATTGATATTATTTGGCCCTTTTACCACTTCATTCAGATATTTGGGGTTTAGGCCGCACCGATCAGAATGATTCAACAGCGCCATTCGGTGTACTACTTCAAGCAGCTCAGCCACATCGTCCCTTCATCTCGGATGTTTGAGGGAGTATATATCTAGTGACATTAGCTTCTCCCCATATTCTAATTCACCTAGTACACCGATTGGCCTCGTGGCTGCGCGCCACACTCTTTTTACCCTACCTATGTTCCTTTCTAAGGAAGGGTTTCATGCCCGTGCGCAGTATTCCAACTTGGTCAGCACAGAGGCAAAATACAATTTTTTTTCCGTAGCTACCTTGTTTTATATATTCAGCACCGATATAAATTATTCCCACCATTTCAATTGCCCTGTTACCTGTCGAGTAACATTGTTTTCTGCTTTAATGCACCTTGAAACCAGCACGTCTAAATCTTTCTCCTCTTCATTGGCATCCAGTTCATTATCTTCCGTATGTATATATAAACGTTTCACTTCCATATCCCAGGTGCACACCCTTGCAAGCATCATAATTGAAAGACAGCTGCAATTTTTATCTCACTTTTGTAGGTCGTCTAAGTTTAATTGAACAGTGATAGCTTCATCGCTATTCTTAGCCGGGAATATTCAGCAAAATAAGCACCAATTTTTTCAGCCATACGTTAATGCTATTAAAAATGATGATGAAGAGAAGGGGACGTAGAGCAGAACCCTGTGACACTCCACTCAGAACATCTTTTCATTCAGACTCATTCCGATTTAATACTACCCTTTGTTTTCTTCCCCTGAACCATGTTTCAACCAAACCTATAATTTTCCTATCAGTCTCATTCTTCTCCAACTGATGAATTTAGACTCGTGTGCGGAACATCATGAAAAGTATTGCTAAAAGTATACGACTGCATCTATGCTGCTTCCATTATTAACTTCCCATTTGTGTAATCCATGCATTCCAGAATGCTAGTAAATCAAGATTTCCCAGATCGCAGATCCTCATGCCTCATCTGAGATCCGAGATCCAGGATGGTGCATCAGGGCCGTTTCTAATAAAACCGAATACACGCATTTCTGATTACATGCACTTATTGATTATGTATTTTTGAACGAACATATATTTAGTTCTGGAACCCAATAAAACTATACGTTTACGGTTGAAGGGACAATAATGTAATAACTTTCCACTGCTGGCCGCTACTCTTCCTAGACATCGGACCCAAAAGGCGAGCTCGAGTGGCAGATGTTTTTGCGACTTGCTGCAAAGGCCGATCCGATCCAATTCTGACCTCCGGAAACACTTCTGTCAAATCCGAAGAGCACTGCTCGTAGAAACTGTTGTGCGGCGCGTGTTTTCTCGGAAAATCACAAATGTCATTATACTACTGTTTTGAACAGCAGGCGGCACTGTACGAAAGAATACAAAGTTCTGGCAGGCCGCAGATTGGTGCAAAGTTCTGACGGCAGATGGCAGGCGGGTGCGAAGTTTTCACGGCGGTCGGCAGACGGGTGCGAAAGCTCACTGGCGATGTACGTCGCAGTCGCCTAAGGGAGGTAAGGGAGCCTAGGAGAGCCTAAGGGAGCTCACCCTCCTGTCGCCTGGGCCGGACCCGAACTCCCGCTGGAAGTGCGCCACAGTGCCATGCTTGCTGAGATTGCCATGCACCTGCGCTGTACGGCTGCATCTGCCTGTAGTTAGGCTGCGGGCAAGCCGGGTCGGCTCACACTGTAGCCGCCTAGCCTTTGGTGGCTGACAGCTTCAACCAGTTATTTGATCATCGAGTTTATATTAACATGTGTGTACAATCAAAGGCGGATTATCACAGGAGTGCTGACTATCGGTTAACTTTGGGTTTGGAACATCCCTTTAAGCGTACCTTCCACGAACCAGAATACCTCACCGCTACGGTTTGTGCACATGCCCCTAACATGCAATTGTCCTCACCGGCGTGGGAAGGTTATTCATGATGGTGGGGATGGGGAATTCCGATGGAGTCAAGTATACTTTATCGTATCCAGATAAATGTTCATCATGGCATCGACAACTTCCGCATGGATTTTCCACATTCTCCCATTGTCTATGGTTCTGAGCACGAATGCATCCTCGGTATATATTTCCTCTTGCAAAGGTGTCAACTAACAATGCGTTAAACGTCGCCTTACATTGCACTAAAGGAAGTCGCCCTTAATTTTCGCTTGCTTGAGACGAAATCACCTTTTAAGCAACTCTTGACATGAAACGATACATTTGGAATTGGTCAGGTAAGCTCTGGGTCGGCACGCGTCTGCATCATCCACGTGGTGGTAACCATGGGCGTGGTTAGAGGGGAACGGAGTGGACTAGCCCTCTCCACTGTTCGGCGTCATCTCATCTGACTGGAAAAGATATCTCTACTGGATGTTCGAGTGTATCCCCCCATCCCCCATCGAAATGCTTAGTCAAAGGCTTCTATGTGAGTGCAATATGCGCCTACGTAGGGGCACCAGGGTGCCCATCCCCCTTTTGGAATGTTCTCAGTCGGTGGTGCCTGGAGCATAGCACGAACTACGTTTTCAAATCCGGTCCAATCCATATCCATATGAACCAATTTAATTCGTACGCATATCCAATATATTGTTTCATGTAGAATAGTTAACGTCTGATTGGTTGCAGTAATCAATAGCATGTAGACATTGGACAATATTTTAGCTTACAAAACAAAGAAAAAAATAGACTAACATTTAGTGTGAAGTGTGAATTGCAATTTTCATCAGCAACACGATATATTACGAAGAATTTTACCAGCAATTTCCAGCATTTCACTTCAGATCGCATATGGAGACTGGGCAGCCCTCTAGCATACGCTAGCCCGGTGATGCATAAACATGAACCAAGAATACAAAAACATGACAGCCACCAAGGCATCAAATAAGTATATGCAGCAAATTGAGTTTCAACATATTTAAAAGACCCACCTTGTTCAGATACAAATGAACCACAGAGGGATACAAAAAGAGCGTTAAAAGCAATTCTAAACCCCAGAGCACTTAAGAGCCATTCTTCGTTGTATTAAACAAATGAACGTCACTATATTGAACAAAATATGCATCTGCCTAAAATATACCTGGGTAACTGCTGGGCTCAATGCACAAGAAGACAATGCTGTCATGGCACGCTTACAACTATTTCATTTAAAGCATAACAATATACACCCACCTAAAGTTAGTCGTTTGTGCAGCTCAGTGTGACTGCCATGTATATGCCTTGCGGCGCCCATTTGAGCGCCGAGCTAGGAAGTTGCACACTAAATGAAGCACAGCCATGGGTTAAGGTACGTAGGTACGAACGTCGGTAAATATATGTAGGCTCCGTAAAATTGTTGGTGTTGACAATATGTGATTCAACCACATCGCTTTCATGGGACGGTATGCATTGCTGTCATGCAACGGTTGCATGCAGGGCACTGAATGCTAAATTTTAGAAGCATTATTGTCGCATCGACAACGCCAAATATATAGGTATTCCATCAATGAAGACAGCCTGCTGCACTCCGATATATTGAGCAACATATATTTGTATTTCTTTAAATTGTCTGCCGTCTCCAAATTCATGAAGTGAAGACCAGTGTGGCGGTCACTGAGGGGCGGTGTTCTCCTTTTGCAGACGGGGACTGTTGACAGGGCAAGGATGCTCACACGGCTGCCAGGCGTTTCCATGCACGCCCTTGGCGTGACCAGGATTTCATCCTGGGGCGAACATCTGAAGAGGGTGCATTTTTTATATGTATTGCATATCGGCAAATGTGGTTAAATACTTGGATGCCTAAGGCAACCAACGCCGGCTGGCTGATGCGAGGACTGTAAGATGTCCTCGCAGTCCGGTAAAGGACCGCAAATTCAAACCGTTTCGCTGCCAACAGTAGCCAACAAAAACATGTTACGGAAAATATAGGTACATTAACACAACTCCTAATGACGGCATGAGTACCATTAGCTTTGGTAAAAATACCATTGCTCATCTCCATTCACACAAGTTTTATTCTGTTATCCGCTACGTTCAGACATAGTTGGATTGGGAGGGTAATCATCATAAGGGTTGTGCCCACATTGCTGTGACTTTTATATACCTGCATGCTTCCAAAAATGAAGCGTGAATACCAGTGGGAAAATAAGTGCAAGATTTCGGGACAGGGGAATGACTAGCGACATGTCTGGCCAGCCATGCCCAACACACAACATCCTACGAATTCTATTTTCTTTCTTTCTACTCAACTGATGTCGCCCCGGTCCGAGGTGAAGCGGGGTCAGTGTCAGAGGACACGTCACGGTACCGTTGCCGCAGACGGTCAGTGTCAGAGGACACGTCACGGTGCCAGTCAGTTCAGAGGACACGTCACGGTACCGTTGCCGCAGACGGTCAGCGTCAGAGGACACGTCACGGCCGTTGCCGCAGACGGTCAGTGTCAGAGGACCGTCACGGTGCCGTTGCCGCAGAAGGACACGTCACGGTGCCGTTGCCGCAGACGGTCAGTGTCAGAGGACACGTCACGGTGCCGTTGCCGCAGACGGTCAGTGTCAGAGGACACGTCACGGTGCCGTTGCCGCAGACGGTCAGCGCAGAGGACACGTCACGGTGTTGCCGCAGAGGTCAGTGTAAGGAACGTCACGGTGCCGTTGCCGCAGACGGTCAGCGTCAGAGGACACGTCACGGTACCGTTGCCGCAGACGGTCAGTGTCAGAGGACACGTCACGGTGCCGTTGCCGCAGACGGTCAGTGTCAGAGGACACGTCACGGTGCCGTTGCCGCAGACGGTCAGTGTCAGAGGACACGTCACGGTACCGTTGCCGCAGACGGTCAGTGTCAGAGGACACGTCACGGTGCCGTTGCCGCAGACGGTCAGCGTCAGAGGACACGTCACGGTGCCGTTGCCGCAGACGGTCAGTGTCAGAGGACACGTCACGGTGCCGTTGCCGCAGACGGTCAGTGTCAGAGGACACGTCACGGTGCCGTTGCCGCAGACGGTCAGCGTCAGAGGACACGTCACGGTGCCGTTGGTCGGTTCGGCGATGCGGCGGCGGGAAAACTATCGCGATGTCGGCATCAGCCTGGCCCGCTGGCCGGTGGCCGGCCACCGGTGCCGCCGGCGCCGCCATGGTGGACTGCCGGCCATCGTGTGCTTCGTGTGCTTGTACCATCGGCCCTCAACGCGTCGGTGGTGTCCGCTCCCGCGGCGGCCGTCGCCGCCCGGGTCGAGACGGCGGTGGCGGTCGTCGTCGTCGTCGTCGCTGTCGTCGTCGTCGTCGTCGCTGTCGTCGTCGTCGTCGTCGCTGTCGTCGTCGTCGTCGTCGCTGTCGTCGTCGTCGTCGTCGCTGTCGTCGTTAATCGTCGCTGTCGTTGTTGTCGCCGCCCTCGCGTCGACAAATGCGCGAGCTGGTCCGAATCTGCCCGGTCGTTTCTGAAAACGCCCGCGAATGGAGTGTCGGCGAAGAATAAAGCGGAGCTGAGTCGTCGGTGAATATTTCAGTTCGCGAGATGACTCGCACGTTGTCCTCGTGCCGTCTGGCTGTTTGACGATAGCCGGGTACGTGGCAGAACTGTAACGGCATTTCCGGGCTGTGCCAGCTATAGCAGCTGCGTGGGAATCCCTCTCGGTGTTTCTCACACGAACTTGCATACGGAAGTTCCGTCAGAAGGGCGTGCTCTCCATCTCTCAGATGGAAACCGCGCAGCTACAGAAGGGCTCTTGGTTATTTGGAATTAAGGAAACCCTACCAAAGTATGTGATAATCTAGCGCACATAACGTTCATTTTGGTATGTCGGAGCCATCCGAAATATGCTACGGATGCGAGTGTATGGCCTGAAATCAGACTGTTCACATATATCAGAATATGCTTTCAGAAAGAATGCTACGAGTCATTTCCTGGCACGTCCAGGTATGTACGCATCATGTACTATTTCCATAAAGCAACCTTCGCTCCTTTGAACAGTATAGGCACGACAACAGTGTATGTCCCACCGTCAGGATTCCTAAACAGTGGGAACACCGGGGTGTCTCATTGCCGCAGAGGTGGCGTTGGCGGATGGTTGCACGATGACTAGTCTTCAGGGTGTGGTTCTATTGCGTGCAGTTTGTTGTTGGGCTGTGCGTTCTAGCTCTTCCGCAATTTAGCATTCCAATAGGATGAAATTCCCGAGATGTCTCCTCTGGCTGAAAGTACGAAAACATGTGTTTGGGTTGCAGGGGTGCTCTATGGATGTTCTGTTCAGAGGCACAGTCAAGGTGATTCTCCCTCCCTAGCAGTCAAAGATGTACTAGATGTAACAATATTTTTTATTTTCACCACGCAAAACCATAAATTTTCCGCATGCTGATCGCACCGAAGGCTTTCTCCGTTTCGTGGCATGTATTGGTCGCCCCTTAAGAACGTCCTGGCTGCACCTCTGGTCCTGCTTAATAGCATAGCAAGATCGACTGGAAATTCGGGTGCCTAGCGTGTCCATCCGTAGGAACAATTTATACAATAAACGTGTATTTTTAGTTTTGGTGATGTCAGCTGAAGTTAATGACATGCTTCTTGTTCCCATGTTTTGGTCATGCACAACCCCATGACAAAGCTTCACGATGAAATGGATAAGTATTCATGAAAATATAAGGAGAAAAATATTAAACTTGTGTATGCATTTTCCAAGTAGCAATTCCGTACATACTTCCACCGACGTCATTGGGCTACCTTAATTCTTCACCATAGCGTTCTTGTCGCATTTTTTGTTCCTGTTGTTGACATTGTGCGCATTATTAGATGTGGCGATCCAATATCCATCATCATAAATATGCAGTATATGATACCTCATATCTCTAAAGATATTGCGTTTCCTAAGTAGTGGAACTTACATTGTAAAACAAACGTGGAATCCTGCGATATCCGTTCGAAATATCCTCGCCAGGTAACAGCATCACTTCGGTGCCGTAACGAGGACGCGATGCTGTTATCGCATCGTCCCCAATCTCGCTGCTCGGTGTTAGAGTTCTGCCACCAATTAGCTGGCTGATCTCAGATTGCGCACCATTAAGCCGGCAAGCTCTTGTAGCGATCACAATGCGCGAAGGCAGAGGCCAGCTTCCCGTCCGTGTGTCGCAGGACTACAGCAGAGCAGCCAGCGGTCACCGGAAGCGCTCATCACCGGGCACGTAAGGGTGCGACCACCTCCTGGCACGTTCAGCATCAGCGGTGTCCGTCCGGGCGCAGACAACACTAGGAGCGTCCAACGCTGGGTGCATGCACTACCATCGACACCCGTGCACTACCATCAACGCCCGCTCCGGGTGCATACACTGCGGGCACATACACTGCTATCAGCGTCCACCCCTGGCATATACACTACCATCAGTGTCCACCCCCGACACATGCTCTGCCATCAGTCTCCATCCCGAACATATACATTACCAGCAGTGTCCACATCGGCCACATACACTACCATGAATGTCCACTCCGGCCACATGCACTACCATCAGTGTCCACTCCGGCCACATGCACTACCATCAGTGTCCACTCCGTATGCATGCACTACCATCATTGTCCACTCCGAACATATACACTACCATCAGCGTGCACCTCGAGCAATACACTACCATCAATGTCCACCCCGGGCACATATACTGCCATAAAGGTTCATTCCTGGCACATACGCTACTTTCAGTATCCACTTCGGGCACATACAATACCATTGATGTCCGTTCCTGGCATATTCATTACCATCAGTGTCCACCCCAGGCACATTCACTACCATCAGCGTCCACTCCGGGCACATACACTACCATCAGCGCCCACCCCGGGCACATACAGTACCATTGATATCCACCCCGGGCACATACGCTACCATCGATATCCACCCCGGGCACATACACTACCATGAATGTCCACTCCGGCCACATAAACTACCATCAGTGTCCACTCCGGGCACATGCACTACCATCATTGTCCACTCCGAACATATACACTACCATCATTGTCCACCGAACATATACACTACCATCAGCGTGCACCTCGACGCAATACACTACCAACAATATCCACCCAAGGGACATATACTGCCATAAGGGTTCATTCCTGGCACATACGCTACTTTCAGTATCCACTGTCGAGCACATACAATGCCATTGGCATCCGTTCCTGGATACCAATATCCGGTTCCTGAACAGGAACACCTGGGCCATGGGGGACTGACTTTTTAACTGATGGAACGTCAGGAATTGGACATGATGTTTGCTCTTGCGATTGATGCTCTGCAGATTAGTCATGCAGAAAAAACAGGCCATGGTGTGATCTTTGCCTTGATTCCACACCATCGGAACACCGAACGGCATATTTTCCTTCGTTTTGATCCTCAAATCCCGTAGGTTTCGAACACATGTTTTGCAACATATATGGGGAGCGAACAGGTCGCCAGCTTCACTCCAAAGTAAGCGAGATATGACTTCTTAACAAAATCTATAATTATCGCTTGACGGTTTGAAAGAGTCACCAATCCAGAGATGTAGCAGACCCTGTCAAAGTGGTTCTTGCACTTTTGCTTCATTGAAATAACAATAAACTGAAGATAACGCAAGGAACGTTAAAGACACGTGGGACGATTTATGGCAAAAACATTAAGTCATGAACACCAGTTCAGGAACACCAATTTAGCCATAGTTGGTTTTTTCTGCGTTCTGCATATCTTAAAAACCTGACCTGAGTGGGAAAAATGGTTTGCGATTCTGAGTTCAGCATACGAAACTGATCTGAAATAAGATGAAAAATCTCTGACCTCTGAAGAAAACTTTTGAAACGCAGGTCAGTGCATCACTGCGTAGAACCATAAACTTCGCTACCCATGGGTTCACTCCAGAGCTGGAATGCCCATATTAGCTGAAAAGAGCAGTCTCAGCTGAAATGTGTCCCTAGCAGCTGGGGAATAAACGGAAAACGAGGGCAGCCTGATGGCCAGAGAGGGCTGAGATGCAAGTGTGGTTTGAAATAGCCCCTGAGGGATGGACAAGACCCCTAAGAGCTGAACATGACTAGTGAGGACCCATCTCAGAGCTGAAATCCCACAGAGATGAGAGCCAGACATGGCTATTGAAAACAGTGATATCTCCTAGAAGCAGGAGAGGGTCCTAAGGGATGATGAAGATCTTTGAGTGTCAGAGAGAACTTGACTGGGATTCTCCTTAGGGATGAGCACAGCCAACTAAGATTTGTCATAATACCATCTATACTTATATATATATATATATATATATATTGGTGCCAATATTCCTACCACAAAACTTCTTCGTGTTCTACTCCTTCCTCTGCAATAGTCGGATTTACTGACGACGACTTTCGTTGACGGAGTTTCGCTACACTTATAAATACACAGCTAATACGTGTTCCATATTGACCCAAACATGCCACGCTCCATTTTGTTCCCCCCCCCCCATAACTCCTTTTACCATACCACAGCCGTTGTTAGAATCTCTTCCCAAGCATATAGCATTCCAAGATCCACTATTTCCAAATCGGAAAAAGTAAACTGCAGATGGCGTTGAACGCTGTCCGTTGAATAGCCACATCGGAATGTGGCGCTCTCCAGGACACCTCCCCACAGTGTGACACCCCCAGGACATCCCTACAGTGTGACGCTCCCCAGGACATCCCCATAGCATGACGCTCCCCAGGACATCCCCACAGTGCAACACTCCCCATGACATGTCCACAGTGTTACGCTCCCCAGGACATCCCCACAGTGTGACGCTCCCCAGGACATCTCCACAGTGTGACACTCCCCATGACATCCCCACAGTGTGACACTCCCCATGACATGCTCACAGTGTGACGCTCCCCAGGACATCCCCATAGCATGACGCTCCCAAGGACATCCCCACAGTGCAACACTCCCCATGACATGCCCACAGTGTGACGCTCCCCAGGACATCCCTACAGTGTGACGCTCCCCAGGACATCCTCACGGTGTGACGCTCCCCAGGACATCCCCACAGTGTGACGCTCCCCAGGACATCCCCACAGTGTGACACTCCCCAGGACATCCCCACAGTGTGACACTCCCCATGACATGCCCACAGTGTGACGCTCCCCAGGACATCCCCACAGTGTGACACTCCCCAGGACATCCCCACAGTGTGACGCTCCCCAGGACATCCCCACAGTGTGACACTCCCCAGGACATCCCCACGGTGTGACACTCCCCAGACATCCCCACAGTGTACACTCCCCAGGACATCCCCACATGTGACACTCCCCAGACTTCCCTACAGTGTGACACTCCCCAGGACATGCCCACAGTGTGACGCTCCCAGGACATCCCCACAGTGTGACACTCCCCAGGACATCCCCACAGTGTGACACTCCCCAGGACATCCCCACAGTGTGACACTCCCCAGGACATCCCCACAGTGTGACACTCCCCAGGACATCCCCACAGTGTGACACTCCCCAGGACATCCCCACAGTGTGACACTCCCCAGGACATCCCCACGGTGTGACACTCCCCAGGACATCCCTACAGTGTGACATTCCCCTCTCACCGTGAGCCAACACCACCAGAGCTATAGCCCCCAACGGAGGCAGGCTGCTGCCGCTGTTGTCGGCGATGCCGGTGACGGTGGCGGCGCTCACGCAGTCCAGGTATCCTGATGGCGCGCCTGCCGATGGCGCGCCACCGGCTGACAGCCAGATGCGCTGGCGACACCTCGCCACACTACTCACCAAAATCAATGCACCGGCCGATTTCTACAGAGACCCATAAACATATCGGCATCGTCTCCACGGCCCTGCCAGCGGGGATGAATTATGCACGACTCCATCGAGTGCTGTTTATTGCAACGTCGGCGCCAAATCACCCTGGTGTGCCGGTGTGGGGGCTCAGCTGGAGGTACTCGTCTGACCTGCTGACTCTATGATACTGGTATGATACACGCCCTGACGTGCCGGTGTGGGCTCACCTGGAGGTACTGGTCTGACCTCATGACGCACCATAAGGTGCCGGTGCAGACTGACCTGGAGCTTCTGGTCTGACCAGGTGACCCTAAGGTATTGGCCATGGTACATCCTGAGGCAGGGCATACTGTTTAACAAAATTAACACCTGGGAAGAAGGTGACGCGGACAAAATATGCAGGAATATGGATAATTTGACCAGATTCGGCCGATTTTCCCGAAATGTGAGGACATTTTCGGGCCATTGGGTAATCCCCCCTCCCAAGAAAGTACGGTAAAATAGTGCACTGACATGCGTGTACAGACACAAATGACACACTGGCACGGGTGACACACGGACACGGGCAACACACCGGCACGGGTGACACACTGACACGGGTGTCACACAGAGACGGGTAGCACACTGGCACAGGTGACACACGGACACGGGCAACACACCGGCACGGGTGACACACTGACACGGGTGTCACACAGAGACGGGTAGCACACTGGCACGGGTGACACACGGACACGGGTGACACACTGACACAGATGACACACTGACACGGGTGTCACACATAGACGGCTAACACACTGACACGGGTGACACACGGACACGGGTGACACACTGACACGGGTGTCACACAGATACGGGTAGCACACTGGTACGGGTGACACACGGACACGGGTGACACACGGACACGGGTGACACACTGACACAGATGACACACTGACACGGGTGATACACTGACACGGGTGATACACTGACACGGGAGACATACTGACACGGGTGATACGCTGACATTTGAGAGACGCGGACACGGGTGACACATAGGCACGGGCAGCACACGAATGCGGTTAACATACGGACATGGGTGACACATAGACACGGGTGACACACGGATGCGCGTAACACACGGACATAGGTTTCATATAGGCACGGGTGACACACTGAGGCGGATGACACGCGGACACGGGTAACACACTGGCATGGATGTCACACAGGCACGGGTGACACACGGACACGGATGACACACGGACACGGGTGACACGCGGAATATGACGGTAGCAGATGACTTGGCAGGCATATCGTAGACTTGGTGCCTATTGTATTGGTATCATCAGAACAATATATTATCGGTATGGATTTCGGATTGCATTGTATTGGGATAACTTTGACGACGACTTCCTGTGTCCGAACTTCGATTGTATTTCGAGCTGATATTCAAGCGCATAGATTTGTTCTTCTTGCTGCTGCAAACCACACTAAATATAACTCTTGAGTTTGGCTCATGCTGTTCATGCTGGGATCGCCATAGGATGCCATGTTAAAATCGAAAATTTTAATGGCGGAACCGGAGTTAACATTGGGATGTAGATTATCGTTCGAGTCCCTCAGAAGAGACATGCAAGTCCAGCTATGGGGCGTGACCAGGTTTCAGCCACCTTGGATCCGCCTGTCGTTAATTCTCGCGTAAAGTTCAGCCACCACAAGAGACCAAACGTGTATGCGCACAAATCAAACTTGCCGCCACAAATCTGCTCCTTCGACGACATATCGTTCGCGCGTGCCGGTGCGGTCTGGCCGGCTGTCTGCAGCACGTGATCGACGTACCAGAACACTCTGCACGGGAGTTCACTCATCAATCACACGTTTCCGCAGCAGTGTACCGACCGAGGACCGTTCCGTCTTCATTAGCCTGCTCTCGGACCGGCAGCCGAGGTGGAGACGACTCACCCTCGGCCGTGCCGGAACAACGCTCGCGGTCACGGCCGTCGAGGAGCTGGAGCCTCGCTGACGCCACCGCGCCGGTGACCTGGTCGCTCCACTAACGAGTGCTGCCGCCTCGGTGACGCGGAACAGCGCATTTGTAGCTCTTTTCATCCGCCGAACGCACGTGGTCAAAGCGCGCCGACTGCTAGTTGGGGTCGGTCGCGACGCTCTGGCATTGTCGGCACCTGCGGGACGGGTGTCTGTGTTCGCCCAGCGCCCAGCGACGGCGCCGACAGCTAGTCACCGCCGCTATATCTGGATGTGCGGCTCGTTATCTCGTGTCGCACCGCTGTGCCGCTACTGGAGCGCGCGTCATCACCGTCGAATGCTGCTGATGCTGTTCACGCACAAAAAAAAGAGAAATAAAAACCTGCTCAGAGCCGACGAGTGTTCAGTGGGAACTAAATCGTCCCGACTCATCACCTTCTAAGCATGACTTAGGGCCGAGCCCATTGCTGAATGCGGGACCACCATCAAAGTAAGCCAGACTCCGCGCCGTGCCCCCAGTAATGCTACAGCAACGGGGAATGGTTACTGACTGGAGTGGGCACGGCCTTCATGGGGGAAGGCCGTGGCTGGGCCGAGGATCCACAGCTATCGTGTTTCTATACTCCGAAAAGTGCCATCGACTGAAAAAAGCTCCCTCGATGACTGCAAAAGCATATCAAAGGAGCAAATCCCCTCCCTCCCAAGATGGATAAGCTCCAAAGAAATGTGCCGAGATCCACAAAAGTCGCGCTGGAGCCATCAAAGTTTGTGCGGTCCATCAGAATTCGCGCAGGGACGCCAAAAAAGAAATACTGCGGGCCCCGGAAAACTCGCTCAGATGCCCGAAAACCCGCGACAGGAACCGCCAAGATCGCGTTGGGAAAACAGCTAAGTACAACGTGCCCCGCAAACTCGAACCGCCCCCTCCCCCAAATATTGCGCTCGGGCCCACAATTCCAATCGGTAGTCCGACAAAAAAAAATTGGTCTTGGCTTAAAAATTCACGTCGGGTTCCCAAAACTTGGCGTTTTGGGCCTTACATAAGCACAGTGACCCCAAAAATTGCATCGGCATCCGCAAAAAAATAAAACCGGAGCCCTCCAAAACAAGGTCCGATTGAAAAAAAAATGTATGTCCAGTTCAGGAAAATGGCTCTGGACCATCGAACATATCAGATTCATTCACAAATTCCTACGCCCCCCCCCAAAAAAAAAAAACCGTCTCAAAACATGGAGGTGAGATACAAAAACATGACACCAGAGGCTCGAAAAATCAGGCCGGGTTCGGACTTTTCTTCTTTTTTAATTCAGAAGAGTTCCACAAAAATCGTGTAGAGTGACGTCGAGTCCTCGGAACCATGCGCTTTGCCGCGATAAGTTGCGCTGGGACTCAGGAAATGGCCCCGAAGTCCCAAAATCGTACTGGAACCCACAAATGTGCGCCAGAAGCGTCCCAATAAATACAGCGGACCCTAAGAGCACAACGGGGACCGAAAATGCAACTGGCCCTCCAAAGCGCGGCCTCAGCCTGCATGACTAGAGCTTCCCAGCTCCAATACCTTCTAAACGACCTTATTTCAAAACGATACAGCACAGCGAAAACCATGGGCGTGACGGCGTGAAATTTGAAGATTTTGCGTTATGTATGCATTGCCATTGTTGCACTGTTGTTCAATGTTTCTTCTTCCCGTGAATTTATTCCTTGGTGATATATTATTTTAGCTTGTGCGCCAGGTGCCTTGCAGCCAGCACTAAATGTTTTTAGTGCGGGCCACGTAGCTACATGACGACGGCACCTCCGTTGCGGAGACAGATTCCCTCCCTGTGAAATTTATACGTAATATTAAGCAGGAGGCTTCAGTACGAAGAGCAACCTGAATTGCCTGCGCCTCAAATGCAGCAGAGGCAGCCTCCGCTGGTACGTCATGACCATGGTGTGCTTAGTGCATACCGTAAACGATCTGAGAAACGCCCTGCGGATATTTGCTGATACATCCCTTGTTGATACATCCCTTGTTGACCTATCATACAAAGGTCTAGGTCAGATCAGATAGAGCTATCACCGGAAAAAGTTTGCACTTGATGTTTTGCAATCCAATAGTTACCTTTGAAAAGTACACAAATCGTTGTTTGTGTAAGTATGTGCTCGACTTTTGTTCTCATATATTGTGAGGCCACTACTACCGAGGTGAAGTCGTTCGTTTCTTTTACCACTGTATGCCCTAAAATGACCACAAGGCAACAATTCTGGTGCATATCGTAGCCTTGGCTGAGGGCACGGAGACCGGAAGGGGCGACCTCTGATCTGAGCCGCCCATCATCTACCATCTATGTCCCGAAATATTGGCCAATCACCAAGCATTTGTTGATAGCCAACAACAGTACATATTTCACATTATCATCTTTCGATTAATGTGATTTTCCAAAGCGAAATATTTTCCTTCGACTTCTCACAGGATACGCGGGAGCATACCCATAATGCTCTGGATATAAAAGGACAGGAAACTGGGGGACAAATTCAAGGGTCCGTTGTGAAAATAATTGTCACAAAAAATGCATTAGGGGCGCGTCGAGAACTTTCTTCGTCCCTCGATCCGAAAGGCCAGTCGAAACATTCCTAGAGCCAACTGGGATGATACAAATCGTGAGAAATAAATGGGACCATACATTTTCCACCAAAGTCTCAGGATGCGTCTATGCGAGCGGGTCAAAACGTTTGAAGGCTCAATAGCAGGATCCAAGCATGTGAATAACGCGTACTAAATGTAAAACACGACGGCATATCAGTTCGGACATGTCAGACCACGGCCACCAAACCAGGCAGCTCCGCATGCGCCGACAGCTGATATCCCTGTCAAACGTCAGTCGCCAGCTGTCCAATAATGTATCACCTGTTTCACCACAATCATGTCAAAACATCGATTACGGCCCCGCATGACGTGTGTGCACACATATTGCTGTAGCGACGCAAACACACACAAACACACACGAAAGGCAGCGCCATCCCCGCACGGAGGGTCGTCTAGGGGAACGGGGGGACCACTCCGAGCTAGAGCTCCCTCAGACTGCCACACACCGTTCAGACAGATCGTCAGCTGCGATGGGTGTGGTTGGAGTGGGGCTCACTTTGCCCGACGGCGGTCGAACAGCTTCATCCTCTCAAGGATTCGCCGGTCAGGGGTCACGCTATAGACCGGCCAGAAGGCGGGGTCACATCGCCACCTATCGCGACATCTCAGCCACACTCGCCGGGGCCTTCCACCGCCGTCAGTGCCATACAGAAGCAGATCCGCGTGGCGCACGTACCCACACACACACAGGCTACCTGAACGTCATCCAGCACAACCCGGCCGACCGTCGGCATCGAGATCGCGACCCGGTGCGGTCAAATTTTGCGCGTCTTCACCTTGACGTTGACGGGCCGCACGATGACGCCGCCGCCGTCGCCGGCGGCGGCGGCCGACTCGCGGCGGCCGGCCGGCGCCGCGCCGCGCGCGCCGTACCGCGCGCGCAGTCTGGCCACCAGCTGCAGGCAGCGCCGCTGGTTCACCACCAGCAGGACGAGCAGCAGCGTGAGCGGCAGGCCCAGCACGGGCCCGGCGCCCAGCTCCGTGTCGGCCGGCCGCCGCTCGGCCGTGAACGTGAGCGTCACGTGGCGCGTCGGCGCGTCGGCGACGAACGCCGCCTCGGTCGGCCGCAGCACGTGCGTGGCGCCGCTCAGACTCGTCTCCAGGCGCACCACGTACTCGCGGCCGTCGCGCGCCAGCGGCGCCGGCACCACCACGAACGGCGCGCCGGCCAGCGGCTGCGACAGCAGCGGCGTCTCGGACGTGGCCGCCGACACCACCAGCCGCAGCGTGGCCAGGTGCTCGGGCGACGCCAGCACGCGCACCGTCACGTCAGTCTCGCCGATCCGTCGCATGGCCACCACGCGCCAGCCGGTTACGTCGCCGTCCGTCACCTGGCGGGTGGCCCGGACGTTATACGGGAGGCGGTGGCGGGGACGTTATACGGGAGGCGGTGGCCGGGACGTTATACGGGAGGCGGTGGCCGGGACGTTATACGGGAGGCGGTGGTATACGGAGCGTGCTAGCTTTTTTTGCGCGTTATGGGGCGGTGGTCGGGACGTTATACGGGAGGCGGTGGTCGGGACGTTATACGGGAGGCGGTGGCCGGGACGTTATACGGGAGGCGGTGGCCGGGACGTTATACGGGAGGCGGTGGCGGGGACGTTATAGGGGAGGCGGTGGTCGGGACGTTATACGGGAGGCGGTGGCCGGGACGTTATACGGGAGGCGGTGGCCGGGACGTTATACGGGAGGCGGTGGCGGGGACGTTATACGGGAGGCGGTGGTCGGGACGTTATAGGGGAGGCGGTGGTCGGGACGTTATACGAGAGGCGTGGCGGGGACGTTATACGGGAGGTGGTGGCGGGACGTTATACGGAGGCGGTGGCGGGGACGTTATACGGGAGGCGGTGGTCGGGACGTTATACGGGAGGCGGTGGTCGGGACGTTATAGGGGAGGCGGTGGTCGGGACGTTATACGGGAGGCGGTGGCCGGGACGTTATAGGGGAGGCGGTGGCCGGGACGTTATACGGGAGGCGGTGGTCGAACGTTATACGGAGGCGGTTGCCGGGACGTTATAGGGGAGGCGGGTGGTCGGACATTAACGGAGGCGGTGGCCCGGACGTTATACGGGAGGGGTGGCGGGGAAGTTATACGGGAGGCGGTGGTCGGGACGTTATACGGGAGGCGGTGGCGGGGATGTTATACGGGAGGCGGTGGTCGAGGACGTTATACGGGAGGCGGTGGCCGGACGTTATAAGGGAGGCGGTCGCGGGACGTTATACGGGAGGCGGTGGTCGGGACGCTATACGGAGGCGGGTGGCCCGGACGTTATACGGAGGCGGTGGCCAGAGACACATGAAAGTACGAATTGGTATGGAATACCCTTAGCTGTTCGGAAAATCAAGCCATATGCGGGTTATCTTATGATTACTTGTGTATATTATGGTGCCATGGTTGGATTTTTCCGAACAAAAACAGTGACCAATATTTTTTTGGGTTCGAAAATGCGAACTCGTTTTCGCCAAAGAAAAACAATACTCCACCTGAACATACATCACTAGCCATTCAGCAAGAGTAACGTTTTATGATTTAGATCGTGGGTCCTCTGCATGTATTAACTATAACCTAGTCATGTGCATCTGGCTTGGATGCGTGCTGCAAGTCTGTGCGCGTTTGTGCGTGAGCATACGCCGTATAAGTTCCCTTGGTATGGATCCTACTGTGCGCCTACAGTACATACCGTGCTCCTGTGCCCAGCAATACCAGCCGTCAAGCCTCCTCTGGCTGGCGGGGGTGGGGAGTGGGGATACCACAGCCGGACGCGGAGATCATCAGGCAGCTACTGTCGAAGCCCTGATCTCTGGAGGTACCCAGTGGCACCTCCACACAAAGGTGTTCGTCGCACATTCGCACACAGGTCCCCGGCGCCATCCTCACACATTCTCCTTGCGGCGTCACACCCAAAGAGGTGGTCGATGATACCTCCAAACAGAGATTCCAAACGATAGCTTCACACAAATTCCCCGGCGCCATGCCTGCAGACGTCCCCGGGCATACCTCCCCACACAGGGTCCCAGTGACGCCCCTTAGGAAACGTCTCAGGCGACATCTCCACACAGAGGTCCCCGACCACACATCCACAGGGTCCCAGTGACACCTCCTTATAAACGTCCCCGACAACTCTACACAGATGTTCCCGGCCACACCACACATGTTCCCGGTGACATCTCTTCAGAGACGTCCCCGGCGCCATCTCCACACAGATGTCCCCGGTCACATCTCTCCACACAAAGCTTCCCAGTAACATCTCCTCAGAGACGTCCCCGGCGCCATCAACACAGACGTCCCCGGTCACATCTCCCCACACAGCTTCCTAGTAACATCTCCTCAGAAACGTTCCCAGCGACATCTCCACACAGACGTCCCCGGTCACATCTCCCCACACAGCTTCCCAGTAACATCTCCTCAGAAACGTCCCGGCGACATCCCTACACAGATGTTCCCGGGGACATATTTACGGAGATGACCTCGAAGATACCTCCACCCCAGATAAGTCACCAGCGATAACTCTACACGGGTATTTGGCGAAACCTCCACACAATTCCCCAACGACACTTCCACACAGCTACCAGGCGATATCTCAACATAGCACTCCCGGACACATTTTTACGCACGGGTCTCCGACGACATTTTTACAGAAAACTCTCGGAGACCTATGGAGACATTGTCCCCAGCGATGCCCCTGCAGAAACGTCGTCAGTGACTTCTCTACAAACTCTACCCCGGTGATATCTCGACAGAGATTTTCGACGATACCTCGACAGAATCATCCCTCACCGGCGACCTCTAAACGCATACAGTTCCCCCGCAGCATATTCGCAGAAACGCCCCAGGCGACTTCTCTTTTAACCACAGAAACGACCCCGGTGATAACTCTAGCGATAACTCGCCAGAGATATCGGGTGATATCTCGATCGAAGAGTTCCAGCGATATCCCTAGAGGGGTCTCGGGCGATAACTCGACCGAAGAGGTCTCCGGGGATATCTCTACAGAGATGTACTCGACGAGAACTCGACACAGCCATCAGACAGTACTACATGCACACAGACCTCCAAGGCACTACCGCTACACAGCGGTGCCACGGGACCACCTAGCCACAGTGGTGCCACGGGACCACCTAGCCACAGCGGTGCCACGGGACCACCTAGCCACAGTGGTGCCACGGGACCACCTAGCCACAGCGGTGCCCCGGGACCACCTAGCCACAGTGGTGCCACGGGACCACCTAGCCACAGCGGTGCCCCGGGACCACCTAGCCACAGCGGTGCCCCGGGACCACCTAGCCACAGCGGTGCCCCGGGACCACCTAGCCACAGTGGTGCCCCGGGACCACCTAGCCACAGTGGTGCCACGGGACCACCTAGCCACAGCGGTCCCGGGACCACCTAGCCACAGTGGTGCCGCGGGACCACCTAGCCACAGTGGTGCCACTGGACCACCTAGCCACAGCGGTGCCACGGGACCACCTAGCCACAGCGGTGCCACGGGACCAACTAGCCACAGCGGTGCCCCGGGACCACCTAGCCAAGGTGGTGCCACGGACACGTGTCACGGTGATCCCACGGGACCACCTAGCCACAGTGGCGCCACGGGACCACCTAGCCACAGCGGTGCCACGACAAGCCAGTGCACGGGACCACTAGCCAAGCGGTACCACGGGACCACCTAGCCACAGTGGTGCCACGGGACCACCTAGCCACAGTGGTGGCACGGGACCACCTAGCCACAGCGGTACCACGACACTAGCCACAGAGGTCACGGGACTAAGGTGAGATAAGGAATAGAAATGTGCCACGGGACCACCTAGCCAAGGTGGTGGCACGGAACCACTAGTCACGGTGATCCCACGGGATCACCTAGCCACAGTGGCGCCACGGGACCACCTAGCCACAGTAAGTGCAGGGAAAGCAAGCTCCGGAAATTAATAGAAAAGTACCACGGAATAAAGGTGACGGGAATAAAGTGGTGCCCGGGAATAGAAGTTCAGAAAAAGGACAAGCACAGTGGTGGGACCAGAAAGCAGTGGTGGCAGGACAAGCCACAGCGTCCAGGGACCACAGCCCGGGTGGGAAAGCCAAGTGGTGCACGGGACCACCAGCACAGCGGTACCAGGGACCACCTAGCCACGGTGGTGCCACGGGACCACCTAGCCACAGTGGTGGCACGGGACCACCTAGCCACAGCGGTACCACGGGACCACCTAGCCACAGCGGTACCACGGGACCATAGCCACAGTGGTGCCACGGGACCACTAGCCACAGTGGTGCCAGGACCATACCACAGTGGTGCCAGGACCACTAGCCACAGTGGTGCCACGGGACCACTAGCCACAGTGGTGCCCCGGGACCACCTAGCCACAGCGGTAGTGTGACGAATAAAAGGAAGAAGGGAGTGGTCACGGGACCATAGCCACAGCGGTGCCACGGACCACCTAGCAGTGGTGGCACAGGACCACCTAGCCACAGCGGTGCCACGGGACCACCTAGCCACAGCGGTGCCACGGGACCACCTAGCCACAGCGGTGCCACGGGACCACCTAGCCACAGTGGTGCCACGGGACCACCTAGCCACAGCGGTGCCACGGGACCACCTAGCCACAGCGGTGCCACGGGACCACCTAGCCACAGTGGTGCCACGGGACCACCTAGCCACAGCGGTGCCACGGGACCACCTAGCCACAGCGGTGCCACGGGACCACCTAGCCACAGCGGTGCCACGGGACCACCTAGCCACAGCGGTGCCACGGGACCACCTAGCCACAGCGGTGCCACGGGACCACCTAGCCACAGCGGTGCCACGGGACCACCTAGCCACAGTGGTGCCACAGGACCACCTAGCCACAGTGGTGCCACGGGACCACCTAGCCACAGTGGTGCCACGGGACCACCTAGCCACAGGTCGGCGGTCGGAGGTCGGCCGCGGGCCGGCACGGGCTTGTCGCGCCTCCAGACGGCCGCCGTCACGGTGTACATATTTCACCTGCTGGGAGCGGAGCCGCCACCGTCCGCCGACACTCAGTCATACGGTGCGAGGTCGGCGCCGACCTACCTGGACAGTCTGCGACGCGGGGATCCCGCGGGAGAAGAGCGTGTTGGTGTCCGGCCCGGCTTTCAGCCGCACCGTGTACTCGCACTGAAACAGCGCCAGACGGCATAATCGAGTCGGTGTACGAGAACGGTGACGCAAACTTGAGTGCACGGGAAACTTCAGAATCGTTCGCTGAGCAACTGGGTCCGCTGGGATTGTCTTCGAGTTCATGGGCGAGGCAACCACTTCCTGGTCTGATCAGAGTTTAATATTGTCACTTAGCCTGCACCATTCACCGGTTCTGCACAGTGATTCACGTGGGAACCAATGGTTTCACTCCGGCCACGGAGCCGGAGCGAAACCCTGAACCATATCCAACTTCAATAGCTTATGCAGTGATTGTGGATCTAGATTTAATGCAGCGACGTTGATTGCGCACTCAATATTTAGCGTATACGTCAATTTTAAAATATACTGAGTTATCAATATCGAAACTGACTACGATTGGACTAAACTCATGCCTACACAAAACTTCTAGTCACTGTGTGGTTACTGCGCTCCAACGCAACACTATTTCAGCTCGATGTTTTGCGAGGCCACAAGGTTGGTCATTCCTCCACGCACGAGCCGCACGAGCCACCTGATCCACCTGGAGCCACCTGGAGTGGGATTCGCCGACGTTTATCAGCGCCGCTAACGGGCGGCCGTAAGGCCTCCCTCGACCGCCACCTTCCCCGTGACGTCACAGCGTCGGGTTAGACGCGGCGCTGCTCGCACGCTGGTGGACCAGTGAGCTCGAGGCGATCAGTGCCGTCGCACGGCCAAAGAAGAGCGTTGGCTTTCTTTGGCCATGCGACGGCCCAGTCAGCTGCCAGTCCGTGTAGCGCCGCAGGCCCGACACACCGACCGGCCGCGGACGGACTCGGCGGTCCCGCTGGTGCTCCGTGTCGAACCCACAGCCTTACAATTCGTGGTGGAATGTCACACTGACTGAGCCACCGTGAGCCGACATGAGCCGACACGAGCCGACATGAACCGACACGAGCCGACATGAACCGATATGAGATCAAGACGTCAAGTGTTCAATGCCGCTCCTTCAGCGGGGCATTGCTGTGTCTAGCCAACAATTCAGCGGAACGGAGGGGAGCAACGCGACCTCGCGAACGGCTCCAACTGGTCTACCAGCACCACGCACAGTCCACGCACAGTTCACGCACATAATGAAACCATCTCTCTTAAACCAGTTTCTACCAAATGTTTTCATTTGGGCACCGACAAGTGAGCAAGCATAATTAAGTTTCCCGGACTAATTGGTGGCCTTTAGGCAGCGCAGCTACCTGCCCGGGGGGCGTATGTGAGTTAGTTAGCAGTCAGCAGACAAATTGGACGCAGCCCGGAAATACATCTCGAATAATTGGCCTACATGTCGTACCCGAGTACATTGTCCGGAATGCTTTCAGCAAAGAGAGGTATTCACAACTGAATAACACCAGCATGCATTAATTAAGCCGGGCTCGCTCAGCTGACGAGGCAACAAGAGCACACGCCAATAAACGGGTCGATAAACGGAACGTGATGCGCTCACAGACAGGAGCCACTCCGAAGTTTCGCCATTCGAACACAACGCGCCAGCCTCTGAACTATATGTCTGACAATTAGCCGCGGCGCCAATGGCCGTATAGATACAACACAGCCAAACAGCGCGGGGGGAAATGGCGCGAACCGTTATATTACGCAGCGTGCGTGAACAAACATGCATGTGTCCTGGGTACTATTTTCCAACACCTACGTCATTGGGCGAATAACTTGGGTCTATTTATATTTACTAATGGTGGCAAATATTGAGATGAGCAGAATCTCACTTTGCATTTCAGAGGTGCCCCTGGTCCACATCCCCTTGGGTGTAACGAGGAGATAGCCTTTTCGACGGCCATTTTCAGGACATCATCACGTGAGAAATCGGCATCCGTCCGGTTTGTCTGATGTTTCCAATTCACCAGTAAGCTTTGCAGCCTGACTTCCAGCCCACCTTCGTTCGCTCATCAGGCCCAGCTGCAGCTCAACCCCAGTGCAAAGGTGGAGGTTAAGCTGATTCTCCATACGAAGGTGGGGTTTGCTTCGGTACATATTCTGCGATTATTTACGCTCACTGCGGCCTGTGATATTTGTCCACCAACTAATTGGTAATTCTGCAGCAAACCAACTCTGCTTTCATCCATATCTCACTCTTCCTTAGACTTCCATTCATGGCACTTTGGCATTCCAATACTTTGCAGACGTTACATAGCAGTACTACTGAATTACGTGACTGCGAATGGGAACCGAAAAATAATGAAAGCCCATATTTGGAGCATCTGCATGGCACCCCGTGGGTAATCACTAGTTTGGAAGTCAGTTTGACAAGTTTGTTTACATTTTTAGGGACACATTGTTAACACACACTTGTATGCAATGGCAAATTGAAACTAAATAATGGCTCTATTCACCAATTAAAATACCTTTATAACCCAATATGTTGATACGTTTATAAAAGTACACCAGCAGAAATAAAAGCAATGAAATGGACAACAAAAAAGGTACAACGATACAAAAGCTAACGCAGGCGTGAAAGAGAGACAGAGTAATACTGAATGCTAGAGGGAACATGCACATTTCATCTCCGAAATAACACGCAGGCCTCCGATGGGCGTGGAAAGGGGAGGGGAAATCAGTCCGGTACGAAAACAGCAAGAATTAACACATAACTGCATGTGTGATTACGGTTCATTCGAAGGGAAGAGACCCTGCACCACAGCGTAAAATAATTCACCATGTGACCTGGAACTTCACAGTTAATGGAGTTGTGCTATTTCATCCTTGTCTTAGGTTTTACCATTTTGCTACATGATGTATGGAGAGTCATCACACACACAACTGCTAAATAATGTAAAATGCATGTAACTGAAGTGAAAGGCATTCTACTTTTTAATCCTTAAGTAGCAATCCTTTATTTTCTTCCAATCTTTCACTATTCCCGAGCAACTTCTTCCTTCATCCACACAGTTAATGGTGCAGTAATTTTAGGGCACTGCTGCACCAGCAGCTGTGAAAGCGCCAGCTGGTGGGACGGCATCAGGTACACGCTCAGCTGGGAAACGCTGTGCCGTGCAAAGAAAAACACGCATGTGACATGTTGGCCAAAAACATTTCCGACAACATTCGAGAGCTATTTCGGAATGAACCGCCTCAATGTAACGTAAACCGTCAATGAAATGGTGAACGTACAGAACAGGATGGGCTCTCATATGGTTATTAGTATTAAAATGTTAGTTTCGAAAAACGTTGTCCAAATACATATGTGAGGGGGAACCACAAAGTTACAATGGTCAAATGGTCAAATTACAAGCCGCAAATTTGCGTTCGCGCCAAGACGTGTGTGCGCGCCTCGTAATATTTTTGGCATTTGACATATGACAAAAACAAGTGTGTGATCACACGAGTCTGTTGTAGCACAGTGGCGTCAACAGTGGCGGCATGGTTCACTCGACTACACCACTACATTTTCTAGCGATGGGGCCGAACGGCATAGGCGCACCGGAGAGGGGCAGGGGGCCCGGGCCCCCATGAGACAGTTTGCCGCCAGGTTTCAAGGTGGAAGCACTGCGCCGCAGCTCCAGGTTTCCAGATAAGTCGCTGCAGAACAGGGCAGTACTCTAGTCTAAGCTGTGGATAGGTGCTTAGCAATTACTTCTCTTATTATATTTCATTAGTTTTTATCTTATAAGCATTTTCGTAGCACGCAAACTATACTATATTAACCTAGCGACGCCGCAGGACACCATCTTGTGTGCGCCAAAGGGAGGCCTCGTGGCTTCGGCGTGTTCTCGACGGTTCGATTTCTGTAGTAGGAGATATTACAAGTGTGTAGATTTGATAAGTACATTAGACAACATTCATACTATCCTAACATACTTTATTTATTTTTGGTGTGCATAGTGTGTTTGGTGTTGAAGTTTAAGATAGTTTAATTAGTAGTAAGTTGGGGGTATTCATAAGTGATGTGTGACTGTTCATTTTCTGTCTAGCGATAAGTGATATCAAAAGGGATATTTATATAGTTGTCTACTTGTGTGGAAGACAATTAGATTAGACATCTTGTTTAGTTATCTAATTTATTTTATTAATAAAAAAAAATATTTAATAGTTTCTGCTTTTCTTGAGGCACTCAGATATTTAACTGACAGTATAGGAGGTAGCGATTTATAGTGAATGATAGTTAGCTTTTTTGTCGGTTGTTTAGCAAGTTAACTTGAATCTAAATCTAGGCATAAGCTGCAGCGTTTAGGATGGTTTCGACCAGGATGCAGGCACTAGAGGAAGAAATTAGGACCCTTAAGGCAGAGGTTTCCAACCTCAAGGCTGCCCTTGTTGCACAGGGTAGGCAAGATAAAGCAACAAGGGGTCAATCCGTAGCAGGGACATCATATGCCCAGGTGGTCGCAGGCCACCAGGTAGCTGAGGTTTCCCCTACTGTGGAGGTGGCTGGGATCTCTCAAGAGGGGAGTGTTAATAGTGTTAATAGTGAACAGAGGAGGGGTAGTTCTGGTAGGTCACAGGAGGGGAAGTGGCATGAGGTCAGGGGGTGGAGGATTTGGAGACGCGAACCTAAGGAAAGGGTCAGTGAGTGGCAGGTGGCAGGTGGTAGGAGCGGGAGGAAGCGTAGGCGACCGGCCCAGCAGGCAGGCATAGTAACAACAAATATGTTCCAGGCCTTGGATGACTGCCCCCAGGATAAGAGTAGTAAGGAGTCAGTGCTGGTCATAGGAGACTCTCGTGTGCGTCATTTAGAGCGGGTATTTTGTAGAGGTAGGAGGGACAGGAGGTGCATCACCAGGCCTGGTGCCAAGGTGAGGACCTGGTACCTGCGGTGGCACAGGTCACCAGTGATCACCAGTTTAACACAGTCATAGTGCATGTAGGGGTAAATAACATAGGTCATACTAGGAGCGAGGAGCTTCTGCGGGAGTACAGGGCCCTTCTGGCCACCCTGAAGGGTACCAACAGAGTCCTTGTAACATGAATTTTGCCTATGGCTAGAGCCTCCCCTGAGTGGAGCTCTAGGGCACTGGCAGCTAACGCCAGGGCAGGAAAGCTCTGCCATGAGCTAGGTTTTACATTTGCAGATGAGTGGAGGTTTTATGCATCGTGGGACCTCTATCAGAGGCATGGCATGCACTTTTCTGAGAAGGGGGTCCATGTGTTAGGCAAAGTATACGAGCATGTCCTTCAGGGAAACTAGGAAATGGGGTGGGGAGGGATGAAATTGCATTGCCAACTCAGGAATATTCCAATAGTGTCAGCCAAGGCAATAGAACCTCAAAGTCTGCAAATAGGGACAGCAGCAACTCAAGGGGACAGAGTTATAGTTCATCTAGTGATAAAAGAACTCCTCAATATGAAAAAGCCAAAGGTGGTTATGGAGCATTTGTTAAGTGTATGATGTTTAATGCTCAGAGTATCCGTTCCAAATTTGATGAGTTCAAGTGTTATGTTGCTGAGGAGGAACCGGATTTTGTTTGCATTACGGAGGCATGGGTCAGTGAAGGGTATTTTGGAGATAACTTACAGGACTATGAGATCCAGGGATACAATATGTTTTCGTGCAATAGGGGTCCAGCAATGAAAGGGGGTGGTGTAATGCTCTATATGAATAGCTTATTCAGTTCTCAAAAAGTAGCAGGTGGGGATAAAAATGTGTCTGTGGAGTCCATTTGGCTTGATGTCACTGTGGGAAAAGGCAACAGAGATACTCTTAGGATAGGAGCTTTCTACCGATCAGGAACCCTGCCACATTCTCAGCAACTGGAGCTTGACAAGGTGATTTGTGAGGAAATCAGTAGAAGCTTTAAGAGGAAGTGCCTTATTCTCGGTGACTTTAATCTAAAAGGTTATGAAAATGCTGGTGTTGGCTCCCCATCATGCAAAATGTTCAGGAAATGCCTTGAAGAGGACCTGTTCTTACACCAGTTTGTATCGGAACCCACCAGGCATGGTTCATTCTTGGACCTTGTATTCTCGGAATTAAGTGACTTGGTTCAAGACTTGACTGTAGGCGAAACTCTGGGAAAAAGTGACCATAACATAGGTAGATTCAAGGCACATGTAGGGGAAATTATCAAGGATAATTTGGTAAAGGTTCCAAATTTCAACAGAGCAGACTTTAACGGCATGAGAGCGGCTTTAAGTGCCATCAGATGGGAAGAAGAATTCTCCAATTTAAATGCCTGTGAAATGTGGGAAAAGTTCAAATCGTACTTAAAGGAAACTCAGATTAGACATGTCCCCCAAAAGCAAAGACGCAAAGAAGGGTAGGAAAGCCAGCATGGCTTACACCAGACGTGATAAAAGCAATTAAGGCTAAGAAAACTGCATTTAGAGTTTTTAAAGAAGCCTCAAATGTCATTAATCTAAAGGCGTATCGAAAAGCTAGAGACACTGTGAAGCAAAAAACCAGAGCAGCAAAGCGAGCAAAGGAACTGGATTTAGCTAGAAACTGTAATGGGGACAGTAAAAAGTTCTTTAGTTTCTACAAGCTGAGTAAAGTTTCTAGCACAATTGGTCCACTGGAAGTAAACGGGACTACATTGGGTGAGGATAGTGAGATGGTTGAGGAGCTGAGCAAGCAGTTCAAATCAGTGTTTACATTGGAAGATATGACCAATCTGCCGACCGTACACCATAGTTCAGTTACATGGGATCTGACAAATGATGTTGATTTCATTGGTAGTGATGTTGTTTACAATCATATCAGGAAAATAAAGCCAAATAAGGCAGCAGGACCTGATGATATTTATGCTAGGGTGTTGCGGGAAACTGAAAAGGAACTTAGTATAATATTTTGTAGATCAGTTTCACATAATGAAATTCCAACCGATTGGAAAAGGGCAAATGTAGTTCCTATTTTCAAGAAAGGAGAAAGAGGGAAAGTTGAAAACTATAGGCCAATAAGTCTCACATCCCTAGTCTGCAAGGTACTCGAATCAATTATCAAGGATAGAATAGTTAGTTATCTGGAAGGTAGCAGATTGATTCAAGATACTCAACATGGATTTAGAAAAGGACGATCGTGTCTCACAAACCTCTTGGACTTGTTTAACTTCGCCACAGAACAATTTGATCAGGAAATCAGGTTGATGTAGCATATCTTGACTTTAGTAAGGCCTTTGACAAGGTACCCCATAAACGGTTAATGATACAGCTTCAGTCCCATGGTATTGCAGGTAGCATCTTAAAATGGATAGAGTTGTGGCTTTCAGATAGACAGCAAAGAGTGATGCTAAATGGTACAGAGTCATCATGGCAAAATGTTCTTAGTGGAGTCCCCCAGGGGTCAGTACTAGGGCCATTACTGTTCATTATATTTGTAAATAACATTGAAAGTGGCCTAAGCAGTAAAGTTTTGAAATTTGCAGATGATTTGAAGGTCTTTAGGGCAATAACAGGTCAGGATGAGCATATCTCGCTGCAAAAAGACTTAGACGAACTTGTGAAGTGGTCCGAAGAATGGCAAATGAAATTTAACTTTGATAAGTGCAAAATCATGCATGTAGGTAAGCAGCATATGAAGGCTCCATACTTGATGGGTGGTCAAGTGCTATCAGTGACTCAACAGGAGAAGGATTTAGGTGTTATTCTAAACACAAAACTGGGGGCATCAGAACAGACCAAGGAAGCCAGGAAGAAGGCACTGAGAATGCTCGGGGCAATAAATAGGAATGTATCATACAGAAGTGAGGAAGTGATCAGGAAGCTTTACTGTGCATACGTCAGGCCACATTTGGAATACTGCATCCAAGCTTGGTCTCCTAGCTATGAAAAAAGATTGTTGGCTTTTAGAGAGAGTACAAAGAGGGCTACAAAAATGGTTAATGGCATAAGCAACCTGGCATATGAGGAAAGATTGAAGAAATTGAATATGTTTTCACTTAGATATAGAAGGCTGAGAGGAGATCTCATCGAGGTCTTTAAATTTGTCAATGGTCTGGAGAGGGGATACCTTGGGGAAATGTTTGAATTTAACAGAAATGATGCAATTAGAGGTCATAAATTCAAAATTCAAATTAACCACAGCAGAACAAGGTTAAGGCAAACTTTCTTCACCAACAGGGTAGAGGAACACTGGAACCAGCTGCCAGAAAACATCGTCAGTAGCAGCACATTGAACATCTTTAAAAACAGCATAGACAATCATTATAAGAATAGAGGGCTTGCTTTTCAGTATTACAGGGAGAGCTGATTGGCAGATTTGGTGGGCAACTGGTTCAGTGTACAGAGTGCAACCAAGAAGGGCCCTTGTGGCTCAGAGTTGCACTAATCTTTTATGTCTTTATGTCTTTATGAGACCAGTGCCCTTTTGGCCAAAAGCGCCCTTATGACCGAAAAGTGTCTTCTTGGCCGGAATATCCCAAATTTAGCCCAAAAATCACCTGCCTTATGTGCCCCACCTGTGCCAAAGGTGCCCTTTGGGTCCAAAACTGCCCTTTTGGCCTAAAAATGACATTCCCATGTGCCCTTTCCTGTCCTATGTGGCATGGAAATTTAACGCCCAAAATCAAGGGTGCGGGCCTGCCGAACGGCATAATTTTATCGAACTATGTTACAAAGACATCAAGCAAGAAAGGTAATATGTGAATAATTAACCCTGACGACTATGGGCGTAGGTGTGGGCGGTGGAGGTGGCGGTACGAGGCACGGTCGGGTGCAGACGTGTATCAGACACCGATAACGCACCGCCGACAAAACATCGGAACACTCGCCTCGCCGGCCAACAATGCTGCAAACGTTTCGTTCAGATCTAGGTTCGGCACGCATGCTCTGATCATAAAACAGTCCAATCATCATGGCGCGGGCAGGAGCGTGTGCGAATTGCACATGGAGCGCACGGTGCTGCCGTCGGCGGCCGACAGCAATAGCGGGCACATGCGAAAATGTGCTGACAGCCAATGCAATTGTCTTAACGGCAGATATGCTGAAGGTCACAATGTAAATCGCCGTAAAGGCCAGCATCTTCACTTCTCGTCTCATCGCGTATGATGAAACAGCGGTTCCGAAGTCGCGGTACCCTGGGCTGTTTAAGACACCTTCGACTGCTGGGCCGCATAGCGTCGTCAAATTTCCACGTCAATGTGTGACGGACGAACTCGGCAATACCGCCGGTTGTGGGATACGAACCCGCGACCTTACGATCAAGAGTCTAACAATCCCCACAGAATGAGCCACTATGTTGACATAAGCGGTGATCTCAGCGGAATTGCATGGATTTGTTTAGTTTTGCCGATACTTGGCAAGATCATCAGGTCTGCCTGATCGATGGGATATGCATACTAATAAGTCGCAGAGGCGGTTCTGGGGGATCTGGGGAGCCGACATCCCACGTGGGACATTCACGACGAGCTTAAGGGGTATTGCCCCTTTTTGATGCTTTTATTAGCTCAGATATCAGCCAGCTCACGCAGACGAGCAGTTGTCCTGTTGAGCCATTGTACTGTAGGATTGCGCAATCCACGTGTATTGAGATACTGAACCTGTTCATAGTTGAAAGCATGAGATGACCGATGCGGTTACACTTGGACAAATTGTGGAAATGAAATATAAGCGAGAGGGTCACGGTGGCGATTTCCGCTCATAGTTATTTATCAACAGAGCTTCACGGTACCAGGCAACACTTCAAGCTCGAATTTTCTCACTCGGAGCCAGATCCGCTCTTAGCATTTGGAGATTTGCCAACCACGTCTGCCCGACACCGACAGGACAGCGGCTGGCGGCAAACCAAGCAGAAGATCGCTGAACTTCGCGCCATCGAGCACGCTCACTGGCGCTACTGCGCTCAGACGTCCACGCGGAACCTACCGCCAGCAGGATAGCTGCTCAACTGGTGGAGTGACTTACTCGATATATTCAGACGGCATTGCATCAATTTTGGCGTTTTAGCCTCATCCGTGGCTCAGTTAGAGGTAAAGGGATTCGATCCTGTCGCACATCGTAAGCCATTGAAACGATTGGTTACTCCACAACAGATACTCTCAGCTGAGCTTCTTCGCAAGGTATTGCTAATGCATGGTTGATGTCCCGAGTTAGATGGTTGAAGTGCAGCGAGAAAACCACCGATTCGCTCCATTCGTCACGGAACAACGCATCTACTGATTATTACAAAGACGTGAACTCTATCGGTGATCCACTGGAAACAGGTTATTCCTACCACAGACTTAGATAGGCTAGGCAGGGCATATTCTCTGGACCTCCATGACATGTAGAGCAACTTTGGCTCCGACTTGCTAAGGAACTTTGATAAGGAAGCAACATCAGCTACTACAAATAAAATTGTATGTTGTTTGGCTGAAACTTCTCTGTTCCGCCCCATCCTCTTTCGTGATTAATAATGAAATAAAGCGTCAAGCGTATTAGCATATAGCATAAACAGCATGATTGAACAACTTTGATTGCGGCAATTAGTGGAAGGAAGCGCGTATGTGTTGAGAACTGCTAACGTTAGAAAAAGAGTACAAGTTGAAATATGCGAGGCCATCCATATTTTATGTTTGTTTTCAAAATCGGCGTCAAAGATAAAAAGGATACACCGAAGGAAAATGTACAAAAATGAAGAACTCTGACAGGTATTAGAACATGGGAAAATCGACAAAGATATCAAATTCATCTTACGGAAATGTTTGAACTCAAAACTGACTTTCCATTTTTTTTTAATGTTTCGTTGGCTCCTGACTATCTGTACGTGTTAAAATGTTTCGAAAATATGCCATACTAAAAGCCCTACAGTTTTCTGAATTCACATGCAATTTCAAAAGTAACTGGCTCCAAGAAACTTTTACAAATAAATTAAAAAATAGATCAAAGCGATGCGTCATGACGAGTTTCTCTAGGTGCCGTCTTAAAATGTCAATTGGTGTTTACTATCTCAAAAAGCAATTTCTGGCAAATCCAAGCCGTTTGTCTCGCTTTTATTTCGAAATTTGATGCCATGCTTGGCGTTGCAGTCACCAGAAATCACATAAAATGGCCAGAAAATGTCCTATTTCACCCATCGCGCAAAAATATCAAACTTGAAATTTTCAATTTTTTCTAAATTTCCGATATTTTTGGGAAAATTCCTAAGGTATCCGCGACCACAAAATCAGTGTTCACCAACAAAATTAAGTTTCAGCAAACTGAGAAATCGACGTCGTATGTACCGATTTGGTTCTTAAAGCCAAATCGACGCCGTTTGAATTGATTTAGTTTACCAAGCATATGTGCTGTGTCCCAATGACGTGAATAATGAAGTCACATGAAGGTTGCGAAAATGATATTTCCGGGCACAGCCTACGTGCACCGTGACAGAAAAAGTTGCTCGCAATAGGTGTTGGACTGTACATCAATGTAAATGATGGGAAGAAACCATGAAAGCAAAAAAGCAAGTACTTCTTGTTTTGATGTTACCATGGTCGAATATGGTCAGATTGCATCGTTGTCATGTATGATGGCATTGAATACATGTTGTAAGTGACCACCACATGTTCTGAAGTAAAACTACACCGTTACACGGAAATGAGCTACGCCTCTGTGGTGAGCATACGATGTTCAACCCTTGTTAAGGAAACTAAAAGAGCTACATTAGAAAGCTACAAATGTTCAAGTCGGAAAGACAAGTTCTCATCTGACATATATTTCGTTGTTCTATCCCATCGTTGTTGTATTGTACACTACTTAACAAGCGGCCTGGAGGGGGGGGGGTGGCGAAATCCGCCCACCCCTCCTGTTTTTCGTAGATAACTCCAGATTTTACCGGCCGATATACGTCATTGTTTGTGTACCTGCTCCGAAATGAACAGCACGCTGTTTAAAGTAAGAAAAACGAAAATCGATCGAAAATATTTCGAGTTAGGGGTCGGTAAACTTTAAAAAAAAATTATCAGCGCCAGACCACAAATACCGGCGCTGATGCGCTTCCCGCATATCGGCAAAAAGGAAGTGTTCTTGGCAACACTAGCGACTTGTTTGATGTATATTGTTAAGCTACATTGTTCCAAAGTCATGTCAGGTCACCGAGGTCAAGTCAGGTCAAGTTTATGACAGGTTAACACACGCCCTGGTGGGGTGGATGGCGAAATCCGCCCACCCCTCCGATTTTTCGTACACAACTCCATATTGTACTGGCCGATATGCGCCATTTTTTCCGTACCTGCTTATAAATGACCGGCGCATTGTTTAAATCAAGACACATTAAAATCGGTCGGAAAGTTTTTAAGTTATGGGCCGTTAAAGTGTTTTTTTTATCGCAGCGGCAGACCACAAAAATCTGCGCTGATGCGCTTCCCGTATATTGGCAAAAGGGAAGTGTTCTTGACAACACGAGCGGCTTGTTTGATGCATATTGTTATGCTATATCATTTAAAAGTCATGTTAGGTCGCCGAGGTCATCATGACAGACTAATGGAACCAAGCATGGTCAACTGGAATGTTGTCATAAATGGAAATGACTGTCATGCGATTGACGTCACTTTGCATGTTACTCCCTACACATCCTACTGTTTGTCATTGTGTGCTTAAGTGTTTCTATACTTTATTCATGTATTTCACTCCTTTCTTTGCGAAGCCGATTGTGCCGAGCACGGTTCCGGTAACTGGAGCAGGTAATGACCTGATAAAGTGCTCCTATATAGGTGACCTGAGGTCAAATTGCGGATCTGGCACATGCATTACATCATTATTAATGTCCAACACATCATTAATGCGAACTTTGGAACATTTAAACACAATCACAGCGATCCATACCAATGACAAGCCAAGCCACGCAAAACCAGAACATTTTGCTATTTTGACCTCATTTGACCTTGAAGATATTGGCCTAAGGTCACGAAATTTGCACACAATAGAGTTTACTATCGTGCCCATCCACCCTGCGAATTTCGTTGCTCTAGCCTTAATGGGAGCCGAGATCTTAGGGGGGGCGGGGGCGGAATCCGCCCCCCTCCAGTGCGCGTAATTTTCAGAGGCCCTCCAGGGCGCGTGCTAATGCAGTGCAGTAATGTGTAATAAGGTATAATAGACAGGAAGTGCCCAAAACGTGAACAGTGAAACAACAGGAAGCTTGCGAAAATGTTCATGTTTTCGGGATGCGCTATGTATACCGTGACAAAAACACGTGTGTTTGCATTACGATTTGGACTGCACTGTACGTCCATGTAAATGATGCCTACATGCAGAATGAAGGAATAATTGTACTTCTTGTTGTGAGGAAAGTCATGTTGAGCATGGTCAGATGTTTCGATCACCAGACCACCAGCTCTTTCTAAGTAAAATTATGTCGTCTCACGTAGATAAGCATATGGATGACCTATCGGTCATGGGCAATCTTGAACTTTGCTAAGTTTATTAAGACAGGCGATAAACATTAATAAGTCTAGTATTTTTGATAAGGAAACATTTTTATATCACCAGTTTTTATTTCACTGTTCGAAGCCCCATAGTTGTCCAATGGGAGAAAACTTCCTCAATATCCGTCCATTCCAATAATCGCAAAATCCTAAAAGGCCATGAATTGAGTAATTATTTGGGCTTAAGGGCGCACCGACTACGAGGTCATGTAGGGCCCATAAAAAGTCATGAAGAGCAGACGCTTATATGGGATATTTAAAAGCAAAACGAATGTTTTATTCTGCGGCCAAATCATGTTCCCTTCTTTTTCTGCCGCCGAAATTATCCATTTCAATGGGCTAATTGTCGCAGTCACCAGGTCACGAGGTCATGGGGTCACGAGGTCAAACGTGAGAAATATTGATATTTGATAACGAACAGGCTTTGTTTAATCATAAGCCTTCTCAAAGATGCATATTGTATCACAATTGCTCTTCATTATCGATGATTTATCTATGGCCAAAGATACCCTTGATGTACTACTTTAAAATACTGCCGGAGACGATATCTCCGAAACAGTCAGTCAGATCGGGCTAAAAACATGTCCAGGCATGTTCAGAGCATAAGGCTAGCCTGAACACAAATTTTGGTCCAAATACAAACGTACGGGGTGCACATTTTGTTAAATAAATATGTGGGCGATCTGTCATGGAACGCACCTTCTGCCGAAGTTCCAAGGTACGCCTGTGCGTTTCTATTCCATTTCTTTTTGCATTGGTTCTCGGCTAGAACACGGTGTTGCTGGATCCTGAATTGCTTTCCCTGCATTTTCCACTCACATGCCACGCTTTCAATAATACTTTTCATTATCGGTACTGAGGTGAAGAATATATGTTGTGACTACGAATTGCTGCAACACCACGAATTGCTGCCACGAATTGGTCGCACGCCTGAAGGCATAGTGATTGGTTTCCAGCTCAGCGCTCTGAAACGTTGTGTCGGGATGCCTGTCGTAGACCTAAACACCACAAGCCACCGCGGCCCCGCTCCAAATTAATGCAGCTCCATCTCGACCGAGTCGATTGGAACTCGCACTGAAGTTTTCCCAAACGGCCCGAACGGCTCTCGACGAAAACTGCTGGCCGAGACAGTAGCCGCGACCCGCGAGAAGTTACCGTCGGCGTCAGTGTGACGAATCCCCACCGACAGGGGCGCTACAGTCCAACAAATATCACGCGTCCACGGGGTGGAGAAATCGCTGAGGAACGACCTAGAGGACACAGAACAAGCTTGGGTTTTTACGACGCATTCAACCGCCAGGTCACATGGCGCCACCAGCCCCTGACGCCGACTTGTCGCGGGTAGACTCGGTAATCATGGCGGCTGTGGGATTCGAACACATGATCTTACGCTCAATTCGAGAATTCAGGTGCGCATCGACTGTAGTGGTCATGCACCACGACGCTCAAGAGTTCGACGCCTCACCGCAGCGATAAATTAAAAGTGAAATACGGCGGAATTTACAACTTTCTGAACACTTAATGGATACCCTTCCCAAGAAGTATCGACATTGTCTTTCTTCATGTGTATTTATGAAGTCTCGATGCCTCGTTTCCAAAACGTTTCGTGTATAAGTATCATGCTTATGCTCTACAACACTGATCGTGACATACAAGCATCTCTTAACACAACTCCCGGTGCTATAAGATGCATAACTGGTACGTTATTGAATATATCATTACACATTACAGACGTGTAATGTGGTTCATGATACATATATACGTATATAATTTATAGATAGCATCGTATTCGTTATCAGTATCGTTAATATATGTGGTCAGATACTAGATACTTCGGAAATCAACGAAAACGCGGAAAAGTATGAGAACGCTATTTGTTCAAAAGCATGTGATAATGCATAACAAATTACATAATATATACAAATCCATCTCGGCCGAGTCGATTGGAACTCCGATTGAAGTTTTTGCTCGATATCCGTTGCAAATGTGGACATCCTGTTGTACTCGACTCGACATCTCACACCAAACGAAAAACTAATATTTATGCATTGCTCTACGGACTGAGTTACCGCGGCCCCGTTCTAAACGGCACGAAGTCGCCTGCCCAAAGCAACTGCGAGCGGGCGACTTTCGCTCGCTGCCAGCGGCACATCGTGTCACCTGAGGTCGCAGGCCGCGGATGCGAAGCGCTCCCGTGGCGTCGCTGGTGGCCTCCTCCTGGTGGTCGTCGCAGCCGGCCGACACCGCCTCCACCACCACGGCCGACTCCGGCTCACCGCACAGTGACACGGTGCGGCCCAGCAGGCTGTAGGCCACCCGCCTGCCGCTGTGGTGGACATTTGGTGTCAGTCACGTCTGCCGCTGGGGTGGACATTGGGTGTCAGTCACGTCTGCCGCTGGGGTGGACATTGGGTGTCAGTCACGTCTGCCGCTGGGGTGGACATTTGGTGTCAGTCACGTCTGCCGCTGGGGTGGACATTGGGTGTCAGTCACGTCTGCCGCTGGGGTGGACATTTGGTGTCAGTCACGTCTGCCGCTGGGGTGGACATTTGGTGTCAGTCACGTCTGCCGCTGGGGTGGACATTTGGTGTCAGTCACGTCTGCCGCTGGGGTGGACATTGGGTGTCAGTCACGTCTGCCGCTGGGGTGACATTGGGTGTCAGTCACGTCTGCCGCTGGGAATTAGTCACGTCTGCCGCTGTCACACGTCTGCCGCTGGGGTGGACATTGTGTCAGTCACGTCTGCCGCTGGGGTGGACATTGGGTGTCAGTCACGTCTGCCGCTGGGGTGGACATTTGGTGTCAGTCACGTCTGCCGCTGGGGTGGACATTTGGTGTCAGTCACGTCTGCCGCTGGGGTGGACGTTGGGTGTCAGTCACGTCTGCGCTGGGTGGACATTGGTGTCAGTCACGTCTGCCGCTGGGGTGGACATTTGGTGTCAGTCACGTCTGCCGCTGGGTGGACATTTGGTGTCAGTCACGTCTGCCGCTGGGTGGACTTGGGTAGTCACGTCTGCCGCTGGGGTGGACATTGGGTGTCAGTCACGTCTGCCGCTGGGGTGGACATTTGGTGTCAGTCACGTCTGCCGCTGGGGTGGACATTGGGTGTCAGTCACGTCTGCCGCTGGGGTGGACATTTGGTGTCAGTCACGTCTGCCGCTGGGGTGGACACCGGACGTCAGTTACGTCAGTCTAAGAAATATTTGTGCATCAAAATCCGCAATGGTAAATATCAGCATGATGCTTATCAACAAGAGACTGTTCGAAATTAGATATGAAGACTTTATAACGACACGTCACGAAGCACGATGTCAATACTTTGTTGAGAGGAATGCCAATTCAATGTTCAGAAAGTGATATACACCACCCTACTTCACGAATAATTTATCCGCCAGCACGAGACCCACAGCCCCCCAGTCTGCAGTGACAGTCTCACCAGACCCACAGCACCCCGTCAGTCTGCAGTGACAGTCTAGCCAGACCCAGCCAGTCTGCAGTGACAGTCTCACCAGACCCACAGCACCCTGCAAGTCTGCAGTGACAGCCTCACCTGACCCACAGCACCCCGTCAGTCTGCAGGGACAGTCTCACCTGACCCACAGCACCCCGTCAGTCTGCAGTGACAGTCTCACCAGACCCACAGCACCCTGCCAGTCTGCAGTGACAGTCTCACCAGACCCACAGCACCCTGTCAGTCTGCAGTGACAGTCTCACCTGACCCACAGCACCCTGCCAGTCTGCAGAACTGAGCACGGACAGTCTCACCAGACCCACAGCACCCTGCCAGTCTGCAGGACAGTCTCACCTGACCCACAGCACCCCGTCAGTCTGCAGTGACAGTCTCACCAGACCCACAGCACCCTGCCAGTCTGCAGTGACAGTCTCACCGGACCCACAGCACCCTGCAGTCTGCAGTGACAGTCTCACCTGACCCACAGCACCCCGTCAGTCTGCAGTGACAGTCTCACCAGACCCACAGCACCCTGCCAGTCTGCAGTGACAGTCTCACCAGACCCACAGCACCCCTGCCAGTCACAGTCTCACCAGACCCACAGCACCCCGTCAGTCTGCAGTGACAGTCTCACCTGACCCACAGCACCCTGCCAGTCTGCAGGGACAGTCTCACCTGACCCACAGCACCCCGTGCCAGTCTGCAGTGACAGTCTCACCAGACCCACATTCACCTGACCCACAGCACCCTGCCAGTCTGCAGTGACAGTTCTCACCTAACCCACAGCACCCTGTCAGTCTGCAGTGACAGCCTCACCTGACCCCCAGCACCCTGCCAGTCTGCAGGAGTCTCACCAGACCAGACTCCACCCCCACCCCCCTGTGGGTCTGGTGTCTGACCTGAGTCGGTGAGTCTCACCTGACCGTGACGTCCAGCGTAGCGCCCTCTGCGATCTCGGCCATCTTGGACGCCGGCGTGAACTCGTACTCTTTCATCATGGGCCTTATGAAGTACTGGCCAGGTCGCAGCGACAGAAACACCTGCCTGCCATCTTCGTCTGCCAAAAGCATGGCACCATGTTATACCCGCACCCAGTACATAACACGTCTAACGTAGTCATCTGTCAAATTCAGCATAGTGTAACTCGATCCAGTAAAAGATGAAAATAAAAATGAATCAAGTGAAGCGACGATGACAGGATCTGTTGGGCCGCCAGCTCGCGATAGTCTTGCGGTCAATCACAAACACGGCCGCATTGGTACATCAGTGTACTGTAATGTGCTGTGCCGGCGCCGCGTTGTGCCAGTACGGTTCTGAAGTGTCTGCTGCGCTCACACTGGCTGTAGTGTTGTGCGGCGCTGACACTGTAGCGCTATGCAGCTAAGTCGGTGCTGTGGTAACAGGCTGTGCTGGTACCACAGTACCGTGTTGAGCCGGCAGTGTACGGTGATGTGCAACTAAGCCGGCACTGTTCATGGTCGTACGTGCTATGTCTGTGCGGTGTTGTACTTTATGGTACTGGTGGTGGCAGTTTGTTACTTGAGGGCTCTTTACCTCGGATTGCGCCACGGGATGTTCGGTATCACCACCCCAGATCGGTCATGGTGAGCATGAGCACAATACTTTAAAATGGGGTTCTGTTTGAAGCAAGCCGTGAGTACTTTGCAAGCACGCATCAGGAAGCACGATGCCAATACATCTTTGGGAATGGTGTCGATTCAGTGTTCTGTGAGTGGCATATTACACCCTACTACACAAATAATGTATCAGTGCTGCAGTGGCGTGTCGGCACATCGTGGGGCCGTGCCCTGCCGTGTCGTGCCGTGCCGTGCCGTGCCGTGCCGTGCCGTGCCCTGTCCTGCCGTGCCGTGCCGTGCCGTGCCGTGCCTGCCTGCCTGCCGTGTCGTGTCGCCGTGCCGTGTCGTGTCGTGCCGTGCCGTGCCCTGCCGTGCCGTGCCGTGCCGTGCCGTGCCGTGCCGTGCCGTGCCGTGCCCTGCCGTGCCGTGCCGTGCCGTGCCGTGCCCTGCCCTGCCCTGCCCTGCCGTTCCGTGCCGTGCCGTGCCCCGCCGTGCCGTGCCGTGCCGTGCCGTGCCGTGCCGTGCCGTGCCGACGCCGGCCAGACGGCTCACCAGTCAGACTGTTGCGGCGGAACTCGCGGCCGCCAGACGCGGACACCAGCACGCCGGGCAGCGGGCGGCCCGCCTCGTCCGTCACGCGCACGCGCAGCTCGGCCAGTTTGCGCGCCTCGAACTGTCCGGGCCGGCCCGCCACGCGGCTGATCAGGTAGCCCTCCCGCTGGGCGTCCACCTGGTACTGGCGCTCCGGGTGCAGAGGTCCCACCTGCCGGCACAGATACGGCGTCAAGCCGTCACCGCCACCGGCCGACCCGGCTCACACCTGCCGGCACAGATACGGCGTCAAGCCGTCACCGCCACCGGCCGACCAGGCTCATACCGCCAAGTAACCGGCCGGTCAGGGTCCCACCTGCCGGCACAGATACGGCGTCAAGCCGTCACCGCCACCGGCCGACCCGGCTCACACCTGCCGGCACAGATACGGCGTCAAGCCGTCACCGCCACCGGCCGACCCGGGTCCCACCTGCCGGCACAGATACGGCGGCAAGCCGTCACCGCCACCGGCCGACCCGGCTCATACCGTCACCGCCACCGGCCGGTCAGGGTCCCACCTGCCGGCACAGATACGGCGTCAAGCCGTCACCGCCACCGGCCGACCAGGCTCATACCGCCATAGTAACCGGCCGGTCAGGGTCCCACCTGCCGGCACAGATACGCAAACCGTCACCGCCACCGGCCGACCGGCTCATACCTCACCGCCACCGGCCGGACACCGCGCCACAACCGTCCGCCACCGGCCGACCCGGCTCATACCGCCATAGTAACCGGCCGGTCAGGGTCATACCGCCATAGCAACCGGCCGGTCAGGGTCATACCGTCACAGCAACCGGCCGGTCAGGGCCACACTGCCGCTGATCAGCTATGGTCACACAGCCACCCATCGGTCAGGGTCACACCGCCATTGGCCGGTCAGGGTCATACAGCCACCCACCGGTCAGGGTCACACCGCCATAGTAACCGGTCGGTCAGGGTCACACCGCCATTGCCCGGTCAGGGTCATACAGCCACCCACCGGTCAGGGTCACACCGCCACCGGCCGGTCAGGGTCACACCGCCACCCACCGGTCAGGGTCGCACTGTCACTGCTCAATCAAGGTCACACCGTCATCGATCAGTCAGGGCCACACTGTCATTGACCAGTCAAGATCATACAGCCACCGGCCGGTCAGGGTCGTACTGTCATCGACCAGTGAGGGTCGCACGACCACCCACCGCTCAGAGCCACACCACCACCGACACCGGCCAGGGTGGCATCAGCGGCCACGGTGGCATCATCACTGACACCGGTCAGTGTCACCGCTGACATGTGTTGGACAGGACGTCCAATGACATCTGCGAGACAGTGTGCCCGCAAACCTGTACACGAAACGGTGCACTGACTGACCTGATAGTGCACCCGCTGACATACGTGTCAGTTCACAGCCTGGTGGTGCATGGTAGTGTACCAACCGATATGTGTCAGTTCACCACCTGGTAATGTATGGCAGTATACCCACTGACATACGTGTCAGTTCACCACCTGGCGATGTATGGCAGTATACCCACCGACATATGTCAGTTCACTACCTGGTAATGTATGGGAGTATACCCACCGACATATGTGTGTCAGTTCACCACCTGATAGTGTATGGCAGTATACCCACCGACATGCGTCAGTTCACCACCTGGTGATGTATGGCAGTATACCCACCGACATACGTGTCAGTTCACCACCTGGTGGTGCATGGCAGTGTGTCCCCTATGCGTCAGTTCATTACCTGGTAATGTATACATGTCACGGGCAGTGCATTATCAGCTGACGTGCATACCCGATGATACCGACATAATTGGAAGTCAGACGACTGGGGTGTGCGTCAGAATGATGTACCACCGACTGAAGTGTGTGTCAGAATTGTGTACCACCGACTGAGGTGTGTCAGAATTGTGTACCACCGACTGAGGTGTGTCAGAATTGTGTACCACCGACTGGGTGTGTGTGTCAGAACGGTGTACCACCGACTGGATGCATGTCAGATGATGCACAAACTGACCTGATATGTGCCGTTGGCGTCTGTCATCGCCACGATAGGCTCCATCTCGGGCGCCGACACCGTGATGCGAGCGCCGGCAAGCGATGGCGATATTTTACCTGGAAAACGCCGCCAGCAGCACGTTACAGCGGTGGTCAGGTCTCCAGGGGTCACCTAAGGTGCCGTGCATTAGTGCCGTGCATTAGTGCCGCACCGACAAACCTCACCAGTGGGTATCGTCGGTGTGAAATTGTACTGTTATGCCTCAGAATCAGACTCAGAATTGATCGTGACTTTTATTTGGAGTAATTCCGGAGGTGCAAGTGATAGCACCCATGACTGTAAAATGATCAGCGTTGAATGGTTGCTCATGAATGACAACTCAGTCACAATGAATGGCCATTCAATGAAGGCAGCCAGCCTGCTGACCGGTGATGCAGACATTAGATCCAGACATAGATGATATAGGAAGTTGGTTTCGCAACAGCTGTCGAGAGCACCTGACACGTGGTGCGGAGGTTACGACACCGGAGGCACCTGTGGTGATCGTCCCGGCGTCCGACGGTCACCCAAGAGCGCGATCACCCGTGTCTAACTGTCATCGTCATGGGCAAGGCCGACGTTAACTCGAGTGCACTGCGGATGACGAATGTATCAGAGCAGTGCCGATTGCTCCAGACGTTGTGACAGTGGGAGACACTGCCAGAGTACGTGCTGCCAACGCGGGAGGGCCATCGCCTGCGTCTCGCCCACGACCGTCCAGCATCCCTAGCGGAGACCTATACGGCTGGTGATCTGCGGTCACACTCAGAACCATTTATTAGACGGGATGACGCGAGCCGATTGGTGGCCATCTCTGAGGAACTGGTCGGACGCGGTGGTTGTAAAGCAGGGAGGCATCCACAGGGACAGTAGTGGCATAAAACAGTCCCAGTTCCAAGGAAGCGGATGCGTGCCACCCCTCGTCATGTCGTTCGTCCCCAACTGAGGCACAGTCGTGCATCAGCAATCAGCCCGTTGCGCTTCGCGAATGTATCTAATATACTGTCGGCCAACTAACAAATGTGACCACTGAGCACATAAAAACATGGCGTCTGACAGAATCCATTTGGGATAGAGCCGACACTAAGCACGATTGCGTGGCTTGGATCCGTATCGAAGTCTGATCTTACCTCATAGAACACTTAATAAACGATCGGCTAGGTGAAATCAAACCCGTGCATGTCATCAAGCGTGGCTTACAGCTTATTGTAAAAGCTTGCAAATGACTTCTTTGAAGTCTCGCAGAAAAAGAATGGTTGTTGAATTGAGACATGTCTATAGTCTGAGCATACCGCAGTAAATCATGCAAAAGGCCAGTGATTTCAGCAAAAGCACAATCAGCGCGTGTGTAAAAGTGACACTGTAATAAGTGGCCTAAGTGGCCTGACATGACCTGACTAACGTTTCAACAACCAAAAATACCTATAGAAAGAAGCTGTCGGATGCAAAGTGGCGGCGCACTGACCTACGCCATTTTCTGCACGTCACAAAAACTTTTTTGGGTGGATGGGTTGTATGTACTCCACTGCCCTAGATGACGAGGGAAAGAGCAGCCCAGTGAAAATACCACTCTGCAACTACCACCTCCTCTCCACCCCCACACCAACCCCTCACCCCCCCAAAAAGAACACCTCCGTTTTGTAGCATGCTTTTTTCGTTCTGTAGCATGCTGTAAGATACCTTTCCGAAAGCTATCTTATCCGCGCAATACCCGGATTCCCTTTAACAGCATGAGCTCAAAGACATGGCACCAGTTATCCATCGTCGGCCCTGCCAATGTGTCTGTACGTATATTCCTGCTGTTCACGCAGTCTCCACCAACCAGGACGCCCTCGTCGTGTCGACACTGCGGCGGCACTTACCGCTGATGGAGCTGCCCTTGCGGACCTGGACCCCCACCACTGCGGCGGCACTTACCCTACCTGACCCCACCACTGCGGCGGCACTTACCGCTGATGGAGCTGCCCTTGCGGACCTGGACCCCACCACTGCGGCGGCACTTACCGCTGATGGAGCTGCCCGCGGACCTGGACCCCACCACTGCGGCGGCACTTACCGCTGCCTCCGGACCTGGACTTCCACCACTGCGGCGGCACTTACCGCTGATGGAGCTGTCCTTGCGGACCTGGACCCCACCACTGCGGCGCACTTACCGCTGATGAAGTGCCTTGCGGACCTGGCCTTCCACCGCTGATGAAGCTGCCCTTGCGGACCTGGACCCCCACCACTGCGGCGGCACTTACCGCTGATGGAGCTGCCCTTGCGGACCTGGACCCCCACCACTGCGGCGGCACTTACCGCTGATGAAGCTGTCCTTGCGGACCTGGACCCCCACCACTGCGGCGGCACTTACCGCTGATGGAGCTGTCCTTGCGGACCTGGACCCCCACCACTGCGGCGGCACTTACCGCTGATGAAGCTGTCCTTGCGGACCTGGACCCCCACCACTGGGGCGGCACTTACCGCTGATGAAGGTGCCCTTTCGGGCCTGAAACTCCACCACGTCCGGCTGGCACTCTTCGCCGGCGGTCAGCTGTCGGAACGTCGGTGAGAACAGCATCGTATCCGACTGTGGCTGGAACGTCAGCACCTAGGGTGCGATGGAGAACACAGTCAACGCTCCTGGCTGGGGATGGAACATCAGCACTTTGAGGGGCAGGTGACACTCAGCACATCTGACCGGGGATGGAACGTCAGCATTTTTGGGGACAGATCACACTCAACACTCCTGACCGGGGATGGAACGTCAGCACTTTTGGGGACAGGTCACACTCAACACTCCTGACTGGGGATGGAACGTCAGCACTTTTGGGGACAGATCACACTCAACACTCCTGACTGGGGATGGAATGTCAGCACTTTGGGAGACAGTTCAAACCCAACACTCTTGGTTGCAGTTTGAACGCCAGCACTTGGGAGGGGGCAGGTCACACTCAACACCTCCGACTATGGCTGAAACGTTAGCACCTAGTCGGAAATGTAAAATAATTAACCGCGTGACCGGGAAATGCGTAGTTAATGGAGCAATATTATTTCATCAATGCCTTAAGTTTTCGTAATGTACCCACATGGAAGGTATAAACAAAGTCATAATAGCCATAAAAGAATGTGAATGAGAGATGACTGGAGTGAAAGGCATACTCTGAATGATCATCCTTGAATGGGTTGTCCTGTATTA